>JAMGZB010000019.1:0-1200000 GCA_024713795.1 Morchella sp. 2015-shanyang | reverse complement strand
TCTCGCCCAACAGTACATCCTTCTTCCCCTTCAGATAATCTAAGTCACTATCCAACAATCCCAGTCGCTCTGGCTGCGAGGTACCAAATTCCACAATATTTCTATCAATCTGAGATTTAGGGATTCCCAACTCATTATATAGATTGATTATTTCCCCTGAGATAGACTCAACCGTCTTAGAACGCTGTGAAAACTCCTGGTAAACGCGCGTGAATTCTTCTTTAAGCTTTTCATAATAAGAGTGCGAGAGATCGAGCGAAGCAATAATATTAGGATCATCTGTCGCTGGGGGCAGAGTAACCTTCAGTGTCGTAGGTTCAAGTCGAGAGGCGTACTTTTCAAGCGCCTGTGATAATTCTGTTTATTTCAAGTTTAGTGCTGTGAAATTTATATTAGAAGATTCAGGGACATACCTCGAATAGTTTCGTATCTTTCGGTATGCCGCTTCTTCACATTTTCGTGTTTCTCTTTCAGTCCTCGTAAACATTTGAGTAGTGGGGTGGTGGGCTGATCGTTAGTGTCGCTGTTACCACTTTTTTTGTCAAGTGATTGTTCCATTTGCCTTATCGAGGCGATAAGCTTGCAACATTCTTCCTTCAGGTGGTCTTTTTCTCTATTGGGTCATTAGCCGCTGTGCTCCAACCGATCAACCCGGCAAGGTGGGGGTGAACGCACTCGGCGACTAAACCCAACTGCTTCTGTAGCACAGTGTTCAATGCGGAGTAAACGCTTGCCTCGCGGGCGTCGCGCGCCGAGTTAGGAAGGCCTATTTCATCAAACAAACCGTGTAAATTATCGATAGCCTTCGTAAGCTCGGCCTGCATCGAATTATTCGTGGACGGGTCCATTGCGTCGTTAAGTCGTAGCAAGCAAGCAGACGCAGTGCAAAGTAATGCAGTGGGGGGGGGGATGTTATGAAACAAGTGGGATGAAAATAGACGCGCAGATCGACTGTCTTGAAGCGGCGTTGGGCGCGTGAATTCGTGAACGTGCGAAAGAGCGAAGGAAAGGTCCCTGATACTAGCTAGTTAAGCCAGTGGATGGATGATCAAGTGTCAAGCGACAGACGGGCAACACGCCAGGCGTAACAACAAAAGGAACGTAGAAAGTAAGGAGAGGAAGAGAAGGCGTCGCGCAGGGAAGAAACAGGACAATATAAGATTAAAGACTGTGACCTCACAGTTAGATACACTTTGTGGAACACAAACAGTAATGGAACAGGGAATTGGTTGTTTGGCTATGTTCCAGCACAGGTGACGTTTAGTTGCTACGGAAACCGCCTATCTGACAAGGAAACGCGCCCTCTACCTGCCAAACTGAGCCAAGTTGAAACGTTTCAGCTATTGAGCCTCCCCCACTACGGCGCTCTCTAGTTTAGGTGCAGATCCTCCATCAACCACGACTGCATTGTCAGCACAGCTTGTCCCAACGACAGCTCCCCTACTCTCGAGTGAATCAACTCGCTATCTATCCATACATCTCCAATTCGGACCCCGTCATGGAGACCTCAGCTAGAAAGCAGTTTGGTATGTCACTAATATAATACCTGCACTGGTTGCCCCACTTTGTACGACGAGCCCAGCAGAGCTAAATTTCTATCTGATTAGAGTTCGAAAACAACGTCGTCCTCGTTGACCCCACTAAGGATGGCATTTACACCTATGATGCTGCCGAACAAAAGTACAACCGTACCCAACCTCCTGATTTGATGGAATCTTGCATTAACCAATCACTGCGCATAGAGCTCTCAACGAGAAACGACCCTGGAAAGAGAATGTCAACTATTTCAAAAGAGTCCGTATCTCTGCCGTAGCTCTTCTAAAGATGGTTATGCACGCCCGTTCCGGCGGCTCCCTAGAAATCATGGGCTTGATGGTCTCTATCTCTTCCTACGATCCACCTTGACTTGAGCCCGCGATGGTTAACACCCGTTATAGCAAGGCAAAATCGCCCACGAGACCTTCATAGTAATGGACGCTTTCCCTCTTCCTGTCGAAGGGACCGAAACACGTGTCAATGCCCATGATCAAGCTTATGGGTACATGGGTGCCTTTGATACCTCTGAGAAAGCTGTTGGACGAGCAGAGAACGTAGTTGGCTGGTACCACTCTCATCCCGGGTATGGATGTTGGCTGTCAGGTATCGATGTAAACACACAGATGAACCAGCAGCAGTTTCTAGACCCTTTCCTTGCTGTTGTAATCGACCCCGATAGAACCATCTCTGCTGGAAAGGTCGATGTAGGAGCTTTCAGGACCTATCCTGAGGGACACAAGGCCAAGGGCGGCGACGATGACGGAGAATACCAGACTATCCCTCTAAGTAAAATCGAAGATTTTGGTGCCCACAGTAGCCAGTAAGCTTTTTCCTTTTTTCTTTTTTTTTTCAACCTTGAGTCACGCAGAGTCGCCTTCTAATATCTAATTCTAATTGTAGATACTACTCACTTGAAATCTCACACTTTAAATCTTCCCTCGATGCCCATCTACTTGATCTCCTATGGAACAAATACTGGGTATCAACCTTGTCACAATCCCCCCTCTTCACCAACCGTGACTATTCCACCAAACAGATTCTTGACCTCTCACAAAAGATCCACAAGGCCGAGTTGACGCTCTTCTCCGGCTCCGGCAAAGGCAACCGCTCCTCACTACTCCCCACCAGCTCTGGTGGCGGTAAATCAAGCGCCACCGAAGGACAGCTCGACAAAGTCGTCAAAGACTCAAACAAGATCGCCAGCGAAGAGATCACGGGTCTCTTCTCAAGTGTAATTAAGGATAGAATCTTTGGTGGGGTCAAGGTAGAAACCACCGGGAGGCTGCCCTCCTCTTCTTCTTCCTAGTAGTGGTCGTGTTTGAATGGCGTTAAGGGCTGTTTTTGAATATAAATTCTTATCTTGCCGATTTTTGCCGCGATTTATTATTGTTATACCTGACTGGCACTGGGAATGACGGGTCGTGAATATTATTACTAGTAACACTCTGTTTGCAAGCTACACCCTGGTATACGATGGCATGGTGATCCTGGGCAGTGTGATGTTTAGTGTTCTGGATATATTACACACAACCTCGATGCTCCCTGGGGAGTGTGTGAGGGGGGGGGGGGGTGCAGCGCATTGTTCGACTACTGTAGTGACCGCCTAGTGGATGGTTGTGTGTTGTGTTGTGTTTTGTCTGGTTCACGGGCCCTCACTCGCATCGGGTCACACAACAGAACTCCGCACCCAACACTTTTGTTTACCTGTTGTTGTTGTCGTTGCGGTAAACAAAACACTAGTGGATGGATTATTATTGCGTCAATAGATAATAGTTGACGGTGCATAATTCGAAATTCCCCCCACGGATCGATGATGCACTTGACACTGCTTGGCCCCATGTATGATGATGTGTGTGTGTGACGGCGGTGCTGGTCCTTAGATATGTAACTCCCGTGTCCAATAGACAAAGTAGGTAAGTACATCAACCAGACTGGAAGGGTAGTTGGTGTTTTGTGCCTTGTGCAATTCTTTTTTTTTTTTTTAAAAAAAAAAAAACCACTCTACATAACCCGATTTATATCACCAAGCATGCACATACGAATTTTAATCACTCAGTCGGACTTGGGGACCACTACACTAAATGTCAAAAAAACGTAATGCATCGAGATGACCACTATTCATCTTTGTTTTTGTTTACAGCACGGTTTAGAAAAGAAGAAAAAACACGGGACGAGGTTTGGGTCTGGTATATTGCCTTTTATAAAAAACACCAACGGAAACAAACCAACAAATCAATCGCTGTCACCAACAGCGAATACGCACTATTTCCCAATGGTGAGGAAGAGACGGTCACCAATATCACCGATACTGCAACACAGTTAGCACACCAGAACTCCAATAAAAAAAAAAACGAAGTATGAAAAGAACAAGGAGGAAACCCACCCAGGCACAATCATCCCACCATTCTTACCGCCCAGCTCCGCATCCACGGCGCCCACCACAACCTCAACGTCATGGCCACCGCCCTCCGTCGCAGCCCTCAGCACGCCCTCCGCCGACCCCAACACGGCCACGACCAATATCCTCTTGACGCCCCACTCCCTCAGCGTCTGGATGGCCGCCTCGGCCGTCCCGCCCGTGGCAATGACCGGGTCCAGGATGATTGCAATGTCGCAGGGCCTTGTTGCGTCGTCGGACGAGACGCGCGTGGGGAGGTTGTTGTAGTACTCGACGGGCTGGAGGGTGGTCTTTTCGCGGAAGAGGCCCAGGTGGTGGACGGGGACCGGGACGGGGAGGAGCGTCTCGAAGGCTGTTTTGGTGGTGGTGGTTAGGTGGGTGGTCTACATTATATATGGAGAGAGAGAAAGGGAGGGAGCTACCTTCGAGCATGCCCAGGCCACTACGGAGCACAGGGACCAATGTCATGCTGGCGGGGGAGACGGTCTGGACCTCGAACCCAGCACCGAGCGGGGTTAGGTCTGTGGTGCCGCTGGGTACAGCTGTGAGGACGCGGCCTAGGGCATCGGCGCCGAGGAGGAGCGAGATCTCATGGATGAGGCGTTTGGTCTCCCTGGGTGTTGTGGAGGCGCTGCGGACCTGCGAGAGCTTTGCGAGGAGGCAGGGGTGCGTGGAGATGTGAACGTTTGAGGGGAGGGCGGAGGCCATTGTGTATAGTGTAGTGTAGTAGATGATGGATGGGGGTTGATTGAATTGGATAGATAAGTCAATGGAGTGGAGTGGAGTGGAGGTGAGGGGGGTGTAGATGAAGTGAGGGGAGGTGAAGTAAAGTGAGTGAGAGAGGGAGAGCTAAGTAATGTATCTACAATCTATCTACATATGATTTATCTACTCTAGTATGTATCTCTCTCTCTCTCTCTCTCTCTCTGAGGTCACCTGGGACAAGAAAGACAGACAGAAAGACAGTCGGTTCTCTTCTTCTTTGTTGGCTGCTGCCCCTCTGCGGGAGGTCCCGACCGCAAAGAGCTCCCCTTATCGGTGACTTCTCCCCTACGCTGATTGGCTCGCTTGAACCTTTGCGCGCCAAGGTAGTAACGATACTCGTTCTACATATCATCATCTTTGTCTTTCTGGGGAAAGCCCCATAAACACTCAATCGCTGCAAACAGACATAAATACTTTTCCCGAATGCAGAGTGTCTTGTAGAGGGAATCGGATACTTGTAGGCTACATATATACTAAATACATTTATCTACATACTACTCCTCTTCTACTGAGATGCCTCCCCCTCCCCCATGAGCTATTTTGCTTATCGCGGGTTCTCGGCACCTAACTCAGATATACCTCTATGTAAATACCTACCTTACAGACATTGCCTAATTACCTTTACCTGTCCCTCCTAGTAAATTCCTCAATGTCCATACCAGTACTCTCTACTCAAGTTAGCAGACTCAATTGGGGAGCATCACTGCCATAGATACTTACTTACTCACTTACCTGCACAATGCCACCCCCAGACAGTCTCACCACCGGCCAAGATGACGTCTCCGCACCCGTCCCCATCCCACTAGAGACTTCCACCATCACCCCCGCCCCAATTCTCCAGCAGCAATGCCACACCCCTAACCCCCCACCCGAGAAGCCCGCCTCCCCTCAGACTCAGGTCCCGCAGCTTCTCTACACCTGCAGCTGGCTCACCTTCTTCTCCATCCTCGGCACGCTCGCCCGTCTCGGCCTCACCGCCCTCACAACCTACCCCGGCGCCCCCGTCCTCGGCGGCGTCATCTGGGCAAACTTTGCCGGCAGCGCAGTCATGGGCTTCCTGGTCGAGGACCAACGACTCTTCGCCCACCCGCAGAGGCAAAAGTCCACCCTCCCGCTCTACATCGGCCTCACGACGGGCTTCTGCGGGAGCTTCACAAGCTTCTCCAGCTTCCTCCTCGGCGTGTTCGAGAACCTCTCAAACACCCTCCCGGCATACGATGGGCGCCCTACGCGCGGCTACAACCTCCTAGCCGCGCTCGCCTACCTCATCGCGACGCTGTCGCTCTCGTTCAGCGGCCTCCAGGTGGGCGCGCAGGCTGCCGTGTTTGCGCGGGGCTTGCTGACGGCGCTGCCAGGTGCCGGTGCGGCCGACTGGGCGGCGGTGCCGCTAGCGGGGGCGTCCTGGGTCGGTGCGGCGCTGCTGTGCGCATTTGTTCCGCGGTGGAGGGAGGTCGCGCTGTATGCGTGCCTGTTTGCGCCTGTTGGGACAGCGGCGCGGTTCTGGGTGGGGCGGTGGGCCAACCCGCTTGTCAAAACGTTCCCGCTGGGGACGTTTGCGGTCAATGTTGTGGGGACGGCTATACTGGCGGGGGTGATAGTCGGGCGGTATAGAGTTGGCGGAGAGGAGGCCGGGTGTGGGGTTGTGAGAGGGGTCGGGGATGGGTTCTGCGGGTGTCTAACGACGGTTAGCACGTTTGTGGTGGAGGTGAGGGGGTTGAGGAGGGGGCATGGGTATATCTATGCGGGGGTGAGCGTGCTGGTGGGGATGGCACTCATGGTGCTGGTGTTGGGAAGCTATGTGAGTCTTCTTTCTATATCCCTCTGGACATATTTGGCAAGCCTGCTAATGAGACAAATGCGTAGACATGGACACACAACGTCAATGCCGTAAGTTGCTAATATTAATAGTGTAGAAGAATAAAGTCCCTTGACTACATGTAGTAGAGGCATAAAACATAAAAGTTAGCCAATTATAAAGGTAATAAATAATAATCACAAAACCAGGTTCGAGAAGAGGGGGGGGGGTCGATTCTGTTACTTACAAGGCCTACATTTAAAGAACTTATCATTGACGTTGTATGTGACGCCCCAATGCAGTGCGGTGCTGCCGAGTGATAAACCATGATCCATCTTACACCACGCCAAGCTACATTATTGCCCCCATTAACCTAACCCTACCATCGTTTATCATCCCCACTACTACTTACTACTCGTACTCCTTCTAATATCCGTGAGGAAGATTAGGAGCCGAGGACAAACCTACTGAGCAGAAACTCGCCGAGCAAAGAGAGCTCGAGGAAGAAGGATAAGGGATAACTCAACAGGGTTCCCGGAGCCTACGGTGGAGATGGAAGACAGATGGAGTTGGGTCTAGGTCATGACAGAAGATCTCTGTTACTGGCAGAGGCACGCCGCCCCCCCCGGGTTGATCTTGGCTTCCCTGTGGGTTTTTGGCTTTCCCTTGTAGCTCTTATACATGAGGTTTAACCCCCCCCTCATCATCATAAAGACTGGCGTTTCCCCCAGATGTCTGGCGTATCCTCGTTTCTCCTCTACCTGGGATAACAAAGATGAAAGGGAAATCGATTTCGTCAGCCATCCATTGAGCCTTTTGCTGTGGTGTGGCGGAAAGCCACGAAATACTCTAGGTCGTGGATAAGTGTGTTCGTGTTGGTCAACCTTGTTAGGTTGCTCTCAGTGTTGCTTTGCTTGGCTCTTCTTCATCTGAGACCGCAAACAGCCGCCCTCTAGACAGCGCTCCCTAGTAGTAGCAGTGAAGATGAAGCGAACACAACACCCGCCGCCCCGCCCCCACCCACAGGTATGTGTCTAGTAACAGCTGGCCTGTACCTGTAGAAACGTAGGTTCGGCCGGCCCCATCCCTACAGCTACCTAACCCTCTTAAGATCGTACAGATACCTCCCCCCCCCCTTTTCCCCCTATCCAAAGCTTTGGAAGTAAAAGCTTTGGCTCCTCCTTGTGGCCTCCGGCCTTTCCTCACGGCGCTTGGGGCCTAACCTCACGATACTAAACCCCACAACACCTATTGAAACTACTAACATCTTGGGTCCCTACCCCCCAATTATCTCCTTGAAGAGAGGCATGCAGGACTCCAGCATAACAAACGCCTGGTCAGATATCTAAACGAGTGAATTTAAATTATAGAGCACTTGATTAGTGGACCTAGAAGTATCGAACTTCCGATGATTCCTAACCTAGAAATACACCACCGGGAGGAAAAATACGCGACAACTCCCTTCCCCTAATCTCATGCCCGGGCCCTCTATTCAGTCCTACGAACCTTTCTCAAATTGGTAGCATTCCCCTGGTCCTGAGGATTGTAGCTGTATTCATAAAAAACTCGTTAGCATCTCATACAACCAAAAATCAACTCCTAAGATAATGGATATCATCTCACCGTAGCAACTTTTCGATAAGATCGACATGGGTCATCAGCATCCTCCTGCAGCAATAGCGTTTGCACCCGATTTTGTCCATAGCCTCGCTACATGTATCTAGTCAGCCTTCTCTATAGACAATGGTCAAGGTGAGGCGAGGGATTAAGTAGAGCGGGGGTAATACGCTTCGGATTCACCGCCTTCGAGGAGCTCCAAGTAGCATTCCCATAGATCCGCAATGACCTAGATTTATTAGGCCCACCAGCAAGTAATGAGTAAGGGAGTCCATACCTTGCCACAAGAGAAACAGCGGATTGGAATTATCATCTTTGGAGATGCGAGATGATGATTGTCTTGCAGAGTTGATGTTTGGAGCGCGGGTTAAGGGTGAGTAGTGACGGATGACGCTTGGGACACTTAAGTATTATTTTTGGGCTACAGCGTATAATAATATCAGCTAGTGAATGGGGTGGTTTATCAGAGATTTAACCATCGCAGCACGTGTATGAACAGCTGTAGTAGGGTACTGTGTAGTTTGTGGACTAGCTACGTATACTAGAAGGACATCATACGGCAGGTCATATATCATGCGGGATCCCGATATATATCAAATGTCGATGTAGCTAGCCAAACTTATATGTATGATCGTACTCAGACCTGCCATCTCAACTCAATAAAGGAGTTGCATGTATCCATCATTGAAACACACATCAAGCTATGTGTAATCATCAGCTATCACTCGATGTATCCTTACTTCTGTCAGTACGCCACAAAGGGGGGAGTATGAGATTGTACCTCGCAGATTAGCTTAACCCCCAAAAGGCTAGTCTGGAGAATCAGTAAATTTGAAACCCTAGACTTAAGGAAGACATTCAAGACTCAAGATTCCGATGCAAGGGATGGGCAAAGAGGAAAAACTATATTTCTTCTAATAATGGCATCGATTAGTACAAGTAACAAAGCCTAAGCTTTAGTACTCAACCGTTTAGTTGATAATCTCCTCGTACAAAACCTTGTTTACTGAAACCGAGAGGGTGAGAATTAAAGAGCGGTTAGATACAGAGTATGGGCCTAAACTTGGCAGCCCACTATCGCAGTATTTATAACATCACAAAGCGTCCAAACATACATACCTCTGCTCCCCCACCGTTATTACCAACCATTAAACCCAACCTCATCGACAGTCTCGTCTCTACATCAACCTCACAAGCCGCGAACAAACAAACACAATGTTCAAATTCTTCCCAGCCTTCATCTTCGCAGTCTTTATCCTCTCCCTCACCAGCTACGTCATGGCCATTGAGGGGAACACCATCTGCGAAACCAGCTCCGGCTCCCCTCTCGCCTCTGAGCTCCTCTCCACCGCCCGCAACTTCGAGGACAGGGTTGTCCCCGCTGGCCAGGGCCCGTGCATCCAAGGCAGATTCAACGACATCAACGGCCGTCCTGGGTGTTCCAAATGCTGGGACTTGGGTAGCGGCCATCTAAAGGTCTCCATTTGCGGGACGAAGGACTCCAGGTACTCCTACAGCGACATTGCAGCTTCGCTCAGGAGGTTGGAGAGCGAATGCACCATCAACTTCGGCGGGACTCGCAGGACTGGTGGGAAGTGGAGAGTGCAGGGGGGTCAGTTCGACATCCTCGTGCACTTCTAAAGGGTCTATGCCAAGCTCCGGGGTAGTCTCGTTCTGTTCAGGCCTACATTCAATCTCTCAGGTCGGGGGGTGCGAGACGCTAGGTAGGTGTTAAATAAGGCTGACTTTGAAATATAAATGTTTGTGCCTGTGCGATTTATATTCTTTTTTTCTTTTTTTTCCTATGCAGATCCTGCCCGAGTGATCTTATGTGATTCCGAATCTGCGAGTGATAAATCCCAGAACATTTCCCCCTTAAGATGGTCTAATCTTTATGACTACATGTAGATTTGGCTCGTTTTCACACCTCATACAGAGAACAGCAAGCTATCACTAGGGAAAATAAACACAATATTTAGACTAGCTTAGTCTCGTTCCCGCCCCTTATGGACAGCCTAGAAGGGTACTGGGCGGGGCAAATCTAGGACAAACTAAACTCGAAAGAGCCATGCGACATGATGAAATGAGCGGTTTAGTCCTACAAGTTCTTACGGTTCAATCACTAGCGCTCAGTAGACCAAAAATTCCCAATATTACCCCCGCCGTTCCAAGCAATTAATTACATGACGGGGGGAGTTGGGGATACGGCAACGGAAAGAACAGGTCTACAGATCAAACAAGTGGAGTAACAGACCCAAAAAACCAGACACAAGGACTATACCGCATATAAGAGAGAGAGAAAACCAGGAAAACACCACAGCTCAACCACGCCAGCTCTCCCCTTTTTTGAGACCCCGTCCCCTGAGTGATACCAATGATCCACCCAGAGCACTACAGGCCTGATTACTATTCCCGGTGAAAAGGAATTGGAAGATAGATTTGGGCATAAGCCGAGCGTGCTCGGGCTCCCTATTTGGCGAGGCCAAGCCAGGTCGGGCCCAGATCCTGAAAAACCGAGCACTATAAACCCCAGTTATCCGTGTAGAATAGTTGAGCTAGATGACTACATGTATGCATGGTCCTTTAGATACGTTTTCTATGCCTGCTCTACTCATTCACTGGACTAGCTATTCCTAGGTATGTATGACCATGAAAGTTCTTGTTTGGGATCATATCAATCATACCCCCAGAGCCCGATCTTTTGCGGCTCAAAGTGGATCATGCTTATCATACTCCTAAGGAACAGAAAGCAACTCAAATGTTGAT
Organism: Morchella sp. 2015-shanyang; assembly: GCA_024713795.1. Taxonomy (NCBI): domain Eukaryota; kingdom Fungi; phylum Ascomycota; class Pezizomycetes; order Pezizales; family Morchellaceae; genus Morchella; species Morchella sp. 2015-shanyang. Next base: position 1,189,123 of record JAMGZB010000019.1, on the reverse strand, counting down.
GCCCTTTACCACCAGGACTGGGAACAACCTCTTGCTTGGGCGTAATACCAATATGCTAATGAAGCTTGGAGAAACCTTAGGTGGGTAATAAACCTTTACTCTCCTAGCCCTTCACTCATGCTAGTTACTCATCCCGTGCGTATATTTATGTACTATATAGCTATAACGAGTACTCTCCATTAAGTTTATATTAATAAGAAGAGTTCTAAGACTTAACAGCTACCAAAGAACTTGAGCTTGATCATAGAGACTCTACTACCTTTCGAAGGGAAGGTAGTGGGGAAACCAATAAAGAGAAAGGAAAGGAAAGGAAAAAGAGCTAGTCATGTTATATTGTGTTTCGAGACCTACTCCACAAAAAAGATTTCCTAGCTCCCTAGTCCGCTTTACTCCCGCCACTCTCGCCTCCACCACCTCCACCGCCTCCACCGCCTCCGCCCTGCCCCTGCCCAGCTAGTCCCGCGCCTATGTGCTACTCCTCCTTCTCCTCCGCCCAAGCACGTGCCTCAACGAGCACCTTCTCTTCTTCCTCGGTCAATTCCTTCGCCGGCGGGAGCTCAAACTCGAGCACACGGTTTGGAGCACCTGGAGTGGTGGCCGCAGCGGTAGCGTCGGTTTGGTTGGCGAGGGGAGATGCTTTGCCGTCCACATTCTTAGGTAAGAGGGGGGGAATCTTGACTGGAACCAAGGCTTTTCCACTCCTGCGGCGATAGTAGATGGCCTTGAAGGGGACACTAATTCCTGGAGGTCCTGAAATTGGAGCAGGAGTGGGTTCGGACGAGGAGGATGAGGATGAGGATATCGGGTTGTCTTTTGTCATGGTGGTGAATGATTGGTAATTTAGATCAAGAAGTTCTGTGGTAGTGTTCTATGAAAATTCTGTGTGTGTTGATAGTTTGAGGTTTTAGGTGTGGAGGGGTAAGCTATGAGGCCGTCAAAGGCACAATGGGTATGTCTCCACCTCATTTAGTGCATGTATACATGTATCTACTCTCCACGGTTCCCGTAGAACCTCAACCACTATATCAATTTTCACCCCTTCTTTCTTTCTTCCTTTCTTTCACTCAATCTTTCGGTTTGTGCATATATATGTCTAGTAGCTTCAGCACACTTACTTGATTAAATTATTCCTTTATTTTTAAACCTCATCACCATCACCATATATCACCAGGTATGTGCGTGAAAGAAAATCGATTCCCCCCCCCCCCTTCCCCACTCCCCCATATCTCATAGTGCTAGGCGCAGTTATCTCACCCATAAACACAGACCAGTTGGCAAAGCGTCACACCGCCTCCTCCCCCTACACCAATAACCGCAAAATGACACTGCCCCTCGCCTTTCAACCTAACCTCGAGAGGTCGTGGCAATATAAGTATCTTGTAGTCGACGACCCCAGATAAGAGGCTATGGAAACTATCATAGTACGTAGGCCAGTAGGAAGAGAGCCTTAGAAGTGAGCCTTGCTATTGTTAATCCGTGATGTGTCAAGAGTATCTCATCCTCGGGTAATATCAAGGTTGATATGATAAACTCACCTAGCCTGGTAATATCTCGAGTGATAGTCTATGACTGCAATCCTCTCCTATCGGATGAACGTGACAACGAGACCGAAGAAGCTCGTACAAACAAGACAAAAGTGTTCGTTTCTTTATCATCTAAACAGTATAAGCTTGTCCATCGTCAGGAAGCATTTCTATTAGCCAAGATAGTTTGCATATACTAGAAGCATACATGCACTGACAAAGATCGCTCCCAGGGAAGCTACATTAAGAGGGGATTGTACACCATTGCTGTATCAAAGGGCATGTCTATAATCCTTTATATATCATCTCTAGATCCCTGAACCCCCCAAGCTTTCACAAACGGACTCAACCAAATGGACAAAACAGTGCTATTAAAGGATTATATCGGCCGGTCATGGGCAGAGACGAATTACGGCCTGGAATACACACAACTACATGTATATATATATATGCGGCCTCCGGCCGCATTCCACTTGTAACCCCTAAAGCCATCCAATTCTACTCGTAATATCCTGTTTTGTCCCTCTTCTAAAACAGGTTAGAACGTCACAGTCTGCTGTCCCTCCGAAACCTCAAGGAAACCTGCTCAGTAGCAGCTCCACCTTAGCGCTCATCAGCTTCACCATTCTACCTCTCTCAAGTTGCAGAAAACCGCAGACCCCCCATAACCGCCATCTTAATCTTTTTCGCCGCAATTTTCTTTGTCAGTCTCCTTACCTCTGCTGACGCCGCGCTCTTCGCCACCCCCAACTCCAGCACCGTCCCGGTGGCCCGTTCTAGCTCTTTCTCCAACCTCTTACACTCCTCTGTATCATCTTTTACATAGCTATCAATCTTTTTCCTCAGCGCAGCCTCCTCCTCAAACTTCTTAACATACTGCGACCATAGCCCTGCTACCACACGGTTCTGCGTGTCGCGCTGGTCCTCATAATCCTTGAGCTTAGCTTTTAGGTGGGCCAGACGAGCCCTAACAGACGGTGTGGCTGATACAAACGACATGACCAAATGTGAGTGGAAGGGTAGTGTGTTGGTTCTTAGACGGCAGATCACAGCAGCATGCTTTTTAAGGGGCTGGAGTTTGGGAGAAGAGACTGGTTGAATCCAGGAAGCCGTCGACGCTGATTCAAGGAACAAGTCCGTGGAGTTGAATTACCAACCCTCCAATTAGACAACTAAATAGTAAAAAGTATTTCAACTGACTAATGGAGTTGCTGCAATTAATTAATTGTAGCAACGTGGGTAATGACATAAGCACCAGGTCCCCCCCCCCCCACACACACACACATATCCCCGCCTGCATGCAGGTGCGGGCATGATCGTCTCAAGCTCGACATTGATTTTCCCGGCCACAAGGACGAATAGGGACCATTACCAGTAGCTGCTATTAATTACGCACTTTCCGTACCCTCCATGTTTCAATGAACGGCTCAATGCCGAACACCATCGCGATATGATACATAACTCATCGGGGACCTGCATGTTTCATGTAAGGTTATATTTTCACGAAACTATCATTTCCGGATTGGCGCATCCATTGGATTCAGCCTACGCATATCCTCTTACTCAACATACCAGTGCGGGGTGTTGATTAAGTTGTATGTATGTATGTCGTCTAAAATGCATTGCAAATCGACCCTGGTTCTAGTCTATACATAATGTACTCTACTGTATTCTTTAACAACATGATCTATAATGGGATAAGAAATATTTATATGCAGCTAATATCGATTACACAGCAGTCCCTGTTACTACTGCTTTCCGCCTTGGGACTTCTTCAAAAGATAATCCAAACACAACCGGCCATCACCAAATACCTGAGTGGTCATCGCCATATTCTGCATCCATCTCGGGATAGAACCTTTCGCATCGCTCTATGGTGTTGGTAGTAGCGTTAGTTCAGTTTTATTTAATACCGGCGTGTATAACTTACACATAAAGCCAAGAGTATTTCCACTCCGCCTTCTTCAAGCTCGTGAACATAATCCACTGATATATATTCTCCAAGAACTGCGGACTCAGACCTCACATTGCCCTCTAAAGGCATAGAGATAACAATGAACGAGCGCAGTCCGTTCTCTGAATCCGGTAGGTCATGAGAAATAATGGTTATCAGGAACTCCCTTGCAGAGAACGCTTGGACGTGCAGCAGCTTGTGTACATCTGGTTTAGTTAGTGATCCAAGTGTGTACCACTACTAATAAATATGCCAAACAGAGGTCCAAAGTATGTACCTTCTAGCCGTATCTTCAGGTCCTCAAAGTATTCAGTTGCGGTCACCTCCATTGTATCCTCTGGCTTACACAGATACTCCAACTCGGCCTCAGTCTTCTCCTCGACCAAAATTTTCCTCGCAACCTCATATGGGACCCCTGGCGCAACCGTCACCCTACTCGTCCAGCGCTCCTTGTTGTGTGTTGTGCTGTAGACCTTGATATCGGCATCAGACTTTGCCAAGGACCATTTGACGTCAACCTTTGTTTCCGACTTGTATTCCCGGGAGTGTGGGATTGTGCGGACAAAGTCCAATCCATCCCGTATCAGACCGGGCAAATTTTCCTTCGTGAAGGCGGACCGCGGGAGTTGCTTCAGGGATAAGTTTAGAGCTGTTGACATCTTTTTTTTTTGACGTGTAATTTGGAACTGTGCGGGGTGGTGGGGGGCTAGGGACTTTTTTGATTGACTGTACCTTGGTACCTGGGTGATGGGATGGATGGGATGTAAATTATTTTTTTTCTTTCTGGGGGAGAGTTGTAGCTCAAGGAAGTGCCGGGTACCTACAAGGTGTCTATGTTGTACCAATGCTACAGTCCCACAACACCCCCTTTCAGTGCGGTGTATCGTAGTAAAGAAAGGGGGGAGGGTTGTCGCTAGTTCTGTACCTCTACAGGCTCTACTCCAGGTACTTCCTCCTCTTCTCTCTCCCTACTCGATGTTGCTGGCCCTTTTTTTTGCATACTGTATAGTGCGCACGGACCAAGGGGCAACTGGAGCTGGGTTGCGTTGAGTCGCGTTGTTGGCTGTCGGTCGCTGTGTTACCGCATGATGTTCTGCTCTACGTATACGCGGGGCACCTCGGATTTATTTCGGAAAATTAAAAACCAGCCTTCCTCTCCACAACACTAGAACAGTAGAGCAGGGTCCCCACCCCCACTCTGGTGTAGGTCATTCGAGAAGAGGGCATAAATCTAGTATGCAAGGAGGAGGATCAGAGCAAGAAGTGAAACTCCCGTATCGAAGGGAGGGGGTTGGGTTGGGGGGTGGTGGTGGTTATGGTGGCTATCAATATCCTTCCTACTTGGGGGGCTATTTGTTCGATTCCCGGGAGAAATTACAACCCCCAAGGTGAGGTAAGGGTGATGATGATGGTATTGTGTATGTGAGTGTCTCTCTCCCTCAAGTTCGCCGGCTCTTTGGGATATTTACCGTGCGATAGGTAGCTGGAGCAGATATTAGGCAACTAGAGTAAGAGTACCTACTCTCTACCTACATACATGTAGTACTTACATACTCTACTCCACACCGCTGGTAATTCTCCTCTTTTATGAGTATGTAGAATGCTGTAGGTATACGTACTTTATTCTACATATGTAGTTTCGAGCTTGTACTCTACGTGAACTTTTTAACCCTGTATCAGGACTTGAGATAGGGTATTTTACTCCTCCAGCAAAAAGGAAACCAGACATATGCATATGTTGTCGACATGTAGTCTATACGCATCTACATTCTCCTAAGGGGTTAAGTGGTGAGTTGGCAAAGTAGTGGGTGAGTGATGTGCTGTGAAGTGACAGGGTCTGAAACAGTGCACGTGCACACTTACAACTGAAACTCGTCACGCTGCAGCCCAGAGAACCTGGTTTTATGCATAACTTATGGCATAAGTGTGGCTGTTCCTGCTGGTCACGCTTCGTTGACTTTGAGATATTTGAATGTCGGATCGGGTCAATGAGGGATATTGAACCTCCATTCATGCCGGTCCCAACCTTTGGTAAGTTACCCCTCTCTCTTCTCTCTCTCTCTCTCTCTCTCTTCGTAAGTATGTATAGAACTACATGTATACTTTACACTTTCTTCATACATACATACTCTTCAACATCTCTTAGATCACAGGTACCATCCACACATACTTTCAGATCACTCTTACCTGCTCTACATACCTGATATGCATGTAACGAATAATTATCCCAACTTACCAATGGTTCGAGGTTCCTCTCCCACATCCCGGAAAATTGCCTAAAAATGCGTATGCACGGGTTACATTAGGCAGACATCTAGAAGGAACTCTTCTTTTTCTCCAGAACCTTCCCTTTAATCTCACCGTCATATTCTAAAGGCTTGAATAATATGATATGCAGCAGCACAGCAAAGCAACTCAACTCGAAACACATGTTCCCAAGTACGGTAAAAATGCATGACCCTGATAGTCCTTTAACGTGCCAGTTCTTGGCTGCCATAGGCCATATCCTGGGGGCTAGGCTTTTTATCACCAGACTCCAGGCTCCAGTAGGCCCCTTTGGCCATCCGGAAGATTAATAGAATAACCAACAAGATACTTACCCGGGAGCTAGATCTTCCATCTCTTGGGGTATTTATTTATATGTAGCTAACCCCACCATATTTTGGCCCCTCCCTCCCTCCCTCCCTCCCTTCCCTCCCTTCCCCCCTCCAAAAACGTGGCCCCCAGAAAATCCCGCAGTGGTGGTTCGCCCGCCTGAAACGTACCCGGGAGAGAAGAAGAGAGGGTGCAGCAAGGATCGGCTGGTGGATAGTCGTTACTTTTCTTTAACCCTAAGTGTTATGTGGAATTGATTCCGTAATCGTTGGGTTGATATAATACACTCAGTCAATTACATTGTGTGATATGACCTTGGGGGGGGTAGAAAATATAAAGGTCTGGGATCTTGACAGAGTGGCACCCCCAGAATACTCAGGGACTCTGATTAGTGCGTTACGGCGCAGCAACTTTAACCCTAAAACTCATACACTCCACAGAAGGGGTGTCTTGGGAACCAGTCCGATTGGGGGGAAACATCTGCAGCGTCGTGTAGCTTTTGCGGTGTTGCTGTAATTCAATGATGGACGGGGCACCATTTCAAAGTTACTCGAAGCCAGCTGCTATGTAAACTCAGCCTCTCCAGCTTGCAGTCTACAGCTAGAGCTGAGATGCGGATTTTGAGCCTGGCCGTGACCGTTCGATCATCTGCCAGTTTACTGCTGAATTGGCGAATTGGCACCATTCGGATCGAGCCCAGTTCAACAATTTGCGATAAGAGCAGGGAAAAAAAGAAAGGGAAAAGGAAAACATGGTTATCCATCATTCTATCGTAAACAGTCCTGATACAAATAGGTAGTTTTGACTCGTGGGTGACGAAAGACAGAGGCTCCCGAAGTTTGAAGAATCCCATCATCTTTAGAACAACACTGAGACCAACAGTAACAATTCCAACACCAAGTGACAACTCCTCTGCAGTTCTTGGCCTCTATATCTCCTCGATAGGTCTATATGATATTTTAGGGGTCCATGAGGGAATTAGGTATTGGTGGTGACTCTATTTCGTTTTGACACGAATGAAGGAGTAATGCGCCTCCGGACTGCGCATTGATGCTTAGAGCTACTTGGGAGTGACGTTACCGGGTGTCGGTTCTTAGTGGAGTGGCTATGTTGCTTAAGGTTTATTTGTTTAGAATAAGAGAGGCCAAGCTTTATTAAACGAGTGATTCTCTGTGACCCAACCCCAACCCATCTTTGCCCCACGCAACTTGCGACACTACGACCACCACACCCACCCGATTTTCCCCTAGTGTTGGCTTTAAGTGGGGTCCGGCTCCAGAAGCCCTCCACGGTGTTCCAAGACAAACAGGACCTCCCAAATAACCATGTAAAAGGCTCAAAGCCGCCGTTTGACCCCGCAACTAAACTCAAAGGCTCGTCCCGGTAAATCAGGAACACCCCGCAAAACCAGCAACCGGGATCATTTCGAGCAGGAAAGGGAAAAAAGAAAAGAGGAAACGGCCAGATGTTTGGAATTGGTGTAATAAACGGTGGGTTAGCTCGTCATGTCGGTAGGTGCTATATATGCTCAGATATAGATTGCTATATGCGCGGGCCGGGGGCTCCGAGTGTGTAGAATATGTAGAATATCAGAAGTAATAAAACACCGAACGTGTCACAAACAGGGTTTTTCCTATACCCGGGTTTACGCCGAAACATAAGTCGTTTTTCTCTATTTTTTTATTCTTTTTTTTTGTTTCCTTCTTTTTTTTTGCTTGCTTGTCTGCGACTAGCGGTTGTGTAACACCATGGGTTATTGTTCTCCGCCAAATATGTAAGGAAAAAACCCGGGACAAGGCCTACACAGCAAGTGACGTTTGGAACGGGGAAAAAAGTCACGTTTTGCACCTCATCAAGCCTGCGTTAACTATGTTCGAACCTTTGAGGGTGGAAGTGGGGCGAAAAAAGCAAATATATACTCGCGAAATGGAGAAACACTCCCGGGATCGATCGAGCGGAGGGGAGAGGGGGGGGGGGGGGGTAAGGTAAGGTAAGGTGTGGTATGTAAGGAAGAAGAAGAAGGGAGGCAAAGATAGAAAAACAAAAAACCCCTAGATATTTCCGCCTCCACCAATGCATATTCGATTGTTGGGAACCGTGCACACAGGGAGTTGTTGAGTGGGTGGACAAGACAAGACAAGACAGAAGAAAAGAATGGAGGGTGGATGCGGAAAAACAAAGGTTGATGGTGTGCGTGTGGTCTCTTGTCAAGGGAGAGAGGAAAGATGATAAATGTGCCATCATAAGTTCATCACCCCCCAAGGAGCTACATAGGAGGTAGAGAAACAAAAAACAAAAAAAACAAACCATGTGTAATTTAATTATAAACGCTTCACTATAGGTGCGCTTTCCTCGGAGTGGTGGTGGTGGAGGAGCATCAGCTTGAAGAGAGAGAGAGAGAGGCCATCTAACTTTGACTGACAGAGCTTCATATCATTTGACCTCCTGCAAAAATCCCTCCTTCGCCGAGAGATTGATTTCTTCAACTGAGCCACAGAGAACGACGACAACGCTGATCAACGCACTGACAGATATACCACGAGGGCGTCCAAAAAGCCAATGATATATGCGAACTTGATACTCTGCAGCAACAGAAGCAGCAGCAGCAGCAGCAGCTGCTGCTGCTTCTGGTTCTTGCTTTTCGCGAATAGCATCCTCTTCCCTACGTAAGTGATTACAAAAACCCAGCTGTAACAAGCTGATGTTGACATCCCCACATCCATACATCTACAGCTAGAGTACCAGACCATGTATGTAGCTATGACCTACCTTGGTCTTGAATCTAATCCTTTAATTTCGGGCTGAAGGTTCCATTTCCAACCCCGCCAGATTCGCGAGCTCACGTCCGTCGCATCCCCCCCGTCCGATCAGGGCTAGTCGAACCACAATGGAGCCTCTCTCTACAAGACTTTACATGTATTTTTGCGGGGGTGGGGGTGGATGAAGAGGAGGAGTGAGTGACTAGGAGGGTGTCACACGCCCGTCTCTCTTTCTCAGTCCGTTCACGATCAAGGGTATTAAGGGTACTAAAAAGGGTACGTACTATTTTACACTAGTTTGGTTTAGCTCACCCCGCAAAAACACCCCACATCCACCACCGTTCACACGGAGAAATGTGCGCTGTCTGTCCGACACGAACCTCCCCACAGGGAATCTAGGCAAAAAAAGAACCCTGAGCCCGCTACTTGCCTCAATAATAGACCAGCTTGCCCATAAACGAGCACGGCCCATCAGCGAGCGTTGCCCGTTGCAACGGATGCTACCCACCAAATTTTGGGTGTACACTCGTTGAGGGGCCTGGGTGTACGCTCGTTGAGGGGCCGCGCTCTCTCTGATGGGCAAGCTGGTCTAACAAAAAAAAAACAATAACAACAATAACAACAACAGAAAGGGTAACCAGCGGGGAGGCTTTCTCGATCTCTAGGTACCTGTCTGTCATCAATCTATGCCAGATCCTTGCTGTAAAATGCAGAAACGCTCAAACTAGCAGTAACCGACCTTCTTTTAAAGTGACAGAGTGACAAGCAGATTGGAGCTATGAATGTATGTATGTACCGTTCACAGTACATATGTGTATCAACACTACCGTCCCCCTCCCCCCCGCCTCCTTGACTGGGTTGTCGCGGAGTAGGAACTTGGCTTAGCTAGCTGGAGAACTACATGTCGTCGTGACAATGTGTACTTACCTACATCCCCATAGTTGCTTATTTCACTTTACGTCACCACTCAGCAACTGACAGGTCAGCTTTGTTTTTGTTTGACCCCCATTGATGGAAAGTAGCAGTGAACAGCGGCAAAGGATCTCAGTCAAGATAATTAGGCCTGGAATTATCAAATAGATACGTACAAGAACAGGAAAAAGCAAGCACAATTTGGGCAACCCTGCTCGAAATTCCTAGTTAATATCATCTCCCCTTCCCGCTAGGCTGCGAATAACCCTCACATATGATTCTTCTTTTCGTTTTTCAAGATATATATAAAGGGAAGCACGTCCCCAACACAGAAATAGTACTAAGAGCAATACGGTTCATGGACTTCAGGTGAAATGGGTAGAGTAGAAGGTCGTAAATAATAAATAATAAGACGAAAGTTAATACCACTACTAAAACTAATAGTTACGTTATGGTGATAAGAGTAAAGAAGAAGTAAGAAGAAGTGGAAAAAAGAAGTAGAAACATCAATAAAAGGATTTTAGACGCACACACGTCAAAAATGGCTGTCCAGAGCCCTTTTCCAAGTGTTTTTGAATAAGGAAGGGAAAAAACCAAAAAAAGACAGCAAAGCAAACCGACCCATCCATGTTCCCCGATAAACCCACCCAAATCTTTCAACGCAATAAAGCAGACCTGTACCCAAAGCCCCCCTGATTGCCTGCACGCGCAAGAAAAGACGAAATCCACTACCAATGACCATATGAGATGCAAAAAAATTCAAAAACAAGAAACAAAAAAAACATTAACTCAAAAAAAACGAAAAACGCTCAATCCATGCTAAAACTCAATAGACTGTGAACCGAGCCAGATACGCCATGATAAAAACGAGACAACGAGGAAGGGGACCATCCTCAAAATAAAACAAAACAAAAAACATATTCACAAAAATGAATAAGGGGAGGGTGAAAGTCGAACAGATTAAGGAAAAGGATCTGAAAGAGAAAAAAAACCGAAATGAAGAGAGAAGCGTTGATATATGCGAAGCAGAAAGAAAATGTTCATCACAGTCATAAGGTATTAGGCTCACACATAAAACAGAAATAAACGGAAAAATAATAGCAATTTTATGTCTTCCTTCTTCCAAAGGAATAACTACTCAAGCTCACTCTCCATTTCGTCTTCTGCCTCAGGTGTGGGCGAGGAAGAGGAGGACATAGTCATACCCATGTCGTCGCCAAGAGCGAGTGTGTGAGAGTGAACTTTAAAGGATTCGCCAAGCAATTTGGTAATACTGTTGTTTGTTAGTGAACATATCCTTACTAAAAGTGGAACAAGGTGATTGTGACTCACCCCCAAACAACCACTTCATCAACCATTCCTCCCCAGACCATAGCAACGGCGGCACTCAGCCTTGATCCGTACAACTCAACCGAATCATCATCAAACAGATGCCTCACTTTTGTCAACATTGCCTGTTCCTCCTCAGTAGGTGGCTGAACCTCGCTCTCCTCTTCGAGTCTGTACAACCACAAGCTCAGAATCAACATGAGTTCGAACCCGCAAAGCGGGTGCTCCACGCTCCAGTTCAGTGCGGAGGTCCTTGCGACCCAACGGATACCCATCAACGCTGGGATCTGGAAACACTCGAAACACTGCTGGATAACCCTTGTCATGGCATCTGATCTCGGGATTGAATGAGCTGCAGAAGTCATTGCCTGAGCGACATCATTAGGGTTGTGGAAGCGGAGAGCTTCCTGAATAGAAACGAGGTCGACCTCAAGCCTTGCAATGGTACAGCGGTACATGGCCATGGCGTTAAAGACGAGTGGGTGGCCCTTCTGAGGGGCGGTCAAAGGGACGATCATAGTTTCGGTTGTGCAATAATCCAAAGCTCGTTGCCAGGTATCTAGCGCGACGCGGAGCTTTTCACGATATTCTGACACAACCGAGTCAAGGATCTCAGGACTTCTCTTGACACCCCAAACTTCAATAAAGAGAGCGTTAATCATAATGCGTGCGGCAAAAGCGCTGTACTGGAGGGGCTCGCCCCTGAAAAGACGCGAATGAGCTTCCTTGAAGGTAGGGACTGCGGCGTTGACGAGGTGTTCCCGCCAACTATGGTCATCAAAGCCATCCATATTCCACAAGGTTTCCGAGCAAGGCAATGGAAGCGAATCAAACTCGTTGTAAGTAATTGCAGGAAGATGGTTGTATGTCAATGTGAGAAGACCAAAGAAGACGTATACAGCGAAGTATGTTCGCTTGCTACCCTCTTCCTCAATCCACTCTTCACGAGTAGGCAAATCATCCCCACGCTGTTCGGTCCTCAGCTGCAATTCGTACCTGCCACCAGCAACCATCTAAGCAGAAGGTTAGCACCCCGTTTCTTCCTTCCTTCCTTCTTTCTTTTTTGGTTTTTAAGCGTGGGGTAAATGAACTTACATTTGCAAGGAGGTTTTTGATGGAGCAGGTCCACTCTAACCCTTTTGCATCACCACTCCAGCTTGCGAACATCGTATTAAGCAATAAAGTCTGAGTAGTCCATAACGGGCAGTTACGCGAGTTATATTCCTGGTGGCGGTGAAGGAAGTTGTTTACCAAAACCTTCGCCGACAAATGCAATGTGTAACTAAAGAGCGGTTAGATTTCGAATTAAACCTACAGGCGTTGGAAAATGGACTTACGCTTGTTCCTTCTCGAAGGTATACAGAGCACCGATAGACAACACGGCCAACAACAATGGCGGTGCAACCTTTCCAGGGCTGAACGAGGCTGGGTGGAGGAATGGGAAATGGTGGTGGAAGAGGTTGAAATAGGCAGAAAGGTATCTGTTTAAGGCACTTTTACTCGGCAAACGGAACTTGTCAAGCACAGCGCGATCGACATCGATTTCACGAATGTTATCTAGCACCATGTTTCTGTCGTGGTCTGACTCTACTGATGGTGGGGTTGGTGGGGGAGTGGTCTGTGACGAAGCACTGACACCACACGGATTTACGGGTGATGGAGGGCCCGTGAACCAAGGATTCGGAGAAGCGTACGAGGTTGGCGTCACAGTCGAGCCTCCTCGCGAAGGATCAGCTGAGAGAGATCGCTCCATAGTATTGCGGTAAGAAGGCGGCTGTAAGCTGCTTGAGCTCCATGTCATTCCCGACTCATGCGAGGAAGACTGGGAACTTGACATATATTGACTTCTTGGGGGTTCTGGCCCAGCGGTCGATGAAGGAGTAGGAGGATCCCAAGTGGACATGTTTTGAACCGGAATTACACCAGGCGCATATGGCACAGAGGGATCGAACACAGACTCGGGGTTTGAAGACATTGAACGTCTTGACTTTTCTTGCAGCATTTCCTGCTCATCTATCGCTACAGTTGCAGCATGATGAAGCTCAGTCATCAAAGCCGCAGCTGTTTCCAAATCTACCATTCCATCACTACTTGCTTCTAGCTGCTCGATGGCAGTTTGTTCAATCGTGATAGCTGGTTTTGATGGTGCTGATGTAGCATTCTTTGTAGATCTCCTCTTTACTTCACTGTGCAGCGGAACACCACCATCCTTAGCATGAACTGTTCTGTCGTGTCGTAATAACAAATCTCTCCTGACAAAGGTGCTTCGGCACTTTAAGCATTTGAAAGGTCGTTCCTTTGTATCTAGAAACAGCGCGCGACGAGTCAGCAAGCAAAAAACAAAGACGCGCTCCCTAATGTGATTTCCTTACGTGATCTCTCATGTCTGCTCCTGTGCTCTGACCTGCTGAACGCTCTTGAGCAATATGCGCATTTGTATTTTCGCTCCTGTACAAGCGCAGTCTTTTTTGTAGGCTGGCTCTGGGCCGCCGGTGTTGAAATAACTTCGTGCATTATGTTGTCTGTGTATAGGACGACTGCTAAAGCAATGAAAGCTTTATAGAATCGATGTTGAAATCGTTCGGGAGGGGGGGGGATGTGTATATTATAGGGATTGTTGAATTCCGAGAAGGGGTCTTTAAGACTGTATTCGGCTTCCTTTCATTGACCAGCTATGATGGTATGGGGGAGGGTGTGGGGGGGTTAACGAAGGTGTGTGTCCGAGTGAAGGACTGTTGTTGCTCTGGTGATGATGGAATGAGGATGAAGGGGCAGAAGGGAGGGGCAATGGGGACTATGTATATTAGAGGGAAGACGATAGACGTCGTAAGGGCGGCGGGGTAGTAAGAGGGAGCGAAAGACAAAACGAAGGGTAAGTGGGATTTTTGAAAGAGAGGAGGGGCATGGAAGAAAGGGGGGGGGGAGAAGGATGGAGAGAGAAAGGTAGATGGAGGGGCGAGTGGAAAAGTGCAGAGTCTGCTGTGAGGACGAGCAATACAATTAAAAAAAAAAGTATCAAATTGGGACTGGGGCTGTTGGAGGGGGCCGCGGACGAGGGAGTGCAGGGGGGGTGGGAGCGAAATGGAGGGACACAGGAGGGGGGTGAAGGTGGAGGGAGGGCTATCAAGCTAGGAGGCGAGAGCGAAAGGGGTTGGGGCTGTCGCTCGTCTTGCTGGTTACTTGCTGCTGCTGCTGTGTTGGGCAACTTTTGGACTTGAGTACCTGTGTTCTGTCTGGAGAGGGAGGAGGGAGCAGCAGCACTCGGATGACCGAGGTGTAAGTGAAGTCTGTGGGTGAGGCGAAGAAATCAAGCGGAAGAGCGCCAGAGGGCGAAGGGGGAGTAATGGATGGTTGGGAGGTGTTAAGGAGGTGTTAGGGGAGGGAAACCCGAGGGATCTGATGGGTGGACGCTTCAATTACTCCACAGTCACTACGGGTAACATGTGGTGACCGCTTTAAGTCGTCACATAAATGGGTTCCGTCCCGAAAATAATGACCAACAGTAGTGTGGCCCTACACAACCAAGAGTAAGCTAGGTAAGCTAAAGCTTTGATGCACCTCCACCATGGAACAGAACAGCCCCTCCCACCTCACCTACCCATCCATACTTATCCTCCCCTCAACCCCTCCATGGGTGGAACTCTGCTGACTGACTGACTTTACTTGGCCCTGGAGGCGGCATTACATCCACCCCTCCCACCCCTCCATGGTCCACCCCCCCCCCCCAAGAAAGTAGACAAAAACAACAACAACAACCTCCCACCTCTCCCAGCTACCCTGCTCGCTCTTTTCTGGCAGATGCGGATGGGTAACTTATGCTGGCTGGTGTGAGTGTGAGTGTGAGTGTGTGTGGCTGTTGCCGTGGCCGCTTTTCTGTGATTCGTTTTTAACAGCAGGCATTTGCTTGATGAGAGGTGTCCTTACCATATCTGCATCCTTGCCCCCAGCTCTCACGGATCCCCTTCCATATTGTTCGAGACTAGTAGATAATTAACGGCCAGAAAACCCCCCCCCATACCCATAACTTATTCGCCGTATATGATCCAGTGCCACACCAGTTCCTGAAAATAACAACCTTTTCTCCCTCCCTCCCCTCCCATCCCTCCCACCCCCATTTTCTGTCCGTACATGAGCCTCTAATTCGTGCAAAGTACTCTATGTCAGGTCCGTCATAAACAGTGAGCTGCTGCTGCTGCTCCTGCGCTTCAAAAAAGATGCCTACTGGGGGGGGGGGGAGGGGGAGTTAAGCCCCTATGGTAGTAACTCAAACTTTCGTTTCCGACTTCACCCCAAATGTGATCCACTGCGCTTGAGGCCGCCGTGGGGTTCGACTTGGTCGGTGGAAGCGAGGATAAACTAAAACCCCCGGCCGAGACTACACTCCCACCACCAAACCCAAGGGTATGAGTGGATCTAACAAGAATCTGCTATGCGACCGAAAACGTGCTAATTACCGTCTCCGCAAACGCACCCAAACGAAGCGAAAACCTAGGAATGACGGCTAGGTAACGGTACGGTACATACTCAAAACGCGCATGTTTATGTATATGTAGTTGTTCCCTTTCCACCCCCTGCCCTGTCCCCTACAATAGCAAAAATAACAACCTTTTTACACCACCACTATCACAACCACCACATTCATCACGACCACCCCCCTAGTTACCCTCCTTCTTACGCTAGCCTTCCTGCCACACCGGGGTTGCAGAAGTATTTAATTCAGTCATGGCAAAGTAGGAATAGCTTACGCGGCCAAGCACTATTTGCATATGTGCTGGCATTGCCTGGCAAGTCGCTGTTTAAAACCAGCCTCGCCTGTTGCTGGCAACTGCTAACTTGCCTGCTTTGCTGACTGCCTGTCCGCCTTCTGCACGAACAGAACATGTTCCCTCCTCGGCCTGCCCGCACCATATAGTTGAGCTGCGGCCAGCCCTTCCGGTTAGTTTTCGCAGGCGGCCTTGTCTTGTGACTTTACTATCAAGCCTGTTGTGTTGTCTATATCCGCCAAGGAATAGTAAACCTGTCTCTTAGAGTTTAGCTCGAGAGCAGAATGCCTTATCTGGAGTCTCAGTTCCATACGAGACATAACCCAGCTTAGTTCCTTTAAGCCCGGGTGGTCGGAGGGGAGGAGATGGGGGAGTTTGTTTACCTTTGACCAGCCGAGTTGGTAATAAACAACATCTCTCCCCCACCCCCCCCCCCCGAAAACCAGGCCTTCGGGATCCGCCAGACTCTGTTTGAGGGGATCAGGAGTCAATCAAATCTCTCAGATGCTCATATTCCTTTTCTGATCTCATCGTTTCGAAACAGAATGTGGAAATTCCGAGACGAAATTGGTGAAGGGGAGTCTTCCTTATGCACATGGGTCTCTCAACAGGGGACAGGGGTTCTACAAGGAATTCATTTTTCTTGTTAGTGCCCGTGCTTTAAGATCCCCAAAAACGGTAGTTCCAGAGACGTATCGGTTTTGCATAGAGAACATTTCTAGCCACCGCTCTTTCTTTTCTTCGGCCACCTTGGGTTACAGGGTATAACTTATTTTTACCTTGGTGAAGATTATGCATCATGTAGGTACACACTCACTTAGTGGTGTATATTGATTTATCATTGATGCATCATGTTACTTATCAATCGACAACAGAAATTCCGCAACTGCCTCCGTTATTGGGATACCCATTAGGCTATTTTCCATGTATTTACTACACGTCCTTCCATGATCTTTCCTAAAGTACCAACTACTCTATTCTACTCTACTCAATATTGCTCTAATAGTACGGGGGTTGTAAGTAGGAGATAGGAGAAAAAAAATCACCTGAAAGAAAAAAAAAAAGCAACGAATCTCATAGGGACACGACTCATACTCAATAGGAAAAAAATTTCATAAATAAAAATAAAATATATATGTCTATATCATTACTCCACATCTTCCATGCAAAAGTAACCATCTAGATTACCTACATGAATACCCACTCTACTTCTAAAATCTAATCTAACCACCCAACTACAGCTAGACTACTACAACATCTAGTTGACGGGCTGGGATTTCCTACTTCACACGTCGAACCCCCCCGGGTGGTGTTTTTCTTCGCTAGATCAAACCCCACGCGTTCTGGAAAGCCGCTGCTGCTGCTGCAATTGCCCATTCCTCTTCCCTTTTTCCCCCACGTATCTAACTTTTTTTTTTCTCAAATCACATTTTTTTTTACTCTTCAAGACATCCATCCCACCAGGATCCGAGAATATGGTCCGCCCAGTGAGCCAATATAGTTACGTGCTTCGCCCACCCCTCCCTCGCTCGAAAATTTTTCGCAAGAGGTTGTGTCTGTCTGTGCCTTCATGTCACAGAAGGATCGAGGGAGGGCCGTGAGAGGCAAAGCTATCTGTCTAGATCTAGCTAGAGTCCGCTGGGGGGTGGGGAGAGATACATGTATTTACGAGTACGAGTAGGTAGGGTACTAGCTAGGCAGAGTAGGTATGAGGGATGAATTAAGAAGATGGGAAGAAGAGTTTAGTTTTGACTTTACTATAGTTAGGTAGAGAGATCAAGATGGAACTAAACTGTCTCCGCATTGCTTCGTCCGAACTCGAACTGATCGATACCGGCGCGCCGTACCTCTAGCTAGAGTAGGGGCATTTCCAGCTCTGCGGTGCACATGGCCTTCCTTTCCCCGTCCCCCGGGAAATCCACCATAGAAACATGCCTATTCTACTAGACCATCATGTAGTGGTGTTGACTGTCTAGCTGTTAGGGTACATGTATATGTATGTTGTAGTGAGCGGGTCACGAACTTTATTACTTACATGTACCTCTGCATATATCATCGTCCTCATCCACATAATGACCCCGTAAGTTATGTACAACACAACACTTACCCCGGGACATACATACATGTACATACTGTAGAGTACATACATGCATCGTACCTACACTAGCAGCTAGAGTAGATAGATCATAGACCGTACCTACATGTTGATATTCTGTCTACCCTACCTACATGCACTGCACCCAACGGCACCTACTGTACTCTACTTGTACTCTAGTTACAAAACACTGATCCTCCTCCCCCATCGACGACCACGTACCTTTATTTTTTTTCCCCCCCCACCTCCCTATGGTGTGTGTCGCTGCGCTTAAAGATACGATAAAGGCTACTCCTTCTGTATTCGCGCTCGTCCTGTTTCCGCTCCCATCCCAACCCATCCTTTCTTCTCAACCCCAACCCATCATCCCCAACCACAACCACAACCACAACCACAACCGCGACTGGGGGGTGGTTGGCGGTAAGAGAAACACATGCCGACTGACCTTGACTGGCTGCCTGGCTGCCTGACTGGCTAACTGGCTGACCGGAGAGGAGATGAGCCGTTCGGAACGAACTGGCTTGCTGACCGGACTTATGCTGCCTTAGGTTATACTAGTACGTGTTTCTCGGATTATTTGTATTTTGGGGGGGTGGTGGTGTAAGTAATCGTAGTTTAGCTTGCAAGTGCCGTCCAGATGTCCGTGATTTTTATTTTTTTATCTCCATTTCTTTTTCTTCTTTAATTTTCGGGGGGGGGAGGGATGTTTTGCGTATTTCCTGCAGAATGGCGGGATGGATGGATGGATGGATGGGATGGGGATGGGATGATATGCTAGTGCAGTGGTGGTGGTGGTGGTGTATATGGAGATTAATGAGATTGAGAATAGCTTGGGAGATGGGTCCATACTCTATTTACATACATCGATCCTACTTATGATGCTCCCAGCTATCTGTCTGTAATTTGCTGTGCAGCTGCCCGACATTGTACATACCGGCCCCGCGATAAAGTTGATTTTGCTTTGATCTGATGAATTTAAATGTGATGGACGACGGCCGGAGCCTCGTTGTTTGCGCGGAGCATAGCGCAATTAATGGGGTGCGGTCTGGTCTGGTTTGGATGCTGGGCGCACAGGTCTAACTACATGTACTTGGAGTTGTATGTAGTTGGGTACATGTCGGTGGGTGGGTGGGTGATAGATCGATTGATAGATAGCAACAGATTGGATTGATTGATAGCGAAAGATAGCAAGATAGCACGCGATATGTGATTATCAAGATCAGGACATAACTGATGATTAAGTGGTGGTGGTGATGGTGGTAGTGGTGGAAGAGGAATAGTCTTGAGGGGTATTTAGTACATGTACTAGAAGGGCAGCCATGGTAGTATAAATGGTCTATTCAATATATACGGTACTGTAGGTGTACTACATACTCTCTACCCAGGTTTCGCGCGCAGAATCTCTCCACTATCATCACCATCGCCACCACCACCACCATGTCTGTGCTCGTTTATAATTAAAGCCTGAACACAGACGGGCATTGCGACGTTTGGACGGAGGGAGGGGGTAACTTCCCTTGTATCCGGAGACGAAGACCAAGCCCTCCGTAGCTAGATGTAACCTACATACAACATCTCCACCTACCCGCCCACAAGGGAAAGGGAGGTGGTAGATCAGAGCAAGCTCCGAGGGGCCGATAAAGGTCTGTCTGTCTTTACATACAAGAACATTGTATGATAATGTGTCTGTCTGCATGTATGTATGCAGGCATCCTCCTCCTCTCCCCTTCGCTTGGATAAAATAGCTGGTGCCGGGCGGCGGATTTCATTGGGGATGGATATCATATCATATCATAATTTTTTTTTTTTTTTTATTTTTTTCCCCCTCCCCAAAACCCCAGAGGTCGAGCAATTGCAAGAGCTAGAGGATGGGTAATGATCAGCTCGTTCTGTATAATATATCCCATGCTCTTCTGCTAGGTACAAATAGGTATAAAAGTATAGGTACGTAGATGGGCGGCCCGGCGCAGTAAGCAGTACCTGTATGTAGGTACTACATGTAAGTATTAGACATAGATCTGCCCGACATCGACGACAGGTCACCGCTCCGTTGTCGTCGTCGTCGCGGAGGAGGTGGGGGTTGGGGTTGAGGTTGAGGTTGGTGGGTGGGGGGAGTTACGCTGTCTGTACATACAACATACATGTAGGTACTTGTACGCTCATGACCATCTGTACACTGGGCACAGCATCTACTATTCCCTCTCACCCGGGCAGGTGCTAATGCTACCCAGTTAGTAACCTTCCCTGGTCCTCTCTACTACATAAATGTAGCCAAACACTAAGCCAGCTGAAACAAATCACACCGCTGGCCCTCAGCCAGCACTAACTGTTTCGGTAAAACCCGTAGATATAGATACAGGTATTTGTATTTAGTAGATAGAGAAAGAAAGTGTTACCCAGTGTAGGTACATGTATACAATACGGTATTGTAATTACAGTACAAGACTTCCATAGAATAGAGTAGATAATCGCCCACCCCCACCCCACACACCCACCACCCTCCTGCTGCGGCATTTTCAACCCGCAAATTCCACCTTCTCGGTTTCACTGACCGACGACCCGGTCTGCCTGGGTAAAGCGTAGAGTATGTATAACATGTACTGTATCTTACTCCTGGAGGTGAGGGGATTTCGTGCGCCCGGGAAAGAAAGGGATGCAGTGCAGCACCCATTACATTACATACATTACATGCTTGCTTGCCTGCTTGATGCTTGATGCTTGGTGCTTGACGCTTGATGCTTGACGCTTGGTGCTTGGTTGACGCTTGCTTGATGCGGTTCGCAGTCCAGCCAGGCAGAAAAGGCGGATCAATTGCGGTCTACTTCCACATACATACATGTACCTACATGTACCTACAGTACAGTATGGTAGGTTGTCAAAAATAACCGGTCTTCACAACCAAAATTTGTATGGGGATGCAACTTCAACATCGCCTTACACCGCAACCATAAGAGAAATAAGACAAGGGAATTCAATTCTGTGATCCTCTACAGTTATATGGCCTAGGGTTTTGTTACGGGCCCAAGGGTGGTACTTTCAAAATTTGGTTGTTGTAGGCAATTTGCTTGTTATTTTTGACACCCCATAATACTCTAGAGTATCGTTAGTTCTAAAAAGAATAGCCTGGGCCCAAAGGTCAGATCTAACACCTATTGCTCTGTCCGTTTGCATTGAACCCGGGCTCTTATTTCGAGACCTAAAGGTACTCTCCTCTCCCTCCCAGGTCTACGGAATCACCAATCAACCAACCCCTCTCCCCCAGGGATACCTCCCCGCTCTTTCCTCCATCCCCCGCTTGCTCCGAGATAAATCCCGCTCGAGGATGCGGGGGTGGGAGGGATGGGGGGGGATGGGATTGAACAGCGAGCGAGCCTAGAGTATATTAAATACCTACCTACCGCGTGCTCCCTTCCCTTCCCTTCCTTTCACCCTCCCCCCCCCCTCCCTAGCCCAATTCCCCCACCTTATCTTTTTGTCGTCCCTCGGCCACTGCGTCATGGTGCCGATAGGTATTGACATCTGGCCCGGCCCGAATTGCAATACAATTCCGTAGGTCGTCATAATCGCAGTTGTCGGCGCGCGTGCGGTCAGTTATTCACCATGCCCTCTCTCTAGCTACCGCCAGGCCGGAGCGTTCGGCTTGATTATGAAGAGAAGACGTCTGGAAGGGGAGGGGGGTTGGGATGATTACGAAGGTGGTGGTTACTGGGGTCGGGATGAAGGAGGTGGAGATCTGAGATCTGGTTTGTTTACTGATGTATGTACTACGTATACTGGACCCTTCTTTCTTTTCTTTTTCTTTTTCTTTTTCGTTTTTTTTTTTTTTTTCATTTTTTTTCATCTAAATTGTTTTGTGGACCCTTTGTACGCCGGAGAGGAATATTCTGCGCCGGCGCGGGGGGGGGCCCCGGGTATCCTGTTTTCGATGTTATACCTCAGGTCTTTTTTGATACTCCTAGTATTCCATTGGCAAGACAAGGTAGGCAACAAAACAAAAACAAGCAGATAGGCAGAGATATCCGCAAAGGAAAGGGAAAAGGTTAATTCCGCGCTTCCAATTGCGAAAAACAAGATAAGGGTCTTCTCGCTCTCGTCTCGAGCATCCCATCTAGAATCCTAATGTGTATGTCCCAGCCCCAACTCCTGGAATCCAATGCCACATGTAACGCAGAAGGAAAATGAACATACCCGCAGTTTATCCGATCCTGGTCTCTCGTTAACGGCCTGGCCTGGCCTGGCCTGGTCTGCCCCGCTAACGGCTGGTCCCAGGGTTGCAGCGTCGAATATCTGGGGGAGCCTAAACGGTAAAGTCGTGCCCTACAATAGTACAACATTGGATGAAGAGGGAAAAAAAATCTAGGTACGGATGAGGCACATAAATATTTTTCTGCACTCTAGATGTGTAATGTATGACAATCTGCCGACTTGAGCAGCAGATGGTTCCTTCACACAATTCCCGTATGGAGTAGGATAGGTGGAAAGTGCCGATCTGGTTTTGAGTATAAGCAAACCGTTCTGATATGGGTTAGGCGCCCTGTCAGTCAGTCTGTGTACTCCATCTCTACCTCTACTATATTATATGTGGAGCAGAGTAGAGGAGATTGGAGTGGAGCTCTGGGTGCATGTGAGAATCTTTTACATGCCACATGGGAGGAGCTTCGAGAATGAACGCCTCAAATCTTACCCATGGAGGAGTGAACGAAGCTAGGCAAAAAAAAGCCACAGAGAACTTCGTAGATCGGGATCGTGAGACCTCCCCGTAATACTCGATAACGTTGAAAGGGAAAAAAAAAAAAAGGAAAAAAGAAATCTATAAGGTAACTTTTTTTTTAAGGAATAAAATCTTTTTGCAGACATCCACAACGGGTGACTTCGGATGACCGGGACCCCAATCCGAATCGCGCTCCCCAACTCGGGATAATTTTGAAAAACGAGGTTGGCCAATTTGGATTGAGAGTACATCATTTTTGGTGCGAACCAGTATTTTCTTACTTCATGCTGTCAGCTCGGCAGCGTACGTACGTTGTGTACCGAGCAAGTATATGGTAAGTAGGGTATGCAGGTGTTTCATTTGGATGGCTGGCTGGTGCATCGTGGCTCTCGGGAGGAAGCCGAGGACGAGGGAGGGAAGGAACTCCGCGAGATGTTAATAGATGTCATTATGCATATTTTTGAAGTGTCGGGCAGCAATGAGAGCAGGGCACGAAACGATGAGAATCGCGATGAAACAGAAGGGTTCGACATCGAGCTAGGTGCAGACGGAGCACCGGTTGTCGATACGATGCTGTCTTAATTTTGTTGAGCTCTCAGGTGAAGTAGAACAGAAGCAGGAAGCAGAAGCAGAGGGTAGAAGCAGAAACTGCCATGGGGACTTCCGGCCTGCCATGTTTGTTCCGGCTGGATATCGAATTCGACTGCCCCGCCGGGGGTTGATGGATATGTAAAGTAGAGGGGCATCGATTGTTGAAGAAAAAGGAAAAAACAAAAACAAAAAAAACGTGTGCCATCATCTTGTCATCTTGTTCCGTTCGGCTTCCTTCGACCTTCTTCAACGCGTCAAAGCGCTTCAAGAAAACCAGAGAAAAAGTAAGAAAAATATGTCCGCATTACGACAGCCTGCCACCCCGGCCTCTGGGAAAGTGTCAAGAAGACTAGCCATCCTGTCTCCGTTAGTGGGAGTGACAAGAGGCAGCCGTTTGGTGGAAACGATCTGAAGAATCCTGGTCAAATATCGACCGTTGAAAGCCCCGTCAGAAAGAACGAGCCTCTTTACCTAAGGACTGAACCACTGAAAAATAGCTAATTCCTGCGGGCTATCCCCAGTACTGGCACCCAAAAGCTCGAGACTTGGAAACATCAGCGATTGAGCGATTTAGGAATCCTCGTAGTGGCTAGAGGGTTTGGGATATCGGTTGAGGTTAGGTTTTTTTTATTTTATTTCACAGTGAAACTCTTGATATTGATGTCGATTTGCCTCTTTCGCTTTGGAATAGTTAGAAAACGTGCTTTAGATTATCTGCGCCGCGACGCCCCCCCACCCCTGCTTCAATCAATGTGGCCGGGACTGTAAAAGTCACCATACCCTTCACCCAAGGAGGGAAAACGAGGTGCGTGTGCTGATTGATGCAGTGCAAGGAGACCAGTGATACATGAGGAGTGGCTTGCAGGCCTCGCCGCCAAAGAAGACATATCACACATATGGCGCGGAGGCATCATATCATGATAGAGTGATGTGTTTAAACTAGAGGGGCACAAGCGGAAGGTGAGAGGATGAGAAGGGACAAACGGGAGTTTTCTCTTTGGGGTTTTTTTTCCCTTTCGTTTCTTTTGTGCAGTTGATGATGGCATCGCAGGGAAAACAAAGTATACGGCAGCAGCATAGGATTCAGCAGAATGACGCATGTACCTGAGGAGGGCAGATTGCAATTGGATTGTTCCTTTTTTTTATTTTTTTATTTTTTGAGCAATTGAAACGAATGTAGGCGCACAGTTGCCTAACTAGGGCGCTCAGTACAAACCTAAGTAGGTAGCAGCGCGCGCGCGTGGGCGAAGAAGGTAGAATAGAGAACATGTAGGCAACTGGAGGGATACATACATTGGAAAGATACCTTGAGTACTCTACATTCTGAGACGCAGGGGCATTTGGCAAAGACTTGGACACTCGACCTCACAAGGGACGCAGACCGTGCTTCTGAACCGCATATGGATAGGCCGAATTACTGATGGAATTTGGTGATTGAGTGACCAGGTGAAATTTCTCTTCCCTTGATGTTGTTCGTCATCTCATTGATCCCATCTCGTTCAAGTACCGTGACGAGGGGGGTAAAAAGAACAACAGGGCTAAAAGAAGCAAAGAAGTAGTGAAAATAAAGGAAGAAAAGAAAGAAAAGAAAGAATGAACAACAGAGACGGCGCAAGTAAAAGATATTATTATTTTTTTACCTCCACGGGATCATCAACTGTTGCCTGTGAGTTGTTGGTTGCTGTCTGTGTGAATCTCAGTCAAGTCAAGCAGTCATCAGCTTGTTGCTATTGCTGCTACGGGCTATTGGCCTCGCTCCTTCACCAAGCCTTCCCTTCTTCAGTCCTTTGCTCCAAGCGGCTGCTCTTCTCCGCTCGGCGTTGCGGAAACCAATCTGGTCGACGTCTCTGTCCAGGGTGCTGCCGCTCAGGGCTGCGAATAAACCCATACCTACCGCTCAGCACAAGCACAAGCACAACCACTCATCACCACCCCCCTTTACCCCTCGACGCTGCTGCTGCGCTTGTTCAACTCACCTCATTTTAACTCTCCTCCGTTATCGACCATCACCCCCCCCCTCCCCTCCCCTCCCCTCCCACCAACCATCCAATAGACATCGTGACGCTCTCATCGACTGTCCATCGATAGCCGTCATTTGGGCTTGTTTGGGGTTTGCGGCTGCCCCACTGTTACTTACGCATCCCTTACTCGGCCATTCTTAGTCCTTCCGGTCTCCCCTACTCCCAAATCCAACATTGTTCAAGTCTCACTCACTAGGGCATCCTGGCTGGCTACCTTGATCTGTTGCTTCAGCCAATAACAGCAACCAAGGCCTTAGCGATTATTCCCCTCCTCATCTCCCCTCAGCGACGTCCGACTTGTGATGATTGCTACTGCTACTGCCCGGCACTCACCTCTCTTTTCGCCGTCAGCTACTTCATCGCGTATTGAAAGAAACGGAATCTCTAACGGGTCGGGAAAACAAGGATCTACGGACAGTGGATTTAGAGAAGGTGGAAGGACTAGTCGGCCGTCAACTGCCTCGAGTTACAGTCGCGATCGCTCTGCATCTACATCTCATCAGTCGGGAATGCCTCAGAGAGCAATAAGGAGAGAAGAAATCATTCCAGCAAGGATGTACGTGCGCGCACTATACAACTATACGTCGGAAGATCCCACCAGCCTGAGCTTTAGCCAGGGCGATGTGATCACGGTGATCACTCAACTGGAAAGTGGGTGGTGGGATGGAATAGTTCATAACCAGCGAGGATGGTTCCCCAGTAATTATTGCGAACTCATCTCTCCTCACGAGGTGACGCAAAATGGTAGCACTCAATCACCACTAGAAGACAGTGATGATTACGAAGAGGACTCTTACGATGACGATGAATACGACGACGACGACGACGACGACTCAGAGCGTGGGATGCCGTCGCCGATTCTGCCACTTGAAGGTACGGACGATAGGGAAAACGACGAGGCTACGTTTTGGATACCTCAAGCAACTCCAGATGGAAGGTTATATTATTTCAATACAAACACAGGAGTAACGAGGACCGATCTTCCGCTAGAGGCGCCAACTTCAACGACAGAATCAGGCCCTCGAGATAGGTCAACTTTTTCTGCCCCCGAGCAGACTCGGCCACCACCAGAGCTCATGGAAAGGGCTTATGATCCAAATAACCAAAACTTCGGGGAGGAGGAAGAGGGCGACTCAGCTTCCGACGTTGGAGAAGGTGAAATGTTGGTTTTGTCAATGCACAGCCCTGGGCCGTTGCGGGTATGCTCTCCTAAGGAATCCCTATGCGTCGCAATCCTTTACTAATATATGCAAATTGAAATATAGGACACTGGTCAGTATTCTATTCCTGAAAAAAGCACAAGTACAGAATGTGTAAACTCACTAGGTTTCCCAGATCGTGAATCGCAGGCCACACTAGTAGACAGCACTGCATCAACCGACTCCGGAAGGACCCAAAATGGTACTTTCAGACCTGGCCATTCTCCTTCGTTTTCAACATCAACCGCAACTACCGCCGTCAATGTTGGCAATGGTGTCACTAACGGCCATTCTATCACATCTCCAGGCATTGACACTAAGTTCGACAATGCTGTTATCATATACTACGAGGATGGTATAAATATACCTACATCGTGGGATGAACTGATAGAATCTACTAGACTTACCGTCGAAAGATATCGGAAAGCGATTAATACCTTTGACCGCTCAAATTATGTCGCCCGGGCAGAAGACATATCCGATATGCTTCGATTATTGATCACAGCGGGCTCGGGAACCACAGATAACCATTCTGGCCAGCCGTCAATAATCATGCGAAACACAACTCTCAATCCCCACTTTAGACATTTCATGGCCGCGTTCTCAAAACTCGTCTTATCTTCACATGTAGCAGCAACAGATTGCCCTCCACCAGATGCTGAGTCGAAGTGCTTGACGGAGGCAGATGAGGTGATGGTTGGTGTCTTTGGTTTTGCAGATATTGCTAAAGCTCAGAGAGAAGGGAAACTACCTCGATTGAAACCAGGCTTTATTCACGGAAGTCAGTATGGGATTAACTGGCGATCTGGAACCCTCTCTGCGGCTAGTCAGGCGGCGACCACCTCCCCGCTGGAAGTTGAATTGGTTAACAAGATGGAAGACTTGACTGCTCAAGTGAAGCCTGCCTTGAGACGACTTGAGAGTTCTCTGGAACCTCCGCCGGAACCCGTGATTACAGAGTACGGGCAGGGTCTCATGAGCTCTAACATTATCAAGACAGCCTCATCTGCATTCGAAATCATGCGGAGGTACTTTTACCTCATTGATACGATCAACATGTCATCTTTGACGGCATCTCCGAACCATCCTACTCTACTGGATTTTTCAAGTCAGAGACAGCGGTTGCACGACTCATTTGCTGATTTGTTTATGGCATGTCAGGCAGTATCTGCCCCACTAGCTGATGAATGGACGGCATGCCGTGGGGATCCTTTGGAGGACAGGCTGAACGCAGTCCGGGCATATATCAAGGAAGTGGACAGTGGGATGAGCGCTCTGAACTTTTCGATACAGTTGCTTGTTGAGGAAAGAGATAGCCGGGAGCCCAGGGAGATAACCACGGAGGATCTCACGCGGAAAGACTCTGTATACCCCGGTATGCAGGGCCGCCTGGCGCACCAACGTTCGTCATCACGCCACCAGAATTCTTCGCGGGCTCCGTCGGTAATGGATAGACCACTTCCCCAAGGCGGAAAATCCAAAATCACGAAAATATTTGGTGAAGAACCTCCTCCAGAAACACCATGGTATCTTGGATGCGATCATGATAGCGAGATTGTATATGGTGCGAAGGGTAAGGTAAAGGGCGGGTCATTAGTAGCCTTGGTTGAACGTGCCTCTCGCCATGATATGCTGGATTCCAACCTGATCAGTACATTTTTACTTACCTATCCCTCATTTACGACTGCATCCGAGCTCTTCAATCAACTTGTCCGAAGGTTCACCGTTCAGCCCCCTTCTGGGCTGTCGCCTACCGATTTTGAGATATGGACCGAGAAGAAACAAAAACTCATTCGTGTACGAGTTTTGAGTATCATGAAAATGTGGCTGGAGCAGAATTGGATGGAGGGGCTAGATGATGCCGCAAAAGAACTTTTGAGGAAGATGCACACGTTTGCCAAGGACGTCATGCTGCCACAGTTATCTGGAGCGAACCAAGTCCTATCGCTTATTGACACACGATTGCGTGGTCAGGAACCCGAGATGAAGCGCATGGTTCTAAACATGGTTTCCCAGCCTCCCCCACCAATCCTGCCCAAGCACATGAAGAAGCTCAAGTTTCTGGATATCGATGCATTGGAATTTGCTCGCCAATTGACGATTATTGAATCAAAATCCTATGGGAAGTTAAAGGCAGCTGAGTGTTTGAGTAAGGGATGGAGCAAGCCGCCAAATGGTGGTCCAGATCCTGCAGAAAATATCAGAGCTATCATCATGCAGTCCAACAGACTTACGAACTGGGTTGCAGAGATGATTTTAACTCAGAACGAAGTTCGGAAGCGAGTGATTGTGATCAAGCACTTTATCGCGGTGGCAGAGGTAAACCTCAACCTACCAGGTAGTTTATCTAGATGCTAACTCTTGCTAGAAATGTCGACAATTGAATAATTTCTCGACACTCACCGCCATTCTTGCTGCCTTACAGACATCTTCCATTCATCGTCTGAAGAGAACTTGGGAGCACGTACCAACTAGGACCAATGCTATCTTGGAAGGAATGAATACTTTGATGGGAGCGACCATGAACTTTGCTGAGTATCGAGAGATGCTTCACATTGTCAACCCTCCTTGTGTTCCGTTCTTGGGTGAGCTTAATTCTCAGTGTATCTTCCAAAGAAATTCACTCATAGCTTTAATTAGGTGTCTATTTGAAGGATCTCACTTTCGTTGCCGACGGAAATGAGGATTTCATTAAAGGAGATAAAGGCTATATCAACTTTGACAAACGTGTCAAGACCGCAAACATCGTCCGCGAAATCCAGCAATATCAATCAGTACCATATCCATTGCAACCGGTACCGGAACTCCAAGAATATATCATCACAAATATGCAAAGTGCCCGAGATGTGAATGATATGTACAACTTATCATTATCATTGGAACCAAGAGAGAGAGAGGACGAGAAAATTGCGAGGTAAATACATTTCATATATCTCCCCAAATTTGATTCGGTACAAATCGTTTCCTTCCCCACCGACTCGCTTTGTCATTGAAAAAATCTAGTTATCGCGCGTCTCAAGCGCAGAGCAGAGCGAATCGGTGGAGGAGGGAAAACCCAGATCATATCGATGAAGATGAACAGTTCGTTCTGACTTAAAACCAGATTATTACAAGAATCCGGTTTCTTGTAAACGGTGGTATTTTTTACAAAAAAAAAGTGTATTCATTTTGTTACTATTTCTTCTTTGGACATTTCTTCATTTTTATATTTTATATTTGAGGCATATTGTATGTGTATGTGTTTGGGAGAGCCTAGTTTTTGGTACTGGTGGTTACGTGGTTTCCTAAACTATTTGCTTTGTTCTTATTTTTCTCTCTTCTCCTTCACTGCGGCTTAAAGCCAAGGACAACTTTACATCTTTTTTTGGTTTGCTGGGGTTGGAAAGGTGGGGGGCAGCGGTCTATTCTTTTTTTTCCTTCTTTTTTCTCTATATCTTTTCAGTGCGGTTCCTACAATTCCTTAGTTAGTTCCTTTGTTGTTCTCCTCATCTATCACGGATCGGAAAGAAGGTTGGTTGGTTGGTTGCCATATATTGGTAGTTCAAATCGTTGGGTTTGGTTTATTGTGTTTTGTGTGTGTATCATGCGGTTTCCCGGTTTCCTTTTTAACGGCCTTTTTTGTCTGACTTCGATTCCCCCTATTCTTCTTTCATTCTCTTATTTCACTCCCCCCTTTTCCTTACTCTTTTCACCCCCTTTTCCTTTCTCTTTCTCTTCTCTTTTCATACCAGGTGTAACGGGTGCGGGAGGGCGGATCGATTGATTGATTGATGAATTTCACTTAGTTCTGGAGTTTAAATTTTTTTTTCCCCCTTTCCTTTTTTCCTTTCTTTTACTACGCCTGCCACATTGTGGTTTGAGCCTTATCGGGTTTGGAATTGGTTTCCCGGTTGTATGTGTGTGTATATATTTGTGTATATACAGCTACATACCTTACTACTACTACCTAAGTGTCTACTACTATCCAGACCTAAATTTCCCGAGTACGAGTGCAGTTATGCGAGAACGCTCCAGAAAGGAGATATATCCTCTCGATACCCGCCCCGCCCCGCCCTACACCTATCTTTGGTAACTACATGTACCTACTCTACTACATACCACACCGTACACTGTATGTAGGTAGGTACATGTACGTACCCACCACGGCTGGTCAATGCGTAGTAGCAGCAGTGGGGGTTGGGAGCTTGAAGGACCCCACTCTTCCTTCCCTATCTGTGGTGAATGATCAATCGGAAGAAAGTGGCGGAAACCCGTTTTGTTTGAGGCGAAACAGCGAGAAAAAGAAATGTGTTTTGCTACTATTAGCTCATTTTTTTTTTTTGCATCCGTTGCTTGCCTACTTGCTTCTTACTACAGAGATCTCTGGCATCATCGGTCATTCATGCGGCGGCGGCGCTGCTGATGGTGGAGGTGGAGGTGGGGGTGGTGGTGGAGGCGGCGGATCGAGCATGGCATCATTCCTTCCCTTTCGTCTGTGTTCAGTCGCCCACCATCCCTCTCGAGATGCATTTCCCTCCTGGGTAACATAACGGGAGACCCTGCATCCTCCTCCTCCTCCATCCGAGCTTTTGTTTTGTGAAGCATAGATACGGGCTCGGATTAGTTCAGCTGCATGTGTTGTTTCTGTTTTTTTTTGTTTTTTGTTTTGTCGTGTCCCGCCTGGACTTTTTCACTGAGTGAATACGTACGTAGGTTGTTGGTAAGGTGGCATACATATTGATGTCGTACAAGGCCCTGCCGAGTGGTTGGACCGCTGGGTTGTCCGCTGTCGAAGCAGTCGAAGGTTTATTAGTATTTCTGGACTGAAGAATGCTCTGAAAGTGAGGCCATGACGTCACAGGAAACACTGCCCGTGGCGTTAGCATCTCTCCCGTGCAAAGAAAAGAACTATATAGACTCTGCCTTGTGTATCTCCTATCCCCTTTTCTGACACCTGCTAAAGTCACTGTAATGTCTTACTCTAGTTCGCACTCTGGACATGACACCTGGGACAGTACCGAATGAATGGCATCAAGGAGAGTACCTACCTAGCGCCGCATCTAATATTCAGTCGATACACAAATCTACTTCTGCAGGTATATACAGGGATCCCGTAACATAGGCTGGCCTTCCTTACTATAAAAAATCGGGGATAACATTTTATTACTTTTGTAGATACAAAGTTCCCTGGTATGACTAATAGGTTCTTGGCTTAATTGCTAGGAGTTGGATAGCGGGGGAAATGTCAGATCGGGAAGTAAATATTGTTTTTCTAGATTTTGCTCTTCAGAGTGCTGGTTCTATTTTGGCTTGAAGATTCCGGCAAACTTTATCAAAATACCCAGTTGGTTCCAGAAGCAAATACGGTTTTATTCATTCATTTATTTATTTTTATTTTTTGCAATTGTGAACACCGATTCTCACTCGGAAAGCTGTCTATAGCGCCAGTCACTGCCCCCACCGGTATAAATACAAACATTATATTGCGCGCCACAATGATGGTACAAGGAAACATACACACCTAAAACAGAAACGAATCAGAGCCCGCTTTCCCTCGCCATCAGATGCTCAAACAGCTCGCCCTGTGTTTGCTCCTCCGGGTTGAGGTGTTCTTGAACAGCGTCGAAGCAGTCGCGTATCATTGTCTATAAAATGTATACGTACCAGTGGTTAGTCTGCACATGACGATACTAGCAGCATAAGATAGTAGGGGGGTGATACATACCTTGAAATGCCATATACTAATCATCAACTCAAACACCTTCTTCAGCATTGGTACCGTCGTCGGCACCGACCTCACCGGGCCCCACTCTAGCCAGTACACATTCTCATTGACGCACGACATCTCGGCAAACCTCGCATTGAGTCCTGCCCCATTCCAACGTCAGCAACGCCGCCCATGATCCGCTAACTCGAGAGGGAGAATCAATATACCAGCATGTACCGATCCCGGAACCCTCAATCGCCTCACATCCTTCCCTTTGGCCAGACTCTTCAGCCTCGACAGTATCGCCCTGAGGCAGACCACAACTTTCATGCTGTCGTGCACCCACTTGCTTGACTCGACGCCTATGCTCGCCTTCGAGACCTCGAGGGCCGCAAACTCGAGGCGGTCTCGCCGGTTAGACCTCGGCGTGAGCGACACGACGAGACCATCGAATTTAAACTCGGGGCCGGTAGAGAGCGTGGAGTCGAGGGACCGGCAGGTGATTTCTTTCCTAGCAGATGTTAGGGGGAGTGTGGTGTGCCGGGTGGGGTGGGGTGGAGTGACCTCTGCAGGAGAAGACCCTTCAAGCTGAGCAGGCACTGGTCGAGGAGGGGCGACCAGATTATGGAGTCAAAAACACCCTCCTGAAGGTCCGGACTTGAGAGAAGGTCATGGCGCTCTAGTAGTGTGACCCTATAGCACAACCTCAGTCAGCTCCTGTAATAGATATGGAGTCCGAGGAGCTATGTATGTACATTTTGAGGATGACCTCATTGACCCAGCACGCATCAAAGTCCCTCTCGAAATTATAGACCCCGTCCGGGCGAGGCGGAGGTGTTTCGGCGATGGCCCGATAGTCTGCGAGGGTTTTTGCCTGCGTTTCATGAGTTTTTTTTTGCAGAGGGGAAGAGGTGAGTGTGAGTGAACTAACGCCGGCGAACTTTGCCATCTGGCTGACCATGTTTGTGTCTGGCCGTCGTAATGGCAATCGCTTACTTTTCAGCTCGTCCCATTCCTCGGTGGTGAACCATGGTTGCACATCAGGGTCCTTGGGGTCGAGGATCCAGAAGTGGGGTTGGATGATGGCGGCAAGATCTTTGGATTGTTGGTATATCACGTCTTCGACGATTGTGTTTGTAGAAAGTTTTAATTTGCCATCCTCAGGCATGGCCCGATACTGGGCTGTGAATTGCTCAATGACCTGCTCAAAATCGCGATAGACTTTGTCAAGTGCAGTGAAAGTAAGGCTATCGAAATCTTCTGCATCCTGGCTGCTGGTATACGATAGAAATGAGTAAAAATGGTATTTAATTGGATTTCTATATATATATAGAAAAAGGAAAACCACCCCGTGTTTTCCGCGCCTGTATCTAAGACCTGTGGCCGGGCAACGTTAGAACAAGGGAAATTCAAGTAAATGGCGTAATGGGATATGTACCTGATTGCCTAAATTTCCCCGACTCTCCACACTACTATCCGTCGTATGTATCGTTTGGTTAACAGACGCGGTCCCGACCGCACCCTGAAAAACTGTCCCAAAGTTGACAGTCCCGCGATTACTCCAGAACCGTGAAGCCGCGCTCTTATCTGATGCATCGCCCTATCAATCACCAAGAGTTTTAGTTAGTGCTCTCTCTCTCTCTCTCCCTCACCATCCCCCCCGCAACCCTCCACCAAGGCAAACAGACAGCACGATAGGTATCTGAATGGCTGGGGAGGTGCACAGCGCTTATGGTGGAGTTATCGGACAAGCACGAAAGATTGTCAGGCTCCTCCAGGCTGGCAGAATTGCGAGGAAGGGGAGGAGGAGAGCACACCACACAGACTTTGATCCTTGCTTGGGGAAGAGGGGGGAGGGGAGTGTGAGTTGGGAAAGGGGGGGGTATACTTACTGGAGATCTGTAGTTCTGGAGCAGCTCAGCTGCCTTCTTGCGGGCCTCCTCGGTGCAGCAGTCGCGCTTGCACGATGAGATTGCGCTAAGCGACTTGACCCAGCGGTTAGTGGCGTTGCGGAACTCGTCGCCGGGACACTTCTTGATGTGCCAGAGGAGGAAGCGCTCGATGCTCCAGGTTGAGGTAGGTTGCTCAAAGAATGAGGGGACGGAGTTACATCGGGGGATTGTGCGTTTTTGTTTGGGCATGGTTGTTGGCGTCGTTGTTGTTTGGCGATGGCGTCGATGGTGGTTGGTTGATAGGCGTTTTGGGGCTTGGCGTGTTCTTGATTACATACACTACTATCATAGGTCTCCCGGTTCTCACAACTTGCCGGCGTGATGATAAATGGTCACCTTATTGGGCGATTTTGCGTGACAAGTGGGGCAGTATCGCGCCGCCAGTTGACGGTTTCCGTTAGTCCCACGAAGACATCTGAAACCGTGATATAAAAAGCGCGCCGAATTGAAAAAGTGCACAAACTGTCATGCATGCTGGAAGCTACAACTCGGACTTACTGTTAGATTCATAAAATAAAGGGTTTAATTGTCTCGGGTTGTAGTTTTGACAGACCGTCTATCAGCTAATTGGTCTCCATACCTGACCCTTAGTATAGTGGTGATAGGCACAGGTTGCTCTGAGTTCTATCACCACGGAACAGACTACTACCTGACTCCACATAAAAAAAAAAGGAACAGCACATAGATCCAGCCGTCTGTCGTGCCCATAAACCCCCCGTTATCCCCGGCCTTTCCTGCCTGCCTTAATTCCTGCATGGCTTCGGAAAGGACGGAATTGCACCGAGTGGTGTTGGGTTTGGGGGAGTACGAGGAGTAGAAGCATGTATGAGAGGGTGATCGTTGCTGTTTATGAGGGACGGAGGGTATGACGACAGTGACCCGGTTCTGTTTGCTGCATAGTGGGGAAGTTTGGGTTAGGTTCAGTTTGTCTGTCCCGCTGGTCTCGTAAAGATTGAGGCTATTAGGACGGTGATAAATAGAGAGATTTAATTACAAACGATCGCGTAAGCGATTTCATCCGTAGATGCCTAAGTATTCTTTGCTCCATACCGTATAGGCTTACGCTTACTTGCGCTTCGCTTCGGGTATCAATGATCGTAGGGACTGGATGTTTGGTGGATGAGGGGAAATGATTGGATTAGTTGGTAGTTGGTAGCTTAGATGGTTAATTACATTGCAGTATTAGTGTTTTACTCGATAGTCTACTAATTAATTGGTGACGGGCCGCGGGATCTCTGCATATATAAAGCTCGTTATCCGCATCTACCATCGACATCTGATCTACTTGACTGATACTTGGCCACTTTATCACTATTACCCCAAATTCGGAACAATGGCTCCAATCGGAATTGCAATTCTCGGCGCTGGTAATTTTGTCAGCACCCAACACAAGCCTGCTGTAGAGGCCTGCGCCAATCTGTCCCTCAAGGCAGTCTACTCACGCAGTAGGGCTTCTGCTGACTCCCTATTTACGGGTGAGAGCAATGTCGATATCTACAGTGACGACTCAGGAGCCGGGAAGGATTTGGACGCTCTGTTGGCGCGAGATGATATCCACGCCGTTATAATTGCGTATGATACATATACCTACCTACCAAAAATATCTGCCCTCCAAAAGACTTGTCGTGAACTGACATCAATTATATATAATAGACTTCCGATTCCTGCGCAGCCGGATGTAATCAAGAAGTGCCTGCTTGCCTCCAAGCACGTCCTCTCCGAGAAGCCTGTCGCTCCCTCCCGTGCCCTCGCACTTGAACTTATCAGTTGGCGCAACGAGAACATCCCGGCCAGCACATTCTGGGGCGTTGCCGAAAACATGCGGTTTCAAGACGGCTGGCGGTACGCAGCTGATGTAATCCGCACGC
Organism: Morchella sp. 2015-shanyang; assembly: GCA_024713795.1. NCBI lineage: Eukaryota > Fungi > Ascomycota > Pezizomycetes > Pezizales > Morchellaceae > Morchella > Morchella sp. 2015-shanyang. Next base: position 1,153,165 of record JAMGZB010000019.1, on the reverse strand, counting down.
TCGGCCGCGTCCTCAGCTTCCGTGTGGAGACCGGGACCATGATTGGCCCCGGCGGTCCCGCCTTCAGGAGGACATGGAGAAAGACGCCGGATTATCAGGGCGGATACGTGCTGGATGGAGGCGTGCACTATACCGCCATTATCCAGATCTTACTGGGCGAGGATAGAGTGGAGAAGGTGGCTGCTTTCACATCTGGATTGCAGGAGCATCTGCCACCGTTGGATACTGTGCATTCGATTTGGAAGACGAAGGGAGGCATGACGGGGACGTTTTCTTGTAGTTTCGGGACGACGAACAAGAAGTTCGACTATATTGTTGCTTGCGAGGGGGGTACGGTGACCGCTACCTGGGGTAAAGTTACCGTACAGAGAGGGGATGAGGTGGAGGTTAAAGAATTTCCGGAGGATGGGAGCGGCGTGAAGCAGGAAGTAGCAGGGTTTGCGGAAGCGATTCTGAAGGGGTCCCCAGATGCAAGGCAAGCTCCCGAATTGGGGTATAGGGACCTGGATATTGTAAGTTCTTGTTGATTCGTGTTTTGGGCGTGTGTGTTTGGGTTTTGCTAATTATTTGACAGATTGAAACGATGTTGAGATCTGGAGAGCAGGATGGCGCAACATTGAGTATCAGTGGAGATTATTAGATGTAAAATTAGCAATTAAATTGAGTATGTGAGCATTGGGATTCATGAGAAGCAAAGGGGTGCTTGTAGTAGTAGTAAGAGATCATCTCAAGCTGCCCTTTATCTGGTGCTTCCTCTCAAATCTTTGTGATATGTCCTTGAATCGTCCTATGCTGCAACAGCGAATCATTTGCTGCCGTTAGTTAGAGCTATTGAAACAAAACAAAACATGTCAATGATAATTCTGCCCGCTTCCATCCATAAATTTTTTCGTTTCGGATTTCCCTGTTACAGTTATTTAAATTTTATAACGGAATTAGTTTGCCGAGATTCAGGCCGAGGCATGTTCTGTCTCGTCGTTCGGCATCGGGCCGGGAAGGTACGGTCGGGCGGAAAAATAAATACCCGCAGCCCCGCGCAACCGGAATTGGGAGGGAGGCCGGGGGGGGGGGACTTCCCAACAAATTCAGGGTGTGTAAGGGGAGGCTAGTTACAACTTGCTCAGTGGTGTATAGCCTTTTTGGCCTTCATCATCACTGCATATTTACAATACGTAGAGCGATTTGGCCAACAACCTCTAAATCTAAATATTTAGTTCTTGGCGATAGCTTTTGGTGTGAAAACCCTGCCAAGAACTCAAAATTTGAGCTCAAAATTTTGAAAAACAGGGATTGGCCAAACCACTCTACTGCGAGACTGATCACGAGCAGCTGTCCGTGTGTGTAGAGCTACATGTAAGTATATATTATCGACATAATCGTGGATTGTTCAATTGCGAGTGGATTCTCTTCTCTACATAATGTATGTTGTTATGTAGGTCAACAGCTCAACCCAACAGCTCAAAGAACCCCCCGACGTCATGGGCAAGTTTAAAACTCTCCCATAGATTACACGGGAGGACGGCGTTTGGCTGTTTTGGATTACGGGTAAGTGGGCAAATGAGTAAGTGAGTGAAGCGGTGAATACTTGAAGTTTACACTGTACTCACGTAGCCGGTATTTCCCGAGAGCGGTCCGTCCAGCATCGAATCCCGCACTGGCGGAGGACGAGGAGGGAAGGGTTGGGGGGAAGAAAAACTTCAAAGCAACACCTTGCCCCCACCCTCCCTTCGTTGTGGGAAATATCTTCAGTTCTTCTGAGCCTTTCACCCAAAGCTTCAGGCTCATCTCCAGAGCACATACTCATCATCTGTTCACCCACACCCATACTTTCATACACACACACCCTTAATCTCACCACCCCCCACACACACCCATTGAATTGATCACACACATTACCAAAAATGGTTGTGTCGTTAACCTCGCTCCGAGTTGCAGCTACCCGGCGCTGCTCATCGGCGCATGTGCAATCCGCCATGCCCCGCACTTTGGCCCCGCGAGTGCCTTTGATGTCCGCTTCAAAAACATTCTCTGCCACTGCAAGGAAATCTTTCTCAACAAGCACTTTCAGAATGGTAGGAATTTCTTTCTTTTTTAACCAGAATCTTAAATTACGGAGAGGATATATATATTGACAGCTGTAATATAGGCAGACCACAGAATCGAGCGCGATGCATTTGGCGAAATTAAGGTCCAGACGGACAAGTACTGGGGCGCTCAGACTGAGCGGTAAGCTTTCCCCCCCAACATACTCAAAGCTCAACTCGAATACGAGACTTATGGAAATGGCGAAAATAGGTCCTTGATGAACTTTAACATCAACCAGCCCTACGACCGTATGCCCCCACCAGTAATCAAGGCCTTCGGGATCCTTAAACATGCTGCCGCGACTGTCAACATGACCCACGGTCTTGACCCCAAGATTGGTGAAGCTATCCAGACTGCCGCCCAAGAAGTCATTTCCCTTAAGCTCATCGACCACTTCCCCCTCGTCGTCTGGCAAACTGGTTCCGGAACCCAGAGCAACATGAACGCCAACGAGGTCATTTCCAACCGTGCCATTGAGCTCCTCGGTGGTGAGCTCGGATCCAAGAAGCCGGTCCACCCCAACGACCACGTTAACATGTCTGCGTCCTCCAACGATACATTCCCCACTGTCATGCACATTGCGGCCGTTCTCGAGATCACTGGGCGCCTCCTCCCTAGTCTTCGCGAGCTTCACGCGGCATTTGAGGAGAAGGTCAAGGCCTTCAACCACATTATCAAGATCGGACGAACTCACCTGCAGGATGCCACTCCTCTCACCCTTGGCCAGGAGTTCAGTGGCTACACCACCCAGCTCGCATACGGCATCGAGCGTATCGAGGCGACCCTTCCTCGTTTGAGGATGCTCGCCCAGGGTGGTACCGCCGTTGGAACCGGTCTCAACACCAAAAAGGGCTTCGACGTTGCTGTGGCTAGCGAGGTCTCAAAGCTCACCGGGGTTGAGTTTATCACCGCCCCCAACAAGTTCGAGGCCCTCGCTGCGCACGATGCCATTGTCGAGGCCAGTGGTGCCCTCAACACCCTCGCTTGCTCTCTAATGAAGATCGCCAACGACATCCGCTACCTCGGATCCGGACCTCGCTGCGGTCTCGGCGAGCTCAGCCTCCCAGAGAACGAGCCTGGCAGCTCCATCATGCCCGGAAAGGTCAACCCAACCCAGTGCGAGGCCCTCACCATGGTCTGCGCACAAGTCATGGGTAAGTGCCCACCTCCCCCGAGTGACCCCTCATGACGCACCACTAACCCTAACCCCGTAAAACAGGAAACAACACCGCCATCACCGTCGCCGGCTCCCAGGGACAATTCGAGCTCAACGTGTTCAAGCCCGTCCTGATCCGCAACCTCCTCCACAGCATCGCCCTCCTGTCCGACGGAATGCGCTCCTTCAAGGACAACTGCGTCGTCGGCATCCAGGCCAACGAGACCCAGATCAACAAGCTCCTCCACGAGAGTTTGATGCTGGTTACCTGCCTCAACAGCAAGATTGGATACGATGCCGCCAGCAAGGTCGCTAAGAACGCGCACAAGAAGGGCATCACGCTGAAGGAGAGCACGCTGGAGCTGGGTGTCCTCACCGAGGAGGAGTTTGTGGAGTTGGTTAGGCCCGAGCTGATGATTGCGCCGAAATAGAGGGTGGTCGATGGCGTGGGGGGGAGACTTTATACTTGGAGTTTAAAATTAAAAGTAGGGGCGGTGGAATTGTATAGTAATCGCCCGGAATGTAACTAGGTTTTCTTTGGTGTATGGAATTTAAACTGCTGGATTTGGTTTTCAAGTACCTGGTTTCTGAGAGTAGGCTTTCTATGGCGAGCCATAATTATATTAAGAACGCATGTCAGTACCTACAGTACCTACAGTACCTATCTATCTATCTATCTATACATATGTGTATAATTTATCGACCCAAAGCCAATTCTCACGCACACAGACACAGAACCCTAGCTCTTAATAAACAGTAAAATCAAAGGACATGTCCTAATCTAATTGGTTCTCTAGATGGGCAATTAAGGTGAGGGAAATTAAAAGGCAGATAGGTATGCCCCCGCCCCTCCCCAACACCTTAATCGTTTAAACCTACGTGCATATACATGTATTGCCCCTTGCCTGAACCACAAAGCTACATAACTACATACAAGTCGATCAGGACGCACTAGGGGAGAAGCCACGGTCGGTCTAGCGACGGTTGCCCAAAGGCAGGGGCGGCCGCGGCCATCTCAGCCCTTGCAATGCAGATATGGTGATCACCGCGTTATTGATCTTTACGGGTGCAAGCTCATGGAGGGCTGGTTGACATGGAATACGCATTTGTAGTTTGTGGGGAAGGGGCAGACAAGGCTTGGCGGATGCGAGTGATGGATTGTGAAGGCGGGCTGGGAGCTACTTGTAGGCTTCCCGAATCCCAGTATCTTATGTACAGTCGTTTTAACTTTGGATATCAGCAGAACCGGGATGGATAGCTCAGGAACCAGTTTATGCTTTTTTGTGGGCAGTTGACATTAACGTTTAAATTGGCCTGCTTAGTCTAGAGCGGGGCGTAAACAGCCCTGATTGTAATTGGACGCCTTGAAATTGGCGAATCTAAACTTTTGTGTAGCTCATCGTGGTCGGGCGGTTATGGTTGCGTTGCCCCTCGCGACGGGGGGGTGTAAACAAACCAAACTACAGTACATGTAGCAGCAGCCCGTTGGTTGCCAGGCGGGTTTTTATGGTGATAACAGCTCCGGGTTGACTGACTGTCAGTCAGTCCGGGGTGTGTGTGAATCTGGTACTGTTTTTTCTTTCTTCCCTGGCCGATGGTGATTGCCAGGAGCAACTTACCGCGAGAGAAGAGCGCGTAAAGTGGCCGTAGTTGGTTGGTTGGTTTGCCCCGTTGTTGCTGTGACGACGACACTGTTTACGTCTTGGCCAAACGGGGACTTCCTTCCAGCACCGTCAAATTGGCCCGGGGGAGGGGGGCAAAGCTGTACATAAGGAACTCAACACCATCGCCCGTATCCATCACCCCTCCTCCTCTTCCTCTCCCTCCTCCTTTCTACATTCCTTCTTCCTGAGAACTACAAACTACTACAAACCTTAAAACCTAAAACCAAAAGCAAGGCCGGGGGATTTTATCCAAACGAAGAGTTTTATCATCATCATCAACTGTTACTACTGCTATACTACGTACTGCTACTGCTACCATCATCATCACTTCGTCACTACTACTGCTGCAGATATATTCTGTCTTAGCTGAGGAGAGAAAGAAAGGAAGAGAGTCTCTTAATTGTTGCATTCGGCAATTAACGAGGCCAACCGATTGTTTTATCCCCCTATCAATTTAAAAAAAAAAGAAAAAAAGAAAAGAAAGGAAAAGAAAAGAAACAGACGGGAAAAAAAGAAAAAAAAAACATCAGTACATACACACAAACGACAATGACGACCCCCACTCCCCCTCCGGTCCAGACCCCCCGCAAGTCACACTCCACCCTCTTCAGTACTCGCGCTGGCGCCAACGGCCGCATACCGCTCACCCCCTCCCCCCGTGCCCGCGCCGTCCAGAACCAATCCCCGTTCACTCCTCCCCGCCAGCGCCAGCCAGAACCGGAATGGAACGTTGATCGTAAGCCCACAAAGTCTGGCTCTCTCCAGGCAGCCTTCGAATCCCTCAAGGTTTCTGGCAACCCGAAGAACCGAACAGCCCCCGGCCCCGCCGGCGCCGCTTCAAAGTCAGCCCCGATCGCCACATCGCCAAAGGCGGCGAAATCCCCGCTGGAATTGAGCCTTGGAGTCAGCGAGTGGTCAATGCCAGCCCAGAGCCCTGTAAAGAAGAAGAAGGCAAAGCCAGCAAAGACTACCATCCGCATGAACGGTGACCGCTTCATCCCCACACGCTCTGGGTCCTCTCCCACCGCAGCTTCCAAGATTGAGAGGCCCCGTCCCTCGTCGCAAACATCGAACAACCGCCCCGGCTCGGCCACTGGTGGCCGTCCGATTTCGTCCGCGGATAACGTTCTCCGTGGGGGAGTGTTTGGCTCGGATGACGACAACACCAACACAAATCTCTCGAGCGGGGAAGACACGGAGCCAATCAGCTACGAGCGTCCGAATCCCGAGGCTCTCGCCTACGAGTCCTCTGTTGCCGCAGCATGCGGCGTAGACCTCACCACGCGAATCCTCGCCTTCAAGCCCGCGGCCCCAGAGTCCTCGAAGCCCATTGACCTCAGATCGCAGTATAACCGCCCCACTAACAAGTCCGCCGCCTCCTCCTCCGCGCAGTTTCGCCGTCGAATCCTAACGGCCCCCGAGAGGGTCCTGGACGCACCGGGACTCGTCGACGACTACTACCTCAACCTCCTCGACTGGTCCTCTGCCAACCAGGTCGCGATAGGCCTCGAGCGCAGCGTCTACGTCTGGAACGCGGACAGCGGCTCCGTATCGCAGCTTCTCGAGACTCAGGATGACACCTACGTCTCCTCCGTCAAGTGGTCCGGCGACGGGTCCTACGTTGCCGTCGGCGTCTCCTCGGGTGACGTCCAGATCTGGGACGTGGAGGAGCAGACGAAGCTGCGCACAATGTCCTCGCACGATGCGCGCGTCGGCGCAATGGCATGGAACAAGGCAATCCTGTCGACAGGCTCCCGCACGGGCAACATATACAACCATGACGTCCGTATCGAGTCGCACAAGGTCGCCGAGCTGCTCTCGCACACGTCCGAGGTATGCGGGCTCGAGTGGCGTAGCGACGGCGCAATGCTTGCGAGCGGCGGGAACGACAACCTCGTCAACATATGGGACGCGCGGGCGCTCACAACCCCTAAATGGTCAAAGACGAACCACCGCGCAGCAGTGAAGGCGCTGTCGTGGTGTCCGTGGCAGCTGAACCTGCTGGCCTCCGGAGGAGGAAACTACGATGGATGCATCCACTTCTGGAACTCGACGACGGGCGCAAGGGTCAACAGCATCGATGCGGGGGCTCAGGTCACATCGCTAAAGTGGTCAACGTCGTATCGCGAGCTCGTGTCGTGCCACGGCCTGCCGGATAATCAGCTCACGGTCTGGTCGTACCCGACGCTTGTCAGGAATGTGGAGATTCCGGCACACGAGACGAGGATCCTGCACTCGGCGCTGTCGCCCGACGGAACTACGTTGGCCACTTGCGCGAGTGATGAGAATCTGAAGTTTTGGAAGCTGTTTGAGAAGAGGCCGGCGGGGTCTGCGGGGTCTGCGGGCGGAAGGGGAAAGGCGGAGGGAATGAGTAAGCAGATGACGATCCGTTAGGCGTTTGGGAACCTGCGTGCGTAGTGGGAGTGATGCTGGTTATGGACTTGAAACGACACGGATGGGCGCTTTGATTATTGCCGGTTTTGTGATCACTCTTTCTTCCTTTCTTTCTCCCCTTTTGTATTTTTCCCTCTTCTTCTTCTCTTCTCTTCTTGGTCAGTGGGCTTTTGACCGTTGAATGTATGTAAAACGGTGGTCATTGCTGCTTGGAGGTCTTTCCTCCCTTCCCTTTCCTACTTTTTGTTTTTGCATTGCATGGCGATTTTTATGTTTGGTTCCATTTATATATGTAGTTACAACTTCTGAATGACTGAATGGCCGATCGATGGACGGACGGACGGGTGGGGAGGTCGCATTCGTTTCTTTTCCTATTCTCTTTTCCTTACTTTATGTTCGGAGGATTGAATCATCACGTGGTGGCGGTGGTATGTGAGAGTTTGTAGTAGTATGGGGGAGTCTCTTTTTTTTTTGTATGTATGTATGTATGTAGGTTTATTGGATGTGTGCTGAGTGCTTGTTGGTCGGTATCAATATTATTATTATTTACCATCACCACTATTATTGTCCATGATTTTTTTTTTTGATCCCAATGTGCTTAGTACAGATGAACGACGTATTTGGCTACCTGTGGTTGGCGGGGCGGGGTAGCGGGTGGGTGGCCAGACACTCATCGTCCCTCCCACACCCTGCCCAGGAGTGCTATGCTTCCCTGGCCGGTGGCGTGACCCATACACCGACCGAGTGAGAGGCTGTGCGCCAAGGCTTGCGGCGTGCTAGACTGGGCGGGTTTAGAGTGGGTGAGTGATATGCTGTGACTGTCCATGTAGTGCGTTGCGTTGGGCGCTGGGGTGGGGGCGGAAGGGAGGGGTGGGAGGGAGGCTATGGCTCGGTATGGGGGTGTCACTCTTGGGGCTGGGGTTGTTTATGGGGTGCGTGTATGTAGATGCCCCGGGGGGGGGAGTGGTGGTACGTACAGCGGGTACCAGGCCGTTCTCTGGTCCGCCGTTAATTTGGCTGGGGGGTATACACTGTATATATACCCACTCCGAGCAAAAACTCCCATCTCTCCAGCTGTGGTATAGGTATATATATAGCATAGCATAGCAGGTACACATCTGCCAGGACTACACGGTATTTCCAATGGAATTAAATATGTATGTATATATAACCAAACATCATAGATACAACTCCCCCCCCCCCTCCCCCCCACCCCGACTCTCCAGGGAGGAAGGAGGGAGGGGCCAAACACACAACACAACGTAGCGGCCAAAGGAAACGGAACAAAGGAGAAAGTCGTCAATCCAGGCATCGTGAAGAGGTAATAAACGAAAAAGAAGAAAAAGAAGAAGACGGGGAAAAGAGGTACGCCGTGGATGCAGGGCCGCGCACGCTAGCTGCAGCGTCGGGGGAAGGCTGGAAAATGGAATGAGAAAAACACCCGCACCGTTTATCAATCAAATGTTGCAAGAAGAAGAGGAGAACGCGGAGGGGGGAGGAGAATGCTTAAAAAAAAGAGAAGGAAAAAAAAGAGAAACCCGAAGGAAAAAAAAAAGCACAACTCCAGAATAAGAGATATTCACAAACGCCTCCCCTATCGAAAAAAAGTTAGAAAAAGGGAGGGACCCCCCAAGTCTATAAGAAGACATATTCAACCAAGATTGTCCTCTTAGATAACTTTTTTTTTTTAATTTTAATTTCCCGTTGCTGGTTCTAGACCCTTATACCGAGCCCTCGGCCAGGCATACTCGGAGGCATACTCGTCGTTCTCTGCCCTTCCGCCAAAACCTCCCTCACCCTCCCCGCTCTCTCGACGGCCCTCTCCAGTAGTCCCAAACGTTCCTTCGTCTTTCCCTCTCTGCCCTCCAGGACCGCGATCCTCTCCTCCAGCTTAGCCCTCTCCCTTCTCTCCGTCGCGACCATCTCGTTCGCCTGCTGGAACAAGGTGGCCGACAGGTCCTCCAGCTCCCCCGTAACCTGCTCCAGCCGCTCCTCCGCCTTCACCCGTAGCCGTCGCTCCTTCTCCAGTGGCTCGTTTACCACTTCCTCGGGAGGCGGGCTGGGCGGGGGAGCGCCGCGTCGGGTCGTGGCGGCGGTGAGAAAGGCTGAGATGCGGTTGAGGGCTGGCGGCGGCACGGGCATCTGCGAGGGGGACGAGGTCGGGCGTGTCAGGGGTGGAGAGGCATTGGAGCCCATGGTGTCGCGGCCAGAGGAGATCGAGCGTTTGCGGAATTCGTCTTCATAGTCGGCGAGTTTGTCCACTGGGTTCAGGATTTAGCTTGGGGATCTTTAGGGTAGAGAAAGGGTGGGGGATCTAGTCTGGTTGGTGGTACGGGGGCTTGTGCTATGCTAGGGGGAGGTATGGATGGTTGCAATACAATGGGATCAGGGAAACAATGATGAGCTTACCAGCTGAGGAGGCTTTATCGCTCAGGATCCTAACCTGAGCCTCGAGCTCTGCTATGCGTCGTCTCGCGTCGGCGAACTCTTGAGCGTCCGCGCCGCAGTTTGGACAGCAGGTTGTCCTTGTTTGTAACGGTGGTAGGGTGACTGCTGGAGACATTGTGGACCAGGACTATTTAGAATTCGTGGGAACGATACGATCGATACGGGGAGCTCGAGAGGCGATAGTATGCTTAGGTAGAGTGAGTGGTAAGTGTGAGCGAGACAGAGGCGTAGAAAGGTTGTTATAGGTAGGTAGGTAAGGTAAGGTATGGTGAGAGAGCTGCTGAGGGCAGGCTGGGTGTGGTATGTATGGATGGTATGTATACTATGTAGGCAGGTACAACATACATGTACGAGGTGTGGTATTAGTATATAATATGTAGTTTTATATCACCCCTCTCTGTCTCTAAATCACACACTTTGCTCGCGTGCTCTTCCCGCAATTAAAGGGGGGGAGGTGGTGGGTGCTGTATTTACCTTAGTGTGTAGCTAACACAGATGAGATGAAAACCACTCTCTTTCGTTCTTTACACACACTCCTCCCCTTAGCTTAACGCCCTGGATGCTCTTCGTATCGTATATCGTGTCGTATCGTCTCGTCTTGTCTCGTCTGGGGTGAAAAAGTTGCACGTTGATGACAGGGGAGAGCGGGTAAATCTATTAATATTGTCCTGAAACAGTGGTAAGGAGAAGCTTTGAGCTTCTGCGATACTTGGCAGCAGGGCCAGTGCTACTATTTAACACACAGTTACGCGCGGATCTCTCGACCCCCCCCTTCCCCAGTTCCAGTATCGATACCGATGGGACTCACGATGATCGATAACAGGCTGGTCGTGTCTCTCTTATCTAAGGTTAATACCCCTCTTTCTCTAGTAGTCGTGGCAGCGTTGAATTTGTTCGTCTCCCTCGACTGAGATACCTATTGGGGGTTGGTTGAAAATGGTACCGTTGAGCCCTTGGTGGGACTTGCCGTGGCGTGCCGAATAAACAAATAATCAATACGAGACTAATTATGCAGAGCTCGAGTAACATTCGATCCCCTCCCCCCACACACCCTACATCACTCGGGTTCTCTCCCAAGAAACTTAAAATCGTGCTGTACCCCGCAAAACCGCACTTCGGTCCACACCTCCTCCTCCGCGTAAATAGAGTAGGATAGATCGGATCACGTGGAGTAGAGTAGTCAATGATCTGAATGCCGTTTATTAATAGCTTTGGGGGACCTCGCATTTAGTGGCTTGACTTTGATTGTATATGGCCGGCTATCTTTGGAACCAGCTAACACAAAAGAAAAGGAACCCGTCTTTGAAACCAGTGGATAGGGAAACATTGATCCACGCTACTGATTCGGACTGGGTTGTTAAACATATTATCCCCGTGGAGCTATTAATCGGATCAGCATTTGACATTGAAAGGGAGTCAAGTTATGGCTTATCCTGGGCGAGTTGAGGTTGGGGTGTAAGGCTGAGGAATGGTAGGGGTCAGCCGCCTTCTAGGCACCCGGTACATGTACTCTAGGTACAAGTAGGTATTGGGGCTCACATGAACCATCGGTGATAACTGTCGATCGACAATATCCCTCGTAAATCGAGCCAGTTAATCATGGACATGCACGATATTTACACAGTCATGGTAATGATGTCATACCTCAAGCTTACTCAAAAGATTTTGAGAGGTCATGGTGCTGAGTGTGTCGCCGTTTGTATATAGATTACATGTTTGATAGTAGGTACTACTCTACAGGTGTAGGGATAAGTGCATGTGTGTAGATAGTAGCCGTGGTTGCAATAGTAGTAGACTTACCCCTAGTTGTACTTGGTGTTGAGTCGCCAAAGTCAACGTCAGATCGTCTGTAGCTATTATCACATTAGGCTGCGTATTTAGCATCATTTCCCAGTCCTTGGCCAACTGGCCGGAGTAGGTTTAAATAATTTGTACATGTAGGTACATGTAGGTACATGTAGTCCCTCCGTGTACTCTAGACAGTGGTTGTGGCTGCACTTACCCCTACCAATATTCCTCTAGAATGCGCACGATATACTGCATCCACCTCACTTGATCACAATGTAATCAAGCACTGGCATCATGATTTAATATATATTAGTATGCATCAGTACTAATTCCATGACGTTTCCGAACACGACTGCTATTGCATACACACAAAAAAGCGCCGGGTCCCTCCTATTTGTATGGTATGCAATATCGGTCGTGTTCGGAAACTTCATGGAGGGACGAGCTTTCCAGATTCTGTAACGAACGCTCGAAAGGCGATCGAACATGTGGCGGTGTGCTACGATTCTGTGTAACAGCCTTGTTCGCCGCAAGCTGAAGCTTTGTAATGTTGATATATCCCCGCTTTTGACGGTGCAAGGCTGAGATCGAGAACGAACAACGCGGGTACCCGAAGCCTTTCTACATCCTCAGAAGATACAAGTAGGGACTAACTAGCTGGGCTAATGTGTCATGGAACCATTCGGGGCAGCAGCAGCCGCCGTGACTTTGTTTGAAACTAGCTTGAAATGTTACGACATATTATCCAAAACGAAAGACCTCGCTGTCGACCACGACCACTTTGTTTGGCAGCTCAACACCGAGAAAAACCGTTTGATAGGATGGGAAAGGACATGGGATCTTAAGGGTGGTCTAAATACAAAATTAGACCCAAACGATTATCGATATCGCTATGCTATAGGAACCTTGGCTAGAATCGTCTCGCTCTTCACGAGTGCCGAAAATCTGAGAACAAGATACGGCATTCAAGCCAGCAATTTGCCCCAGAAAAGTCATGAAGATACCACCTCATCTTCCTCCTGGTTATCCGTGCGCGTCACACGCCTACGCCGGTCACGCTCCGTTGATGGAAGAGCGAAAAAAGCAACGGCCCCAGAACCTTTTCCAGGCCTGGATTCATCTGGGATCAGTATTCTTGAGAACCCTTACAGCTTAGAAAGCAAGGATCTTGTCCCTGGGCTTCCGGAGGAGATAAAACGAATCCAAGACTCGGCAAGTAAAATGCAGCAAATATTGCCGCTTTATAAAAAGCTCCGATGGACAATCATTGATAAGGGAAGATCCAGAGAACTTATCAACAAACTAAAAGAATACAATGATGGACTTTTGGCCATTCTTCCGAAACACCAGTCTCCACAAAATACGATCTCAGACTGCCCGGGGTTCCCAAAATTCCGTGTTCCAGTTCAACTACCATTAGGAAGGAACGGGTTTTTCCAAGGGAGGGAGGATTTACTTGCCGAAATAGGTGCGATACTTTGCCCGAAAGTTGGGGCTTCCGGTAGCCAGGCCACAGGGACCAGTCATCAACTCACTCAAAAACACCGGATTGCGGTTCTTCATGGGCTCGGCGGGATGGGAAAAAGCCAGATTGCCACAGAGTATGCATATCGGCACTACTCAAGCTCTTCATACACTTCAATCTTTTGGATTGACGCTACAAGCCAGACCTCCCTTGCTCAAAGCGCAACAATGATGATTGAGCAGATAATTTCTCACTACCAGGCAAATCTTCAAAATTCTGGTAGCGAAGTTGAACAGATAGGCTCTCTTCTAGGTCTCTCTGGATTTATTAAGCCAACTGGAACGATATCGGAGGATGCCCCCCCCGCCTCGGTTATAAAGGCAATAAAAAGGTGGCTTTCGGATCAGGAAAACAAAGATTGGCTAATTATCTTCGACAATAATGATGATATAGACTCCGTGAATGTGTACGACTTTCTTCCGAAGTTGGATTTCAACCACGGAAGCACCATAATCACTACTCGAAGATTGGAACTTAAACATTTGGGGACTAGCGTCGAGGTTGATAAGATAGATGAAAATGCCGCAGTTCGCATTGTATTAAAATCTGCAGGAAAGGATCCCAATATTTCGGAAAACGATACAGGTAAGATTAACTGGTGCCCAGTCTTAAAGTTTAAAATAAATGCTTAGGTTAATGGAGATTACGTGGAGGCCAAAAAAATCTCGGAGAGACTGGGATATTTCCCACTAGCGCTCGACCAAGCTGGCGGATATATATCAGCCAAGCAAATACCAATCTCTAGCTACCTAACACTATACACTACAAATTTTAAACGTGTTACGTCAAAGGATCACCGGGGGTTACAGCGATATAGGAACGACACGGTTTACACTACTTGGAAGATTTCATTTGATTCCCTTCCCAAACTTGCGTCTGAGCTACTTATACTCTGTGCATTTCTTGGGGGGTTTGATATTTCAGAGGAATTGCTCTTTCGAGGGAAAGGAGTAGTTCCATCACTATTTGAAGGTTCTTTTCACTGTAATAAACGCTTAAACCTGTTGGGATGCTTACACCATGTACATTAGACGACTCTTTGGCCGATGATGCTATCGATCCCCTATTGTCGTTCTCACTCGCAAGGCGGAAGGATGATATACAATCAACAAGACTTAAGATTTCGTTTCATCCATTAGTTTTAGAATGGGCTCGCGAGAGTCTTGATACCGATGGAAGTTGTAGTTATATGAAAAGAGCTATATGCCTTGTTGGCGCAACATATCAGTGTCAGGAGGGAGAACGTACAATGGATGAATGGGTCTTTGGAATGCGGATCCTGCACCATATCAACGCTGCCACGGAAAATTTACGAAATCTAGCTACCTTAGACATTACCTGGAATGAAGAGACAATAATTGCTCAAGAAATGATTGCAAAGCATTGCCGATCCCATGGCTTGTATAGGGAGGCTATCGAAATTCTTGAAGCCTTTTTATCAAGCCAGTTTCCAAACAACACAATCGAGGAACCTAGCATTCAAGTGGTGAGCACCATGTGTGAATTAGCATTAATATATTCACATGCCGGGCGGAAAGAAAAAGCTTGCGAGTTGCATAAAAATGTCGCAGCACTTCAGGAGAAGTTATTGGGAGACGAGCATCCTACTACGCTGGAGACTAAGGTCTTCTTGAATTTTGAACTTTTTCGCCTTAAAAGATATCAAGAATCGTTGGAGTCATTAGAGGTCTTACTACCTATTAGTGAGAAAGTGCTAGGAAAGGGACATCCAAGGACTTTGAGGATAGTTTGTGACATTGCCAATTGCCTTATGGGGCTGAAGAGGGGCGAAGCGTCGGTAACGGCGTATAGAAGACTCGTGGCCGCAAGGGAGGAAACACTGGGGAGTGAACACCCGAGAACATTAGCTGCCCTACATAATGTGGGTTGGGCGCTCTCTACAATGGAGAGCTTTGAAGAATCGATAAAGGTTTACAGGCAGGTAGCAGCGGCCAGAGAGAGGGTCTTGGGGAGGGAGCATCCAGACACTTTAAGTACCCTTTACAGTTTGGCTCTTTCCCTACATGATACGAAGAGATATGAAGAGTCTGTAGAGATTAGCAGACAGGTGGTAGCAATTAGAGAAAAGGTCGACGGGGGGGAGCATCCACGCACTTTAGATGCCCTTTATAATTTGGCCCGTTCCCTCCGTTCCCTGGGGGTGTACGAAGAATCGGTAGAGATTGGAAGGCAGGTGGCAGCGGCCAGAGAGAGGGTCTTGGGGAGGGAGCATCCACACACTTCAGATA
This sequence comes from Morchella sp. 2015-shanyang, assembly GCA_024713795.1. Lineage (NCBI taxonomy): Eukaryota > Fungi > Ascomycota > Pezizomycetes > Pezizales > Morchellaceae > Morchella > Morchella sp. 2015-shanyang. The sequence continues at coordinate 1,137,856 of JAMGZB010000019.1, read as the reverse complement.
CCCTTTACAATTTGGCTGCTTCCCTCCATAATACGAAGAGATATGAAGAGTCTGTAGAGATTAGCAGACAGGTGGTAGCAATTAGAGAAAAGGTCGACGGGAGGGAGCATCCACGCGCTTTAGATGCCCTTCATAATTTGGCCAATTCCCTCCATTCCCTGGGGGTGTACGAAGAATCGGTAGAGATTTACAGGCAGGTGGCAGCGGCCAGAGAGAGGGTCTTGGGGGGGGAGCATCCAGACACTTCAGATACCCTTCACAATTTGGCTGCTTCCCTCCATAATACGAAGAGATATGAAGAGTCTGTAGAGATTAGCAGACAGGTGGTAGCAATTAGAGAAAAGGTCGACGGGAGGGAGCATCCACGCGCTTTAGATGCCCTTCATAATTTGGCCAATTCCCTCCATTCCCTGGGGGTGTACGAAGAATCGGTAGAGATTGGAAGGCAGGTGGCAGCGGTCAGAGAGAGGGTCTTGGGGAGGGAGCATCCAGACACTTTAAATTCCCTTTACAATTTGGCTCTTTACCTCCATGATACGAAGAGATATAAAGAGTCTGTAGAGATTCGCAGACAGTTGGTAGCAATTAGAGAAAAGGTCGACGGGGGGGAGCATCCACGCGCTTTAGATGCCCTTCATAATTTGGCCAATTCCCTCCATTCCCTGGGGGTGTACGAAGGATCGGTAGAGATTGGAAGGCAGGTGGCAGCGGCCAGAGAGAGGGTCTTGGGGAGGGAGCATCCACACACTTTAGATACCCTTTACAATTTGGCCAATTCCCTCCATTCCCTGGGGGTGTACGAAGAATCGGTAGAGATTGGAAGGCAGGTGGCAGCGGCCAGAGAGAGGGTCTTGGGGAGGGAGCATCCAGACACTTTAAGTTCCCTTTACAATTTGGCTCTTTACCTCCATGATACGAAGAGATATGAAGAGTCTGTAGAGATTAGCAGACAGGTGGTAGCAGCTAGAGAAAAGGTCGACGGGAGGGAGCATCCACGCACTTTAGATGCCCTTCATAATTTGGCCGATTCCCTCAATTCCCTGGGGGTGTACGAAGAATCGGTAGGGATTGAAAGGCAGGTGGCAGCGGCCAGAGAGAGGGTCTTGGGGAGGGAGCATCCAAACACTTTAAATTCCCTTTACAATTTGGCTCTTTACCTCCATGATACGAAGAGATATGAAGAGTCTGTAGAGATTAGCAGACAGGAGGTAGCAGCTAGAGAAAAGGTCGGCGGGAGGGAGCATCCAGACACTTTAGATGCCCTTCATAATTTGGCCCGTTCCCTCTATTCCCTGGGTATGCAAGAAGAGTCATCAGAGATTTACATGGAAGTGGAAACAGCCCGGGGGAAGATAAGAAACGCTCAAGAACCCTAGGCACCGTTCATTGTAGGTCCCCTCTTCGGCCCATCTGGGAGGCATGGAGAAACTGTACGCTTATGTATTGCCAGTCGAATATCAGACACTGTGAGACTAACGTCATAATAGCTTCCGAAATATTCTACTCAGGAATCACCTCGAGAGAGCTCATGATATATATAAAAACGTATTTGTTTCATTTTCTATCTTCTTGGAAGGGGGTGTGGAGGCGAAAAAGGTCTTATCTATTTTTGAATGTTATTTATTTGTGCTGTATTTTCTTTTACATGACTCGAATCAAAATGATTATACTTACCTGATCAAGGGATATTGTGCGCAATTATAGTCCTAATTCCTGAATAAAGAATTAAAGCTAGGATGCTTGAAGGCGAACAAAAGGGTTTTAGAGACCTCTCCCTCTATTGCAATGCGAGACAAACCGGCTCTCTCATCATACTGACATTCGATTAAAGGTACATGTATATAAGTGCACTTAAATATATATAGATCTATAGCGGATCCCATTGCGAGAATTTTGAAAACCTATATTAAAGGCCTTCTACTATACAATTATCTAGCTAATTGGGAAATCAACTGCGCGATGCAAACCCGATACGCCAATCCCGCAGATTAAAAAACCAAAGGCCCGCCTTCCCAATCAGCGCCCGGCCCCCCCGACTCTACTATTTCTCTATATAGCCCCAGCGCGCATACGACCCCGTCCTCTTGAAGGCCTCAAAGCTCCACTCCTTCGCCCCCAAGCCCGCCATATCCCCCGCCCACACATAGACCCTCGCCCGCCTCTTCTGGCCGTCCTCGAGCACCACCTGTACCTCCTCACGCGTGTACAGGCTACCCTCGAAGCGGTCGACGCACGCCTTCTGGGCCTCGGTTAGCCCCACGACCAGGAGGCCGCTGACGCTGTCCGTCGGGGCGTCCGTCTTGACGACGGCGGGGAAGTCGGCGTAGCGGACGCTGTGCCGCTTGTGGGCGTGGAGTGTGGCGGGATACATTTTGGCGCTGAGGAGGGACGGGGTCAGGGAGTCGGGCTGCCCGATGATGGAGTAGAGGACATGGGGAGACATGAGGGAGCCGTAGACGAACATGGGGTCGCCCGCGGGCTCGGTGGTGGGGACCGTCATTGGGTTGGGGGTGGATGTGAAGTATTAAGTCTTTTTGGAGTAGGTTGTAGGTGCTTTCCGTAAGTGAGAGTCCTTTGCAGTAGAGTGTTTGGTGTTTCTGAGCGAGCGAGGTGGTTTCTTCCTTATACCAAATTTATATAAGAAGTAGTGTATACTCTAGTCCTAGTGACATGATGTGCCCCCTCCCCTTTATATAATTAATCCTCCCCCCTCCCCCTCCACCCTCCCCTTCTTCTCTTATCAAGCTCTCCTGAATACTCCACTTGAAATAAAAAAAGAAAGGAAGAACTCGAAAAGGGAAAAAGAACCCACGGCGGCGGCGGCGGCGGTGGGGGGGAGAGCTTCACGTAAAGCAACTTACCTACATACTATTAACACGGGCGCGGTACTATTGGTACTTGTATTTCCCCTTTGTCACCGCGGGGGGGCCGTACTCTAGAGGAGGCCCCATAACTGTAATTGGCATGACAACGCGCGAAATATCGTGGCACCGTGTTTTTTTTTTTTTTCAGCCTGCCTACCTTACATACAGCATGCATTGAGAAGGAATTGGACAGCCATCTCTATCCCTCCCCTACATGATGTACCTTACTGTCTCTAGTGAGTCACTGTGAGTGAATGTGTGGTTAGTTTTGAAACTGCAGCTGCTGGATGGCCCAAAGGGTGTGTGTCAATGATCAAATATTGACTAATAAGTACACACCGCGCTAATACTAATTGCAGGGTTGTTGTCGTGGGTACTAATAAATTAATATTTGTTGTACTATTATTTATGGCCAGGGTGTGGAGGGGCTAAGCCAGAGATAGTTAAAGCGGGCTTGAAAGGTGGGTCCGTTCATAGGATGTCACTCGCCGGCGAACTACGGTACATGTTGTACTCGCGCAGCCGAATTCTAACTAAATCACGTGGTGCTGGTTGGCAGGTTTCTTGTGCTGCTCACAGGTCATGTGATCAGTTAAAACTCGGCGCGCGAGTACAGTAGGTACACTTACATGTATGCATGTGGTTCTAACTAGGAGCCCTTATTACTTAATCTCTTATTTACTCAACAATGGTCCTGCATAGTACTCAACAAGCCATGCCACAGCGTGGGATTATTTAGACCACAACGCATAATCACATCTACAAGGAGCAAGCACAAGCACAATCAAAATCAGAGTTAGAATCATCTAGCACAAACATTCAATCATGATTCCTAACCCATATCTCATTGCAGTCCCTTTTTGGTCCCTACGGTAAATTACAAAGAACGCAACAAAAGTGCGGCCAACCCTCCAGCCTGCAGCCTATAAAAAGATATAAAAAAAACGATGCTACCCTTTTTGTTTTTTACTCACCACCCCTCCTGCCCTTGGCCTTAGGGGTTCCGCTTCGGGCACGGATAGTGGCAGGCTTCTTGATGTGACCCTCTGGGATCCAGCTCTCATCGTAGGATCCGCCGCTGGTGGCAGCAAGGGTGGGGGCAGGGCGTACGAGACGGGGCTGGTCAGAGTTGGAGCGCTTGGTCTTGGGGATGACGCTGGCGAGCCAAGTGTTGTAGACGAAGTAGGCAGAGGCACCAAATCCGGCGGCGAGGAGGAGGTACAAGAATAGACTTTAGGGACATTATGTTAGTCGATAGGCGAAACTCTTAATGCTTAGAGGATGAACTTACACCTGGGGGTCGAAGAGTGAGGTAGGCGCCTCAACGACGGACATAGTCTGGTTGAACGCGGACTGGGTAACAGCCAAGCCTTCAGTGGTTCTGAGGAACATCCTCAGGTTGAAGATGACATCCTGAGGATGCATCTCCGTTGTAAACTGATATGGCACATCAATCTATCCCCGGGGAAAAAAAATTAGCATTTTGTCCACAAGTGATTGTATTATGTTTCGTCAGGAAAACTTACCGACGCATCCTTCCCAAGTTTCACCCCGACCCTTGCGGCTGTAAAGTTTCTCAATTCCTCGCCCTTGGGGGTCTTGAAGGATCCCTGGACCAGCTGGACACGGATGTCCTCCTCCTCGTTGTTGACAATGTGGAGATTGAGCCTGGTTGGGATACCATTGACAGCCTTGATACCGAATTCAGGGACAGCATCGACGAATTGTACTCCGAGCGATACGTTCAGGGCCTTAACAACCTTCTCCGGTGTGGCGACGGGAGCCTCGCTAGCGACATCAGCAGCAGAAGCTAGCCCGAGAGTGAGAATAGGAAGGAGCGCTGAAAGGAACTTCATGGTGATGGCAATGATTGGGGGAGGTAGCAGCTGTACGTAGCTTAGGGAGGGAATGTGGGTGTGATGGCAATGGGGAGAAGTGAAGTGAACCTGTTCGTGGGAAGATATATACGTGGGAGGATGGACGGGCTGCGGGTCGTTCGTTGTCTCGGATAAGGAGAGAAAGGGCGGCGGATTTTTTTTTACGTGCCGGGGGGGGGACTGGGAGGACACATCGTCTTTTACGCACGCCAAGACCAATATGCATGGAATTAGTGGGAGAGGCTGAATTCCAGAACTGTTCGACGCCCCTGAGTTTGGAGGAATTTCGAGATCGAACCTGCCTACATATTTCCCCACGTGTGATATGATAGTAAGTAGGGGTTAGGTGTGAATATTACTTTAGTTGCAAATATTACGGTCACCCGTTTGGGTAGGACTTAGTAGATGGGTGCCAAGACCTTGGAGTATCCAGGTGAAGATCTACCAGTTTGGTAGAATATGCTATTACAGTCGAATGTACAAAAGTGGGCAAATTCGTACCTTTATACAGGGAGAATTTGTGCCTACAGAGGCTATTTTAGCCCCAAGAATCCATCCACCCCTGGGTCGTAATAGACGCGATATTCTAGTCCTTTCGGGCTAGTATTTTCTTCCGGTCTTTTCTCCTAGCCAGAGGTTCGCTAGGCTCTTCCAACGGAGACTCGTTAGGAGAACTCCCTCCCTTTGAGCCATAGTTGGGATATATTTGGGGTTTCCATCGTTCATGTAGGAACATTATTACGATCGAGGGGGACAAGGGTAGGGGTACCACCTCTCGGTCCCATTTGCTTCTGGTGGGTGGGAAGGTAAATCTACCTAAGTATGTTTCAAAATAATTTTCCGAAGTGCCTTTATATGTAGGGAATATAGAGTTAGGGTGTTTTGAGTCCATAGCTTGATATGACCCCTCCCTAGCAGCCGTCGTGACCTATTATGCAGTATGAAAAAATGAGGTGGAATCACTACCATAGGACTACGGTATTTGGTGACAAATACCAAATTAAACCCGCATTAGACGAAGAGTACTGTAAAAATACCGTATCCTTACCACACTATTAGCGTATCAGCGGCAATACCGTAGTGATCCCACCCCTCTTTTTGATACTGTATTCACTTAACGTTCTCTCTATGTTAAGTACATAGGTACACTTAATGATAATGACACCCCCTCTTCCTTCGCTGTATAATTACATGTATCCCTCCTTGTAGTGCACTGTGCACCAACTGGGGGGTTCGGTGTATCGTCGAAACCGAGTGATAAGCCATGATTAAACCACACCACTTAAAAGCACTCTCACAAACGAAAACCCAAGATTTACAGAACCGGAGTAGGATTACCATATCACAACTAATTATAAAAAAGAAAAAACTATGTACAAGCACAATCCCCCACCCCTTCTATTTAGATCTGCGGCCACGTACATTGTTATCGTATCTATCGAATCCCGGCCTTTTATATTCTCCTCTGGAGTCTTCCCTCTCCGCCGCATAGTCTGGTTTCGGCCTATTGCCCGGCCACTTCACCATCTCGGTCTCCTCTCTCCACTCTCCCGCCCCCTTCTCCTCCTTCCTCTCCGGGAATGTCTCGCGCACCCTATACGCCTCTGCCTCTTCCTCCCAGGCTTTCAGGAGCCGCTTCTTCATCTCCGAGGGCATGAACTGGAACCCCTTGCTCTCGCTTGGCGGCGGTCCGATCTTCATGCGCAGCATTGCCTCGTGGCGGCCGTCCAGCTTCTTCTTTGACCTTGGCTTCACCCCGCGCCGCTCCTGCTCCTCGCGCCACCTCTGCTCCTGGTATTGCTTCAGCAACTTTTCATGAATCTTGTTGTGCTGCGCCTCGGCCGCCTCGAGCTCACCTTTGAATTGTACGAAGGCCTTGTCCGTGTCCCTGAGGCGCTGGAGCACACGCTCCTTGCCGATGATGTGCATGGTGTCTGCCATTGAGGGCCCGCTGCGGCCGCCGCAGACGGCGATGCGCAGGAGCCGCATGCGCGCCCCCCAGGCTTCCTCGTCGAGGTCTTGGCCGTACTTTTGGAGGGCTTTGAGGGATTCGGTGTCCCAGGGGCAGGCGGCGACAGCCTCGATGAAGCCGTAGTAGATCTCGGAGGTAGACATGCCCGTGTACTTGCGGAAGCTGACGATGGCTTTGACAGTGTCATCGGAGTCGAAGGTGGGGGAGGTGAAGAAGTAGTTGGATTTCGCGGCGAACTCGGACGGGTTGAGGTAGTTTTTGAAGTCGGCTTTGAGTACGGCGTGGATATAGTCGGTGGTGATTGGTTCACCTGTTTCGAGCCTAGGTAAGGGGAGGGACATTAGTCTGGTTGGTGGGGTTAGGAGAAGGGGGTGGGGGGGGGGGTGGGGATATACTTGTCGCCGTAGAGAGTGCGTACTTCCTTTTCAACCTTTGCGACCTCGGACGCTGGAATCTTCTTGTCATCCGCAAACATCCTCTTGAGGTGCCCCTTCTGAAGGAACGGCAGCTTCTCCATATTGACGATGGTGTTTCCCGCGGTGAGGCTCCCGACGTTGAACCTCTCGACGAGCTGGCCCAGCGTCATCAGATCGCTCTTCCCCGCGCCGCCATGGCTCCACCCCAGCAGCGCCACAAAATTGATCAGCGCCTGGGGCGAGTACCCTTGCTCGCGGTAATCACTGACCATGACACTACCGTTGCGCTTCGATAGCTTCTGCTTGTCGCTGCCCATCAACAGCCCCACATGTACGAACCTTGGCGGTTGCCAGCCAAAGCACTTGTATAGGTAGGCATGCTTCGGCGTACTCGGCATCCACTCTGTTCCTCGAATTATATGTGTAATCTCCATGAAGTGGTCGTCGACGACATTGGCAAGATGGTACGTAGGGGACCCGTCACTCTTTAGGAGGATTGGGTCCTCGTAGGAGCCCTCGGCGTGCGCGCGCACGTTGGTGCCGTACTGGATACGGCCGTAGACATCGTCGGTGAAGAAGGGCCAGGCTTCGGGGGCGAGGAGGCGGACGACGTGCGGTTCACCTGCGGCAGCACGGCGGTCGGATTCGGCGGGGGTGAGGTTGTGGCAGCGACGGTCGTACTCGACGGGGAGGCCGGCGGCTTGACGAGCGGCGGCGAGGGCCTCGAGGCGTTGGGGGCCACAGAAGCAACGGTAGGCGGTGCCGTCGAGGAGGAGCTGCTCGGCATGCGCCCGGTAGAGGGGAGTTCGTTTGGACTATTGGGTGGGGGTTGTTAGTGCATCATGGAGGGTCACTCGGGTGAGTGAGTGAGGGTTTGTGAGGGGACGGAGGACACACCTGTTTGTAGGGGCCGTGGTTTCCGCCGACTTCAGGGCCTAAGTAGTAAAGTGTAGTGTAAGTGTTGTTGTATTATACAGAATATCTAGATAATATGGGGGGGGGGGGAAGGGGGGAGCATACCCTCGTCCCATTGAAGCCTGGCCCATCTCAATGTCTCCATGATACTCTCCTCCGCGCCCTCGACAGTCCTTTTCTTTCCCCCGCCGTGCTCAGTGTCTCATTTCCCCGTAGAGTAGATGGGGCGCATAGAGGGACACAAACCTGATCCGTATCCTCAATTCTCAAGATAAACTGCCCTTCCGTGTTCTTGGCCAACAGGTAATTGTATAGGGCGGTACGCAAACTCCCCAAGTGCATGAACCCCGTCGGACTGGGTGCAAAACGGGTCCGGGCAGGCTTGTTCAATGACGGCGGCTCAGGCTTAATGGGTGCTGGGCCCGAGTTCCATCGATATTTGTGGCATTGGCCCAGTAGAGAGGGCCACCGGGAGAGACGAGTATTTTTTCTGAGAAGGAGGAGTGTAGTCATGGTGGTGGTGGTGATGGTGGTGGTGCACCAGTGGCGGTGTGTAGAGGTTTGGACGTTGATTGATTGGTGATGATGGGGTGGGATTGAGGGCTCTAAAGCGGCGGTGGGTATTACATAGTGGGGGGGGATGATTATAAGTGCTGGGCTGGGCTTTTAGTTACATGGAGATGTGAGGCCGCTTTACTAACAAGTACAACTATTTTTTTATCAATCTGGGGATATAACGGTTATCATTCCGTATTCTTGGGGGTTTCGTTTGTGTTTACTTGTAGAGATATCTTTGTTTTTTCATACTTGCAGGGTTCGGAATGTGAGTGGGGCTCCTTTTTTTTTTTTTTTTTTTTTGTCTTGTTGGTGGAGGCCTTGGAGCCTGAGGTGGGATGAATCCTTGTTAAAATGGTTGGTTCGCTACACTGCAACTGACATGCAGAGATTCTTTTCTTCAGATCAGTCTCTGCAAACACACAAACCTCATCTTCTCTTCCCCTCCGCCACCACCATCAAACTTCTCATTCTCTCTTCTCTCTCCCTCTTCCGCCAAAACCAAAGCCCTCTCTTTTCGTCGCCGAAAACTCTCTCGCTCTAAAGACACACATCTACAAACTAAAACAACTTCACAGTGATCAGAGGGTATACTATACCTGCCAGCACTCATAAGTAAGCCTCTCTTCATCCCTCCCCCCCCAAAAAAAAAACCACTGCATCCCTCACTAACACCTAGCCCTCTCTCTCTTTTCAGTGGACGGCGCTCCTGATACTACCCTTTACGACACCCTCGGACTCCCACCCACCGCCACAAAGAACGAGATCAAAAAAGCCTACCATAAAGCAGCGCTCTCCTCGCACCCCGATAAGGTTCCCGAGCACGAGCGCGAGGATGCCGAGCAAAAGTTCAAGGATATCTCGCAGGCCTACGAGATCCTCTATGACGAGGACAAGCGCGCGCGTTATGACCGATTCGGCATGGCCGACTTTACACCTGGTGCCAATGGTAGTGGCATGGACGGCGAGGTCGACCTCGAGGATCTGCTCAATCAGATGTTTATGGGAGGAATGGGAGGAATGGGTGGAAAGGGTGGCATGGGCGGTATGGGAGGCATGGGAGGTATGGGTGGCATGCCGGGGAGGAAGGGACGAGGGAAGGATACGGTCCAGGAGTATGAGGTCTCGCTCGAGGACCTATACAAAGGCAAGACCGTTAAGATGAAGAGTACCCGCAACGTCCTCTGCACACAATGCAACGGGTTAACTCCCCCCTTTCTTCCCTCTTTCTCTCTCCCGCCCAACACTGTACTAACTTCCACCTAGAACTGGCGGCAAGCCAAACGCCAAGCCCAAAAAGTGCACCCAATGCTCCGGCAAAGGCTTCACCCAAAACCTCCGCCAAATTGGTCGCGGTCTCGTCACTCAAGAAAACTCACCCTGCTCCCTCTGCTCCGCCACCGGGCAGACCTTCCGTGAGCGCGACCGCTGCCGCCGCTGCAAGGGCTCTGCCGTCCACGAGGAGAAGAAGGTCATCGAGCTGTACATCCCGCCCGGTAGTAAACACGGGGACAAAATCGTGCTCGAGGGCGAGGCTGACGAGGTGCCGGACATGGAGACGGGAAACATCGTCTTTGTCATCGAGGAGAAGGATCATGATGTTTTCGACCGCAGCGGCACGGACCTGAGTGCACGGTTGAGTGTGACGCTGGCAGAGGCCCTAACGGGATTTGAGAAGGTGGTGCTAAAGCACCTGGACGGGAGGGGCATCGTCGTTAAGGTGCCGAGGGGGAAGGTGTTGAGGCCTGGGCAAGTCTTAAAGGTGAAGGGCGAGGGAATGCCCATAAAGAGGAGCGAGGCGAGAGGCGACCTTTATCTCGTCATCGACATCGAGTTCCCAAAGGACGGATGGGTCCCTGACGTGGAGAAGATTAGGGAGCTGCTGCCGAAGTCGACCGCAGAGGAGATTAAGGCCGAGCAGGTGGATGAGGTCGAATATGAGGATGCGAACATGGAAGAAGTAATCACCCCCCCCCCCAACCACTTCCCATCCTACTAGAAACATAAACTAACATTCTCGCCCGCAGTATGGAAACGACGATAGCCAGTCCGGTGGCGCATGGGTCGACGAGGATGACGACGACGAAGATATGGACGCCCAGCCGCAATGTGCGCAGGCGTAGTTTTTCTCCTATCCTTTTCCCCCCTCCTCCCCTCACAGCCTCTCTCTCCCCCTTCTATTTGTATGCTATTCTTCACTCTTCTTCTCCTTTTCTTCTTTCCACTTGTCGTCATCGCGGGAAATGGGCGTTGGAAAACGATTAAAAAAAAACTCTTTTAACTGCGGGCTGGCTTTGGGTGATTTGTGATTTTTTTGATAGACTGATTTTTTTTTTCTCTCGCTTACTCTTCCTGTACGGCTGGGTTGGGTTGGGTTGGGTTGGGCTGGGTGGCTGTGGCTGTATTATTACAGGTTCGGTACGGTGCGGGAGGCATAATAGATGCATACATGGCACTGCATGTAACTACAACAGAGGTGATGATAGATACCCTCTCGTAACTACGTACCTACCTACATACTTCCTACCTCTGGGGACGCTCGTGGTAGTGGTTAGGGAGTAACTGAATGTGTAGCTCTGTAAACATTCTTTACGGCGTGCGTGGCCGTGAACCTTCGCATCGTACTTTAGCTACTGCTCTATTTGCAGTCGGTGAGCCGATCATGGGATATCACTCGTGCGCTGTGATTGGCGGTCATCACGCGAGCACACGGATTGATGGATGGGACGAGTGATAGTTTGTGATTGCGTCTGGCGGATTGTGCGCTCAAGCCGGGCTTACCCACCCGCCCGCCTACATAGCTACATGTATGTATCTAACGTACATGTACATGTATGTATCTAACGTACATGTACATGTATGTATAGATACCCGCGCCACACACTCCAGCTGAAGAAGTGGCTGGGAACGGAGGGTCCCTAAGGGTGCTGACCTGCGTGGCCCGCCTACTGCCTACCTGTCTTGCCTGGCTGCTGGCTGCTGGCTGGAGACCGCCCTGTCTACCCCCTCATCTACCACAGGACGGCAGGAAGACCTGTAGTTGCTCTTAAACTTGTCGGTAGCCCCATATCCAGTTTTCAGTTTCGGTATGTACATACGAGAACTGCTTGGCGGCGGATGCCGTGGGTTGGCCCATGTACCCACTTATGGGATAAGCTGGTGCACGGGGTTGGGGTATCTGCGCCTCGATCTTAGTCGTAGTGACGGGGTAACTGTGGAGGGTAGTCAGCTACATATATGGGAGCAGGCAGGGGGGGGTGGAGGGGCAAGAGTCAAAAGGGTTTCCACTCCGCAGAGATACACAACGTAGGATTCCCCATGTGGTTTGAGAGCCCCACTTTGGGCGCTGCTGGCACTGGTGTGTTGGGGAATGGCTGGGCCCGTAGCCTGGAGTGTGTGGGGTGGGTGAATAAGTTGCGGGTTGTTGGCGGGCTGCTGTACGAGTGGTTATCTGTGATGTGGTTGATTGATAGCGGGGTTGGGTGCGGGGCTCTGGATAGGGTATTGGGTTATGGCGGGGTGAGGGGAGGATCTGTCAATATGTCTCTTGGGTGGATGGATATATGACGTATTCATGGATGGGGATGTGTGTGCCCACGACGTTACTTGTCATGAAAGTGCGCTGTGTTAGTTCAGGGGTTTATGATCATAAGAAGTGCTAAGTCTTCCGGCCTAAATGTATGTATGTACTGGAATAGATTAGTCGAGGGCGATAAACCTTACCCACCATGGCAGCCAGCCAAAACCAAATGTACCGAGATAATTTAACCAGAAGTACTGGTATCAAAAGGTAGAGGGGAGCGGAGGGAGGGGCCCGGAGGCAGAGGAGGTGGGGATAAAAAGGTCAAAAAGCCAAGGCCTAGTGAAGATAAATTCTTTGACAGTTTTCGCCGGTTACATGTTACAGCCAAGCACGATGAAATTGATAATTACATGTATAGCAAAAGATTAACACGCGTATCTAAAAAATCAAAACTCCCCCCATTTACATGTAATTTATACCATGTCACACCATTGTACGCCGACAGTGGTGCAGCTTTAAAGACGTGTCAACACTACATGTAGATACATGCATGCGTATCCTATATACTTTCCATGTATCCGTCACATACACAGAAAAAATCAACCTGTGGTACATGTGCTTACCACCGCATAGAAAAGTGGCTACATGGTTTATGCGTGATTGCCATAGTCCAATGGCTCATCCTCCCATGGCCTTGGGACTCTCCTCTCCCTCTCTACAAATCTTCCCCAGTACTTCCCTTCATATTCGTCATCATCCGTGCTGTCCTCTTTTTCGTTTTTGCTACCAGCCTCATCGTTGCTCCCCTGCTTGATAGCGTCATCTCTTTTTAGATTAGCATTTCTTTGGTCAATCTCCTTCATGATTGCAAGTTGCTGCTGAGCAACTTTACTTGCATCGTACCCTCCTTCAGTCACGTAGCTCGGCTGGAGTATTTTTCTTTCGTTAAGTTCGTCATCGCTTGCATACTCTTGCTGGAAGGCAACTTTTTCATCAAATTCTTCCTCGCTGGCTTTATTAGAACTCCTCTCAGAGACCGAGCTATTTTCCTGCGCGTCGTCACTTGCATACTCTGGTTGGGAGGCCACCCCCTCATTGAGGTCTTCCTCGCTGGTTTCATTGGAATCTTGCTCAGAGACCGAACCATTTTCATACTCGTCATCGGTGTTATATTCATCCGTATTGAACCCGTCGAACTCATCATCGCCGAGTTCGCCTTCATCGGGCTCAATAAGTTTGCCATCAACGAATCCTGAATCGTCAATCGCATCACCGATGGGAACATTTCCCTCCTTTTCTGCTGGAAAACGGTTGATCCATTTACTCTCGTCATGGCAGACTGATTTCAGGAACCTCTTCACATACGAAAGCTCGTCTGGTCAGGGTTGTATTAGCTCAAGATATCACCGTTCAGCAACAGCATACCTAACATACCTTGATCCGGACGGACATCTACTGGGCCATTCTTCCCGCTTCTGATCAAAATTAAGGCTCTTTCCCAGATAGGAGGTTCATCAAATGGACTCTCTCTCTCGAGGAGCGGGGTTTCGTCATCGTCAACTTTGGAAGTCTCATTATTAGTCACGAGTGATAAGCTATGATCTCAATGGAGTTCTTACAGTATTCCTCAACAAAGAGGTTATATTCATACTGTGGGCCATAAAGGCTCTGTTCACGAAATCTATTGCGTTGCCACATTTTACAAAGAGCGGAGCAATCCCAATGATCATCCCAGTTGCCTTCTTGTTCGTTGGGGAGTACCATCCTATGGCCGCAGTAGCATGGTTTAGCGGCTACAGGAGCTCGTGGGAGCTGATATAAACTCATATGAGTCCCGCTAAAGACGATTGGTGATGCATCAAGAGTCCAATTGTCGTTGATATTACTAATTGTCAAATTGATAAGGGCTGGAAGGACCGCTGGTGGTGGTGGGGCGAGGTAATACCCCACCACCTTGTAGACGGTTTCATCCATCGTACTGGGTCTTTTAAAATATACTAAAAAACGTATAGAGATAGGGAAGTAGATACAGAAATTGCTGATGGTCAAAGTAATTATAAAGAAGATGATCAGATGGGGCTGATGCAGATGAAGTTGAGGATTATGAAGATGATGAAGATGATGGTAAGGAAGGTGAGGATGAGGAGGGATGATGAAGAAGAGGAGAAGAAGAAGGGGGAAGAGGAGAAGAAGGGGGAAGAGGAGGAAGTGAGAAAGAGGGGATGGGACGGGAACACTGGTGTAAGTAGAGGCTCCGTAGGTTATTTACAATTAATTGTGATGAAACATTTTTCTGGGTATAGCTGCTGATCAGGGACGAGTATATCTCATGATCTAGTATCGAAGACATGGGCTTACGAATATCTTGGCCTGTGACGGATATGTGCAGACCAAGATCTCGGGTAGAGAGTGTTCAAAGTTTAATTTCTGCAAATCTAGGCTGACGGGACTTCCTACTCACGCGGATTTGTCGATGTTTCCCTTTAAATCCAATGATATACATAATGTAGTATCATCGGCCCCAACCAAAATCATGTTACGTACACGGAAGGAGTGTCGTAAAGAAGACAGATATTACTTTTCTTCTACTCTTCTCCATGTCTCGTTGTTCTGTCAATATATACAGCGATGAACAGGTCTTCCACCACCCTAAGCTTTCGATCATGCATGCAGTAGATGAGAAACGGCTTCTACGTGCCGAATAGAGGTATACAATATGTAGGAATTTGGCACATCTACTTGTACGGAGGTTCGGGGACACACTCGATTTTTATTTTTATTAATTTCTTTTTACAATTTTTGGGGAGCGGGTTCTCTTTTCGTTTTCCGTGGCTGTGTAGTAACAACCATTTCAATTTCTTTCCCCCTCCGTATGTACGTACCTCTCTGGTTTAGGCCGTGCCAGTGCCAATGCTAGGATTTCTGGGAACAGCCTATAGATCTTTTTTATCAACGGAAAGATACATGTAGCCAGTGGGGCAGACTGGGTGGTACGATTTTACCTCAATCTCATAATAAACCGCCCACACTCAAGTCACGTCGTTGGGCCGGGGCGTACTGGGTTCGCTAAGATTCATTTACTTGTAGGGATAACAGCTTTTTTGGTTTCTCATAATCTCTCACTCGGGCCGGAGCCCGCCACTTTGGCCCTTGCTTACGCTAGCAACGAGAGTCTCTAATAACGTATTTCTACCACCATTCAGGTTTTGGTTGAGGATAAACAATATTGAAATCTATTTACATAAATAAAAAAGCCCTTGCCACATACGACTCAATTTTCTTTCAGTCCCATCTTTTCCGCCATATACTCCTTCATCCACAACGCACTCTTCTTCGGTGTCATCTCGCAGTTATTCTTATGGTCTACATAGGTTACGCCAAACTTTGCTGTATATCCCTCTTGCCCTACATCGCGCCCATTAGCACATCGTTTATCTAGCTAACCAAAGAATAGGCATGAACTTACACTCAAAGTTATCTGCGAATGCCCACGCAAGATAGCTCTTGATGGGCACACCCTCTTTGACACACTCCGCCAGCGCGTCAATATACCCACGGAAATAATCAATCCGGAAGTCATCCTCTAGGGCTTCTTCTTTACTCATATCTTTCTCCCCGGGACAGATGACTCCATTCTACAACGCCATGCATTAGTAATCCACGCCCAGCTCGCAAGTAATAGTAGAGTTAAAATAAAACAAACTAACCTCAGTGACCCAGATGTCCCTGTCATATCTCCTCCACAGGAACCTGAGGAGCTTCCCAAAACCCCACGGTACAGGCCGCACCCAACTCAGCCCCGCCTTTGGGCCGATCTCTGTCCCGTCTGGAGCAATGGGGGTAGCCTCGTTCTCGCCGAAAAAGTGGTTCTGCCAGTCGCCGTCCTTGATGGGCGTGACACGCTTCCGCGCATAGAAGGTCGTGTAGTGGTTCAGCCCGAGGAAGTCACTGCTACCCTTCAAGAGCGCCGACTCCTCTGCGGTGAATGTGGGCAGTCGGTCACCGACAAGCTTCCGTAGAAGCGGGGGGTAGTCGCCCGTGAAGACAGGGTCGCTGAGCCACAGCGTCGACAGCGTCAAGTAGTTCTCTGCTGCCTGTTTGCCTATGTTTTGAAATCTGTTAGCAGATGGTAATGATCACTGGGTGGGTTTGTCTACAACATACTCTCTTCAGTCGCATCCCACGGTTCCGCCCAGTTTCCGTTGATAACAATCCCGATCTGCCCGCCCTGCTTCTCGGCAAATTCCTTGCGATACACACTCACCGCCCTTGCATGAGCCAGCATCAAATAATGCCCTACAATATATGGCTCTCTGAACGAGTCCCCCTTCCGCTTCCCCTCGCCGCTACTACTCCTCCCCGGGGCATGGGCACCAATGCAGTGCCCCAGCACCGCAAAGACATTCGGCTCATTAATGGTCAACCACGCCTTGACCAGATGTCCAAAGCTCTCGAAGCACACCCTCGCATAGCGCTCAAAGTCGTTCAGGACACGCTCCGACAGAAAGCCACCATACTCGTCCTGCAGCGCCTGCGGCAGGTCCCAGTGGAACAGGGTTGGGATCGGCTCGATCCCGGCGTCGAGCAGCGCCTGCATGAAGCGCTGGTAGTGGGCGATTCCTGCGGGGTTGGGCGGGGAGGTGGCGCTGCCGGCGGGGATGATGCGCGACCAGGAGAGGGAGAAGCGGTGCGCGTTGACGCCGTAGGACTTCATGAGTGCGATGTCGCCGGCCCAGTTGGCGTAGGAGTTTGTGCCGGTGGCGTTGGAGAGGCCGTCTTCGGTGACGTTGGGGAGGGAGGAGAAGGTGTCCCAGATGGAGAGGCCGCGGCCGTCGGCGGTGGGGGAGCCTTCGACTTGGGCGGATGCTGGGGGGTGGTGTTAGTTAGGGACTCCATGGTATGGTAAAGGGGAAGAGGGAGGGATGTACCTGTGGCATAGCCCCAGAGAAAGTCTTTGGGGAGTGTTGCGGTGCTCATTTTGGGCAGAAGGAGAGGAGGATGATAATTGAAGGTATCGTATGTATTGAGGTAGGAAAAAGGATGCTAAATACTATCTATATATAATGATATCGAGATAGATAGATATAGTTATGTACTACTAATGACTTGTTTACTGGCAAGAATAAATAATAATAATAGTAAAAAAAAAAGGTCTACAGTGATTTCAAGAGCCTGATATAAACTCCGGGTCCTGCCAACCAAACCAATGACCGAAACTCCCCCCCCCCACCCCACCCCCCGAGAAAGAAGCAGCGCAGGCCAAGGGTCCGGATTATCTTTGAGTGATTCATATCAGGCTGAAGTACCCGGTCCCTTCCCTTCCCTTCCCCATCCTGCACCCCACACTTTCGCTTAATCGCGACGAGTATAGTAAAAAATAATCGCAACACCAAAATATATCCTCCGCCGCCCCAATAGTTTCAAGCTCATGGACGGCCTAAAACACACACACACACACACACACACACAACTACGGAGCTGGGCACTCCGTAATTACATACCCTTTTGCCTAAATGGGGAGTGTCGGCGTGTGGGGTTTTCTGTGAGAAACACCGGTAGGTACTTACATGGAGGTAGGTATAGTTAAGGTTTTGAAGCGCCGGTACTCGGTAATGCATGGCCCGTACGGTACCTCTTGGAGACCTGGCTACATCATCATTGGCGGGCCACCCCACCATTGCATTGCGTATGCCCGTCGCCAGGCACATCGATAACGGCGACCCCTCCCTCCCCTTCCCTGGTCCGGTACCGGCTTTCATCCCAACAATCGGTAACATCACCGACACTCCCCGGTCAATGGATCATGGATTGTCACTCGATATCTATAGTACGCACAACTAAAGTAGGAAAAAGCAACCAGCATGTCTCAGCTCCGCTCCTCTTTCACTCATCTCTTTCACTCATCCCCCCCCCCGCATTCCGGGTAAGGTAGTCGGTTAAGGTCATCTGTTTTCTTGCTTGCATCTTGGCTTCCCCGTCTTTTTTTTTTTTCGCTTCCCCACGTTTTCCTGGCCCGGGGTGTTGGGTTTCGGTTACCTGGAGTTGGTTAGAGATGGAGCTGTTGCTTTGTAATGTGTTTGTAAAGTAGTATGGCAGAGACTGGAATAATATCATGTCACTCGGGTAATTGGGTTTTTGTTATTATTATTATTATTATTATGCGTATAAACGGTTAGCTAGTAGTAGTAGTAGTAAGTGCTACATGTAGCCTTTATGCTTGTTAGTATACATACAACTTCTAACGGCACTCTCCATAATAACCATCATGATCATAATCATAATCAGCAACTCCGGCGGCGGGGGATGAGACTTTCCCCCCCTTTCGCGCACTTCGCTGCGACGCCGCCTCCGCAATGTGAGCACGACAGGCACAGACCTCCCTATCTGGTGTGCTTCGCACAAAAATTGTACTCATCCACCCCCCCCCCCGGTAGAGCTAGTAGTAGTAGCCAGCCTTGTTTACGTTCCCTCCCTTTCGGTTCCTGCACAGTGTCGGGCTCAGAAGAGTATATAACCCCCCTACCTCCACCGGCCTCTATGGACCCCATCCAGCAAGCACCAGCACCAGCAATGGCTTCACACAACATCGACGAGAAGCAGCCCCAGCCCGTCCCGCAGCATCTCGAGGACCAGAGTAAGGACCAGAGCCTCTTTGATGCCGAGACGAAGCGCGAGCATGAGCAGACTTTCAAGCAGGCGTTTCGCGAGGAGAAGGGTGTTATTCTGTGGGCGGCAGTATTTGCGGCCGCGGCGCTGAGTTGGGGGTTTGATGCGCAGGTGGTGAGTATTTATTTTTCTTTATACACCCCCCAACCCCCCCCCTCTTTGTGTGGTTGTAAAGTTAATTGTGAGGGGTGTGTAGAACGGTGCGGCAATCAGTGTCAACTCGTTCCGAAGGGACTTTGGATACATCTTCAACGGGCAGGCAGTTCTACCGGCGAATTGGCAGACGGCATTCAATGTCATGTCTTCCGGTACGTATCCGCTCTCAGAACTCTTCTGTTTCATAAACCTACTGTGTATGTAGCTAACGATTGCATTTGTATATTTGCAGTCGGCCAGTTCTTCGGCGGTCTAGCATCCGGTTACGTTGCCGACCGCATTGGCCGAAAATGGTGCATGTGGGCTGGCTCGTGGCTTCTCGTTATCGGGATTGCCCTGGAGGTCGCCGCATCCACCCGCGCCGTCTTCGTCGTCGCAAAGATGGTGCTTGGCTTCGCGCTCGGCTTCTATCTGAGTATGGCGCCGGCCTACTGCTCCGAGATCTCGCCCGTGGTGCTCCGCGGTATCACTACATGCGGCGTCTCACTTGCAATCGTGATTGGGCAGCTGCTCTCCAATGCCGTCATCAAGGCGTTTGGCGAGCGCGAAGATAGGTGGGCGTATAGGGGGCCGTTCTGTATCCAGTTTTTTCTCCCGGCGTTCTTGATACTGGTGCTCCCGTTTGCGCCCGAGTCGCCGTGGCACCTGGTGAGGAAGGGGAACATGGATGCTGCTGCGGCATCGCTGCAGAGGCTCCATGGCAAGGGCCGGGATATCAGGCCGCGCCTTGCCCAGATTGAGCAGACGTTGAGGCTTGAGAGCGAGCTGTACGCGCAGGCCACCTGGGCGGACTGCTTCCGTGGTGTTGATGCCCGCAGAACCATGATCACGCTGGGCGCCTTCTGCTGCCAGCACCTGTCGGGTATCATCTTTGTGCTGGGGTACTCGACCTACTTCTTCCAGCTTGCGGGGCTGCCAACGTCACAGACCTTCTCTCTGGGCGTGGGGGTCACGGCCTGCGGTGTTGCTGGGAATATCAGCTCTTGGTGGCTGGTCAACAGTGCCGGAAGGAGGATTGTGACCCTGGTGGGTATGGCTGTGCTGACGGTCATCTTGGCCCTCATTGGCGTGATGGATGTGGTCCCGACGGCGGCCGCGCAGTGGGTCCAGAGTAGCCTGACGGTCATCTATGCCTATGTCTGGTTCCTGACTATCGGTGCAATGGGGTATGTCATCTTGGGAGAAGCGAGCAGCCCGCGCCTGAGGAGTAGGACTATCGGCCTTACAACCGTCGTTCAGAGTCTTTGGGGACTGATTATGAACTTTGCAATCCCGTACCTGGTATGTTGGCGCTATATTCCCTATCGATTCAGTCTCTAACACAAGTTGATAGGTCAACCCCGACGAGGCAAACCTCAAGGGAAAGGTCGGCTTCATCTTTGGCGCGACAAGTCTTATGTGCACGGTCTGGGTGTACTTCTGTGTGCCCGAGTTCAAGGGATTGACCTTCTCGGAGATTGATGAACGCTTCAGGGAGGGCGTTCCGGCGAGGAAGTTTATGGAGTATAAGAGTGATGGCCATGTTGCCTCTGGTTAGTATGCAATATGGTGAGCTCTTGGACGTATTTAATGTAGCGATTATTTCCTTTTTGTTTTTGTTTATGGGTCTGGCTGGGAGGTTGTTTGTAATTAGCGTTATGCTGTTATGGAAATTGATTATTTGAGTTAAGGTTCCGATGAAAGTGATAATTGAGTGATTGAGGGATGATGAGGGGGGGACTTTTTATAACATGGTAAGCTTACTGGTTCGCCTTAATCCCTACATACTAAATACATGTAGATGCGTAGTAAAATACCTACATAATTTCTCAAGGATACTTTTCGTCAGATGGTGGAATGTCAGTAAATAATTATTAAAGAGAGCCGGATTAGAGTAAATCCACCACTTGACGTCGGCGGCGTTGTTGCTGCGCGTGGTTGCGGTTCAAATAAGCATCCCTACAAAACTAAAATATATTAGCGCACCTCACTAATAAGCATTCCCCATACTCCGGGTAAATACCACCACCCAACGTCCCCATCTCACCATCTCACTCACTCACATCTCACAATCACCACCAATCACCCGCCGCCGCAATGGTAACCTTCAACCTCTCCGCAACCCTCAACGCCCTCCGCGTCCTGCACAAGCCCACCCTCTGCGCGCCCCACCTTACAATCCCCACCTTCGCCGACCTCCCCGTCCCCGTCGCGCCCGGCATCCGTGCCGTCGTCCTCGATAAGGACAACTGCTTTGCGGTCCCGCACGCGCTCGACGTCCTCCCGGCGTATAACGTAACGTAGTCGCCCTTTGCTGTAGTTGCGGTGGTGGTGGTAGCTGACGGCCGCATAGGAGAAATTTCGGAGGCTCAAGGAGGCGTATCCAGGCGATCGCCTCTTGATCGTGAGCAATTCGTCTGGGACGACATGGGATGACCCTGGCGGTAAGGAGGTGCGTTATCGTCCCCCACCCCTTTCCCTGGGAAGAACTGCTGACTGATCGGTGCAGGCGGCCATCTTAGAACAGAACACGGGCGTCCGCGTCCTCCGGCACTCTACTAAGGTACCCCCTTCCCCCCCCCCCCCGGGGGTCTCCGCCCCTGTCTGCACCCCCCGTCTCGCTCGGCTAACAGAACAGAAACCCGGCTGTTACAACGAAATCTTTGAACACCTCGTCGCGGCGGACATTGGTGTGACACGGCCGGACCAGGTCGCGGTCGTGGGAGACCGCCTGTTCACGGACGTGTTGATGGCGAACCTGATGGGCTCGTATGCGGTCTGGGTGAAGGAGGGCATTGTCAGCCCGGAGAAGAAACTCGTGAGTTCCCACTTGTCCCGTGTGGACTGGGAAGCGTGCTGATTGTGTAGTATGGGCGCGTGGAATGGGGGCTTGCGGGGCTCATAGCGGGGAGGGGGTGGGCGCCGCCGACGCCGAGCTCGAGGCTGTTGGTGAGGGGGTAGGTAGGAGTGGCCCCTGTGCGCAGTAAGTCCGACGCAGGCTTTTTGGTAATACTAGAACTGTAGAAATGTAGAAATGATAGACTTCCCGCTCTGATTATAGTACTATCTGGATATTTCGAGACCTAGGGCGGCAGTTGAGTCCCTTTTTGTTTGGGTGTATATCAGCGAGTGATATGTGGTGATCTAAAAAGTAAATGGGTTTCTTCATGGGAAATCACTCGCACGGCGGAGTCGGTGGCTTGTGCTAGATTGGGAAATGGGCGATACTAAATAGGCGCTTTATGACTACGGGACAACCCCTTCCAACGACAAGATACCAAGCGTGTGGGAAACCTTTACGGGCCTATGTACTTTTAGTTTCCCGGCTGCTGCTGCTGCGTGTCTAAGCCTCGTCTTCCCCCCCCGCCTCAGTCACAAACTGGCCTTCTGTTCTGTCCGTCTACAGCTCCGTCCGTTGCTTTGCATGGGGTACCATACCATATTCACTGTTCTTGTAGTGTTTTAGTGGCCGGGGATGTGCCTGCTGTGTAGGTTTTCATCCCCTAGCATCGTATCATGTCCACTGGCGTCTGGGGTGTGTGTGTGTGGGGGGGGGGGATTGATTCTTCTCGTGGTCAAATGTGCTAGTACCGTTGCTGCAATGTACACACCACCCGCATGGACTACATGTACTCTCTGCCGCTTTCTACTAGAGTAGTTTGTAGTTTGTGAGAGACGTCTACCCACCCACCAAATACCAGAAGCCCCTTCAGCGTGCGGGGTCTTGGCGCTACTGAGTCTGGGGACAGGGCATCACCGCCTATAGCTACATATAAACGTAGCAGCAGAAATCTAAATGTTAGACCAGCTTGCCCATCAGCACGGCCCATCAGCGAGCGTTGCTGCTATTTTTCGATGCTGCCCACCAGATTTTGGGTGTACGCTCGTCGGTGGGCCGATCAGCGGGCGCGGCCCATCAGCGGGCCATCAGCGGGCGCGGCCCATCAGCGGGCGCGGCCCATCAGCGGCCCATCAGCGGGCGCGGCCCATCAGCGGCCCATCAGCGGGCGCGGCCCATCAGCGGCCCATCAGCGGGCGCGGCCCATCAGCGGCCCATCAGCGGGCGCGGCCCGCTGTTTTGCCTGTTGCAGCGGTTGCTACGCACCAAGTTTTAGGTAGACGCTCGCTGAGGGGCCGCGCTCGCTGAATGGGCAAGCTGGCCTACCCGGGCCTTGGGGTTACTAAGGTGTCTTTTCCCCCTGACCATGTCACCCAAGGCCCAAATCCTCAAGCAATTCCTCACCCTGTAGCCAACCTCCAATCTTGATGTATATCATATTGGGATAAGGATGGTGGGTTTTGGCTTACAGGTGGGTATATCTGTCCCCTGGGCGCTGCCAAGGGCGAGAGATGTTTCAGTGTCCGGATCCATCATTTGGAGACTGCAACATCTCCTGGTGCTTGTCTTCAAGGCAGGTACAATGGGTTTAAGAGGGGATATATGCCTATTCTCTGGGCGACTCCTAGGGCGGAGCAGGTGTTGTCGGGCCCGTTCCCTTGGAACTGTGGGGCTGTTTAGAGATGTCCCCCGGTATCTGTTAAAATTCACAGGGCCATACTTCATCTACTCAAAGGGATAGGTACCGATATATATATGCTTACTAAAGTTCGAGCAGTTTTTTTGCGGTCCAACAGCGCAGCTGTGCAAATAAAACACCTATGCATTATGTCAACATATCAGGGGGGAAGAAAGAAAAAACTCAAGACCTATATCACCTACTGATCATGACAGCTAGGGAACACGTTAGAAAAGGGAAAGAAAGTCGACTGAAAACACCTATCCAATTCGCCCACAGGACGGACCAACTAGTTTGGTATCGGGCTTTACAAAGGCCATAACCAAACTGACGCTACTACTACTGCAAGGGTATCCACCCGCTGTGCCCACTATCGGCATCGAAGCTTCTTGAGAGTGGTGGGGGCCATCTCCTTGAATTCAACATCGCGCTGGGGAATGGCTTCCAATACGCCTAGAACATTCAAACCACTGACTTTTAGGTCGCAGTAGTCGGTTTTCTAATGGCTGATCTAGATAAAGGCCCCAGTTTGACATTAATATAAGTCATGGCCACCCCAAAACGACTGAACTGCTACTACATACACTACGTAGGGATATTGTCCCGCATAGTGTCTAGCCAGAGGACAATTTCCTGGTAGGAGTCCAAAGGAATCGAGGCGGAACTGGTGACACCGGCGGTTCCGGCTAGGAAGATCTTGGTGCATAGCTAACAACTCCCGGACCATGGCTTAGACCCAACTCGCGCGCCTTCTACTGTTGGTGTAATTCACATACTGCAGCACCAAGAGTGTCTAAACAACCCTTATTGTTGGTAGAAGCTTTGCCGCTCGCGTAACCAACCCTCACCAAATTATAATCACGGAATATCACTCGATAACCGCTGCATTCCATAATTTGGAGGACCTATAAACATCCTGTATCCCGAAGGAACAAGGGAGCTAGGAGAAGAATATTCATGAATATTTTACGACAAAAACGAAAGAAAAAAAAATGAAGCCCCATCCTCTTTAGACCCTTAGGAAAAAAATAGAAAATAATGATACTCGTAAGCCCTGAAATTGAGTCACTGATCCCCATCAACACGCCCGCCACCCCCTTGCCACCACTCAAGACATGCAAGACCTAGGACCCACCAAAACAAATGGTATTACTAATGTCCCCGGCACGCAGAAACGAAATATGATCTCCCCCGACAATTTGCGCCCAGATTATTCTGCCTTGCGACCAGTTAACCTTTTTGCGTCGTCATCATCGTCATCACTCCACTCGTCCACATCACCTCCCACACTAAACATTGTCTCCTCTACACTATCACGCCCCCTGTCCATACTTCTTCTCCCAAGCGGCGGCTGCGTAGGTGCAAGGCCTTGAGTTCTTCCAGTCTCTTGAGCTGCGACCCCATTTCCATTTGTGTTATTTCTCGCCCGTCCCTGCTCCTCATCCCTCTCATCTTCAGAATCAGCCAATGAGGCGATCTCAAAACCGTCATCATCCTGCGCGAGCTCATCGGACATGGCGAAACGGCGGTTGTTGGCAGTCGGGCGCCATAGATAGGCAATGACACAGATATCGACGAGATATACAAGGTTTAACCATCCATCCAATACGAACCAACGGGTCTTCCAATGACTCGGGATAAAGTCGGGACTTCCGTGCCCAGCGAATGTAAGGCTGTTCAAAAAGAAGAACCCGAAAATTACAACGATACTGCTTAGCAGAACCCACCAGAGACGCTTGTACATGAGGAGTTTCACGTTTTGTTTTCGCTCGAGAAGTTCCTTCATCGTAAGTTTTAAGGAATTGAGGGTCCAAATATAAAACGCGGTCAGAGTTGCTGCAAGAGGCAAGATGACAAGCATCACGAGAGGACCAGCGGAATCAGGGGTGATTGTAAGGGAAGCAATAGCATAAACTACACCAAAGGCGAAATGCGCGAGAGCTAAGATACGGACATATTTCATGAGTGGTCCGAGAGAAGGCCTGGGGTGAGTTAGTAAGATGCCTCAAAGATTACCGCGCAAAGCATGGGGGAGAGGTTACTTGACAACGCCGTAACCCATACAGACAATGAGCAACAGAAAGAATGAGAATGAATTGCGGGCAGCATTAAGAATGGCGACAATGATCATCAGCACTTTCGAGGCAGTGTTGGAACCGTGGACGTTCATATAGTCGTAAAAAGCCCATGTGATAAGCATCTCCACTATTAGGAAAATAACGATCGCCGTAATGTAATTTTGCACGGGAACTATTGCAAGTTAGTTGATCGAACAACCCGAATTAGGGGAAGATATATACTCACGGATATCCTGTCTATGCTGGAAGTACAAAAATCCCCATAGGAGCCCAATTACCGCATAGACAATCGTTAATCCGCCATAGAACGGCAGTTTGGCGATCTGAGCTGCTGGTAGCTCACCATAAGAGTTCTGAAACGTAACAACCGCATCATACTCAACATCGACGGGATGGAACGGGTTTGCCCAAACACAGTAATAGCCAGTCCTTTTAATTGGGTATTTGATCGGCTCGACCTTTTTCAAGTTGATCACAGAATTGAAAATGCTCCCGGTAGAGCTTTTGTTTGTGTCTGCTTCGAGGATAAATTTACCGACATCGGTGGAATTGCAAAGGTCTGCCTTTACACCTTCGTCGTTGCAAATGTATTTTTTCTAAAAGGTGTAACACCACGTAAGCTTCTAGCAATGCCAATGCAAATGCTGCCTAGGAAAGACACAAAAAAAAAAAGACAGGTGTGCGCGAGCGCAGGAGCTACAAACATCAAACGAATCCTCACTTGGATATCTCCCTAGAAAGCTTTCGTCTCTGAATTCAAAGATAATCAGGGATATCAGGTGGTCGTCTTCATGATGAGGGGTGAATTTGACTGTTATTGCAGGATCGAAGTTCCCGCCCCACGCCTTCTTGTTATACATTCCCGAACATTGTTGCTGGTCGCCATCAGATGTCTACAGGAGCGAAGGAAGCTTCGGTTAGTAATTTTTGGTTGGTTCGCCCCGGAAGATGATAATGAACGAGTAGATGCAGATACCATAGGATATTCGTTCGCCAACACAATACTAGCGGTTGTCGAAACCGCGAGCAGCGCAGCTTGCAGCCAGCCACGCATCTTGTGGATAGAGATGAGGGGCTTTTTGGCGGGAATTTAACGTTTGGGAGGGTAGATCAAGGTCGACACGTGGAATATGCGCAGGTATTGAACGTAGTGTACAGCTTTCTGTGTTTAGGGATTCCTGTTGGTGAGCCTTCTGGAAGATTGCTGTACATAGAACCTGTTGACTGACAGCTGGGTGGAGCGACGGGACAGGCACTACAACTTCTATGGAGAATGTCTTGCGGCTGTTGCGTATGCCTGCGCTATGGGAGGCCCGGGGAGTCTTTGTCATGCACTGTGGAATTGAAGACAACAACGCCTTTGTGAGCGAGTGGCTGTGCTGACCATACCGGATACAGAAGACCTCTTGGCATTGCTCGCCGCCCAAAAGCAGCCAAAGCACGTTTAAATTTAGAAGCAGAACAGTCGCATGCGGGAATTTCCTGAGACTTCTGTAGGTAACAAATTCGCGCCGCATAAATATCTTCGCCACTACATAGATGCTGGGGATTCATGTGGTTGAGGAGGCAGGACCACCGTATTTATAGATTCGCTGACGTGACATCTTTTGATTTTTATTTACAATAGGTCCTGGGCATTCTTGAGTTACGCGAATACGATCATACGATATCACTCGGTAGCATGGTGACTGGTGGACAACAAGTGATTGATTGATATGCAACCGGTTAAGGTCAGGAAATAGGTACAAGAACTCTTAAACGCAAATAATGTATACATTCCTTACTCCAAATCCGTCTTCTCAATTCTCTTCGCCTTCCCCACTA
Source organism: Morchella sp. 2015-shanyang (assembly GCA_024713795.1). Classification (NCBI taxonomy): domain Eukaryota; kingdom Fungi; phylum Ascomycota; class Pezizomycetes; order Pezizales; family Morchellaceae; genus Morchella; species Morchella sp. 2015-shanyang. Next base: position 1,110,514 of record JAMGZB010000019.1, on the reverse strand, counting down.
AACTCCTCGCCGTATCTAGCACGAATAGATCTGGGCCCTTCTCCCCGTCCCCTATTTGGCTCTCGATCAACTTCGCAACAGTTCTATTACTCGTGATAGTGGTATAGCCCTTCCTCCACCCCATCATAAACACGCTTCTATTAACCTGTGAGAGTTTTTTCGAGACTCTCTCCATGCACTCCTTCTCTTCTCCCCATTCTTCTGATTTTTCCGATTCCCATTCCGGAAGTGTGATAATAGGAAATATTATGTCTTCCGGAATTGTATGTATCGACACCTCTTGAAACCCTTTTAGCCGTGATGCAGTGCTTTCCCGTGGGTTTACTGGTTCCATATCGTCCTCATCGTAGTAGTATTGGCCCTTATCTGCACTCTGCTTCCTCCTACTTCTCCTACTATCTAATATCAATTTTGCCCTCGTCTTCTCACTTTCACTCCCAACAATCTCTACAATCTCCTCAAACCTCTCCCTCGCCGTATCCGTACATACCATTCTCCTCCCACGTAGTGCTGGCCACAAAAGGTTCGGTAGCAGCGCTAACTCCTTCTCAAATTCAAGTTGGCGGAGAATCGCTGGGTGAAATCGAGGTTCCACGGAAACAATTGCATTGGAAACATCGGATATGAGAGCTAGAAGAATTGTACAGTCAATATTAAGAACATCCGAAAGGTGCTTGTAGCGGTGTGATTCGGTTAGTTCGAGATTTTGAAGCATCGTTTCGAGACTTGGCCTTGGAGATATGAGATCTAGGTCTGGCCCACACTGGATGCGCGCGCCAGTTGCAAGGAGAGCAGAAAGAAAGGTTTCTATGTGTGGCGTAGAGGGAGAAGGGTGTATATTTGGGAGGAAAAAGAGGACTGTGGGATGAAGATATTGAACCCGTGTTTGTTCCGCTGCCTTGTGCATAAGCTTCGACATCTTCATGAGAGATAGTGACGAGGTAGCTAGTTGTGTAGATTCCTCCTGGCCGTGAACAGGGGCATTTTCTGTTTCGGATTCTGAATCATAAGATATTGATTCCTCCCATCCAGCTTTTGCGATTTCATGGAGGACTCGAGAGTTCGTTATTGTAGAAACCTTTATCCTAAGTCCGACTACTGTCAATGATTATTCTTGCACTAAACTTAGTCTCATTGCTTACCACTGCAACCCGTTCTGCGCAACAACGTCTACCGAAACCGACGACTTTTTTCGCTTCCCTCCAGATAGTTCCCCAGGTTCTGTGATAGTGAAATTCTTGGTAAGGCCTTTAATTCCTGTCGTCGACTTCGCAGCTAACCACACAGTCTCCAAATACGATAGGTTGGAGCTTCTTAGCGAATGCCTATTTTGTGACGAAGTTGGGGCCTCGAAGGTGAGCTAGTCAAATGTCAGCCATAGATGCCACTCGCGTGAGGACAATAGATAGCTTACCGACTGTAATCCTCTTAACTCGCTCTTAACCGCTGTTTGAAAATGCCGTAGTTCAACCCCCTTTTCGAGTTTATTCCTTCGTAAGCTCTTCTGGAATGCCTCTACCTCGTCTAAAAGCTCACTGCATCGATCCACAAGGTCCTCAGCTTCAGGGTTCAAGGGGCCGCCTTGAACTCCGTCCTCGTCATCTGTGGAGTCGCCAGCAAAGTCAAAGTTATGGGGTATTGGCTTTTGTGTTTTATGAAAATCCATTTTGTTTTGTATATTGAAAATTCTGCGGGGGTGGGTACTGGTATGATGTAGTTTTAGTGGGGTGAGGCTCAACTCTGCCTACCAGTAATGCCTGACTCATTTAGTTTGGGGTTGGTGTAACCAGTTCTACCTACATGTAGCTACACCTCAGTACAAAAGGGGAGAGAGGGGGGGGGGGGGTGGGATCACTACCAGTGGTTTAATTTAGTATCCGCCCCGATTTTCATACTGTACCTACATCCTACATGTACATACATACTACAGGTGTAGGGGTAAGCCCGCAGACAGTGGTCGTGGTTGCAACAGCAGTAGGTGTCTACAGGCTCACCCGGGCCACCCCTACACCCGTAGTACCTAAGTAGGTACATGTAGTAGTAATGCTAGCGATATTAACGCTGATGATTGTATAGAACAATCGGTATTCCTAGTAGTGCTTAGGCCTCACCTGAGGGATTACCTAGAGTGCAGGCTACGGACCAAGGGCTTACAACAGCTCTTGAAATGTGAACCTAGGTCAGTGAAATTCCCTACGATAGCCCCCAATTGATCGACTCCACCCAACAACGAGGTAATGACGCAGCCCCATCCTCTTATATAACAAAATCCCGTGCTAATGAACTCGGGAAATATTTCATGTGTAATAAATTCATATCTCGTGATTGTGATCAATACATCAACATGTAGGCAGTTTCATCTTACCCGTGATGCCCGGTCTCACTGGAAAAGGAACTACATAATGTTATTAAAAATATACAAGGCTCCTCCATGTAGCCTGGGCCCCCCAATTACACTACTAAGGTTAATTCTCCTCCAACAAAAGATAATCCTATAACTCCATGCTAGTAATAGTAATAGTAATAAAACGACTAGACCCGCACCACTTTATCCCAAGAGCTGTAAGTAATCTCATGCGTCGGCTGGTATCTCCTGGATATACGCCTGCTCCAAAAACCGACTCTTATCATCGGAAACTTTCCGTCTGAACATCCCGAGGTCCTGCAGAAGATCTGCGAGCCTCGATTCCATCTCGTCTCTCTCTTCATCCTCATCCTCTTCCTCGTATTCTTCTTCGCTTTCGTCATATTCTTCACAGCCGTCCTGTTCCTCTCCTCCTTCGCCAATACTGGTTCTCCGGGACGGCGGGAGTACAGCTGGTATGGGATTCTTTAAGCTTTCAATAGCAAGTCTTAGATGCAGCCGTAATGCCTCATTCTGCGTTTGTAGGGCCTTGATCTTGCATTCTGCAACCTGCCTCGCTTCCTCCATTTTTCTCTGCATTTTCTCTACCTCGTTTTGGTACATCTCAAGCTGTTCGTTCTGCCGATCATTTTCTTTCTTTGTTTGAGCGACTTGGGACACAGAGATTTGTAGGTTGCGGATAGTTTCTTGCATCTCCGCAATTTGGGCATCACGTTCCGCAGCAGAAACGTGGTCCTGGTTAATAATAGCGCGTGTGCGGATGCGCTTGGCCTGATCCGCATAGCGTAGGGTAGAGAGGGTTTCCTCATAATCAGAGGGGGATATACACGCTATCATAGCGGTTTTGGAATTACCACCAAGGGAGTCTTTCAGGAGCCAGGTCAGGATCTGGAAGTCTCCATCAGTACTACTCTGTTCGTTCGTAATCGGAATTCGGCTGCTTACGGAGTCGCGGTATGGAACCACTTCTCTCTTTTTTCTGCCAGCCTTCGTCGGGACATCGTCTGCTAGTGCCGCTATTACTCTCCCGAGTGTTGTAAGCGATTTGTTGATATTTGATCCCTCTCTTAAACGAACCCCTGTAGCCCCAGTTGAGTTCGCTCTCTCTGAACCGGCTAAGTCCACAAGTCTATCAACCCAAGTCAGACAGTTACTCCTCATCAGTACAAAGATGGACCATACCGAATTCTTGCGACTCTCTCAGTCGTTTCATCTGTATCCATGTCGTGGTGTATCTGCTTCAACACTAAAGTGAACACTGCATGACTTCTACTACTAGTATCGTTCATTTTCGTGGACGCGATAGTTCTATTATTATCTCCCATTTTCATCCACTTTAATATCTCACCAATATTCCTGACTGGGACCTCGGTGAGATCTTTAATGTATGGGCCCTCGGTTGGTGATTCTCGAACCTTTAGATAATAAGGTGTTTCCCGGCGAGGTACCAAGAGATCACAAACATGTTCGTTATAGACTTCAAAGTACGAGACACGGACCGAATAGTTTACACTGGGTGAATTGTTGGACTCGATTCTCTCGAAAAGGTCGCGGCATGTACGTGGGATGAGTCCAGGATGTTCAGGAGTACCCATCTGCATCAGTTAGCCAACATTTGGTTTGAAAATATTAGTTACGGTAGCAAACCATTGAGTAACTTTTTCCAGCACCTGTTTGGCCCTAATTACTATTGTCAACACATTGTGCCCCATTAAACATCAGCGGTGCCGCCTTACATATGCGAAAATGCATGTGTGATAGCCCTCAAAGTTGTGATCCAAGAATTCCTCTCCGAGTGCATTATAGACATCTTCCTGATCTGCGTAATGATCATCACGGCGATCAAAGCTCCAAAATGAACTATCAAACGTGAACTCTTTCTTCTCTAGAAATTTTCGGCTGTTCGTTTTCGAAGAGGATTCCGGGGGAGGGTGAAGAATAGTAGTTTGGTTTCGCGGGTCCATTTCGATGAGATTGATTGCCCCTCGCTCGACTTCTGATAATGGACGGACGTCTCAGCACAACTCCAGATCAGTCAAAGAGCTAACTAACCTCTAGGAAGAAAACCGCGAACTCGGACCACAACTCGAACATTTCCGCCCCGGTTTGTCTCTGCGGAATTTCTTTGAAAAGTTGGTTCTCGCGAGCGCAATGATGCACTTGACGCATGAGTCCTCAGTGGATGATGAAGGTGCGAAGCGAGATCGAGAAATGAACGGTTTTCGATAGTCATCATTGGAGGCCTTATTGGTGTACCAGGCGGAGATACAATATTTTTGCTCGACGTCGACATGTTTAATCTCAGCTTGTTGGAGATACAGAGGAAGGTGGGGTGGATGAAGCTGTTTACAAGTCCCAGAGCTGTTTATGGGCGGTTGCTGTGCGGTTCCTGAAATGTCAATATTTTGATTTCGCCCTTTGAGGAATAGCGCATGTTGCTGCCACATCAAATTACCCGGCTGCATACATCTACACCCCACCTTGATTTGCCCCGCCATCACATAAAAATACCAATCATGGATACTATCACCAGCCATCATTCGCTTGCGAGAATTCTAACCTCGCTAGTCGAATCAAAGGGAGAGCGACCTCTCACTGGCCACATTGCTCAACAACTATCCACTTCGCAAGATGGGGAGGAAAAGGCCGTTTTAGCTGGAATTTTGGCGTCACTGTTATCGCAATCCCAAGATGTGCATATTTAGACAAATCACACCCGGCTGTAAGCCAATTTCTCAAGGAAAAGGGTTTCGCTGATTTATTGGTGTCATTGGTATGTTTAGAAATACTCCGAAAGTGTTCTTGGCGATTTTGTGAAAAGCTTAGTTCTTTCTACTACCGATGATTGCGAGGATATTATACATAAGAACCTTCAACTTGGCGGTCAAATAGCTTTATCAGTTCCGATTATATTAACTGAATTGCTTGTTGAGACCGAATCAATCATTTCAACGCTCGTATTTGCGGCCTCGGGGTCCCATGCTGCCAGCGACGATGCATTCGAGGCTAATACAGAGCCTTTCTTGGATAAGTACTGCTCTGTTAAACCCGGAAAGAACCAGAAGCCTGAAAGTCCAGAATTTTTCCAAAATCTCTACCCAGTTGTGATTCAATACCTACGTTTCCTTAAAATTGTTCTTCTTTCGGATACCAAAGAAGCAGAGTCTGCTAGGGCCAGCATTGCTAATAAGCCGGTATTGACACGCCTTATTTTCTCTTTGATTACATTAAGAAATTTTAAAATTGCAGAATTATCTTGCCATGTTTTTCGCCTTCTTCTTGGGGGTTCCGATTTGATTCTTCCTAGCGGCACTTCGGAGGTAAGATAGTTTACTAGAAACCCTAACCCTCGAGGCTAAATAATCTAATGGATCTGTAGCTCGTCTGGGACGGTATTAAAACCCTTCTTGAATCATCTTCACATGTAGATCTAGCATTTAGCATCTGGCTTCGTTGGATATCATTAAGTAGTTCTAACTCACGCCCTTCGGAGGACATACTACAGCAAGAAAACTATTGGGTACTACTACAGGTTAGTCCGGAATCTTTTATTCCAAAGCTTAAGTTATCTAAACTCGTTGTAGAATGGGCTTACCACTGGGTTTAACGAACGCCGAAAGTTTTGTCTCTACATTTTGAACTCCTCACTCCGGCTATTGTTGAGGCCGGTTGACAACAAGCATATCAAATGTGACCCATCATCAGCAGAAGACTCGGCAGCATGGTCAAAATATTCTACAATGATAGAGATAATTTCGCTTTCCACATCGACGAATCAGTTTCTTGCAACCGCTCCCGATCTTCGCCGCCTGTTGAAGCCATCCTCGCCAATATATGGAAGTTGGATAGTAATTTTGATGACACTAGGGCTGACATCTTCGTGTGGGCCGTTGCAAAAGGCTGTGTGGGAGTTCTTGTTGAGTCTTAAAGAGACAGAGTTGGGGAAATTGCTTGGAGATGACAGAGGGAAGAACTTCATCAACGGTTCGTTGCCAACATGAGCACCTCTTTTATATCGAGTTATACATGATCACTAACCACAATACCTAAAAGCCGTCTTTCTCCCCTACTCAGTTGCAGCTCACCACTTCTCTGTTCCTAAGGGAAACGATAAAAATTGCGAATACGGCGATAAACTTGCAGGTTTCCTAAAGAAAACCATCACTCAAAGCCGAGACGCGGGTATGTTATTAAGATTTGTCGATATTAGGCAGGATACTATTTTTGCACCGGCGAGAGTATATGTAATGAAAGGCATTATGGACGGCGTAGTAGAGATCTCTGGTCATGGTCTAGGGGTCGAAGAGATGGCTGCTCTCGTGAGCATTTCTAGAATGAAGCGATTGTGGGCCTATCTACCTTTAGTTGAAGAGTATTTTGGATAATACTAACCTCTGCACGGATAGTGCACTTTTAAAAACGGACTTATGCACTTCAATCTGTTTCAGGATTCTTCTCTCAATTAAGCTGGACCGACCAATGGTTGAACTGTTCTTTGAGTACGCATTGATACCTTTAACTTTCTCTGGATATACATGTAAATCACTAATGCCGTTTTTTCACAGCTCGGTGGCTGAAATATTTGCCGGAAAGGAATATTTGATCACACAAAATTCTGTTCAGTCCTTACGCGAACTATTTGCGAATACTACGAACATTAGCGACGAGCCATCTACTATGCTTACGGAGCTATTGGGTTCATTTGAATCCTATCATACGGAGGATATTCCAGCCAAAAAACTCTTCCGGGCCGTGCTTCTTGTTCTCCTTGAAGAGAGGGATCAAGGCTTGAGAAGGGTTCTTGGTTCCATATCAGCTGATAAAAACAAATTCAAGTTTCTCTCGCTTTTATTTAGTTGCAAATCAATCACAGAAGGTAAGGAGTAGGTCGGCATTATTAGGTGGTTTCTGACGTACAGCCCTGTCCAGAAGTACTCCAGGACCTAAAATCACGCAATATATTAACACAGGTGCTCCAAAACATTGGGGATAACCTACCCGGGAATGTCTTTAATGTCAACGGATACTCAGCGGAACTTGCCGCCCTATCCTATCATCAACGCACCCTCCATTTCCTGAACCAGCTATCTAATACAACGCTTATGACCATTCTCAAAAACGCATGGGATATAATACATCAACAGGGCTGGGTAGGGAACTTTGAGGCTCTCCAACGGAACAATGGATTTAATCTAGAAGTCGAAAGACTCTGTGGTGAGCTTTTGGCAGTTTGCGACGCTGCTGTATCTGCTTTGGTGGGGAAGGGGCATACAATAAACTTTCCTAGAAAAACCGAGGTTTTAAGGCTCATTCAAATGCTCCCTTTACCAATATTAGACCAAAATAAACACGAGAAGTAGATTCTCCCTTCCCCTCTGCTAAATCGCGAGAGATATTCATGATGCTGACTTGATCTAATTACGCACTGTAGTACGGTTAAACTGAGAGTTGTCGGTAAATTTCTTTACACCGGGTACAGTTTATTGAACTCTCTAATCTCTCAATCAACTGAGAAGGAGGAGGTAAAGCGCAAATAAGATTGCCATTTTTAAACCCCTACTGATAGCTTATAGCTGAATGACGAATATGTCACAATTCTTTTTGATACAACACGGAAGATGCTTCGTTATATTGACAAAGGCTCCCTCCTCCGAATACTCGAGTGTTTCCAAAAAGTTTTCCGCAATGCTCCTGCTGCTACAAAAAACTACCCTAAACTAGACCTTTTAGTGCGCGAACTATGGGACTACGCAGACGTTACGAGTGCTGTTGCAGTAGAATCACTTCTTGAAATCAGCTTGATCAGAACTATTTTCGACGTTTCCGTGATCTGTGCAAGCTTTGAGACGAACAAAGCCTTAGAAGAAGCACTAAGAGAAGTTTGTTTGAGCCTATCTGAAGGGTGTGGATTGATTGATGGCTTACCAATTATAGATTGGAAACGAGATTATGAAGCTCTCTAAGGGCAAACGATCCCTTTCCCCTGTCTATGCAGGGAAGCTTCGTGAGGCATATCTGAGTGCTCCAGACGTCTTCTGTGCCTGTAAATGGGTGGTGGATATTTTTATTGAGTTCATCAACTACACTCCCAGCAAAGACCCGGACTTTTTTATCGAAAACTCAGTAGCAAGAATCTTCGATGAGATTTCCTCCCAGCCGTGAGTACAAAAATAGCCTGCTACTCTCACCTATAGTAGTTAACGGAAAGTAGAAATCATTATGAACAGTACTATGAGGAAAGGGAGGAGATGGCCCAAGTCTATATATTCGATGTACTATCTCGTCTCAATCCAAGTAGCTTTTCCGCGTCAGCGTTTGCAAACTGCCTCCGGGACAAAATATTCGCACCGTGGACACTAAACAAACCTGGAATGCCTGTCTACAGTAAATGGAAGAAGGTGAGAAGCAAAAAATAAAAAGGGTGAACCAAATATTAACGCCAACTAACAAACTCTAGGCCTCGCAACTTCAAGTTCTGGTGGTGTTGGAGCGATTTGTCATAGCTGAAAAGAGTGCTTTGTTCATAAATACTACTATTGCGACCTTGTGTAATGAGCCTCATCCAAGATATCGATTTCTTCTTGAGGTAAGTATGATGAGGTAGTGATCAGTTGACAAAAACTAACTGTTCCAATATAGTGGATTATTGCGTTATGTATTATACGCTTCCCAGAAAACCGAGGTTGTCTATGGGGGTACGCAGCCAGGGTAAACTCCTTTTCTCGATTGGCCCTTGCTAACATCTTTACAGATACCTTCAAGCCCCAGAGAACCCAAATCCAAGGCTACAGGCATCGTTATTGCGGGTCGCCATCATGATCGCCCGTGAGCTTGAGGAAGATCTCAAGGAGGAATTCTATAAAGAGGTTTGAGTCTTTTTCTTTTTGTGTATCTAGACGCCTTTGTCGCTGCTGACTTTCAGAAGTTGCTCTATACTGTAATACCTCTTAGTAATAACAACAAAGTTGCAGTCCGCCACCAGGCTACATCAATGGTACTTGAATTATGGAACGATCTGGCGCAATGGCAAGTAGATAGCTCAAAGAACCCTACGTCCAAAGCTAATTATAGCAGGCAATACCTGAGAGATAATGTGGTTTTCCAGCGCCTTAGGCAATCAATACTAAACTCCGACTTTTTTAAGCAAGTCGTTATAGCTGGGAAGCTTGAAGACGAAAGAACATTTGACGCAAAGGCAAACTACAACTTTGCGGGCATTCTTTCAGGAAGCTATCTTCTTGGCGGTGACGAGGCTGATATAATTCCTCCCGGACTATTTTCTTCTCTAGAGGATAATAATCCTAGAGTGTCTTTCATCCCGGTTGGTACCACTAAACATTTAGAGAGCAGCACCAAAAAGGTAGAATTCACCAAGACAGAAATGGAAGCTTTTGTAGAGGCACCACTACAGACGAAGAGCGGAAGCTGGGATGCAAAGGCTCTCGTCGAGGCAAATGAACACCGGCGGAGTAAAGCCAGCTCCCGCAAAGACCAGGGGCCCGATATCATCGTGATCGCTTCTCTTATAGAAAATGCCTATAACCTCGGCGGTCTATCCCGTGTCTCCGAAATCATGGGCGTTAAAACCCTTTGCTTTAACAGTAAAGACTCTTTGAGGCTAAAGGATTTCACCTCTGTCTCCGTAAGCTCTGAAGTATGGCTCCCTATTCTAGAACTTAAAGTAGCAGACATCCCAGACTACATCCGTGCAAGGAAGTTGGAGGGATACTCTGCCGTTGGGGTCGAGCAAACCGATCAGAGCGTTATTCTCGGAGACAAAAACACCGAGCTTCCAAAGAAGGTTGTCCTCCTTCTGGGTAGTGAGAAGTACGGCATTCCGGCAGAGCTCTTGGCGGAGCTTGATCTATGTATTGAGATCCCGCAAAAGGGTGAGACGAGAAGTATGAATGTCCAGACAGCTGCTGCCGTTGTGCTGTACGAGTTTTGTAGGCGGTTTGGATAAAAACATTCTTCCTCTTTATCTTTTGTCGTGTTACTTCGGGTCAATTTAGTTGGAGGCCTTGGTGTGTAGATAAGTTTAGCTATGTAGGGAGTATGTATAGCATAGCGTGCGTATTTTAACACGCTGCAGTTGGTGACGCATGCAGTGTTAGATAATGGAGAAATGTGGGGAGGAGAGGGGGGGAACCATACCCATGGCCCACCTGACCTCGATCCCAATAGCCAATATATAGTACATCAGTCACTAAGTAGTTCTCACCAGACTCTTTTGTCGTTCCCGCTAGAAAGATACCTCTACACTAGACGGTATGCCAAGACACTGAGAAATGGAGGAGGAACCGTTTGAATGTGCTGGTCTTGGAGATCTTCCCCAACATCACTTCTGATCTGTAGGATGAGGGAGTCTGCGGCCTATATGATCCCAGTTCCCTCTAACCCCACCATTTCTGAACAAGCTTCGGGTTTGGATTCCTCATTTAAGGGCTTTTCTACTTTTTAATTTTGTCAATGGGGTTAGAGATAGGCATTTCTCTCGGTACATTGATAGCCCTGTATACGTAGGCTGAATGAAATGCTCAGGCCACAAAGTTTTTTTTTTTCTTTTACATCAGTAATCGTATCCAGCCCTGAGGCTATGACGATATCGCACTATTTTATCCCCAGAACGCCCCTCCCTCCGCCGCCAACAGCAAGACAAAAAGAAAAACAAAGAAAAAAATTTAAAACCAATTTAACACCTTCTCCCCATCTACCCACCCATCCCGTCTCTGTCCAAATCTCCCCAGCCCTGCCTCATCTAGTCTCCCTTTCCTCCGCCAACTCCTCTTCACTCCTCACTCCCTTCTCCACCCAATACCCTCTCCATTGCTTCCATATTTTACTAACTTCAGGCCACAAAGAGTTTATATAGAAAACAAAGTCCCTTAACATGAATGTTGGTGGACCTATTTAAGCTCCCAAATGGGCCCCTGGTATCTATGATAGCCGATTTCAACACCTGGTCGAGTAGTATTTCACGCTAGTGATCAAATAAACACCCCCAAACCGAGAAAACGGCCGAGTATGCTCCCTCCGCCGCAGTCAACTGTATAATTACAATTCACCCTCAACACATACTATCTATACGGCGTCCTTGAATGTATTCTAATTACGGGGAGAAAAGCTGCCCTGATGGTTCAGATTTTTCTAGGGATATCTTGAAACGGTGCTGAGTTGATATATGATTTGAGGTCTCAACAAAACCTCTATACACATTACTTGAAATTTTACAATCGTCAATATCGAGTAATTGAGAACATATAACCTCTATATAAACACCAGTGCCACCCTACAATAGAAAGCTCTATTCACCCAGACTTCGTATTCAGCACTCCAACGCACAAATTACCCAATTCCAAACCATATCAAACTAAGATTTGCCAGTTATCAAAACATAAAATGACCAGCCCAATCACTAACCCTAGCGTACAAAGATTCGCATTCCTCTGGGATACCTGGAATAACGAAATCCTAATTCGCTGCGACCCCGACGGCGCCTACAACGCAGTCCCCGAGGGGTGGTTTTCTGTTGAAGGCGCCCGCCCGGCCACAGCGGCCCTAATGCCACCACTTGGACCCCTCATTGCATATCTCCAAATCTTCAACCACTTGGACTCTACCACCGTCGACCGGCACCCGCACATCCTTGGAACTGAAGAGAATGAGGGGAGTGAGTGGCGCAGGGCACGGCCCGCGCAAGAAGAGGAATCGACACCAGCAGCAGCACAAGCACCAGAAGAAGAGGTACATGAAGATATCATTTGTGCTATATGCCAAGATAAGCCTATCTGTATTCAATTCCGTGAATGCAGGCACGCCCTCTGTGCTGATTGCAAGGAGAGCTACTGGTGGACTCTAATCTCTACAGACACATCACAAGGTATTGGCCCAACTCATAACTCACTGCGACTATCATTTCCGTGTCATATGTGTCGCGCAGAAGTATACCACGAAGGGTACTTGGTAAGAGGCACTACTAGTATGCCAGCTGAAGTGATACATGGCGATTTCGGCTTCAGAGTTGATGGCTGGCATCTTGTCGCACTAAGGCCGGGGTTTAGGTTCCATCAGGTATTTATTATATGGATTGAAGACTATGGTGATAGGGTCCTGGCAGATCCGCTGATAAGGAGTAGAGAACTGCTGATGCCGGCGGTAGATGGACAGAGGGTTTCCTGGAATTGGGATCTATATGTTGCTTATGCCCTGAGGACTTTGTGTAAGATGGTGTTGGATCGTGCTGCAGGGGTTTAGACGTGAGATATATGAGATTTATTAGCTAGAGACTGAAAAGATTTGAAGCGTGTAGTGAAATAGATAAAACAAATTTTCACACCGATTGCATTCCCATATAAAACAACTCCTGAATCTCTCTCCCCAATCGCTAGTAGTGTCCTTTAAATAAGGCGGTACATGCGTGTATTAAGAGATAGAGGGGAGTCGTCGCAATAGCCCAGTCAAATTTTCTCGGTGTGGCAAAGAAGTATTTCTCTTAGTTTCTTGCTTGTAGGTAGATAGAAGAACCTCCCCCCAGCCCCTGGAGCCCGAAAAAGACTCAGCAGCAATTTCAGGAGTCTTGGAATAGCGAGTTGATAAGAAGTAGGGATAACACATGTATGTGCCCGAGTGCCCCTACTCAGGGTTGTGCATGCCAAACCCTCTTTTTCCCCCATCGCGTTGTTAGCTATAGGGGTTGAATTTGATCTAGACTAGAATACCTCTTCTCTCCTAAGTTTACAGACGAGACTAACAGGAGCAAAACAAACCGCTGCTGTTATGCGTCTAGATGCTCTAGGCTAGTGGTCGCGGTGTGGGATCGACACGGGGTAATCATAGAGAAAATGTTCCCTAGCCGCGCATGGGGGTGTGGGTTTGATCCGCTCCTGGCAAGCTAAACTTTATTTATTTATTTCCAGGTGTGTTTTCTTGGTTGGGTCATATACGCGGGCCCAAGCAATTTGCGAACGAACATTCCTCCACATACTCCCACCGATGGTCTCGGCACTAAAGCTTTCCCTTATTGAAACGGAGCAGTACCGGAGGGGGCGAAGGAGCATAGTGAGTTCTCCTATGGAGAGAAAAACCCAAGTGAAATTTTCTTGGCGGCAATAAACCATAAATGCATAGATAAATAAATAAATAAACCCATAAACTAGCCTACCCCTCAACAATAACACATATATTTAGAGAAACAAAACTATATTCTCTCAGGCCTAGATTGTCTTTATGGGAGTATAGCCCCCTATGTTGTGGTGACAAGCCTTAGGGGTTTTAGACTCTGGGCGCCATAACGCCAGACGTGGCTTGGCATCTTTACTGTTACAGGTAAGCCTCTTTATACCGAGTGATACCTTATGAACGCGCCCATATTTCTAAGGTAACGCAATACAATACTCCACCAACGGAGTGGTTGAGTGATGCAAAATCTTCACCTGCGATAATAGCGAAGTATAGGATGAGCACCGCCTTGCAAAGGGTGTTTAGGTCTTGCGGGGACAAAATGGTTGAAAGGCTTGGTTACGATGTTTGAAAGATCGTATACAAGCTGATATGTAGAAGAGTTGAAATATTATCATCTCTATATATAAACTACGCCCTGCTGCTTTATACACAGAATAAAAACATAAGTGGTATTAAAATTAAACATTACGAAACCCTAATTACTCAGGCCTAAGCAGCTACCTAAACAATGGCCACCCAAACCCAGATACTAACCACCCCCACTAACCCCACAGCCCAAAAGTTCATATTCCTCTGGGACACCTGGGAAAACCGCTTTCTCATCCCCTTCCCCTGCGCTACAGCGTCTTCCTCCTGGTTCAACCTCGCAGACATCGACCCCGACTCCCAGACCGACACCATGCCGCCAATAGACGCCCTCGCAACCTACCTGCACATCTTCAACCACCTCAATGCCGACAGCCCCGAGCACGCTCCACGGATCCGCGGGACTATGGGTAATGCAGCGCAGCAGTGGCGGCGTATAAGACGCATAGAACCAGCAGCGGCGGAACCAACAGCAGCACGGGGAGGACTTGCGCAGATAGAAGATGAGGAGGAGGAGGAGGTACATGAGGATATTAGATGTGGTGTGTGTCATGATAAAGAAGTCAGTATCCAGTTCCGCGAATGCACTCACGCGCTCTGCGCTGGCTGCAACGATAAATACTGGTGGAGCTTGATCTCCACCGACATCCTGCAAGGGCGAGATCCGTCCACCGTGCTCCGCCTCTCGTTCCCGTGCCATATGTGCCGTGCGGAGATCTACCATCAGGGGCTCATAACGCGTGCCAGCAGCAGCAGCGCTGCGGTCCAGGAGGATAACTGGTATGTTGCATCGTTGAGGCCGGGGTTTGGATTTCACCGAGTGTTTGTGGTGCGGGTGGGAGAGGACGATAGGGTGGAGGTGGAACCGCTGGTCAGCGGGAGAGAGAGACCGCAGGTGAGTGTGGACGGGGAGATGGTGGAGGATTGTTGGCATCTATATTTGGTTTATGCGATGATGATGTTGATTATGACAGTGGATACGCTGCGTGCTGATGAGGCAGGAGTGTACTAACTACATTGTAGCTGTTGAGTTTAGAATACCTGTGGGCGTGGAATTGATGAGTTAAACAGGTTTTTCAATTGGGCGCGGTAATCATGAACTAATCTCTAGGCTCTTGCAGAGAAAGGCCATCATCTCAGATACATTGAACTTATAGAAGAGAAAAATATGCAGCAGGCACCTGATAAGGGGAGTAGTTTCCAACAAGGCACCCAAGCGGTTGTCTCGGCCCAGAAAAAGGCCCTATGAAGCTTATTTCAGAAGGGGATCTAGAGACGCTGCCCAGTAGATTCGTAGTTAACGCAGCCATGGTCAACCAAGGGTGTAGAGGATGTGACGCAGCTCATAGCACGTTACACCTACTAATCTACCCCATTGGTACCTTGGAAGCCATCTGATGCAGAAAATACGAGGGGGAAAAAGGTTCAAAGTATCATGAGGCGCCCTAGATCTAGATACATTACATGTACTACTCATTTGTGTGGATAGAATGGACATGTACGAGCATCATGGTGTGGCTGATAATGGCACGAGAACTAGACTCTAAACAAAGTCTATAGATCTATTATCACTACTACCAGGAGTGTGCTCGAGTGTTGCCAATCTGGGAGCCCTTAACATTAATAAATGCTTCTTCCTCAAGTCACGTGCACTTCGGGTCAACAGGTTTCATACAAACTCTATCTTCATAATATATCACTCGCCCCCAAATCAGGCTTACCTACAACGGCAACTATGCCAAGCCCTGCCGACCAATCGAAAACCGCCGTCGAACGCATCTTGCACTCCCCAAATCATAAATATTACTACGGCACCAGGCATGCATATAGTCCCTCCGTATCAGTATATCGTAACCCTTATATATAGTTTTGGCCAATGGCATTTCCACATAAAAAAATTAAAATAAACCATCTAAACATTACCCCCCTCCCAAAGCTAAACAACTACCGCCCCGGCACTTTCTTCCTCCAAACCTCTACCGGCGCCTTTTCCTCCTGTTCATAATATGCTGGCATCCCAGCAGGCAACCCCATGACCGACCTCCTCGCCGGCGTCTCCGCCGGCGACCCATATAAGTGATCCATCATCTCCCACCTCAAATTCACGTCGACCTCCAACTCTGGGAATTCATGCGGCTGGTATGGCCCATCTCGGGACCCCGAGCGGTTGTTGACACCCCCACAAACCCCTTGGACTCGGTAATGCTTCTAGACTGCTCGCGGCTGCGCCGGCGGCGGCGGAGTAGTAGTATTCCCATACCGGCTATGGCAAGGAATCCTAGGGTTCCCCCCACGGCTCCCCCAATGATGGCGCCGCGGTTGAAGCTGGTGGGGATTGTGGCGGGGCTCGATGAGGCGGCCGGTGTGCTGGTGGCGGTGAGGGAGTCGTTAATTGCTAGTACTGAGACTAGCTCTTTGTCGCTGAAGCCGTTATCGGGTGATAGTTTTGTTGCATTGCCATTGGCACTGTCAGGGTGTAAGTAAATATACATTAAAGTGTGACATCTCCAACTAGAAGCTAGAACACAGGAGGGACAACGTACTTCCCGCCAGTTACCTTATAAACCTCACTACTAACTTCATATGCTCCATTATTCACCAAGGACGTATCCGTCCACGTCAACGTACTCAGATCCAGCAAAAACGAAGCACCCGCACCCGCATCACACGTTGGAAAATTATAAGCTAATAGCCTTCCTACCACCAAACTGAAAGACATACCTCTCGCCAATCACCTCGCACTTTGGCGAGATCCTGCCATCAGGATACACTGTCTCGCTGAGATATGTCTCCGACAGCTCGACCCAATCAAATGATGGGATTGTGAGTGCCCATATCGTACTGATGGTGTCGCCTGTGCCGTCGCTGGTGGCATTGGCCTCGACACCGCCGAGCATCATGATTTGATGACTGGAGTTATCGGCGGCGCTGACGGCGACCGTGCAGAACTCTGTGCGTGGCGGAGGGTCTGCAGCTGTTACGGGGAGCGACTGCTTGTACCATTTAAACAGTGTATATATCGATCTCTAGCATGGACGCCTATATATTACCATATACCCCTTTAGTTACCTTAAATCACTATGATTACTGTATGAGAGAAAAGAATAGGAAACCCACCTACTATCCCCATCAAACACCCACATCCCGCCCGTCCCCACCCTTTCCACAGTGACATCTGCGTCCTACGCACTTACTGAATACGTCCGTCCCCCCCAACTGATAACCCTTCTGCCGGCCCGGAATCCACTTATTTGCCTCACTTGACACCGGCGCCGCCATTGCGGGCGAGAACTGCATTTCCGCTAGGTCCTCTACCCACGAGCCATTGGTTGTGTTGTACCACCATCTGTTGTTAGTGCTGGCGGTGCCTGTTACCCCCCGAAGCGTGTGGTTCCCAGGCTCAGGCTTCCCAAGCACCATCATTATGGTGCCAGGCTCGGTGGGCCACCATATCGGACGTGAGAGGCGGGGGACTTCAGATGGTAGTAGTGTGGTTTGAGCCCAAGTGCTGACATTGCCGTTGACGATTCGGAAGGAGGATCTTGTATCAACAGTGCGGAGAACGTTGTCTATCAGGTTATTCTATGAGTGATCTGTGTGCAGTAGATTAAGGAACGTGGGGTGGGGACTTAGGCACTTGGACCGTTCCATGCCACCATGTCTGAGGCCCAGGATTGGGAGCGGCCGACGATGTACAGTGCGTCGTCTTTAGTCACTAGTGTTGTTACATAGCTTGTGAATAGAAAGAGAAAGATTTAGTCTATACAGGGCTTACTACTGAGGACGCTAAGACTGCAATAGTCGGCCCCATTGGAATCTGGTGGGGTCTGGTCTGCGGCGTACACGCTCAGGACGCCCAAGAAGACCCCAGAACCGTATATGAAAACATCAGGTGTTAAGATGAAGTTTATGTCAGAGGAAAAGCCAACACTCCTCAAGCTTCTAAACCACTTCAGCAAGTAGGTATGTACATGAACTGAAATAACAGAACAATAGAATAGGAACAAGGACAGGGACAGGGACAGGGACAGGGACAGAAGCCAAAGAAAGGGCAAGGCACAAAAAGAAGAGCAGAAATCTACCTAGGAATAACATGCCTTACATACATAGCCAGAGCCTTACCTAAGATTCAGAAACCTGCCCGTCTCGGTACTTGTGGCGGGTTCTGCTGCATCAAGGCAGTCGTTATCCACACAATATCTATGTCCACTAACCTACAGGATATCCGTATCTTTATGCTTTGGAGGCGATAGCTCGCATGGCATATATAGGAATATATCGGGGCACCTACGGCTTTTATTTGTACCATACACGATGCTGCATGCCAGTTTAGCATTAATAGACCCCCAAGACAGCACCTATCAAACCCGCCATCGATCCCGCCGTTATCAACCAATTCTCTCCTCCACCAATACCTCACGTGTGGTTCTGGAAATAACCGCCCAAGTAAGATATTCTCCGAACCTACACATTAGTAGAGTATTACCAGTCGTGGCAGTTGATTATGCAAAGCTTATACCAACCCCTCTCTGCGCCGCACTGCCAGGACTAATACTACTCCCCCTTTCTCTGTCCTGGCAAGCCCATCCCCTGCCATTCATCCCTGCTCTTCTCGCTTACATGGACCCGGCCCCATCCCCGGAACCTTCTTGCGTAGAGTAAGATCCCCCGCCAGGAGCCCCGAAACATTGGTTTCTAATTATAGCTCGGCCATGAAACCCAACCCCTAGTAAACAGGGCAGACAGGAAACCCCGCGTTACGTGTAGGGCGTCTATTTTAAGTTGAATGTACTGACGAGAAAAGCTAATGTCAAAATGGTGACTTTTGGTCTCGTTAACAGAGATATATACATACATGTATGCCAAGTACCAAATGAAAACGCTATATCTTGTAGAACTCTCAGGGTTAGGGTTTCGGACGGTCAATGATCGTTACTAGGGGCAGCTTGGCTCAATATAGGTATTGCACCTACTCTAGCAATACAGGATACCCCTGTATAGCCCGCTTGAATTCTGTAGTGATTCCACTCCGTTTTTAACTGTAGGTAGGGTGATGGGTAAGAACATGAGTCGAAGTGTAGAATATTTCGATTTATCACAAGAGCAGTAATAAGAATAGTAAGTAAATCCCTTTGCCCTTCCTTCACCCCGATTCACTACTTCAAGCAGATCAAAAACGAGTCATACATTACAATAAATAGAGAAAATGTTAATAAGTACACCCCTTCTAATGATTGTATCCAGCAATACCCTACGCCCGTAAAACAAGGGGAAAACGCCATAATGGAACAACAAATGAAAGGGAAAGAAAGCGAAAGAAAGGGTCCTGCGAAAAAAAAATTCTATGACGATGGTCCACTGCCACCAAACCTTCCAAGGAGCATCATACCCTTTTTCTTGATACTTTCTTCGGAGTCACCCGCGATTCCGTCTTTCTGTCTAGATAATGCTGCTAGGTTTGAAAGATGACGGCCTAGTGAGTTACCAAAGACGTTTTTCTGTAACTTCAGGTCAATCTCGCTAGTCACGCTAAAGTAGACCGATCAAGGAACTCACTTTATCATCATCCGGTCCGTCTTGCATATCCAGAGGGGTGGAACCCGTAGGCGGTGTGTAGAATTCAGCAGTATTTGCGCTACCAGCGGAACCCATGGTGCTCATAGTTTTAATTGACATGGACGACATTGAAGACATCGCGGTTCCAGGTCTCATAATAGTGGGTGGTTTGAGGAAACTGTAAGACGTGCTTGGTCTTGCAGTCGAGGTATCACGACTAAACTCGCGCGAGCCATCACTCTCCGGGTTGTAGAAAGTGGCTGATGTTCCAAGTGCACCGTTATTTGCCATCATTCTGTGTAGATTTGGTGCAGGCTTGTTTGGTCTATGGTGGGTGAGCTTGTTTTGAAGTATAGCTCCGGTATGGGAAATAAGAGCCCGGATAATATCCTTCTTCAACCGCATGGCCAAATCAAGGTTGGACCACGTTTTATTCCGGTATTCAAGCATGGGCATACGGAACACAAATTCATGCACGTCTTCAAAATTACTTTGGTCGCGGCCCTACAAAGTTTGTTAGTTTCCGATTCGTTCCAAGAACACGATAGGCCACTTACCTTATAACTCAGGCATAAAACAACACTAGGAATTTTAATATACGCTAATGTCATGAAATTTGACGCCCTAGACATCATCTGCGAAAGTTCATCAGATCGTTTTTCGCTTCGGTCATTTGTAGACCTGTGGAAAATTTGCAATTTCTTGCTGTTCTTGTCGAGCGGAGGAGGTGTGGCAGGTGCAGGGCCCTCCAAAGATCTTCTAGACTTGACAGAGATGGCTTCATTGGAGGTCTTATGGGTTAGAGTTCGTGATTGTTTGAACCCGCGGAAGATGCTGCCACCACTTGATGCCTTGAAGCTATTTGACCTAGGTTTTAGAGACCCCGCAGATGCTGGCCTAACCAGCTCTGGTTTATTATCAAGTGACATTGTTGGCTTCAACCTCAGTTCAACTGGTGTACCATCGCTCTTTGTTGATGAGCTATCATCCATTAAGTGGGCGTCGTTCTCCATCTCATTGTCGCTATTCTCCGACCCAGATCCATCGGGAATAGGTTTCATTGAATGGACCAAGAAAGGTGAAAATCCGCCGTCTCCAAAGGCGCCGGTGCCAACGCCGGGGAAAATGTATTCAAAGATCTTATCACCAATCTCGCGCTCAAGCTGAATTTTGAGTGGGAAGAGATTAACTTCGAAATGGTCCATTACCGGTATCCCGGCAATCGCCTCCAACATGTGCCAATATACTCGAAGCATCTTGGTCTGTCTTACCTCTGCCGATGTCCGCATTTGGTCGAAGAAGGGCGAAATCATCACAGGGTAGACGGCATTTGGAAGAAGATTGTACCCTCTCATCATCTCTACTTCCACGGTATTGAAATTCGAGCCGTCATTATTATCCATACGCTCGTAACCGGCGTTCTGGAGACGGATATCCATAAGCGGATCTTGTTTCTCGCGAAGGAGGCGCCAAACAATTTCCGAAGCTGATAGATACCACCGGAGGATTCCGGTGGCCTGAGATGAGCGATCATCATACTTTCGCTGAGCAGTGGTAATGGCCTTCATCATAAAGAACAACTCTTCTTCGCAACTTGCAAGGTCCTCGTCAACTGAAACCCGTCCTTCCCAACCTTCGAGATCTAGGTTTCGAGAATTGATTTCGAAGTAAGTCTTGATGTCTTCTAATTGGTGTATCCTGGTCTGTAAACTTTCAACCATTTCCGGAGCTCCAGTCAGGTCGCTAAAGTCAGAAGCGAGCATGATCTTTTCAAGCTTCTCGCTGCGAAGCTTCTCCAACGGTTCAGAGTACAGTAGAAGATCAAGAACGATGATGTACATAGCAAAGTACTGGGCTGAGTCACATGCTGCCTCAACCTTCGGAAAGTCCACCCATACGTGATCAATCCGGCGTTCCTCGTCGAGAGGTCCACCCCTGATGTTCAAATTTCCAGTTTCCAGGTCACTTACTTGATCGCTATATTTCAAACGAAGGGAGTTGTATTTATCGTATCTCAAAGTGGCTGAAGTCCTTTCAACGACGCGAGAAAATCCGACGGGTAAATTGCGGAAATCAAACATGCTCTCCAATGGTACCCAAGGGGGCCATGAAGAACCAGATGGAGCACCATAACGGTTGGCTGAATGAAGTGACATCGAATGCGGCGCGAAATCTTGTTTCTGTGATACAAAGAACTGCGTATTCTCAAGGTTGAGTGCAAATCGACGCTGCACCAAACCACTAACATCATCTCCAATCCTATGTTTGTCCATGATAGATACGACTTTCAGCTGCATTCCTTGAGCGGCAACAAGTACAGCAGCGCCTTTGTTCTTCTCACTTTGCATCTGGATTTGAGGTGCTATGAGACGAACATGATAGCTGTTCTGCGGCACGTACTCCTCTGCAATATCCCCGGTCAAGTCTTCTCGATGGACTTTTGCTGCAGCTTGTGCCAAACCTCTTCCGCCACTGGGCTTCTCATCAGCGAAAATAAGTTTCTCTTCGCTATCTAGAAGCTCCTTTATCCGAGCATTAAGTTCATCGTCGCTTTGGGCGCTAGGTGTAGAAGAAGGTCCTGTGCCGTTATATTCTCCAGTAGTAGATCCAGATGATGTTTCTTTCCCTGTCCCCTTCTGTTCTTCGACGATATCCAAGATAAATTTCACTGCCCGCCGGGACATGTAATACACAAAACCACGCCTCTGGCTGACTTGATGAATATACTTTAGAATAATATTCCTCAGAGAATTGTTCCATTTTGCCTGCATGTTGTGGACAATGAAGCGGTTGTCGAAATCACTAATATAATCGAAGGGGGAATTTTCCATCCCAAGCATTTCAGAATCTGTATCAGACCCTTCGGTATCGTCCAGGTCAGGTGTATCAATACCACCATGGTCGAGCTTACTAGACATCCGTCGCAACATTGTCTGAAGAAAGTTAAGCTTGTTGAATAGAATCGAACTCTGTTCAATGACTTTCTCAGACTATAGCAAATGGTTAGTTTGTGGTGCTGAATCATGGATTTGGGTCAGCTTACGTCTTGCTTAAGAGTCATATCATCAGGATTTAGTTTCATTGATTGGGCGAGAGAATCCAGAGCCTCCTTGTTTTTGTGAATTTGTTGATTCACCTTCTCTAGGCGTGCTTGTACAAGACCACATTGGATTTCACGAGGATCTATCCGTTCTGTTAGCTAATATTACTCTCACCACGCAAGCCATACCTACCATTATTTTCCGACATGAGACAGTCATGAGTGGGTTCATGCCCGAAGGGACTGATACACCCGTTTTCAGAGCGTGGATCGGTATCACCGTGGTCTGTTTGCCTGAAGTATGTAAATCTTGGAGTATAGGCCAGCGGCATGATCTTTGTCTTTGGCGTCTTATTACTTGGTAGTACCCAATCAAGCTCGACAAAATCGTCCATATCAATCCAAGAATAATCGCCATCTGGAATGGTGAATTGTGACAGATCACCTGAATATTTGATATTGTCTCCGAGATTTAAAGGAATATCAGCTGCAGCTGCTTGGTCCATCAACTCAGCCGCTGTGGCTCCGATGATGACTGCTGAAACGGCTCTGATATCGGCGGAATGGAAATCCAGCTCGGCTTGGTTAATCCTCATAGTAGTACTTTGACCAATATCCTCGCGTCTCTGGTGAATATCAACCATGAAGCTATCGAGCTTGGCCTTTAGACCAGTGGCAGCAACAACATCATGGCCGGCTTCATCTTTATCATTATGCTTATATATGTGGCTGATAAAGAGAGGAGATAAGCAAAGCTTATACTTAATAGTAGCAAGGTGTCTTCCAAATTTCTTGCTTGACTTCTCTACACCAGGCCATAGAGGTCCCTGTCGGATCGGAAGAGACATAACACCAGAAAAAAGTCCCCACCAGGAGAAGAAATGAGTAAAAAACCTTGGGGTTAGATGAATAGTGTTATAGCTCGTCGATGGCTTTGTATTGGGAGACGACCAATCGTGAGTGAGCGGAGATAAAATAGACAGGGACATATGGATATGCTGACTTCGAAATCCCCGAAAAGCGTCATACTCTTCACCGGGTGGCGCTTTAGCATAATGAGGGGTCTTGAGTGAAATTTCGTAATGAGGTTTAAACTCAAACGACCTCTTCACTAAACCATCCGCTCCCTTAAACTCTTGCTCAAACATAAGTCCAAGCATCCACCGCACCTTACCTGAAAGCTTCATTATAACTTTCTTGAACATTGCGGTGGTTTCAAAAGTACTCAGGCTATGAACGCTCTTATTATCGGCAGGAGCCAAAGTGTCAAACTCATTTCGTACTTGACTTGTGAAATCTGGCACAGCAAGTAAATATTCTTCGCTGTCCACTATCAAGAATTCACGTGGGTCCTCAGATCTGCCGATTTCGCAACGCACGTCCCCTCTCCAGCACATGACAAACCCAGCACCATCGCCGACAATTTCATACGGATCGCGAGAACCTAAAATCGCGATTAGTATAACTACCGTCATTATAACAAAGATCAAACCTACCTTTCAATGTAACTTGAACATCGCCGTCTCCCTTCCAAGATACACTCATATGTGAATGCAAAACTAACCTGATTTTATCCCAAAACCCAGTCCTTTCACTTGGGTCGAAGTGTGGCTTCGTGAATGTCTCAAACACCATCATCATGTCTTGAATCGCAGGTTGGTAGGAAGTACACCATGTAGCCCTTGTCGCATATGGAGTATTGATTGAGATATCGAAATCTGAGTAACTTTTTACTGCAGCAACTGTACGTCTCACGTCTATGGCAAAGCCACCTTCTGATACTTCGGACCCAGTTGAAGGTGGAATAATGTTTACCTTGCAGTGTCGCATCGACTCAGGTCCACTCAGTTCTTCCCCTATCACAAAATCTGATTTGAGAGACCAAGCGGGCAGGCGGGAAGCTCTGACACGAGGAACATGAAGGAGGGGCAGCGGGTAGTCTCTCAGAAGCACTCTTGCCTCGCTAAAATCGAGTTTGATGCTTATAGGTACCAGCAACGCAAACTGTGTATTCTCTGGGAGGCCCTTTCCAACCCGGTGCATAAATTTTGGCAGTTCCTCCATTGCAAAACTGGGTTTATCAATAGTCAATTGGACATCACTGAGGAACCCAGCCATAAGTGCAGGCCGCATAGGGAGCCCGAGAATAACCTCGCTATCTCCGACATCAAAGGGAATTTCATCGCGCCCATAAAACGCCTCCCGAGATCCCCTAGTCTTGTTACTGTGATAATCCTGAGCCCACTTCATTCGCTTGATCCAGGCAGTCGAATTGTGCTCCTGTAGTCTTTCCCAAGCTTCATTGATAGATACTCGAACCTCATCAGATGACCCCGCATGGGATTCAAAACTAAACGGCGTTCTCCCACGGTGGGATGACTTCGGTCTAGGGGCATCGGGTGACTCAGCGCGTACGTTGGTATCCGGCTTCCAGGTTTTACTTCGTCCTCTGAACATTGATGAACCCCCAGTAGCAGTCTTAGGTGGTACCTGCATATTTCTTGAGGTCTCCCATGATCTCCTTTTCTCAGTTTCCTTCATTTTTTTTACCTTCGCGTCAAATGCAGCCTCTCTAGCAAGCCGCTTCTTTTGTTCTGATAAACCTAGACGGTATATTATTCCCAATTGTGTTTCGAATGGGTCATCCTCAAGCTCGAGAAGTAGTGCCTTAGCCCGTAATAAGATCTTAGGTACCTTGCTAGCTTTCACTGCCCCCTTGCTAAGGATATAATCGTTTGTGCCTGTCTTGAAACGGTGATGCATTTGCTGGCTTGCCTTTGCAGTGTTGATAATATTGTCGGTCACTTCATACAAGATGAGCTGATGGGGAATAGCCAGTCTAATTGCATCAGCAGAAACATCAACCGACTTTTCCTCCGTTATATCTTCGCTACTTTTTCTAATCGCTTGACGCAAGTGAACTTGGAGGTGTCGCAAGCTGACAAGCCTAGTCCAGGTCCCCTTCAGATTGGGTGATTCTGCGTATAGCCTCATGTTTTTTGCTTTAAGTGATGGAGGGCTCCATTTATGGCGCCGAGCATCGAGGCCAAACACGTCCAACATCATTGGTGGGTCATCGGGCATGCTTGCCTTAACGCGGACATGGTTAATCTTGAGCTCCGAATTTATGTGTTCAAAGGAGTCTGAGATTGGGCTATCATCTATTTCCACTCCGCCAAGTGGCGCACTGAAGCTATCCGAAAATCTCCTGGATTTATTTGAACTCTCTTCTGGTTTGACACTTCCGCCGAATGCCTCTTTGATAACCTTGGCGGCAACAAGAACAGCATAATGTCGACATAACGAGTAATGGAAGAAGACTGATTTCGCATGCGAATTGATGTGCAGCGTTGGCCCCTCACTACCCGTAGAGGTCGAAAACGAGATATCAAATACAGGAATGTTCAGAAAGGGAACTTGCTCCCATGAATATTCAGAATCGACCATGAATCCTTCTAACCCCTTGGTATTGAAGGTTAGCTTTCTTCCATCGGTAGGGTTCTTCAAAGCTGCCACAGATGGCATCCTAGATCCTCGAGTATCATCGGGTGTGAGAATTCTTGAGGTGATCCGTCTTCGGGGCGGCGGTCGATATCGATCATCAACTTTTCGGCCTCTGTATTCTATTGACCATGAATCTACTTGCAGCGCAGCCCCACGTGTAAACCCAGAAATCTCCTCATCTATACCCGCAATCTCCATACTAAAATCTTTTCCCTCTAGCTTGAAGTGCTCGACCCAAGTAGGAAGACGGCGGAGAAAGTTCGGAACATCAGGCTTTCGTGACCTGTGAAGTTTATCAGGTTTAACATTCCTGTTGAATTGGCCAACCATTTGCTTAATTCCCTGGACTATTTCTGGACGTACAAGGCGGAGTGAAAATGTTTCAAGATATGCATGCGCCGTAACTTGGATTTCCGGGAATGCGTTCGCGAGTACTCTGATGTCAAGTGCATCAGTTTGTAAAAGATCATGCTTCTCCCCGGAAAATCCTTGATAGTACAGATGATGCGAAGAAATTCGGAAGGAGCCGTTAAGGGTGTAATGTTTATCGCCCTCGGATTCATATGACGAATCTGCAACTGCGGAGATAGAGGACATGCTAGAAATAAGTAAATCCGTGTCGCCAGCTGCCTTCCTTTCTGGGTCGGTTGGAAACACGGATATCCGGATTACAGGCTCGTGGACCGAGAAATTGATGCTTGCTTTCGGTAGAAGATTTGAAATAAAAGAAGGCCTTCCGGAGGCACTGGAGGAAGATTTACGGGGTTTTGTCTGCGTGAAGGCTAACAGAATAGGTAAATGTCTAGGTTCAAGGTCTATTGAGGGTGATGTGATAACCATGTTGGCGAAAAGCATGTTGGCATTTAAATCAGACTCGACCGGTTTCTTGCTCATTTGTATAAATTTTGAAGGAAGTGTAGTTTTAGTAGTCATGGTGACCATCGGAATGTAAAGGATCTTATCTTGCCGAATACCGTCGTCAACGTTGACCGAAAGGGAAATTGCGGCCAGGAGAGCTTGATGGGCAATATCTTCCGGAGAGAAATACCTATAGAGACAATCATTAGTAAATGATAATATTTAAGGAGCGAATATATGCATACATGCGATGTGCAGGTGACTTTTGATCCAGGCGGTGAATATCCATGCCTAGCTCCTTCATACCTACTACAACTTGAAGAGGCTTCCCAGAAGGCTGAACCCTTGTAACGCCTTTCGAAATAATAAGATATCCAATAGCAAACTGCACTTCCTTTAATCCTACTAGCAAAGATTGCAAGAACTCTTTTGATTCATCTACCGCTTCCACAATCTTCTGCGATTGACTTTCTGGCGATGTTAACTCCTCCCTGAGTGTGCTCAATGGCACCCCCGGAGATTTCGCCTTTGCCGATTTTTTGCCTTGGGGCATCCTTATTTGCTGAAGCTTCTCATGGCATCCAAGGATTTGATCAAGTGGAAGACTGATTTTCCCAAATTTGATGGAAATTGCAGCATCCAAAATTCCATCTGCCCCCTCCTCTAAAACACCGTAAACGTTGAACATACAATGATCCATAAGCTCAACCGGATCCTTCTTTTTTTGGTGGAAAAACAACATGCTCTTGGCAGTAAACATCCATTCGATAGGCCTCTGGTTCTCTTTAAGATCTTGACAGTGGTCAAACATCTGATTCCGATCGATTTTCTGCCGAGTGTCCAGCATAGTCGTCATACTACTGATCTGAATGCTCCCCACATCGTGAACATTCACGGATGTATTGGTAAATATAATGTCTACCATTTTGACCCACTTGAGATACTTATGGAGCTTCTTCAGCTTCTCCTTCAGCTTTGTTGTTCCTCCCCGTTTCTCGTTTGTGATCTTGTGTGTTGATACCCCAGAATCCACCCCGCCTTCCTTCCGTAGAGTATCCTTCCTCCCCCTTCTGTTGCGAGTCTGGCTTTCGGGCTCGTCTAGCTCCTTGTCCTCCCCTTCCTCTATTTTCTTAAAATCCACCGATAGGGACGAATCTGACACAACGATAGATATCCATGTTGGTTGCGTAAAGGTCGGTCTATGTAGTAGCAATCCAAGCTTCCGGACCTCGATCTTAACACCGTTAATGGGTTCGTAACTGATCCGCTTGAACGCGAAATATCCGACTCGTTGAATTGAAATTCCTGTAAGGATCCGAAGGATGGCAAAAAGGACAAATGTAGCTAGGTATCCAACAACCAAAACGCCCAATACAAACGTTGGAAAGCGGTACGCGGCGGCCATCTATGAGAGATTATTCTTCTTCTGCAGTAATCCCAGGTTTCCGTTGTCCCTATATCTTCCCCCTATTTTCTTCTCTCTGTCCAAGTATCTGTATGGAAGGTCCGGCTCGCGTGCCTCCTAGGAGTCTATGAATGTGTGCTGTTTTGCGGTGCTATAACCTTGTGCTCATATTTGATCTGGCCGTGTATAATATATAAGAGCGAACAACGAATAATGGAGAAAGGAAGCAAGGAGTGAGCTTGTTACCAAGATTAGTAAAATGGGAGGTTGAGATTGTCGTTGATAGAAGACGAGACCGATGCTCCGAATTTCGTGTCTGGTTGCTATGTGTAATTCCGGAGTACAGATCTAAATTTTGAACGTATGCGCGGACCCCCAGGATGCAGGGGGAATGGAACAAGGTCGAGTGAATCCTACCTGAGAACACGGCAAGAAGTACATGTATTTATCTCCGGAGTTTTATACATTCCAGGATTTTTATATTAATTCAGCTATGTTTATTGATTGTACCTAATGTCCTACATACATACTACATGTACAGCCGTACATACAGGCAGCCACATGGACCCTAAACGCAGTAACGAGGGATCCTCATGCACCGCCCAGGTCTTGGTTCCTATAGCTAACAGAAGTTCGCATAATATGAAAATTCTAACTTGCCACCTAGAGGGTAGTTACAGCCCAAGAAAGAGCTACTCATAAATACATGTACTCTCTCTGGTGGCTCAGCTACATATATGTAGGATGTGTCAGTGCGCATCCTTGGCGAGCTACAAGAAACGTCGGCTCAGGGTGACAAAGAACCACAATTTTGTAGCTACTGGCCACCATGCCCAAAGTTGGGAAATAATTTATACAGATCGAATTGCACCAGGCAGAGCTAGAGCTATATAATAAAAACAAAAATGGAAGGGTTGACTGGGTACGTCTAGCTTTGATGGTGGTCGCGACCCCAGGGGTGTAGGGTAAGTGACTGAGCTGTTGCAACCACGGGCCCCAGTGTCGTCAAACCTACCTGGATCTGGGTCTCTAGGCTCTTCGAGGACAATGATATAATACTGATTAAGAATCATCGATTTCGGAGATAGTAGATGTGGATAGGTCGTCACGGAAGCTATAAGTGAGGGAGTATGATGTACCGTCGGTTAATTGAAAGTCCACTGCACTCTAATCCAAACATTAATACCACGGAAATCAGTCCCCATTACAGATGTCAGAAATAGAGGTCTCTTAAATGGCACTTGTCATGATCCTTCTAGAAGTGACATATAGTTAAGCCTCAGTCCCAACCAATAATTTGACAGTGTTGATCATGAGACATCACTCGATATTTGAAGTTGCACCGTTGTTTTTTTGTTGAATCCATTTATTGCACCGAAGCTGCGCCGTCCCTAAACTACTAAACTACCAACGATAAGACGCCCTTAAAAAAGCTAGTACTAACCAGGCCAATATTAGTGTAGTGGTATTGGCGTCTATCTCTGATCTGGTAATGCGCAATGCGGTGCTATCAGGTGCGAAAGCATCTATATTTTCCATACAGATCCTCTACAAGACACCCAAATGTACCTCTCACTAATATTTTCTGGTAGAGGTAGACTTGCTCTGTTGCCCCATCCTCATTCTCTCTAGCTTCGCAATTTCCTCGTCTGCAATGGCTAAATCAGCCTCCAAAGCTAGGAGCTTCCCCTTTAGCATTTCTTCATACTCCTCAGTGGTCAACCTGGTGACTGGACTCCACCTAGAGCGCATCACACGGTCCCAAAAGCTGAAGCCTCCCGGCTGCTCTTGCTCCTTCTCTTCTAACACAGATTTCGTGTGGCGAGCGTCAGCAGCATTGTACATGGCCTGACTTGAGAGACCGATAAGTCCCCACACTAGGGCACCTGGAAGAGCAGAACGCGGTTTGCCTAATATTTTAACGGTTAGAAGGGTGAAAAATTGTAGCCAAGTCTTGGCTTACCGACATCAATCATGGATTGATATCTCTTTTTCCTAGTAATCACGGAGGAGAGTGTCCGTACCAAGTGCAAGAGCAACAACGCCTCCAGCAACAGCTCCAGCTGCGCCACTAACATAGGCCTTCTCTCTTGGGTATAGGTCTAGTGTCTCAGGGTTCTGTAGGGCTCGGATCATGGCAGTTCTTGTAGCTAAAAACATCCCAAATCAGGCCTAAGAAAATAATCGCGCACGAAAAAGTAGTGGAGGGCCCTACACACCCCAATACGTCCCGCCTAAAATAGCAGAATTGACCCCTGTAAGCACTGAGAAAAGACCAAGTGTAGGACGATTCCGAATAATTCCATAGACACCGCCAAATAGCATGCCCGCCGCTCCTGTGAGGTGCCATTGATCATGTAAGCTCGTGAGCGGTGGTGAGCAGGTAGTGGAATGACGGACCGGTCATTGCCCCTACCGTGAGGGAAGAGTTGAGGACCGGATTGGTTACATGGTTACTCGGGTCAGTTGCCATAGCTGGTTATTGGGGAATGGGTTTGTAGATGTGGGCTCAATATTGTTGATTTCAAGATCTTTTGGAATCTGGAAAGGCGGGGAGTTGTCGTTATACTTACTGGAATTGAGGATAAAACTTTAGTATGCAGGGCATTAGCTCCCCTAACCCTAAATCCTTTGTAAGTGCTATTTACCACCACCCTTTCTCTACTAAGGTCCACCCAGTGAAACAAATGGAGTAAACTACACATCTTTCACTGAGGTTCTCACGGACTGCTGTTTTTTGTATTGTGTAGATTCACGCACAAAATGTACCGCCATATGTGCTGTGTTTAGTTTTTATCGATAAAATTGTGAACCACTTGTGTCAGAATGTCTGCCTTAACTTCTCGCAGCTTCGTTGTTGCACTCAGTGATACTTCACTATCAGGCATACATGTGCGTACATGTACTCTCTTAGAATGTACTTCACTCACTGCTGTCCGTTGCTGACTGTTGATCTGCTGGTTGCCCTCCTAGAGTAATCCCTCCCCCACAACCGACACCACCCAAATCTTTTTCTTCCACAATAATCTTTCCACCTCACCACCAACAAGAACCTCACCCATTCTGCCCCTCCCCCGCACTCACACCTCTACGCTTAGACAACAATCCAAAATTCACCTCCACTAAAGGCTTCTGACCCTTTAGCTCATCTACTTTTGCCAGCAAGCGCGCTTTCTTATTAAAGCGCGTTCGCTGCTTTTTCTAATCATGGGTACGCATCTCCTCCCATTTTACATCTTTTTCCCTCGTCTTCTTCTCCCTATTCTTTGCAAGGGATCAAAACTATCGCTCTACTATGAATTGGCCAAGATAAAATGTCTAATAACTATGTTCTACAGCGCCTCCTAAGAAGGGTCAAAAAATGAGTCTGGGGGATTTCCTCGGTGATCAATGTATGTCGCTAGGCATCCGCCCACCCCTCCCCCACCACATTTTGATAGTAATTGATCAGGATCTTACTGACCATTTGTGACACTAATAATAGCCCTTGGAACAACTTCGTCCTGGGCTGACGAAATGGAAGATATGCCCGCTGTTCGTACGTACTAATTCGATTTCCCTTGCTTTTATATTTTTGCACACATTTCTTTTGGTTCCAGTGGCTGACTTAGTGTCATAGCCGCTGGTTGGTCTAGATATTCTACAAGTGGCCCTTTGTATTTGAACACGGAAGACTGACACTCTATCTGATAGGCGGCTCCTCTACTGGATATGCTCGTCGTGAGTACGGGGACTCTTCTGGTAGTGGCGGCGGCGGATTTGGGGGCTTTTCTAGAAGTATGTTTGGTGCAATTCTCGTTTCTAATTCGTTGGAATCTAATATTGTGATTTTAAAGACGACCGCGAAGAGCGTCACCCGCCTCGTGAACAGCTCCCAATCCCCGACAAACCCCCATTTACAGCACACGTTGGGAACTTGTCATTCGATGTCTCTGAAAACGAGATATCAGAATTTTTCCAAAAATGTGACGTCTCTAACGTTAGACTTGTTCGTGACAAAATGGAAGATCGCCCGAAGGGCTTTGGCTACGTCGAATTCAACACCAGAGAGGGCCTGGTTGCCGCCATAGAGATGAATAATAGTCAACTTTCTGGAAGAAACATTCGAATCAACGTCGCTGATCCACGTAAGATGCCCTAATCTATGAGATTAACACATAGGACAACTTTATTGATATATGATTTAGCGAAGGATCGTGGCGAGGAGCGAACTCTTGGAGAGTGGCGCCGTACTGGCCCTCTTCCCGCGCTTGAGAATACCGGGCGTCGTGGTAGTGAGCGTGGTGGTTTCGGTGATCGCGGTGACCGTGGCGGCTATAGCGATCGTGACCGCATGGGGAGCGAATCTGGTGACCGTGTAGACC
This sequence comes from Morchella sp. 2015-shanyang, assembly GCA_024713795.1. Taxonomy (NCBI): domain Eukaryota; kingdom Fungi; phylum Ascomycota; class Pezizomycetes; order Pezizales; family Morchellaceae; genus Morchella; species Morchella sp. 2015-shanyang. Next base: position 1,077,875 of record JAMGZB010000019.1, on the reverse strand, counting down.
GCCGTCAGAGCGCATATGAGGGCTCTGATAAGTTGCGTAATCTCGATAAGTGGGAGCGCACTGGTCCTCTCCCACCATCGACCCCGACCGCCAGTGAACACCGTCCTCGCAGCGGAGAGCGTAATGACCGTGGAGAGCCTCGCGAATTTAGAAGGCGTTCTCCGGCGCCGAATGCTGAAGGGACACCCAAGAGGGAGTACCGTGAACGTCCGGCTATCGAACGACAGCCAACTGCCCCCGAACGAGACAATGAGTGGCGCAGAGGGGCACGTCCAGACCCGCCGGCTCCGCAAAGAACACCGACAGCACCTTCCAGCCCGGTTGCTGCCACCACTCGTCCCAGACTAGAACTGAAGAAGCGCAGCGAACATCCAATAGAGCCTGCTTTGACGTCTGCCACTAGTGATTCATCAAGCAAGCCCAATCCGTTCGGGGCTGCTAGACCGATCGACACTTCCCAGAGGGATAAGGAGGTTGAAGAGAGGAGGCTTGCCGCTCTCGCCGCCAAGAGGGCCAAAGATGAAAAGGCCAGGGAAGAAAGAAAGGCCCGGGCAGCTGCTGCAGGCGAAACCGATAAAAGTGAAGCGGGGACACCAACTACCAACAAAGACCTCGCGCTTTTGAGGAGACCATCTAGCGCAACCGAGGGTAATGCTGTTGAAGGTGAGGCTGAGGGTGAGGCTGCTCCTGCGGCGGCTGCGCCCCCTAAAAGAAGGGAAGAAAGGCCCGCGAAGACAACCCCATCCAACTGGCGAAAACAAGAGCCAAAGGAGGCCCCGGTTGAGGAAGCCGCTGACGGCTGGTCTACCGTTCCAGCCAAAAAGGGTCGTGCTGCAGGAGCAAGAGTATAAATAAAAACTGTCCTTTAAATATATTGATACAAAGGACAGTTTTACTCTCTTCTCTCTTCTTTTGTTCTTTTTCTTTTTTTGGAATGACAAAGCTAGAGCGTAGGGAGTTTGTTTCATGTCCTTTTTGTATTGATTGATACTTGTCACTTCTTCAAAAGTTGCTCTCTTTCTTAAAGCCTGTGTAAAGAAGGAATATTGTTGTGAATGATTTTTTGTCATTTCGCTATCTTCTAATCTACACAGCTTCTTCCCCCTCTTCTGTCCACCCTACCTTTTTCCAGCCCTTATTCTTTTCATCTTTTTCATTTTCTAACTTCTTTTGTTTGGGATGGTTTTCACACTTCTGTTTTTCTTTCCTCCTGGAAGGCGAGAGAAAGGGACTGAGATATTTTTCTATCATGCTTTCTTCTCTTTGATAACGGGCGGGCGGGAGAGCTAACGTAAATCACGAGGGAGCGAAGTAGGCAAGAAAGTAAAGGAGAAATGTGTGTATGTAGTTACTTCTTTCTGTGAATTTTTCTCTTCTCGTTTGGGACTGTCACATTGGCGAGGACTCCCAAGGCTGAGGAGAGACATGTGCCTTTTTTGCAATCTAAGATTGAGGAAAAAAAACTCAAAAGTTTTTGTATAGTTTCTTTATCCCGATAAAGCCACCAGTAGTATACGTGCCTAGGCGTAGTAGCTGCGCGCGCCGTGCGCAAAAGAGAAAAGTGCCTACAGAAATCATGTGGTTTTGCTTAGTAATGCAACGAAAGCAAATATGCCCAACCACAGAATATCACTCGTAAGGCCGGGGTCAATGATGTTGTTTTTTGTGCCTTCTGGGACACATCTAGCCGTCGCTCATGTGCGCGCCCGGCACAGGCTCATCGACTGACGCCTCGGGGCTCTCCGGCGCAAGCTACTATGCGTACAGGCACCCCCCTTTCCCATGCAGACACGAATACCCACCAAATCAACTATACTACCGAAGTTACTGTCTCAGTATATATTAGGTCTACTGGTGATAGTCGCATGCTTGGCTTCCGTGTCCTCAACGACAATAGTTTCGGGTCCTGGGAGTTTCTTCTTCCTTTCCCCTTGCCTTTTCTTCTGAACACATAAACCCCCCAGCACGTATGCCGGGCCCCCTCATAATTGGAATAAAGGAGAAATAAGAGGCTGTGTCTCGGGAAAGACGTGGACGTAGGAGGTACTTTGAAACTTTATCTAAGTCCCGAGTGCGTGACCCGCCGCCCTGGCTCATAGCTAACGGTGTTGTCACTATTGAGATGCTGGGAGCCATTAGCCTTTGAAACTTGTAATGCGAGGAAGGGGAGAAAGGTGGGGGCGACAGGTGCCACCTTTGGAGGGTGGTGATCAAAGGGTCAGTCAACCCACTGGGGACTGCACCCCCCCCCCCCCAAACCTCCTTTCACTCCCGGTGCGCAAAAGTAAAGCCACAAATAAAGAACTAGACGGCCATCGATCGGATCATCTGCTCGTAGAAAGAATAAAAGGAAATAATGGCCTCCCCTACCCCTGATTTAACAACGTGTCTAAGGTTATGATACCTCAATTTGTTGTGTCGTGGCCATGGGCCAGCTACATCTCACTTGCAGAGTTGAAACCCTCGAATCTAGATCTAGATGTAGCCTTAGGGCCCTAGCTCCCGTTGAAGTACCCAATGGGAAACACGAGGCTCAGTATTGTAGATACTACATGTACATGTATCTCGCTGCGATCGATTACAGGATTGCAAAGACAGAACACACCGCGAGAAAACTGGGGCCTATTGTGGATACGCTCATAGGGTCTAGAGGCCGCAGCTGTCCCATCTGCTGTATTGTTTAGGTACTTTATTGTCTATGTGGGCAACCGAGCTGCATGTACTATGAGCCGCTATGTATGTAACTTAGTTTGGACCCAGCTCCGACATTTCCAGCAAAGAAACCTCGCCCTCGCCCCCCCTCCTTTAGCATTGTACAAACGTACCCTATCAGTTGTCGAGTGATATTACATGACTCCGCATCCCAAGCAGATGGTTGGTAAGTGACCGGGGGGAAGGGCATACAGTGCAGACGTAGACATGTCGGCGAATTGGAAACGTCTGCTGGCCGTTTCTCAAGGTGCATTCCTGCGGTACCATCGCCCGCCAATCACACTTTTCGTGGGTACGTGTGGAGTATAGTGCCGAATCCGAAACGTGACTACATGTAACTTTGTTCTGTTCGCTGGTGGGGGGTATATACCTGCCCGCCAGATGACCGGCCCTCGATCCTATCTTTACAAAAACCACCGGGTATCACCACCCATCTAGCTGCCATGTAAAAGAGTCGTCAACCCACTTACTACTTACTACTCACCGCTCAGTCATTTGGATTCTAGTAATCCAATTTATACGGTCTAAGTTCTATAAAGCTATCTAATCCACCGTCGCCCAGTCCGGCAGCTTCGTCTCATACGCCCACCGCCCCTCGACACACTCGTACCGCTTCGCATGCAAAAATATGCCCAACTACGCACCCCACCACCCATCAGTCTCTGCCCAATGCAAACCACACACATACATGTATAAGAAAAGAAAAAGAAACATACCTCATGCGGTCCTGGATCTGTATACAGCGGCGCCTCACACACCATACACAGCTCTCCAGAGAGCTTATGCGCCTTAATCTCCTGATACTCCTTCACCATCTCATCAAAGTACGCCACCGCATCGGCGACCTGATCCTTCCCCATCCTCGCCAGCCTCGAAATCACATCCTCATCGTCTCCCTCCCCGCCCTTCCCCAGTGCAGGCCCCCACACCAACCGATTACAGTAAATGGGGTCATTACTAATCGGATGCCCGAGGAACTGAAGGTGTACCCTTATCTGGTGGGTACGGCCCGTGAAGGGATGGCATTCCACAATGCTATAGTTGCGTTCCTTGTTGTATTTGAGGCGGCGGAAGAGCGTTGACGCGGGCTTGCCGCTGGCACGCACCCGGTTGAGGCCAAGCTTGGGCGAGACGCTGAGGATCGGCTCGGAGCAGGTGATGTCGCCCGTGGGAAACTCGCCGGTCACGCGCGCGACGTACTGTTTGCGAATTGTGCGCGTGCGAAGCTGGTTCATCATGTCGTCGGCGGCCTGGGGTGTCTTGGCGCAGAACATGAGGCCGCTAGTAAGGCGGTCGAGGCGATTGCATGCTGTACTGTGTTAATATGCATGGCTTGCTAGGAGGAGGAAGGGACCGGGGGGGGTGATTACGGAGGGGTGCGACTCCGTTGCGCTCGTGCTTCATGATCTCGATGACAGAGTTGAAGTTGTAGCGGCCGGCAGGGTGTACGGGGACGCCGGCAGGCTTGTTGATGACGATCATAGCGTCGTCCTCAAAGACGACCTCAACAGGCTTGTCGGTGACGGGCGGCTCATGGCGGTGCAGAGTGTGCGCGATCATGTCCCCGTTGTTGACAACCGTATCAGTGCCGCAGCAGATGAGCTGCTCCTGCGTGGGGTGGCGGCCATCCTTCTTCCTGAAGATTGTTACAGTGCCAGCTTCGATTGCTTTTTTCTAGTAATAAGTAATAGTAGTAGTAGTCGCTGCGAATTAGCTCTTGCCCGACCCATACCACTACTATCACTACCACCACCACCATCACTATCACCACCATAGGAAGTAAAGAGGGACAGTCGATTGACAGCATACATAATACTCCTCCGGCCGGTCCCGGAACTCATTCACAAAGATATCCAACAGCGTGCGGCCCCTCCACCGCTCCTTACAGAACGTGTTATAAGTGTAATTGTATGGTGGGATCTTTCGTAGCCCGTCCTCAAAGTAGTAAAGCGGGTCTGGTGGTTGGTTGAGAAACTTTGGCGGCAAGCTCTCCTTCTGCGCGACTAGCGCCGCATCTGACTCTTTCTTTCGGCGCTGCGTATAGGCATCTGTATGTTGTTTTTGTTTTTGTTGCTGCCTGGACCTTATTGGTGGTGGAGAACCCTGGGGCGTGATTGTGAGTGGGGAAAGGTCATCAGGCAGAGGTAACTGTGCCATCTCGGACGATGGTGTCGGGTCATTTGACATTTCGTGAACCTTGGGATTCTGGTGGAGGCGGAGGAAGGCTTCCAGGGTAGCGACGAGGTGAAGCGGAGGGTGGAGGCGATAGAGTCCAATACGGGAGCCGGTGACGATACGCAACATGCAGGTGTTGCCCGTTTGTGTGTGTGTGAAGGGGGGGGGGGGGGGGGAGTTTTTTTTTTTTTTTTTTTTTTTTTTTTTTTAATTTTTTTTTTTTTTTTTTTTTTTTTTTTTTTTTTTTTTTGTTTTTTTTTTTTTGTTTTTTTTTTTATTTTTAATTTTTTTTTATTTTTATTTTTTTTTTTTATTATCATCATCATATGTGTGGGGTGGAGTGAGTGGTCTTATCTTATCTTATCGCGGGGGAGGATCTACATGTATTTTATTATGCCCTACATAGTAGTACTTTATAGTCTCGTTCCCAGCCCGTATGTACATACGGTGATGTTGGTGGTGGTGGTTGTGACCGGTAGATAAACATACATGTAACTACATGTAGGTACATACGTCAATCGATAGACCGAGGTTGATCTGCAGGGAGTTGGCCGAGGCTAAAGTAAGTAAGTATGTCTTGTATACATGCTACTTGCATGTAGGTGCATGTATTTATTTACTTGGGGTACAGCACGAGTCTACCAGTGTAACTTCTCACTTCAGTGCTATGTGCCTGGAGCTGTCGTGTGTACAATCTACACATGTAAATACTCAAAGTCTCCATAATACATACTAGAATATACTTCCTACTATCCACCCAGTACGAGCGACATACATTTATTTACATACATACAACCTGACAATGTCCGTCAAAGACCGAAAACGAACCGATTACCACTTCTTCCTTGACTACCGCACTCGTTGGACCGATAATGACATGTACTCGCATGTCACCAACACCGTCTACAACGTCCTGTAAATCTCCCTCCCTCCTCTCCCTCCCCTCCCTCCCCCCCCCCCTCTCCATTTTACCCCCCCACTAACCCAGACAGGATCGACTCGGTGGTAAACACATACCTGATCGAGAAGTGCGGACTGAGTCCCACCACAAGCCCGTCAATCGCACTGATGGTCGAGTCGCATATCACTTTCGTGTCACAGACATCGTACCCCGCGGTGCTGGAGGTGGGCCTGCGCGTCAATAAGCTGGGAAACTCGAGCGTCACGTATGAGTGTGGCGTGTTCGAGAGGGGTGTGGAGGGCGTCAAGGCTGTGGGTGGGTATACCCATGTGTTTTGTGATAGTGTTAATCGGAGGCCGATGCCGATGGAGAGCGGGTTTAGGGAGAAGCTGGGAGCCCTGATGGTGAAGGAGGAGGCGAAACTGTAGAGGAGCAAGTGCTGGAAGTAAGCAGTTTGGGACTTTGGTATTTTTGTAGGTAGGGGCAAGGATAAGCTCGAGCTTTATCTTGTCCTTAAGGACCGAGCCTTTTCCGTTGTTGAGTTGTAGTTTTAAGAATATAGTTCTTCTACAGACCCGCTGTGGCTCTAGTAGTGCTGATGAAAAACCGCCAGTCTACTAATTGCAGCATTTCCCTAAGCTCCCCGCGCGCGGATACACCTTCATTTCGCTGGGTTTGGATATAATCACTGGGCGACTGTAGAGTACTTTGAGCCGGAATTTAATACTAAGTACACATGTACTCAGGAAAACCTCAAGCATACGTATAGGGATCACGTAGCCTCCCCCCAACAGGCGCGCTGCGGTGTTTCTTTAGAACCTCTGGTGGTTGCCTTAAGGTAGGCCATTTAGCCGCCGGCGCAGACAGGCAGGCATGCAATCACAGTCATGCACTATCACTCGCCCCATCGGAACTGTGTTTGTTGGCGAGGGAACTTTAGTGGCTCTTGTATAACGATAATTATCCTGGCAAAAATCAGTAGTGATATAATACGGGAGTGGTCTAGACCTTGCCACAATTATTACAGGATAAGTACCGTAGATATTCGATTAATTCGAGTATCTATGGTATATATATCTCCCCAGGCTGGCAATAATAATCCCGAATGTATTACCGCCTCCGGCGGCAGCAGGCGCAACCACTTTGTATCCATCATCTATTTTCCGGCGACATAGCGGAGTAGCAGAACACAGGAACCATGCCATCCGAGAGGGTATTACATCTTAAACATTCACACTGCACGAACATGAACCCGCAATAGCACCTCAGTACTCCTCCGATTGCGAACTCACCACTCCTACTACAACATCAATAGAGCTTCTATTCGGAGCTCTCCATCGCAAACCACGAAGCTCCTAGGGGGTAGGCTAGGGTATCCCGTACCATCCTATATTAACTATTATTTACGACCTTATTGTTGTTAAAAAGACTTGTCGAGAAGGTTATGCTTTACAACTCGGTCCGGAAGGGGCGAGTGATCGTGTGTGATCTAACGCGGACTTTGGCCCGTTAGGGCAAGCATACCGAAGTGTGGAGTCTATTGATACTTTGGTGCGTTTGCCATACAAATCGCCAACGGCCTCCTTTTGGGCGAGTAGAGGCCTCTAGCCGGTGGAATAAAGATGGGGGGCTTTTGTGTGGTAAGGAGTGTCAATGAGGCTGTATGGGCAGATCCTCACGCCATCTAAGCTCCCCTCACTAGGATATATAACTTAATGTCACGCACATATCAAGGTGTCACTGTGTGATTGTAGCTCCTGGACAGCCGTAACTGTGGCTTAGTATCGTGGGTCTAAGAATAATACAGGTGATTATATTCTTCATCTAACCCCAGGAGTGTAGAGATTTCCTCATTTGCTTCCATGATTTTGACAAAAGGGTGTAGTATGAAAAGTAAGGATCTATGTAGAGCCTGTTGCAGTGGTAGCCTCCACTGACTCCTCTTTGGGTGCAGCAGGGATCTCGCCCTTAACGACTTCGTCTTTGGCCGCAGTTGGTTCTGCCAGCGCAGTGGGTTCCTCTTTGGCGGGCGCTTTTGTGGTTGGCCCCGCCCTGCCTGAGGCTTGACTAGAATCTCTGGCCTGCGTTTTTTCCCAGGCTTTCAATGTGTTCACCACGTTCTCTTCCCAGACACTAATGTCTTCATTCATCAGATCCTCCCACTCAATCACGTTCTTCCCAAGCTCAAAGTCACCCTGGCGCGTGCGCACAAGCTTAACCATATGTGCGGCAGAACCAAGAGCCTCGCCAAGACTAGTGGGGCGTTAATTACGTGATATTTAGGCGGAATAGAGTGCCGTATGTACTTACTCGTAAACCAGTGAGCGGACGTAGAACCCTGAGCCGACTGTCATGCGAATTGATACAGCCGCTGGTCTTGACCCATCTTCAACTTGGGCTGGCCGGGCAGGAGCCTCGTTGAGAGATTTGCCAGCGCTCGCTTCGACAGTGGTCTCTAATTTTACTTTCTTTGCGGGTGACTTAGGGCCTTCTTCCTCTTCGCAAGAACGCTTCTCGCCTATCTTGGTGCCATCGGGACCTACTGCTTGCATTTCTGTAAGGGCTTTCCCGACAACGTGATCATGAGCGGATAGCTCCTCCATGGGGAATTCCCAGGTGTGGTCGGTAGTAAAATCAAGCATTTCCATTGAATGCACAACGACGGGGCGCGCCTTGATTTCCGTCGGGAGGGGTTTTCCCATGCGGGCATACTCGTACAACCGCATTCCGCCCTGGTGAAGGGCGGAATAGCTGTAAAGGGCGATTAGGAATTAGCTAAGTTACACCTAAACTCTAAGTGAGGGGGATTACATTGGCGGTTTCTGCATGATACTCCCACGGAAGGCCTTCAAGGCTTCTTGAACAGCTTCTTCCGTGATATGCTTGTACGGCGCGCGACGGGTGATCTTCCCTTCGGCATCATATGTGTCGGTGCTGCACCCAAAGAGCGCAACGCATTCGTAAGACTTCTGATCGTCGAGAGCATGTTGAAGATGTTTTGTGCCTCCGTTTATCCCCAAGACCAAGACACCAGCTGCCGGCGCGCGAAAGGTCAGTTATGCAGAACAGGCACCCAAGACAGTCTCGAATAGTCATACTAGCCATGGGATCTAAGGTTCCTCCGTGCCCCATCTTAATATCAGGTGACCCTCTTTTTCCTCTCCGCTTTTGCTTCTGTCGTCCACTCTCTTTCTGGCGCGCTTCTTCCTCCAACTGGAGGGGCCCGGCGAAGTGTGAAGATTTCTTGAAGACCTGCTGGACTCTGCGGATGGCATCGGCGGAAGACCCTCCCTTGGGCTTATTCACGGCTGTTCAGGGGGAGTAGACATCTCGTCAGTTTATTTAGATTTGGATTGGGTCTACTTGGGTAAGGAAGGGCCAAGTATCAGTCGCAGATATCTGATTAATGGCGCAAGAAGGTTGCGGGCACCAACTTACCTATGAGACCTTGGAGGGCACCATATGGATGGGACATGACGCGTTTGACGGGGGCCCTAATCATGAGAGATGGAGGGGACACTAACGAGAGTGAGTTGTGAAACGTTGATGAGTCGAAACAGATCTCTGTAATCAGAGAGAAAAGGTGGTCGAGTGACTGACTAATCATATTTCGCTAGATGTCCGCCAATCAGACTATTGGCAAGGAGATCCTCAAATGATCTCACAGGATCAGACAGATCAGCCACGTGCAGGCATCCCCGATAGCTCTTCTCGACCCTGTACTTCATGCACCTCTGTTTTCAAGGACCCGGTGCTCTGGGTTTGTAAACTTTGAACACCCAGACCAATCAATTTTGCCTAACCCTAGAAGTCTAGTGTATGTATTGTAGGTACATGTAGGTACATACTTAAGTAGCTACATGTAGGCTAAATTACTTGATTTTGAGGATGACGAAATTGCAGTGGATTGATATTAGCGGTCAAATCCAGCTCACATTTGCCTGTGAGCACGGGGACAAGTGTGAGGGTGTGGGTTTATACATAGTTTAGATAGGACTCTGACCACCATAGGGGCTTGCAACCCGTCCACCTACTCCCCTTAGATTTTTTCATTTGAGTTATCGTGATCCGTGCCTTTATTACTCCTCTCTTTAGGAATATAGCCCATCTACCTGCTACACCTTCCTCTCGTTCACTCATTAACTCATTCACTCACTATTTTGCCGCTTCACGACATAGAAAACATAAAAAACTGCTAATAGCTACACTGAAACATGAACCCTCACTCACTTACCGCCACTGGAGGAGACGCCCATGCTGCCCACCACAATCATTTACATTCCAGTCGTGGATTTGAGAGGGATAGCCAATCTCATCTGAGTCTAGCCCAGCAAATAAATGCTGGAAGCCGGTCCGTTCATGAAGCCTCCCTTGGAACTATATTGGAAATGGTGCACTAACATCCTTAAGTGAGGGCCATGACACCGTAAATCGTCTTATCATGGCTAGGTTAGCCCTCGGGCTTCAGGGTAAGTACCTAGCATTTTCCCTCGGTGAATATCAGAAAAAAGGGGGGGTGTCTAAGAAAGGTTGCTGCAGATCACCGACTTTACCGTGAAGGGATATTGTCCTTCGCGTTTGTGTACAAGGCATTTGAAGAGGAGTGGGCCACCCTATTGTTCTCGGAATCCCCCAGAGTTGATCCCCGCATAAAAAACGCCCTCCAAAGGCTCTACTCTACGCCGCTCATGAGGACGGATCAAATTTCTAAAGACCTCCGATACTTTTATGGCTCAACCCCGTTCTCGACGGAGGCCCCCAACACCGTTCAGCGAACCGCATCTGTGAATCATATCCGAAATGTCATTGCTGAGAAGCCCCATGTGCTGATCGCGTATGCTTATAATTACTATATGGCATTGTTCGCAGGCGGTAAGATCCTCGGGTACCAGATGTCAAAGGCTAAGGGGTTTTTCCCGGAGCGCCACGGGATGGCGGAAGAGGAGCGCGTTCGGGCGGGTACGAACATATTCAGTTTTGATGTCCAGAAGGGGACAGGGAATGACTTAAGAGACAGTTTCAAAGGTGTTCTTCTTGAATTGGAGAGCACTCTGACTGTGGAAGAAAAGAATGGTTAGTATTGCGCCCTGGTGCTCCCCGCGACGCATGACTATCTTGTTTCCACTAATACCGAGGGCTACAAACGATATAGACATTATTGAAGAATCTAAGTCAATATTTTCCAATAACGTACTCATCATAAAAGAGCTGGACCAAATTTGTGCCAATATTGTCGCCACTACAGCTGTTGCGGCCACGAAGAAACAGTTCAATGATAGAAACAAGTTTCTGCCCTTTTTCGCAATTCTTGCCTTCTTCTTGATTGGCAGACACATTATTAACCGCTTATTCTCGTCCGCCTTTGTCTGAATTTTATTATCAATGGGTGGTCTTATATTTTTAACTGGAGTTTCCCTTTTTCTTCCCTTTAAGCTTTTTATTCATACGGTTTGGTTCTCCTGCGCAACCAGGAGTTTGTCTCGTCCATTATATCACATACTATATTCATGATTGTACTCACAACTTCATAGCCTTTCTGAGCACTATTGCATGACGTATAGAAATGTAGTTTTGGCGGTTTTTTGTATGTGATATTAGTCGTGTTTAAAAATGCTATGCAATTGCGAGTAGAAGTAGTACCCACGCATGTACTTAGATATATTTACACATCCTGCAAGCTATCATTCAATCTAGGCGTACCGATCTAGTATTGGATTCGGATTACTCGTTTTCTGACTTTTTTGTGGGATGCAATAAGCAGATTTGTAGACACGCCTTCTACTGGCTAGTTGAAGCATGATAAGTCACTCGGGCTTGCCTGCCTGCCAAGGATTTGATTTAGCTTTGCTTTTCCTTATGCACATCTGAAGAGGGCCGGACTCCCCCGGGTGGGGGATACTTGGACCAATTTATAATTGAGCGAGCACATCTGTACCCGCTATCCACCATAAGAACCTGAAAATGCAAGTGACAAAGACAGGGATAATTTGTATGGAGAATCGTCTTGGCATACAAATGTTGGCGCCTGCGTTTTCAGGTTCTTATGGTGGATAGCGAGTACGAGTCCAATAGTGTACCTACAGCCTCTGGTAGAATTGTGACAAGAGTTCTATTGGCTGGGCCAGCCACCTAAACCTGGTTTTTAGACCCCTGTTTCTACCAGAGGCTGTACCCACGCTTTAATGGACGTCTCGGAGCGAATCAACAAGACTCGGTTGTACTGTATGTCCAGCAGTATCTTTCCCATAGGAGTGAGTAAGCAAGACTTTCGGTAATAAAATAGAGGTTATCATTATATAACCCATAAACCGTCGATGCTGACACCCCTCATGTGAGACTAAAAGCCACACCAACAAGTACCAAAATTTACTAGCACTGGCCACTTGTTGGCATTTTGGGAAAGGGTGTCAGCATTGTCTCGACGGTTCATGGGAAACTCTCCGCCCCCCTGCTACTCTATGTCCTGGATGTATAAGACATTGGAAGATCTCTCTCATGCATGGTCCCGCGAACTTTATGTACATTTGTAGTATTCTAAGGACTGCAACTGCCAAATTTGGGGCGCTAATACATGAGATAGGTTTTCCACTGTCTCATTCGCCCAAGAGGTACCTGGTTGGGTGTAGCAGTTTGTTCAGTTCAGCAGCACATTTGCGTAGGAAAAATATAGGTGGGGCGTCACAAATTTCCTATTAATAAATATAATTTATAGCAAACAGGCCACTACATAGCCCTTTTTTTGGTACTGTAGTACTAGGGGTTACGACCGCGAGCTACTAGTCAAGTTTTTATCAATAGGACTTTGGTTGCTACAGCCATTACCTACCCCCGTCCTATTGGGATATCAAGTCCTCTTGGGCCTCGACAGCTATTGTTGGGCCTACGCCCCCCCCTCCTCCTCCCCTCCATCGTTCCACTCCCTTCTTCAATCTTATGATATCAGTAGCCCTAGTTAAATTCTTTTTTAGCTAAATTATTCTAGTTAAATTAAGTCCAACTCCGGGTAATGATGGTGGGCTGGTTGCCATCCTGGGAAAGGGTTTCCGGTTTCCAGGCAATCAGCATTCAAAAGTGTTAATCTACTAGTCCCATTTTGTCTGTTTATGTACGAGTGATATTTCGTGATTAGCTTTGTACATGGCGCTTGTGCATATGGACTGGTGAATCAAGGGGTGAAGCAGGAGCAATGCTTCAAAAAGGGTATGAATTGATAGAGCTACATTTTGTAGGGCTGAGGCAAAAAGCTCTCCTCGTTCAATACTACTTTAGATACCAAACATTTCTCAATCCACTCCGTTGTCACCACCCTTGGGATTCTTTGACGTCTGTATGAACAAAGTTAGGATTACGTTTTTATAGTGGGGGTTTGGCGAAACATTACGACTGAATTGAAGCCCTGATGGACTGTAAGCGTGATAAATCGTCAGTACTGACAACAATATGTGTGGTTTCCGGGTCGTTGATATCTTCAGTTAACTTTCCTCCGGCGAACTCAACAAAGATTTTAGATACGGCCATACTAGAATTACGGGAGTGAGCACATGTCTTGGGAGGTGGGGCTGGCAAATATGTACCTAGCCTCGGATTCCTTCGAGCTCAGGATATCTATAAAAATGACAAATTCTCTAAAGATAGATCCAGGCAAACCTTCAAGTTCGCGAAGGTTATCATGATCAAAGGTCTGAATGATCTCGGCCGTAAGGGTATGGTTAATGGAGGATGGCATTCCGTGAAAAAGCTACATAATTATTCACGAGTTAACTACAACACCCACACATACATATAAAGAGAGGCAAACGTGGAGTACCTGGCCTAATTCTTCTGCATTAACGTCTCTGGAGTAGCTGTCTCCCCACCCATCGATAGCGCTTTGGGCTTTCTGCTCAATATCTCCAGTAGCAAAGAATATATATCTGGGTTCTAAGGGAAGAACGTAACCTCCTCTTCCACCACTTTCTCTTTCTCTTTCATGTTGATGGATTGAATCTAATATCCACGAAGACCGTATTATATTATGTGTTCCCTTCCTCTTCAATGCGGAGATCTTAACGGTATCTATAGAAGGTCAGGAAAGGATGTTTACTGATTTGAAGATGAATCTCACTTCTGTCCCCAATAACACACGTATTTCCAACTGCGTTCTCGGTTTGGAATATCTTGCCCCCATGCAACTTGACAAGCTGTTCTAGTTCGGCCTTACTTTTCTTTTGTTTGGTGGTGGTAGATTCAGACATGATATCTAGTGATATCTCCATTAGAAATGGTTTCCTTGCTGAGAGTGCTAGTACTGTACTCACAGAAAGAATAACCCCTGAAGAGCGTGTTGGACTCGGTTTCAACAGCCAGCCTTAATATGTGAGCTGTCTCAGCTGCTCCAAAGACATTCAGCTCCCTTTTAAGCCGTTTTCCCGTCCTCCTCCTATTTTCCAAATTCATGTCTTTCTCTCCCTCCACCTTCTCAACCTCCTCTTTTAGTCTCAAGAATCCGGAAATACTAAGTGCGCTCCTCCAATCCTTGTCCTCTCTTAGTCTCTTAAACCTTGGAAACCTCAGCGTCATGCCAACCCTGAATTTGTCAGTGGGTGCTACGCTTGCAGCTTTGACTTCGACCACGAAGCTCCTATCCGGGCGAATCCAAACATCCGGGCGCTCAAATGCTTGATCACCCCCTGCGAGCTCCATGAACTCTTTTGGTGGGTTTTTAGGGTCCCATGGTACCCACTGAGAGTCAGTCATGTGGGCAATTTGCGAGTATTCATTAGCAGTAAAGCCACCACCAACTTTACAGAATGACCAAAACTTCATAGGGTTTTCGCCTGGAAGAAGATGATTTCCATCGAGACGAACGCCACATAAATAAGATGAGAGGATGCCACCGCGCTTCCCACTCCCCCAGTAGCCACCAAGAACGAGAAGATCGAGTGATTCTCCAAATTCTGTCATATAATCTGGCTTTACCTTCATCCAATCATCGTTTCGGTCGTTGAGGCGGTATATGCTTCGTGGGTTCTAAACGATTGATAAGTGAATCAACAAAACAATTATGCTAGAAGGCAAATAATTTTATATCAATTACTCTATTGAGTAAGGATGTGTGGTGCTTATACTACCCGCATGAATAAACCAACCTTGATAACTAAACCTTCACTTGCTTCAGCAATTACTTTCCGTAGCATCATTTCAATTTCTCTCCCTTCCGTTGCCTCCACATACTGATGAATCTCCATTCTTCTGTGTACGCTCTTGACACTTCTCTCAAGAGCCTTGCGCCTGTCCTTCAATGTATAGTTAATCAACGATTGTCCGTTCAGGTAAAGGATATCGAAGACTCGGACTGCCATAGAACTATATGAGCGCTGTACGATGGGCGGGGGTAGGGGTTGGTACATAAGGGCCTTGGTCCATCCCCATAGGGGTTTCTATTCCCCTCCAATGCCGCTGTTTTTAAAGTTCCAAAGGCTACTATAACATCCATTCTGGGATCCCATGTAATCATTTCCCCGTCTAAAATGATACTGCACAATGACAAATTAGAACCAATCACGGCATAAATGTGGCTGCTATAAAACCTTTTAACTCCTTTATCAAATGCGTCTCTCAAATGTCGTGTTAGACTTCCATCATCCCACCCTGATCCATAAAGCCTTGTGTATTCCTTCCCCTTCCTACTCCAAAACATAAAGTCTCCATTCTGATAGTGCATTTGCATTCTCTCACCATCGAGCTTTTCTTCTATCCAGAATATTTGGTCTTCAGATGTTGGGTGCATGGCCTTTACAACGTCGGCCATTGATCGCTTCTGAAATTGGGCAAGCTGGGGTTGGAAACAGGACATAAGAGTGATAGATTTGTCCTGTAATACAACTATTAGATAGCGAAAGAGGTGGATGGATATCAGATTACATCAGAGTCCATGCGAAAATCAGGATTGTACAGCTCCCAACAAACACGTTTGAGAGATGATGAAATGTTGAACAGAATATCGGCATCGGGGTGCCACGCACTATGGAATCATTAGCTATAGTAGTTCAATTGATTTTATTCATTAATATAGGAGCGCACTCAAAGAAGGTTTTTTCCGTAGCACCAACTTTCATCTCTTCAAGTACGAGTAGCAATTGTCAGCACGGACGGTCAATCCAGTTGCGGGGGGCTTGTAGTCGAAAACTCACGTCTCATAATAATCCTTATAATCCACATTATCTCGTCCGCATCCATACTATTATAGAATTCGTTCATAATAGGCAGCTGCTCCTCTCTACAAAATAGAAGGCAAGGGGTTAATTATTACTAAATAGACATGAGAAGTATGTGGGTGTTCACTCTTTAGTAGCTTGAGAAAGATTATCAAGCATTGTATTCACCTGATCAATCGTCAAGTTCCCCGGGGTCGTTCGCATTGGTCGTTTTTTGATAACCTCTGAGGTGTAAGAGTGGGTGTCAGCATCGAAATATCAAATGGACCCCCCCCCAAACACCGGCAGTTTCTCGCTAATCTGAGGGGGGCTACATGTGGGGAGTGGGTTGGGGGAATGCGTTGAAGAGCGAATTCAAAACCAAAAAATCAAACAGTTGAGTGGCAAGGCTCTCAATATGATCCTCCACTCCAAAACATACCATGGCAGCGCAGAGCAAAGTCACCAGCACTCTTCGATGCGCCTGGTTGTCTCCAATTTAGAAGGGCATAACCGTCATCACTGTCTTTATTAATTTTCATGACTTTGACCCACAGTCTACCAATCGCTTTTTCTTTAAGATGGTATCTGTCATCAGAAAGCGAAAAATGAGTGTATGATCATTTCCGATTTGATAGGGGAAACGTACACACTGCGGTCTCTGTCTTTATCGCATAAAATCAATCTAAATGCGGGATAAATGTCGTTGCCAACCTCATTCCTCCAGCGAGATATAAACCGATCAATGATATTCCTTCTGATTTCATGAGGCTTCAACTTTGATACTCTTTGGTTAGGACCAGTCTTTTTCTTCTTATTTGAGAGAAGTGGCTCAAAAAGATGAGTGTGTAATTCGTGAAAAGGAAGAGTTGGGTTTTTATTCCTTGGCCTAAGAGGATAGTCACGGTTAAGTTCTGCCTCGGTAAGTATTTTGTTAGGGCCAAAGGCTTCTGCGGTGATTCCTTCCGCGACATTACGACCCATGAGTGGGGCATCTGGGAGGATATCGAGATCAGACATAACGGAAATAGTTGTGCAGTAATATTTGTGTATGAATTGGCAACAGGCCAAAATGGAGTTTTCACCCTTGTAAACTCCGTTTCAACGATCTTTTTGTTAGGCCTTGATCCTTCAAAACTTCGTTTTGTCTGGTTGCCAAACGGGCCCTTAGAGTGATCAAGCGAGAGAAAACAACGTCTCCTGGGAGTGGCGGGAAATAGATCAAGAAAAATGTAAATGGGAAGAGACTCGTCGGGGCTCAAGGTTATGGATGTAGGGACGTGTAGATGCGTCATACATACCCTGCGGTCTAGTCTCGTCCCCAGACCCAATCGATATAAATTATTACTATTTATTGTGGACTAATAAAAATACAAATATGTATACTAACCACACCAAAATAGGGATGGGCACGAGACTACCTACGGTCCTCAAAGAACCACAACCTCGCAGCCACTGGACCGCCCACCATGACAGGGGCTCGGGGACCCCATTTCGCTTGACGAACAGGGGTAGGCGAGCCTGGCCAAGACAGTGTATGGAAGAGTGAAGAACTGCGAAGAACTTTAGCGATGGCCAGATCCGTTCTGTAGTGAAAATGAAAATACCGAATAGTTCGTTATCTCCTGTGGTTTTATCTCTATGAAATGGCTCGGCAACCTGTAAATAGGACATATAAATGGTGATCTTTTTATATGATCTACATATACCGCAGAATCTCAGGAATAACGAATCGGACTGGACTGGAATATTATTAGACTTTGGATTGGTCAAATGCCTGTTGAGCCTCAATCTGACAAAGCCAAAGCGTAACTTTTAGCTGTCTTGACCAATAGGTAAGTGGTATTCCAGCCCAGTCCGATTCGTTATTCCTGAGATTCTGCGGTAGAGGCTTCTAGAAAGTTGACTCAACTTCAAGACTTGCGACGGTACAGGATATCTCAACTGTACTGTCGTTCACTGGGTGTTGACGGACACTGGGTGTTGACGGAACAAGCCAAAAGAGAGACAGCCAAGCCAAGTTTTGCCTGCAATCCGTCAACACCCAGTACCCGTCAAAACCCCGTGAACGACGTACCCGATCAAAACCATATTCTATTCAAAGAACTTTTGGTTTGAAGCACATGTGATCCTAAAACCAGTATGGGAGAGTCTTCAGGTCAACTGGAAAAGAGTACTTTGCGCCCACTATCCACTAGTCATGGTGTTAAGCGAACCAAGCCCGGTCCTAGACCCAAAACTATTCAACAACGCAAGTTGACAACAAAGCATTTGGAGTCAATAGTACGTCCTGAAAGAAGTTGGAGTCAAAAACAAAAGATCCGAGTATTGGTTTTCCTATATCATCATCAGATTCCATTAGGTAATGGAAAATATAGGAGACCAACCCAGCAAGAAGCGTCAGACATCTATGGTATACCACAAACCACAATCAGTGGATGGGTGCGGGGGCAGGATAGGATCGAGGGGTTGAGTGGTTCTAGTACTGTGAGAAGTGTTCGTACTATTGAGGGAGTTTTATGTAGATGGCCTGAACTTGAAGGCCGTCTATATAATCTCTTTCTTGAGAAGCGAGCGCTGGGTCAGCCTATAGGCCGAGGCTGGTTCAGGTTACACGCTAATATTATATTCAACGACTTACTAGTATATTCCAATGCGAATACTTCTGTTTTTCGATTTTCCAACGAATGGTTTGAGGCCTTTTTAGGTAGATCCCGTATTAGCCTCCGATGCATCACAAAATAGCTCAAAAAATACCTGAGGATAGTTGAACGCTTGTAGTCAGCTGGCTTCAATTCAACCATCGCCAATTTCAACTTCTTGGAGACTCATGGGTGGAGACTGTTTTCAACAGAACGATTGGTAGATATTTTCCCAGTAATATCTGTAATCTTGATGAAACCCCTATTCTTTTTGAGTATTTTTCCAGTAAAACTAATGACCAAATCGGGGCTCGTAGAGTTTGGGTAAAGGAAACACGAAATGGTTGGGATAAAAGACAAGCAGTTTCTCATCGCTTCTTGATGGATTCAACCATTGTGGCGAGAATCATGACAGCAGAACAGACAGCGATGATGAGGTAAACGAGGAAGCCTTTTACTTCAGGAGACACTAAAGAGACGACGACGGGCATGAAGATAAAGAGACAGCGTAGACAAGAAAGCAGCGACAGCAATGGCGAAACGAAGGCAGGAGGCAGAGCGAGAACAGCGAGCGAAGAGCGAAGACCGGATGAGGTCGTCGACAAAGGTGGCAAGGGCTGTAAGAAGGCCTCCTGCGAAGGCGAGTTTGGACGCGTGGGACTATGGCTATAAATAGGAGTATATTCCTATGTATCGAGATAACAGAAAGACGAGACAGAGAGAAAAAAAAAACGGTAAAAGACTACGATGCCACGGACTTTTGTTGCATGTATCTAGGATGCCACATCAAAATGAATGCCACAGCGGAGAAATTATTTTGAGTCTTGCGATAATACTTTTCAAATACTTTACGAAATTTATTTAATAACTTCTTATAAACATCTCCAACTGCGACCATGACCTTGCGACCCCATGACCGTGACTATAATCTACAAACTGGCCCCACATACCCGCGGCCTTCTGACCTCTGACCTCTGACCATGACCATGATCTTCTATTCATGAGGGTGTGGAACAGGTTCTTTGAATTGTGTCCATTCGCATCTGGCATGATAGTTGCGGATACTGGTTTCACCCGTCTGACACTTGATATCTGAGGAGACGGCCTCTTGGGGCCTAGTGAAAGGAAACACTTCAGGAGCTATTGCTAGATCTTGAGGCGTCTATTGGCTGTAGGTTTCATACGGAAGCATCGTAGTTAATGTATCAACTGAAAAGGTTTGAGGTAGGAATTCTTAAGGTGTAGGATCGGCGATAGCGTGTGAAAGAGTTTGCAGGTACAGGTTCCGGTACCTAAATCCACAATATATATATTACCATTGGGTTGCTGTATTCTGGCGATGGTCGGAGAGGATGGAAATACTGTATTTGTTCTTGCCCAGGAACGTTGTAGAGTGAGTTGTTTGATGCAGAACTTTGTATACCTCCCAACTTCTTTTAGAGCCAACTGACTACGAGTGAACCTCTCAGTCATAAGATGATTCCAAATAGCATCTAATAGCTGAATCATTGATAGCTCTCTATCTACCTTGAGGGTACGGTTCATAGATTCCACAATATTAGAAGTATCATGGCCATATCGTCATCCAGGAAAGTATGCAGCTGCCCATAACTGTGGATCTATGTTACGCAAGTAAACAGCTGCAGCTGGCTTGACTACATGGATCTCCTGTAATGAGCTTGCAAATTCTTCCACCTTTTTTGCTCGTGCCACCTTCCAGAACAAACCCTCCAGAGCGCGACCAAACTTTGTAGTAAAGTTTTCTTTCAAATGCTGGCAACAGTATGCTCTTGTTACCATTGGTGGAAGACTTGTATCTGCTTGTAAAAGTCCTTTATCTCTGTCGCTAATAATTGTTGTATGCTCAAGATCTATCTCAGGTATTGCTTGCCGGAGGTGAAGGTAGAAATATTCCCAAGCACTGGTGTTTTCCGCTTCAACTACTGCCCATGCCAGCAAAAGGTTGTTACCGTTGGCGTCAATTGATACTGCAAGGAAGAGAGTCTGCTGGAATTTGCTTTTTAAAAAAGTACCATCAACTGCAATAAAACGGCGGCAGTAGTGGAAAGATTCGCGTGATTGGCTAGGACAGATAAATATGCGTTGGAAACGGCCGGTCTCTTGATCAATAGATAGATGACAGTGGGAATCGGGGTTGGTTTCGCGTAGCCGTTGAAGATAAGCTGGAATTTGTGCAAACGCTTGACGTTGCTCGTGTAAACCGTCCGAAAGTAGACCCTTTTTAGCTCTCAAAGCAACTTGATAGTTAACTTCTTCGCCGAATCGTAAACGAAGACAGTCAACAATCTCTTTTGGTCTTGTTTGCTTTGTTACCACTAAGTGGTGAGGTAAAACCTCTTGAACCCAAGCTTGTGTACTAGCCGCACCCCGCTTTTCCACCAATTGAAGATCTATACAGCTGTGTTCCGGCTGCAATACAGTAATCTTGACATCTTCGTCCACTGTTTTATTTGCCCTAACCCGCCAGGTACAACCTTGAACCGTACAACAGTATATACCACGAGTTTGATCCTTTTTCTGCACTTTGAAGGAGAATTTTTCACGGACAGACCAGTCTTGAAGGCATTTTTTCAAGTCATTGAAAGTAAGAAAAAGCTGACCTAAACGAGGTGTTTCTTGTAGATTTTGTAGCGCAGCACCCTGTGGATCCGCCATTGTTGATAGTGAGGTGTTGTAGTTGTAGTAATGAAGGATCACTCAAAAAAATTTCTCCGCTATGGCATTCATTTTGGTGTGGCATCCTAGATACATACAACAAAAGTCCGTGGCATCGTAGTCTTTTACCGAAAAAAAAAAGAACTAAAGGAAACATCTCCCCGCACTATTTAATACTATCCTCTACCAGTCCGCCAAGACCACATATTACCACCCATAGAAACCCATAGAACTCCATCGCACCCACACCTCCCCACCATCACTCCTAACTATATTACAAATCCATCACCCCATGGAATCTCCTGGAACCTTACAATGTCATTCCTACATCACGCCTCCCTTCCTCGCTTAACCTTTCCTCAACCATCGCCCATCGCAAGCGTGCATCGCCTACCGGATCGTTGGGACAGATGCCAAGACATCGCGACAACCATGTTCCTCCTATGGTAGTATTTCATGGAAAGGGAACTTTCATGGATGGATTAAATTAGGATTGGAAGGATTGGCAGAGATAAGATTATTGCGCAATAGGAGGCAGGAGTGAGTCAGAATAGATTCTATGGGTTTCTGTTATGCGAAAGAGGTGCATCAGCAAACTCAACTTCTGACTGGAGTCTCCCAACAGTCTCCCAAGTCTCCTGAGAATCTCCTGAGACCCCTGAATATTTTTTAAGTCTCCTGAGACTCAGGAGACCTCAGGAGACAAATGAAGTCTTGCTGATGTGAGTCATAGTTGGATTACGCGAAGATATGAATTAGGCTTGGCTATGGAAATGGTGAATATATAAGGGAGGCAACGGTGTCTCCTCCTGTACTTTCTTTCCTTTTTCTTTTCTCTTCATACAACGCCTTCTGTATCTAGTATCTACAATACATCATAGTCTCTATTTCTACTAGTGACTATCACTGCCTTTTCTGTAACTCTTTCATACTTCCCCCCTGTTAGAAAGTATCACTGCCACTACCCTACACTCTGCGGAATGAAGCTACTGTCCCGGCGTCTTGGCATTTGTCTCAGCAGTTCGGTAGATAAGGCACGGTTGCGATGATTGAGGAAAGGTTAAGTGAGGGAGGGATGTGCGACGGAGGAATGACGTTATAGGGTTCCAGGAGGTTCTATGGCGTGATGGATTTGTAATGGAAATAGCGGAGACGGTGGGGAGGAATACGAGGTGTGGGTGCGATGGGATTCTTTAGGTTTCTATGGATGATGATATGTGGTCTTGGCGGACTGGTGCAGGATGATGTTAAATAGGGTGGGGAGGGGTTTCCTTTAGTTCTTTTCTTTCTTTTCTCTCTGCCGTCTTATAATCTCATGTAGGAATATCTTTCTGATCATGGCTAAAAGTCTCTACGTCAGCTTCGCGCCATGAAAATTTCTCTTATAGTTCACTCTATCGCTGTCGTGACCTCAGGTGCTTCGCTTTCACTCTTCTGTTTTGTTCTGCTCTGCCTTTTTGTCTATTTCATGGTGTCTTTCTTCTAGTCTTTGTCTGCAGCTTTGCCCGTATTTCACGCCTCTTCTGTCGTCTCCTTAAGTGTCACCGCTGTCTTTGCCTGCTCCTCGGAGTCCTAGCATCCTCGCTTTTCCGCCCTATTGTCGTAGTCGACTCTGTCGCTCATCTTTCTTGGCATGCTTGAAAGAACAATGCGATGATTGAGTGATGAATACCAAAAATAGCATCCAGGGGTAATAGTTGAGTTCAATGAGAAAGCGTATATGAACAATTCTCCATTTCTAAAATATATCAGACTTTACCTTCTTCCCGCCTTAAAGGGATAACCCTCACTATTCGCTCTCGATATGTACAAATCCGATAAAACACTAGCGATACTGCAAAAATTACGAGAAAATAACATTATGCCTAGCATAATTCCTGCTAATTGCACTAGTATCACGGCTCCGCCCCCTGCACCTCGCCTCCCGCCAAGGTATCTTCGGAACAGGGTTGTTGGATAGGATCGGTCGATGTCGGAGGCAGGATGATGGTTTAGGAAGGAGCTCGGGTAATGGAGTGTAAGCGCTAGGAAGGATGGGGTAGTACTGGGATAGACTTGGGGTTATTGGGAATAGTATGTGCGGTACGGAATGGTAGGAGTTTCTATGGGATTCTATGGTATGAGTCAGCGGTGTGACGGGAAAGTTGTATATATAGAGTTGGTGTTTCCTATGTTACTGCCTCTCCAGGCAACGTCTTCTTTCTGTTAGCAATATATTACTTTGGCTTCGGCCCTTCTGTCTATTTTTGCCCCTGAACCTGAATCTGAACCTGAACCCGAATCCGAACCTGTCCCGCCTCCGGTATATCCTGAGCCGACCCCGTCCTCTGTCCCTGTACCTTATGACAGCCGTGAGAGTTATCTATTGGTACCTCCGTCTTCATAACCTGATCAGAGATTCCCTGTGGACTCTCTGCCCGACCTTGTTGTTACTATAATCTAGACCCCGCCCCCGTCCCGTTAGAACTAGTTTATTTGTTCCGGCGTCTTGACATCTGTCCCGACAACTCATTAGGTGACACACTGTTGCAATGGTGGAGGTAATGTCAAGCGAGGAAAAGATACGACAAGGGGGGTGTCGTCATTAGGTTCTGGGAGGTTCTATGGCGTGATGGATTTGTGGTGTAAATAGAAGAGCTGGTGGGAAGGAATATGAGGTGTGGTTGTGATGGGATTCTATGGGTTTCTATGAGCAGAAGTATGAGTCTTGGCGGACTGGCAGAGAATGTTAAATAGTGCAGGAGGACTTTTCCTTTAGTTCTTTCTTTCTTTTCTCTCTATCTCGTCTTCTTGTTATCTCGGTACATAGGAATATACTTCTATCCATAGCTATAGTTTCTCCTCTCCAAACTCGCCTTCGCATAAGATGACCTCAAAGTTCTCGTGATCCTCACCAGGGCTGCCACCTGATGCTGTGCTGCTTTTTACTACTACGTGGTATTTCTCTGTACGTAGGACATCTCTAGTTGTCCTATTAGCGAACTAGATAGATAGTGGCCATGAGCGGTGCAGACATATAGCCCGCCATGGCCGCCGACCGCCGCTGAAGTTATAAACCCTGATGGCATCATGAATGAAAAGCATCTGAAACATCATAATTAAAGTACTGTGCGAAAACGTCACAGCAACCGGTAGCAACACTCAGTGAACAAGCGATTGAGCTTCCTCATTGCCACCGCGTCGATTCTGCTGCGTGTGTCACCATCAGCGTGATGTCTGTGAGACTCTCTTTTTCTTCACTACTGCAAACGAAACTAAACTCGCTCTTCCCTATCCACCAATTCATCATCCTGCCACTTCATTACCCAAAAACTACACTCCTACCCTCTATTCTATCTATTCTACATGGACAATAATATCCGCTGGAATCATAGAAACCCAGGAAGAAGGAATAGGGAAGCCAGAAGAGTAGCACTTGCAAACGCTGCTGCACATAATCTGCTCGCACCGTGAAACTCACGATACCTCAACTCCAGGCATCAAGCCATTATCTCTGTGGTTACGGCTGCATTTGAAGCTCTTTCCGAACAACCTCTATCATCACACGCAATCACTGCACCAGCTCCCAGCCCAGTATCGGGCCCATCCACTCCTCTTCAATACCACCCTATTGAAGAGGACTTCTACAATCATCAGGAATCAGCTACGGGGCAAAGTAGAATCGCCCCCTATGCGGAGCCAAACCACCAGCAACCTATCAACGAGAGCGGAAACACTCAGCATGAAGACCAATCAATCTATCAGGACCCCGTCCACTAAGACTACTCTCCTTTCAACCTAGACCAAGATTCCGTTACCCAGCCAGACACAGACCTAGAGAGTAATAGCTCTGCTATCCCTCTCCCGAGATCTTGGCCAACGCATCAAGCTCGAACCAGTCCTCGCACCCCATCGGAAGCTAGCACAATAAGGGCACGCTCTAGAGTATCTTCAGTCGCCTCTTTCGAAATTCGTAGCAACTTTAGGAGCTTAGAGAACTGGATCATGAGTTCACTCAACAGGACGCAAAGAAGGCCACAATCGCTCTGAATAGGCCTAGACTCTCTGCAGCATCACCAGACCTGATTCGTCTAATCGAAAATCACTACTCTTCTTTATCTACTCCAATCCCTGATTTTATCCTTCCTTACGTTTCCTATACCTATTCCTTTTTTCCTTTAGGACTAGACATTCCCAACTCCAGAGTAGGCAAGAGCACTAGATCAGGAGGCGCAGTCCAACTCTACAAGCCCAAGAGCTAGAATTAATCCAGTCTAGATTTATACAAGCCATTGATACCTGGAAGGGCAAGAACATATTATCTTCTACTCTGGAGATCGAACAATCTTCCAAACTCCCTGATTGCTCATTCGCTTCAGCAGAAGAGGAACCAATTAACCCCACTCCTGTCCCTCAGGAGGCTCCTGTTTCTCAGGAGCGAGGTGTTTCTCATCTCAGAAAACCCAGTGGTGTTACTCATCATCAGAATATAATTCGAACCCATTCCCAAGTATCTTATCCCTATCGATTATCTGAGCCTTCTACACGATCCCCTCTATTTCATAAATCAAACCAATCACCTCTCCCCGCAGACATGTCAGAGCATTCAGAAGAAGAAGAATACAGCGCCCCCTCATCCTCCAAGCAATCCAAGAGAAAATCTCCTTCCCCAATGGACCCAAATACCCCCTCTTGGGTCCAATCATTCATAGCCAGCACTGCGGAGGATAGAAAAGTAGCTATGAAGGCAATACAAGCTACCACAGCCTTAAGTAGTACCTGTAACGGGGCAACCCTGGACAGCAGGACAGACGAAAGCGATGATGCAAGGTGGCTCTAGGAGCACAGCCTTACTTCAAGGAGGACACTAAGGAGGACGACGAAGGCCGGACGGGTACAAGCGCAGGCACCGGTAAAGTCAGAGACACGAGCAAGGGCAAAGGCACAAGCAAGAGCAGAGGACAGGGGGCAGAGCAGAACAAAGCAAAGCAGGGAGAGCGAAGACCAGATGAAGTCATCGAAAAAGATGACAAGAGCTATGAGGAGGCCTCCTGCGAAGGCGAGTTTGGACGCGTGGGACTATGGCTATGAATAGGAGTATATTCCTATGTATCGAGATAACAGGAAGACGAGACAGAGAGAAAAGAAAGAAAGAGCTAAAGGAAACATTCCCCCGCCCTATTTAACACTATCCTCCGCCAATCCGCCAAGACCACATATCGTCATACATAGAACCCCAAAGAATTCCATCGCACCCACACTGGCACCTCGTATTCCTCCCTACCATCTTTACTATTTACATTACAAATCCATCATGCCATAGAAACCCAAAGAACCTAATAACGTCATTCCTCCACCGCGCATCCCTACCTCACTTAACACTCCTTCATTCATCATAATCATACATCGCCTACCGGATTGTTGGGATAGATGCCAAGACGCCGGGACAGTACCATAGGTGAAGTGCTTAAGACCTGCGAAGGCAAAACCGATCACGGTCAGCACCAAGGAGGCGCCATTAAACCCGAAAACGTTGGGAAGTTCGAACCATCATCCATACCAGATGCTGATGCAGCCCAATGTTTCATAGACGCCATAGAGGATAGCGTCAACATCTACGGCGAATCACATACCTTAGCACTACTAAGGCGCTGTATCTCAGGTCCCATAGCCACAGATTGGTACTTCGAGCTCTCAAAAGCAGATAGAGATGAGATGGCTCTAACCTCCATCTACTGGATAACGAAAATACGACGGAATTTTATGCCCAGGAGAGCCCTACTGGAAGTCGAAGCTCAGAAAGAGATATTCACCTATAATCAGAATAGATCAGCATTAGACTATGTTACACATAAGATTCAACTACTCCGGATTGCTGGAGTAACGGACGAAGACTTGCAGTTAGAATATATCCACAGAGGACTATCTCGTGCACATGAGCTCTACGCAATGATGGAGATGAAGATCAGGGACGATGGCTCAAACAAGGTCCAAGACTATAGGAACAAAGTTCAAAAACTCCAAGGAGCGGCCTATACAGTCGCACCGGGGGCAACGACGAGAATGGTTGAACGACGAGCAGGGGTGTTTGTCAGTCGAGGCGGTAGCGCTCAGGCTCATATGCAACCACTGGGCTGACCGAAATTTGTGTTTTCGTCGTTGCCTCAGGTTCGTCGTTGCCCCAAAGTTGACTGTACATCCCACATAGCATGATCAGGTGGATCCGACCGGTCCCAAAGAAGACCGTGGAACACGTTCCCGGACAATCAAAAGACCTCAGCAGCCCCAAAGTCTCCTCCAAGAGCCATCACTTATCCAAATAAGGCCTTTCAGCCCGGGCCTTCCGACACCAACGCTATAGTCAGGAGAGAAAAGCCTAGGGAACCCGGGAGAGCCTTCAAACGCATTAGAAAGTGTAAGAACTTCCCGGCTTGTGGAGACGGAGAACATTGGGACAACGAATTCAAGATGAAGAACTCAAAACTCCCGGCAAAGAACACCCGTATTAGGGTGTCGCATCAAGCAACCCGAGTAGTCAAGTAAAGAGCTTAGAGTTTGAAACGCTAACCGCAGAGGCAGTAAGGAACAAGGTCTCCTCAGTCTTAACCAGCCTAGAGTCTCGATCGCTCGATGCTAGTCCTTCCAGTACACAAACGGTTCTGAAATACGAAGATGGTTCGAGGTGGAGTCTTCAGGTCACTTGATGGTTTTTCAAGACAAAGTGTAAAGCATAAAGTAATAGATATTATATCGATAAGACTCTTTCTTCGTCGCTGATGATTTTCAACAAAGTCAGAGAATGACACAGTATTTATATCCCGTGCCAATGTCATGCGGACTAAGTATTATAATTACAATAAACAAGTGCGAAACTCCGAAGACCCTGAAAATACGCCAAGACAAAACCAAACGCCAAATCTATTCCACCATCTAAATACCCCTGGCCTCTATTTCCAGAAATCCCTCACCCTTTATCTCGTTTATGGATAACGTCCCGTTTGCTGCATGCACTCAGCTTTTGTCAGTGGTCATGAGGAGTCTTCGAGTTCAGCCTACCTGATAACATCCCGGTACCGGGCTCGACTTCGCTCGCCAACTCTTTCCCGACATTGTTACCTATCACCAAGGAGCATAGCTCAACATCAGGACTGCTAACAATCGGTACTGGAGGAGTCGGGTAGTCTTACCTTCCCCAGAGGCGCCATCAGTGTGAGCTTCCTTACGACCTTCGCCCTTCGATCGAATATGGTCCGATTGACTCCAAACTCGCACTGTTGCCTCATATACCCACCGGTATCCTGAGTGACTGAGCCAGCGCTTTGACACTCCGGGAGTTATTTCAGGGGTCGAAAACAGGTTCATTAACTAGGGATTCCGCAACTCCGCACTGGGCTCCATACTGGCAACACCGTGCCTCTCTGGCGCGCCCAGTGGGACATAGAGATTTTAGCGTAGGAATATGGGGAAAGGTCCTCCTCTTGTAGTCTTCGGGTTCTCATGACCGTAACAACCCGTACATATTACGCTGACTCCAACGATGATGACCTCTCTGACTTCAAAGAGCAAGACGCAATTAGTGACTATGAAGAGTACTATGAAGGAGTGATGCACGCCCACTTTGCCTTCGAGCGTAAAACCACTTCAGACGAGCAGCAAGGGTTTGTAGGAACAATAGAAACCCCTCCACTGAATACCCAACCAAGGACAGGAGACGCGGCAGTGGAACTGCTGGCGGCTGCTCCACAAGACGCAAAGCCATCAGCAAACAGTATTCCGGGGTCCTAGAACCCAGTCCCGAATGAAGAAAGATCACCTTCACGACTACCCTATCCAATTGCACATGTCTGTGGGAAGTGCAGCTTGGAGTTTAAGTCTAAGAATGCCCTTTTCCATCATCTGAAAGAAGCAAACCATTACCAGAGAGACCCAAAGGCAACAGAGAGCTCAAAAACAAGAACTATTGTGGAATCAAACTCTACCTACACTTCAGACCCAGAAGATAGGATCTTAGACTACCAATACATGACCCTAAACGTCACATTCGACCCAGACAAAAGGGAAACCTATGAGGTAGTGGCTAACACAGGCATCATGAACTCGGCCATAGACGCCGAATTCCTGCAAGCCAACATTCCCGGGGCACAAACCATAACTCTCAAATCACCTAGAATCGTTCGTGGTATCGGAGGTGGATCAGTCATAGTGGGCAAGCTAGCGTTAGTCTTTACATACTTCATTAGTAACGGTAGCACCCTTAGTAAGCTTAACATTATATACCACATCTTTAACGACCTAGGATGTAACATGTTGATTGGCAAAGATATCTTTCTATCCGAATCAGCGGAAATAAGATTCACACAAGGTATTAGGGTGTCGCACCAGGCAACCTGAGTAGTCAAGTATAGAGCTTAGAGTTTGAAACGCTAACTGCAGAGGCAGTAAGGAACAAGGTCTCCTCAGTCTTAACCAGCCTAGAGCTCTCGATCTGGCCGCCGACGCTAGTCCTTCCAAAGACGAAAAAAGACGTAAGAAGTTTGGAGTTTCTAGGTGGAGTCTCAGTTCTTCAATTTATTTATTTATTTATTTATTTATTTATTACTCATACTGCTTGCATCCGAACCCGGATATGGCATACAAAGAAAGAACTCAATCATCACGGTCGTTCTCGATATTCCTATCAACCCTCTTTCGCCGGTTATCATGCGTGTTGTCCTCCCCATTCCAAATTATAACGATAGGTGCAAGCACCTTGGTGACTATCCTTCCCCTTCTCTATCTCCTTCTTCCTCAAGTCTCCCTCATCCCACGCTGTTCTCCTCTTTCTCCATCCCTCTCCCCAGTGTCCAGGTTCCTAGTGGCGATCTGAGATGGTATAAGAATTTATCGATGGTTGCCTGAAGTCCTTTGTCTCATGCATGGCGGTCATCCAGTTGAGTGGCATTGGTTTGATTGTGGCGGTAAGATCTTTTCTGAGTTCTGGTAGTGGGTGTTGTTTGCAGTAAAGCAGAGTGAGTTGGGGTTTCCTGGATACCCACACCTGAAATCCCCTGTATCAATATTTGCTGTTGGTATTCTGGATAAGTAGGATTTGGTGTATCCATGACCCGCTCGCATTTGGGTAATTGTCTTTTGCAAGTTTTCTTTGGTATGTTTCGACGAATGCCGACATCTTGGGGAAGGTGCCTCTGTAGCTCCTTCCTTTCTTCATAGTTTTCCAGTTTCTCTCTCAGTAGCAATAGATTGCTTTGATTTTCCTCTTCAAGTGGGTGATTGATACCCTTGCATCTGGTTCGACCCTTTCACCCTTGTCTTCTTTTTTAACCTGTCTGCGTGTTCATTGCCATTCACCTCCACATGTCCTGGTACCCAGTGGATATGTGTTTTGATGTTTAGCGCTTCAAGTTCTAATAGATTTGATCTTGCTAGTTGAGCAGTGTTGGCCTGGAAATCTTCAGGTTTTTCATTCTCTTTATCGCTGCCTGGTTGTCGAGTAGATCCAGACATCATCTGTAGAAATAACTTGAATTTCTGATCTCTTTCAGGCAAGCTGTAGCTTGAGCTATTGCGTAAAGTTTGCAATCAAAGACTTCCACCTCTTTTCCAAGGTGGTAGCATTGCTCCACTACTATTTCGTTGCCCTAATGCCAACGACTCAGCTCCATTTTCCTTCCATCAGGGACCCATCAGAATAGAATACCAAAGCGGTGTAAGTTGTTGCAATTGTCTTGGGTTGTCTGTCTATGATTTTCTGCTGCTGTATCTTTATCTGTCGTATTAATCTGGATGTCTATGATGTTTTTGATCTGTGGGGGCAATTGTATCTATTTCCTCCACCAGACTTTGTGGTTGAATCCAATCACTGACTTTGTTTAGGATCCGTGTAATCTGGACTGGTATTGTGGCCTCGCAACAGCTGAGTGCCATGGGGTAGCTATGAGTTCTCCTCTCTTCCTGATTCCTGTGTACTTGGAAATGAATCTGGGCTGAAGAAGGTCTTGATAGGGTGGGTGGCGGCATCTTAGAATCGTAAGCGTATTTCTGTTGTTGGAGGTCAAGCCTGATCTCTATGGGTAGCAGTGCAGTTTCTGCTTGGAGTCTTGATATTGGTGTTGTTCTGAAAGCACCAGTGATCCTTCTCATTCGTTGTTTTGTATCTTCTGAAGCTGTGTTTTGTATCCTATCTGTCTATTCCACCAAACCTCTGCACCAAAATCACTGATTGTAGTGGCCTTAGGTCTGATAGAGCTGTCTGAGAGCTGTTTGGCTTAGCCCTTTCTCTGTATTTCCCAACCTGGCGAGTGCAAGAAATGCCCTCATAGCTGAAGCCGCTTTAGTTTTGACATGATGTTTGAAAGATAAACTTCTTATCAAACCAAACACCCAACCATCTTAGTGTATCGCTGGCCTCAACCAAAGTACCATCAGGCATTCTAACCGCTGTATCCGTAGTGTTTGTGGTTAGTTTGTTATGGAAGTGGAGTAGTTCTGTTTTTGGGTTGTCGAATCTTGGGCATTAAACTTCAATGTGACAGCTAGCTGTGCCATTCTCTCCAGGTGTATGCAGTTTGAGCTCTCATCCTTCCCTACCATTATCATTCCAATATCATCAATATAACTGGGTATTTGTTGATGAGGAAAGTGGCGTTGAAGAATATCGAAGAGTGGTGATAGGTATAGAAGAAAAAGAATCGGTGATGTTGGGCTTCCCTGTGGAATCCCAGTTGCTATTGTTGACATAGGTTCTTGTTGCCCATCAAAGGCTAGCGAAGCTTTCCTGTTGCTTAGGAGGTTGTCTATCCATCTGACTATTTGAGCAGGTAGGCGTTTTTCCTTTGCTGTATGTATGAGTCTGTCCTTGGATACATTGTCAAATGCTCCTTTGACATCCATAAACAGTGCTGAAACGACTTTTCCTTTTTTCTTTGCTTCATCCACTATGCTTGCTACCAGCATACAGGCATCCACAGCAGATCTCTTTGGTCTTCCTCCAATCTGCCAGTGGTGGAGTAGATTGTATCTCTCCGCTAAGTATGCAAGTCTTGAAGCCATTATCTTTTCCAGTACCTTGCCTAAGCAGTTAAGCAAGGAGACGGGCCTATAAGCTTTTGGAATCGAATAGTCTGGTTTGTTGGGCTTTTTTATAATAACAACAGTGGCCTCTCTCCAAATGTGTGGGTGATTAAGCAGTCATGGTTGCTTTATAAAATGAGTTGAAATGGTGAGGTATCGCTAGGTATCTTTGTTGAATGCATTTGAAGTTTATCATCTGGCCCTGGAGCTTTGTTGGGGGAGGAAGTCATAATCGCCCTCTTGATTTCATCATCCGTCAAGTCCTTCCATGGTATCCTGTCACCTTGCGTTTGGATATCCCTTTGAGGTGAGATGGGGGGAGGTGGGAAGAGCAGCTCTGTATAGATTGGCTTTCTGCAAAAGTGGTGGCGGTTTCTCCAGTTGTAACATTGTTGAGTGGTGGTGTCGTTCCGTCTTTCTGGGTTTAGTGAATCTGAAGGCTGTGAATATATCTTTTCCTTGGCGTTTTCAAGGAAGCTGTTCAATGAGACTCTTTAGCTCTCCGATACTCTTGAAGTATTCCGATCTATGCGATCTGAATCTTTGATGCAACATAGACCTTTCCAACTTCCATTCTCTTAGGGCACTCTTCATATGTCATGTTCTGTGATCTCCTCACTCCACCATGGTTTAGATCGAGGAGAGGATTTCCTGATAGAACATTGCGTTCAGCTGTGGTTATAAGTTAGAAGTAGGATAGCTCCTGCTTCTAGGTTTTTGTTCATTTGGATGAGAGTGAAGGAAATTCCATCGAAAGGCTGAGTTCAGAGAGATCTCTAAGCGTTGTTTGAAAGGAATCATCTGCTTTCCAATTGAACCGTTCGGTTGAAGAGCACTGATTCAATTGAATCAGATATAAGGTCAAATCGAATAACTTCATGATCTGATCCAGTTCTTTCTTCTTCATCAATGGCCCAATTGGATGGTAGTGTGTTGACTGCTGTAGATGCAAACGCTAGATCTGATGCCAGTCTTGCCAGTTCTATAGTGGTAGGTTGGGATGTCTGGTTCATTGATGAGAGTGAAGTTTCCAGTTTCAGAAGCTGAACCAATGCTTCATGGCGTTTTGGTGTCTGGTTTGCTGAGTTCCACCATGGATGATGCGAGTTAAGGTCTCCAGCTATGATTGTCCTTGTAGGGAGTTGAATGTTAATCAATACTCTCTCCACCGTATAGGGTTCATTGCTATGTCCAGGTGGATCTTCGTTATAAATGTTAAAGAGGGTTAGGGCAGGTATTGAGGGGGTTGATATCTCTATTGCTTGTAGGTCTGGATCGTTGACGATATCTGGTTTAGGTTGAATGATGAGATGGGGATTGAGGTGTGTCTTAATGGTAAAGGTGAGTGTTCTTGGTGGTCGATCTGATGTGGGAATGATAATGTCGAAAGAGGGGTGTGATATTGATGTCCAGGAACCATGCGGTCATCAGGCATAACAAAAGGTTCCTGAATTATAACTATGTCTGCTGTCTCATGGGACTGAGTGCAGCAATCCAATCATGCAGTTTTGTGATCTTGCGCAATTATGTTGAATAATCTTGTACTGTGAGGATTTGGTTGTGTCCCCATTATAGCATGTCTTGTTCATTGTCTTCGTTGTTGAGGCGTTGGATGATAGAATTTCTGACAGGACATGAAGGATCATAGGCTGGATATTGCCCTTCGCAATTGGCGCATTTTGGTGGGAAGTGAGGACAACTCTTGCTCTGGGCCTTGCATTGAGGGCAGAGATGGTTTTGACTGGTATGTCTGGCAGCACATATAGAGCACACAGGACTATCTTTGGTTCTTGTCTCTGCCAGTTGTGTCCAAATTTCTGACAGTTCTTGCATTGGTCTGTTGGTCTTGATGTATGGTCTTTCGGTGGGCTCTGTGTGCTTGTCAGAAGATTCGAATCACCTAGAGAGCATGGCATTGTATGATGACTTGTTGCTGACAGCAATCATAACTGAGCTGTGAGATTTTCCTACTCTCTTTTTGGGATGTGTCATATACCTAGGTGTGGTAGCTAGAGTGACTCCGGTGTTGAGTTCATGGATTTCGCTTCTCAAGTCTTCCATTCCTTGAGCGTCGTCACGATAGTGTTCAAGATTGATGCCATGTACTGCAAGCTTGAACCATGTCTCCTGCATCGCAATGGATACAACACTGAGATCAACCTCTTTCATAGCTTTTTCAATAATCGTTTTATAATCAGCAAATTAGTCTCAGTGAATCTTTCGCTTTCTTTGAAGCATAAGATTCCCCCTCTGATTCAACTTGCTCACCTATCTGAATAAACAGTCTGCTTTGGCTATAGTGAGATCTCTATTGATGGTGTTTCTAAGCTGGACGAGGTTGAGTGTTCCATCCTTAGGTGTTGATCTGGTGACGATAATAGTTTTAGTAGCTGGGAGTTTTGGTGGAAGTGGCGTCTTAAGCATTTGGGCCTGTTCAGTTCCTTCCTGGTGACCGTTCAAAGTATCCTTCTGTTTCTCCTGTAGCTGAACAGGTTGAGTATATTCATTCGAATGGACTGGTTGTTTTCCTTGAGCTTTCTTGCTGAGTTGAGGTCTGCGGTTTGCGGGCCTGATGTGATGTTCTGGGCTGATGATTGTGGTGTATTCTTCTGTGTTCTTTGTAGCTTTTATGGATCTTGCCATTGCATCGAATCTGCTCTTCATCTCATTGTTGTTTTGGTTTGTGGCAGCAAGAACTGAATTAACAAGGTCTGCAATGCTTGAATCTGAGTTATGAGCTGTTGATTTTGTTCTCTGATTTTGGTATTCTGTTCTTTGATTTCGGTATTCTGTGATGTGAGAGTCTGCACGCAATCCCATAGTCTTTGATGGATGTAGTTTGAGGATCCAAACGAAATAGGCTGACCAGAACGTCCTGGTAGAGCCTGTCTTTCGGGAATATTTTCATTACATTGAAATAATCTCTTTCTTTTTGTTGGTATAATTCTGTGTTGTTGGCCATTGGCCGCTAGGGGATCACTACTAGCATCTTCCATATAGTCCTCAGGTTCGCTTCTATCCATGCTATCTTATAGTCATCTCTCACTTCCATATCCTGTCTTTGATTGTGCAGGGGAGGGATAATGACGGCATGCCTGGCAGGGATTGCTCAATCCCTTCAGGCATGTTGAGGCTAGTTGTTGTGGCGCTAGGAATTTGGTGGGGTGGGTGAAAGGCGGCTTGGCAGAGTTTTTGTTTGAGGCTGGCTTGGCAGCAAGGTGGGGTAAAAAATAGCAGGAAAAAAGCGGAAATTCACAGCAACTTCTGCAAAAGAAGAGCTGTGATTTCAGGAGTTGGTGATTAGGTGCAAGTCGAGATGGAGATGATGGATCTGAAGTCGGTTTGATGATATCTCTGTTGGTTGTTGAGTTATTTTCAAAAATCAGTTCCAGAGGTGGGGTTGCGTGTGTCATAGAGATATCAAGTAATAGTTATTATATCGATAAGACTCTTTCTTCGTCGCTGATGATTTCAACAAAGTCGGAGAATGACACAGTATTTATATCCCGCACAGATGTCCTGCGGACTAGGCATTATAATTACAATAAACAAGTGCGAAACCCCGAGGACCCTAAAAATAAGCCAAGAAACCTTAACGCCAAATCTATCCCACCATCTAAAATACCCTTGCCATCTATTCCTCTAAATCCCTCACGTCTATCCCGTTTATAGATAACATCCCGTTTGCTGTATGCACTCAGCCTTCATCAGTGGGCATGAGCAGTCTTCACAGTCAGCCTACCTGATAATAGCCGATCGAATTTCATTCGCTCTTTCCGTCATTGTCGGCGTCTTGGCATCTGTCGACGGTTCGATTGAAGCGATGTCGGTTCACGATGGTTGAGGAAAGATTAAGCGAGGGAGGGATGTGCGATGGAGGAATGACGTTATAAGGTTCCAGGAGGTTCTATGGCGTGATGGATTTGTAATGTAAATAGCGGAGATGGTGGGAAGGAATACGAGGTGTGGGTGCGATGGGATTCCTTAGGTTTCTATGGATGACGATATGTGGTCTTGGTGGATTGGGGCAGGATGATGTTAAATAGTGTGTGGAGAGGTTTCCTTTAGTTCTTTTTCTTCTTTTCTCTCTGTCTCGTCTTCCTGTTATTTCAGTACATAGGAAAATACTCCTATTCATAGCTATAGTTTCACGCGTCCAAACTCGCCCTCGCAGGAGGCATTCTCGTAACTTGCTCCATCTTTGTTGACGACCTCATCCGGTCTTCACTTTCCCTGCTCTGCTTTGTTCTGCTCTGCCTCCCGCCTTCTGCTCTTGCTCGTGCCCTTGTCTTTGCTCTTGTCTCTGGCTTTGGCGGTGCCTGTGCTTGCGCCCACCCAGCCTTCGTCGTCCTCTTTGGTGTTTTCCCTATGCATAGCTGTGCTCCTCGAGCTACCTAGCATCCTCGTTTTCGTTCGTCCTGTTGTCCTCGGTCGCTCCGTCACACTAAGACGAGACCACCCTTACTCGACCGGCACAGCACGAGATCCCCCCACCACAGCTCACCATGACCACCCCTGCCACTGATGCATTTGACTATCAAAAGCTCCATCAAGACCTCCAGACTTTCTTTGATTCACTCTTGGTGGGCGCTGCTGAAAGAAGCAGCGTCTGACTCCTCGAAGGGCCCATGAAGGGGTCAATCAATATGCCGTCGCGCCACCTACCGCCGAACCGAAAGCGCGGGATTCCACAAAGAAATTCAGGGGTAAAGATCGAAGAATTTCAGGAAGGGATCAAAGAAGATCTAGGAGAGATCCATGACGACTTAGCCAAGTCAAAGTCTGAGAAGCTTCCTGACCCCGAGAAATACAAAGGCGATCGCAAAAGTCTTCGAACCTTCCAGAGACAACTACAGATTAAACTCACGGCCAACCTCGATCGGTTTCCCACTTTGGCCCAACAGTTGGCCTATTCGATTTCTCGATTGGAGGGACCTGCGGCGGATCAATTTCTTGCTTATATTACGGATGAGGGAATCGCCCTCGATTCCATGGCGGAGTTTTTTGAAATTTTGAATAATGCTTTTGGAGATCCGGACCGGGCGGCCACAGCTGCTCGCAACCTTAGGGAAATTAGGCAAAGACAGCGAACTTTCTCCGAGTACTTTGCAGAGTTCCAGCGTTATGCTGCCGACTCTGAGTTCAACGAGGCTGCCAAAGTTGAATGTCTTTTGGAAGGGCTTAACTAGGACCTGATGATACAGAATGAAACCCCGGATACGATTAAGGACTGCGGGCTACTTCTCCAACGATTGGATAACAAGCAACGGGCGCTACAGGCTAGGATGGGGAGGTTTAGATTTCAGATTCCTAGTGCCCCAGCTCCTCGTCCCTTTGTCCCCCGCTCTCCCGCCGCAACAACAGCACCCCCAGCCGTACGAGGACCACCGCCTCTACCCCCGAAGAATGCGACACCAGCAGCCCATCCCTCGTATACACCTGGGGGAGCTGTTCCTATGGATCTTTCTAACAGTCGCCGTCGCCCGGACCCTCAGGAAAGGGAGGCCCGCCGAATTGAGAATAGGTGTTATTATTGCGGAGGAGTGGGACATTTGGTTAGAGATTGCAAGAGTACGCCCTCGGGAAGGGCACCACCACCAAGGATGAGGGGAGCATTGTTGGAAGCCAAGAAGGAAAAGGAGGAGGAGGTAGTATCGGAGGATGAGGAGTTAAAAGATTTGTCCCTGCACTAAGCGGCATAGTCCAGGGACCTCCTAAAGTTTTTTCTAAGGTGTCTATTTCTACGTTTTCAGTATCAGAAGGGGATATGGATGGGAATCAATTGATTGTAGTTTGTTCTATTTCTCAAAATAAAAAATCTATTGTACCCACCTATGCCTTGATTGATACTGGAGCATCGGGGTATGCATTTATTGATGAAGACTTTGTGCGCCGCCATGAATTGAAAATGAAAAACTTGAGAACGGAGAGAGAGATTGATGTTATTGATGGGAGACCTATTGAATCAGGAAAAGTAACAAGGAAGGTGAC
This sequence comes from Morchella sp. 2015-shanyang, assembly GCA_024713795.1. NCBI lineage: Eukaryota > Fungi > Ascomycota > Pezizomycetes > Pezizales > Morchellaceae > Morchella > Morchella sp. 2015-shanyang. The sequence goes on along the minus strand of JAMGZB010000019.1, from coordinate 1,039,554 downwards.
GTTGGAGTTGGAAATTAATGGGCATGTCGAGGAATGCCCTTTCTTTGTTATGAAGTTGGGACATTATCCGATTGTGATGGGAATACCTTGGATGAGAAGGCATGGAGTTCTTATTGATAGTGGGAGGAATGAGATTCGTTTTCAATCATCGGTATGCCTCGAGCACTGCATAGCCAGTCGTAAACCCATTATTGCTCGGGGAATTTCGACACCACCACCAGAGAGACCGGTTACGCATATATCGGCTGTCACCCCTCGGTCGTTTAAAAAACATTCTCAAGACCCGACCGTTCAGATTTACTCCACGACCCTGTATGCTATTAACAAAATACTGGAAACTCCGGCCAATCCTGATGGAACGATCCCTATAGATTATCAACGCTTCCGGCAACTCTTTGATGAAACCAATGCCTCGAAGTTACCTCCGCATCGTCCCTATGACCATGAAATTAAACTTCAAGAAGGAACAGTTAAGGACAGATACCCTCTTCCCCTGACCCCGGAGACTATGGCCAATTTGGCACGGGCCAACTATTTTACAAAGCTGGATTTACGATGGGGATACAATCAAATACGAATCAAGGAGGGGGACGAATGGAAAACTGCTTTCAGAACCCGGTATGGACATTGGGAGTATTTAGTAATGCCCTTTGGATTGACGAACGCTCCTGCTACTTTCCAACGCTGGATTAACGATATTCTTCGCCCCTTTCTCGACCGATATGCTACTGCCTACCTGGATGATATCCTTATCTACTCCGAAACTCTTGAGCAGCATCAGCGAGATGTACAGCAAGTTCTGGAAGTCCTTGAGGCCAACGAAGTCCACTTGAAGCCGGAGAAATGCAAATTTAGTGTGCAAGAGACTAAATATCTCGGCATGATTCTGACCCCCGGGGGAATGAAGATGGACCCTGCCAAGGTACAAACGATAGTGGATTGGGAGGCACCAAAGACCGTTAAGGAGGTGCAGGAATTTCTTGGGTTTGCGAATTTTTACCGGCGGTTTATTTATGCCTATTCCCGAGTGGCTCGTCCCTTGACTGCCCTAACGAAGAAGCATGTGCGGTTCGAATGGACTCAGAAGGTAGAACAAGTTTTTCAAAAATTGAAAACCGCTTTTACAACTGCTCCGATATTGATGCACCCTGATTCTGAAAAAGAGTTTATTGTGGAGACAGATGCTTCTGATTATGTATCAGCCGGGATTCTATCACAACGAGATGAGGAACAAATTCTGCACCCAGTGGCGTTCTTTTCAAAGACCCATTCCCCGGCGGAGTGCAACTACGAGATTTATGACAAGGAATTGCTAGCTGTTATTCGATGCTTTGAAGAATGGAGACCTCATTTGGAAACGGCCCAATTCCAGGTTAAAGTACTAACGGATCATCGCAATCTTGAATATTTTATGTCAACTAAATTGCTAAATCGGCGCCAAACTCGTTGGGCAGAATTTTTGTCTCGTTTTAATTTTGTTATTCAGTATAGACCGGGGAAGCAGGGAAGAAAGGTAGATATATTGACCAGAAGATCCAAGGACCTGCCGAAGGAAGGAGATGAAAGGCTGGAACAGCAAAGTAGAGTGGTTCTGAAGAAGGAGAATCTGGATCCTAAGATAAGTTTGTTAGCGGGCTCTTTGGCAAATGAACCCGCTGAAGGATCGTCTCCCGTGGTTAAATTATTTAACAAAGCTTACCAGTGCGATAGTTTTCCAAATAAAATTCTCTCTATGCTTCGAGACGGGGTTCGACAATCGAAGGAGATTTCATTGGCTGAGTGTAAGGAAGGAGAGGAGGGGCTATTGCTTTATCGGAATACAATTTATGTCCCTGATTACGACGAACTCAAGCTCTATTTGTTACGGGAATATCATGATAAACCTTCAGCTGGTCACCCGGGGCGATCAAAGACCTTGGAACTCCTGAGTCGAGACTATTACTGGCCGACCATGCGGAAATATACAGACCGCTATGTCCAGAATTGCCATACTTGTCGACGAGCCAAGGTAAATCATAATCCCCTGCAAGGAGTTCTTCGACCATTGTCAATACCCAAAGGACCCTGGACGGATGTGACGATGGACTTTGTGACGGGTCTTCTGGAGAGCAATGGGTTTAATGCTATTCTCATGGTCGTGGATCGACTAACAAAAATGAAACACCTTATTGCTACAACTGAGAATGTTAATGCCAGGGATCTGTCTCGTCTATACCTGGAGCAGGTATGGAAGCTATATGGACTACCAGAAACTATTGTTTCAGATCGGGGAACACAGTTTACGGCTGAGTTTTGGAAGGCTCTATGTGATCGATTGGAAATTGCCCCTCGCTATTCCACTGCATTTCATCCTCAGACTGACGGACAAACGGAAAGAACCAATGCGATTATGGAACAGTATCTTCGGAGTTATGTTTCTTATCAACAAGATAATTGGACTGATTTCCTACCTCTCGCCGAATTTGCTACCAATAATCATATTTCCGAAACAACCAATATGTCTCCTTTTCAAGCTAATTATGGGAGACACCCCCGAATGACATTTGGGCCTCTACACCATGGAAGCACGACGAACGAGGATCAAGCTAATGGATTGGCAAGGGAGATGTCTCAAGTCTTTGATTTCTTGAAGAGCGAGATGTTTAGGGCTCAGAAGATACAGGAGGAAATGGCTAATCTACACCGGACTCCGGCACCTCGATATGCTGTTAGTGATTCCGTTTGGTTATCTACTCGAAATCTTGAGACCAAACGACCCTCGAAGAAGCTGGATTGGAAACAGGTTGGCCCTTATCCAGTTAAAAGAATAGTGAGCCCTTATGCCTATGAGCTTACTCTTCCCGCCTCCATGAAAGTCCATCCGGTCTTTCATGTTTCGCTTTTATCGCCAGTTACCAATGATCCTGTTCCAGGGCAAATGATTGAACCACCCCCACCTGTGGAAGTTGAAGGAGAGACTGAATGGGAGGTAGCGGAAATATTGGATTCGCGGAGAAGAGGGCGGCGGGTAGAGTATTTGGTTAAATATGTTGGATATGAGGAGCCATCATGGCAACCATCAAATGACCTTGAACATAGTCCCGATCTTCGACAGGCGTTCCATCGCCAATACCCTTCGAAACCTCGGCCTATCAGGAGCTAGGCCCTTGGAGGGGACCTGATCTGTCCCGGCGTCTTGGCATCTGTCCCGACGGTTCGGTGGGCAATGTACGGTTGCGATGGTTGAGGAAAGATTAAGCGAGGGAGGGATGTGCGATGGAGGAATGACGTTATAAGGTTCCAGGAGGTTCTATGGCGTGATGGATTTGTAATGTAAATAGCGGAGATGGTGGGGAAGAATATGAGGTGTGGGTGCGATGGAATTCTTTAGGTTTCTATGGATGACGATATGTGGTCTTGGCGGATTGGTGCAGGATGATGTTAAATAGTGTGGGGAGGGGTTTCCTTTAGTTCTTTTTCTTCTTTTCTCTTCGTCTCGTCTTCCTGTTATTTCGGTACATAGGAAAATACTCCTATTCATAGCCATAGTTCCACGCGTCCAAACTCGCCTTCGCAGGAGGCCCCCACGTAGCTTGCTCCATCTTTGTTGACGACCTCATCCGGTCTTCACTTTCCCTGCTCTGCTTTGTTCTGCTCTGCCTCCCGCCTTCTGCTCCTGCTTGTGCCCTTGTCCTTGCTCTTGTCTCTGGCTTTGCCGGTGCCTGTGCTTGCGCCCACCCAGCCTTCGTCGTCCTCTTTGGTGTTTTCCCTATGCATAGCTGTGCTCCTCGAGCTACCTAGCATCTTCGGTTTCGTTCGTCCTGTTGTCTTCGGTCGCTCCGTCACAGCTATGGTCAGGACGAGGGGGGACGAGACTGACACGAGACGTGAGTGAGGACGAGGCGAGATACTATGGGAGACCTAGAGGGTTTTGGCAGCGACTATGGTTATAACGTAATATATTCAGGACTCGGTACAACAATAGAAACGAAACTAAACTGTAGAGTTGATAACAGGAAGACGAAGTAGAGAAGAAAGAGAAAAGAAGAAATAGAAAGAGAACCCATAGCCGAATATATATACTAGTCCATACCCCTGTCCGTGGTGACTCATACTCCGTATAACGGAATCCCATAGAAACCCGAAGAACCCAAAAAGGAAAACCCGAACCAAAACCCATTCCTCAATATTCTCCCTTCCCCTGTATCTCGTGGCACGCCGTAATAGAACTTGAAGGTCTGAATATACCCTATCCATGAACTTATCGAAATGGGCATTATAGAATGCTATTCCTGAATGGCATTTATATATCACGGGGCGAGGTGAAGACGTAGTCAAAGGGGCCAAGGTACACAACCGAGGCAGGGCAGTACGGGGTAAGGCGAGACGGAACGAGGCGAGGCCGGAGTCAGTGTAGTGATGGACGAGACAAGGGGAGGCACAGAGCTATGGATTAAAGAAATCTCCGGAGGGATGTCTTGGCGAGATCTAAGGTTCTATTAACTAAAGTGACAGGAAGGTTGCGTGAAGAAGAAAGGAAAGAAAGAGAAACTCTACAAGCGAGGGAGAGAGCTCCCTATATATAGTCCTAGAATCCCTGCACTGACTCATACCATAGGCGCCCGTGGAACCCCAGGGAAATCCCTCTATTAGCAATACATGCATACAGTTGACTTATAGAACCCTTGTACAGAAACCCCTAGAATACTATGGAAAATCCCTGACTAATCCTTCTTCCCGCAACACCGCCTAGTATCTTCCACGCCCTGATATTATAAGAATCTTATTATTTTGACTGAGAAAAACCACCTGTAGGTGCAGAGGATAAAACCAGTGACGATGGTGATATACTCCCAAACCTCTGTAGGCAGTTTAGAAGGCTTGAGGAGCCTTCATTTGGGAATTGGAGTTTTTTGTTTTTGTACATGCAGTTCTCAATTTTACCCCGGTTACCTCTTTAGGTCTCAGCAATAATTATAGGATTTATCTTTTGTTTTGGCTCCGGAGACTACCGACGATTAAGCGAAATCCCCCAAAGCTCCCCCATGATCCCTGCCAATCTCCTAGGCTCCCCTGAGGGCTCGCTAAGCCCTCTTGATATCTCCAGAGACTACTGATGATTAAGTGAAACCTCCTAAGCTCTCCTGGGCAGGAGGCTCCTCAAGCCTTCAGATGGCTTCAAAAGCCTGATTAGTGCGCTTGGTGCCTCTGCTCTCCTGATTCGAGTGATATCATGTTATACGATATTCGCTATGTTTTTTTTTGTTTATATCATTAATCGTATCCAATATTCGCTATATAGTGAGGTTTCATCATAGATAAACACCGCTCACTGGTTTTCATGTCTTCAAACCTACTATTTTTAAACCTGCCACTTTCAAACATACGATTCTTCAGGCCATCCGAGGCCTCTCAAGGCTTCAATCTTGAATTACTATACAATATTTAAGTTGGTACAGTATCCACTCTGAAGCTCTATATTCAAGCCATTAATAGCCGCATCTTTAAACGTCCCTTCAAATTTTAACACCTACTCCAAACCTCCAAAAAGGCTCTACAAACCCGGAAAAGGCTTCAACCATGCCAACACGCGGAAGACGAGCTGCTACGTACAAGTGCATGACAATCTACGACTGCCGAAGAATCCTACAATTGACTGGAAAAAATGCTATCTATGAGGCTCTCCGTAGCGAGCTCACAGACAAGATGGTAAGAATAGGGTGGGACAATCTGTGTCAATTTTGCATGGACCACAGGGCCATCATAGCGCTAAAAACCACATGGTCAGCAAAGGCTTCAGAGGACTCTATGAAGATCTAAGCAGCCCTCCTCCGCCTAATTTTCGATATATCCCAGAAGAGAAACAGGGCAGCCCAACGCCATGGTGGGGCTTTGGGGGGCGCAGATGATGAAGTTAAAGATACATCCACCTCCGGGGCATCTTCTGCCAGCACAAACAAACTGTAGATCACACCAGAGTTCTGGCAGGCCTTGGAAATACCCTACAGGCTGGCAATAACCATATATATTATTGACCCAGAAAGGGTTACAGGCATCCCCAGTGATATATACCACTACTACGATTGGTACGGGCCCGGATCGCTTATCCCCTTTATTTAACATCCTTCAGGGGTTGTCTATACAAGATTTGGAAAGACTTGCAATAAAGCGAGCTCCATCAGCGGCTCCAGGGAGCCCCGCGAGGGCTTTCCAAGCCTTCCACGTCTAACGGGACGGGGTTGGGTTCAAGGACAGGGCAAGATAGGTTTAGGAGCAGGGCAGAGACAGGGTCGGCTCAGGAGATACCTGAGGTGAGACAGGTTCAGGTTCAGGTTGGGGTTCGAGTTCAGGTTCAGAGATGAGGCGAGGAAAGGAGGGCCGAAGCCAAAGTATTGTATTGCTAACAGAAAGAAGACGTTGCCTAGAGAGGTGGAAACATAGGAAAGAACGAGCCATATACATACAACTATTTCCTCAAGCCGATGACTCATATCATAGAATCCCATAGAAACCTCCACACTCCCGTGCCACCCATACCATTCCCAATAACCCCAGTTCTATCTTGTTACTACCCCATTCTTCCTAGCGCTTAAATTCCATTACCCGAGCTCCTTTCTAAACCATCATTCTACTTCCGACATCGACCGATACTATTCAACAACCTTGTTCCGAAGATGTCTTGGTGGGAGGCGAGGTGCAGGAGGCGGAGCCATGATACTACGGGGCGTTGTCCAATTTGGCCCTCCGGGGACAGGCACTCTATCCCCTAAATCGGGAATATGTGCAGATCGGAGATTCTGAAGAGCTGGAAGGTTGGCTCAAAACTACAGAGGCAAAACCCCTAAGGCTCTGTGCGGTGCTTCATAGGCCTTTGGCAATTATTACTGGTCCTACCCAAGGGCCTCAAACATCTTCACTAGAAGGATATCAGCACTTTACTAGAGGCGACATTGATGGACTAGAGCTTGATGTTGAGGAGGAAATGCTAACCTAACATTTAGGAATAAGGTTGATCAAATAGGTTTGAATATCTCCATACATCGTACTGATGAGGGGTGCCAGATGCTACAGGCAGTGGTGCATGAGCGTTCTGAGAGGTACGCGGCGATTGGAAGAAGGCTCAATGAGCATTATAGAAGGCTCTACCCAAATGCCATTACCTTTGAGTCTTGTCACTATGATCGAGAACGTATTTGGACCCAGGCTGAGAGAAATCACTTGTTTAGGCACATTAATGGTGAAGGTGGAGATGCCAACGACTGTGTCTCCGAGGACTCTAGCAACCTAGTGTGAGTTTAGAAAGCCCGAGGAGCGTTGATTGGAGCTTAGAAGGCTTGATTGGAGCTTAAAAAGCCTGATAAGCGGTTTGATATTGACTGCAGTTTTTTGTTTTTTGGAGATGCAGTTGCAATTTTGCCTATTTGGGAATGTATGGTTGCCTATTTGGGTATCGTGTTATCTTATTTAGGTTAGTTATAGAATTGATTTTGTCTTAACGAGCCGTCTGGAAGGCTTCTCGCCAAAAACCTCTAATTGCCGAGAAAAAGCAAAGATGATATGGTGTGAATCGAACCATATATAGTGTAGGTGAGAGCCTTCAGAAAGGCTCTTCCAGCCTTATAAACCACCAATATGGCTTCGCAGAGAGCAAAAACCAACAAGCATGCCGTTGAGGAAGGACATGGCATGCAAGCCCTGATTTCCTCCTCCATTAATAAACGTCTAACGGGGGCGATGAGTGTTTCGAGTGCTGCGAGCAGTAGGAATTCCAGTACTACAGTACCAGATACTGCCCCTGATTACTATGCCTCCCCGAACCCTCCAGAAAGGTTTCCAAACGGAGCAATATTGATAAACGGAGCGTTGCAGGTCCCACCAAAAACATGGAGTGATTTTGATGATCATCCAGAGAAGGAAGACTACGTTCAAATCCATGAGGATGACTATGAGGATGAGGAGCCGGGAGATGAGAATGCACCACCGCCCCAGCATATGCTTTTATCAAAACGCAATATATCCCCAGTCCCACCATCCCTACCACAACCACCACCACTATCACGACCACTGCCACGACCACTATCAAACCAGGGGTCGCGAGCTGGAAAAACACCAAGGGAGGCCCCTATGGCCTCCGCTAGGGCTCTTGCAGCCACTCGAAGGAGACCTAGTGGACTGGCGGCAGAAGCAATTGCTTCTTTTTCTTTTGCAGTAAATATGATGCAGGTATGTGATATTTAAATCCCCCTCGTCTCAGTCAAACCGCTGATATAACGGAGCACGGAAACCGTCATGTCGTGAATTGACGAAAGCAGGACAATTTACGGAAGGCTGGAGCAGCCTCCGAAAGGGCTAGTATTGCCTCTACAAGTTCCTCATTTCGTTCGACCAGCAACACCTTGCGACAAGAACTCGACTGTAAGAACGAGACAATCCCTTCAAATTCATAACCCTTTCACATGCCTAGCTCTCCACAGCAATATCGTAGAGCCATATCTCTATATGGAACGTCAACGCCTTCGCAGTATGGAACGCCAAAGCCTTCGCAGTATGGAGCACCAGAGCCTGACTCCATTAATGAAAACGCAGCAGAGGCAAAGTCCGCAATCAAGTATGCGGGATACCTTCTCGGACGTTATACATTGTTCAAGGAGCCTTGGCCTCAAGCTGATTCTCTTAGTATTAATATCTGTCGGTTTTGCAGTGAGGTAAACGAACATTTTAATACAAGTCTACCAATAACTAAGTTAGCTAGGGGCAACGTGAGTGCCTCGCGCGCCTTTCGGAGGGCTTAGGGAGCCTTCGCTAACTGCTTCCATTAGGTTCAAATCAATTGTTCGCAGGTGAGATTGTATCTTGTTTTTACAGTGAATGACTGCATATCGAAGGATCTTTTGTATGGCTTGAGCGAGGAGAAAAAGCCAGAGGCACAGGGTAAGAAGGTGTACTTTCTCCCCGAGAACGACCGCCTTACAAGCGATCCTGACAATTATACTGTAAGAGCTATCTCCACCGTGCTATGAGCCTTCGGCAAGGTGCTGACAGCCACTAGCCAGGGCGGCTTCACCTTTGTGCCGCGGAGATCGTAGAAGTAATATTTCTAAAATATTATCAACGTGATAAAATGCGTGGGGCCAGGGATACTGATTTCATTGATGATATATCTCAGGCGTTTATTAGCCTAGTTCGCACTGCACTCTGGCCCATCTTATGATCTTGGAAAACAGGCATATACGTCAAAGGATTGAACTTCAATCCACATCAGAATCCGGATATCATGAGTAAGGCACACCAAGTCCTCTAAAAGGCTCCTTCTTACTTTGGGATAGCTCCAGCTACCTATAACAGTATGTTAAGCAAATGGGGGAAGAGAAGCAAGGAGAACCAGGAGGGCACACTGGAAGTAATACGAGAATCAATTCGTGAGAAGGTAAATACACAAAAAAGTCTCGAAGAGCTGTATCTATATACCAACAAGCCTTTTAGGTTGATGAGTTAAGAGGGCCTCTAAAGATTATATCCAGAATCAGCCTGGAGGAGGATGATGTTTAATTAGCTGCAGATATAGCCGCATGAAGGACACGCAACCCCACCTCTGGAGCTGATTTTTGAAAATAACTCAACAACCAACAGAGATATCATCAAACCGACTTCAGATCCATCATCTCCATCTCGACTTGCACCTAATCACCAACTCCTGAAATCACAGCTCTTCTTTTGCAGAAGTTACTGTGAATTTCCGGTTTTTTTCTGCTATTTTTTACCCCACCTTGCTGCCAAGCCAGCCTCAAACAAAAACTTTGCCTAGCCGCCCTCACCCACCCCACCAAATTCCTAGCGCTACAGCAACTAGCTTCAATATGTCTGAAGGGATTAAGCAATCCCTGCCAGGCGTGCCGTTATCCCCTCCCCCTGCACAATCGGAAGACAGAGATATGGGAGTGAGAGATAACTATAGCATAGCTATGAATAGAAGCGAACCTGAGGACCATATGGAAGATGCTAGCAGTGATCCCCTAGCCTCCAATGGCCAACAACACAGAATTATACCAACTAAAAGAGTATTATTTCAATCCAATGAAAACATTTCCGGAAAAAGACAGGCTCTACCAGGACGTTCTGGCCAGCCTATCTCGTTTGGATCCTCTAACTACATCAATCAAAGACTATGGGATTGCGTCCAGACTCTCACATCACAGAATACTGAAATCAAAGAACAGAATACCGAAATCAGAGAACAAAATCAACAGCTCATAACTCAGATTCAAGCATTGCAGACCCTTGTTAATTCAGTCCTTGCTGCCACAAACCAAAACAATAATGAGATGAAGAGCAGATTCGATGCAATGGCAAGATCCATAAAAGCTTCAGCAATACAGAAGAATACATCACAATCATTAGTCAAGAACACCACATCAGGCCCGGCAAACTCCAAACCTCAACTCAGCAAGAAAGCTCAAGGAAAGCAACCAGTCCATTCGAATGAACATATTCAACCGGTTCAGCTACAAGAGAAACAGAAGGATACTTGGGCAATGGTTACCAGGAAGGGAACCAGGCAACAGGCCCAAATGCTCAAGACACCACTCCCACCAAAACCCCCAGCTCCTAAAACTATTATCGTCACCAGATCAATACCTAAGGATGGAACACTCAACCTTGTCCAGCTCAGAACATATCTTTAACCTCACTTCTGGAACTGATTTTTGAAAACAACTCAACAACCAACAGAGCTATCATCAAACCGACTTCAGATCCATCATCTCCATCTCGACTTGCACCTAATCACCAACTCCTGAAATCACAGCTCTTCTTTTGCAGAAGTTGCTGTGAATTTCCGCTTTTTTCCTGCTATTTTTTACCCCACCTTGCTGCCAAGCCAGCTTCAAACAAAATCTGCCAAGCCGCCCTCACCCACCCCACCAAATTCCTAGCGCCACAACAACTAGCCTCAACATGTCTGAAGGGATTGAGCAATCCCTGCCAGGCATGCATCATCCCTCCCCTGCACAATCAGAAGACAGGATATGGAAGTGAGAGATGACTATAGCATAGCTATGATAGAAGCGAACCTGAGGACCATATGGAAGATGCTAGTAGTGATCCCCTAGCTTCCAATGGCCAACAACACAGAATTATACCAACAAAAAGAGAGTATTATTTCAATGTAATGAAAATATTCCCGGAAAAAGACAGGCTCTACCAGGACGTTCTGGTCAGCCTATTTCGTTTGGATCCTCAAACTACATCAATCAAAGACTATGGGATTGCGTGCAGACTCTCACATCACAGAATACCGAAATCAAAGAACAGAATACCGAAATCAGAGAACAAAATCAACAGCTCATAACTCAGATTCAAGCATTGCAGACCCTTGTTAATTCAGTCCTTGCTGCCACAAACCAAAACAACAATGAGATGAAGAGCAGATTCGATGCAATGGCAAGATCCATAAAAGCTACAGCAACACAGAAGAATACACCACAATCATCAGCCCAGAACATCACATCAGGCCCGACAAACTCCAGACCTCAACTCAGCAAGAAAGCTCAAGGAAAACAACCAGTCCATTCGAATGAACATACTCAACCGGTTCAGCTACAGGAGAAACAGATGATACTTGGGCAACGGTCACCAGGAGGGAACTAAGAACAGGCCCAAATGCTTAAGACGCCACTTCCACCAAAACTCCCAGCTACTAAAACTATTATCGCCACCAGATCAACACCTAAGAATGGAAAGCACTCAACCTTGTCCAAATTTCAGAAACACCATCAACAGAGATCTCACTATAGCCAAAGCAGACCAAGCTTTATTCAGATAGGAGCAAGTTGGAATCAGAGGGGAATCTTATGCTCTTCAGCAAAGCGAAAGATTCACTGAGACTCCATTTGCTGATTATAAGACGATCATTGAAAAAGCTATGAAAGAGGTTGATCTCAGTGTTGTATCCATTGCGATGCAAGAGACATGGTTCAAGCTTGCAGTACATGGTATCAATCTTGAACACTATCCTGACAACGCTCAGGGAATGGAAGACCTGAGAAGCGAAATCCATGAACTCAACACCGGAGTCACTCTAGCTACCACACCTAGGTATGACACATCCCGAAAAGATAGTAGGAAAATCTCACAGCTCAGTTATGATTGCTGTCAGCAACAAGTCATCATACAATGCCATGCTCTCTAGGGGGATTCGAATCTTCGGACAAATACACAGAGCCACTGAGTACCATACATCAAGACCAACAGACCAATGCAAGAACTGTCAGAAATTTGGACACAACTGGCAGAGACAAGAACCAAAGATAGTCCTGTGTGCTATATCTGTGCTGCCGACATACCAGTCAAAACCATCTCTGCCCTCAATGCAAGGTTCAGAGCAAGAGCTGTCTCATTTCCCACCAAAACGCCAATTCATGGGGCAACACCAGCCTACGATCCTTCATGTCCTGTCAGAAATTCTATCATCCAACGCCTAACAACGAATGAAGACATGATATAATGGGGACACAACCTAGTCCTCATAGAGTGCGAATTATTCAACATAATTGCGCAAGATCACAAAACTGCATGATTGGATTGCTGCACTCACCATGAGACAGCAGACATAGTTATAATTCAGGAACCTTTTGTTAAGATGATCATGGTTCCTGACAACAATATCACACCCCTCTTTCGACATTATCATTCCCACATCAGATCGACCACCAAGAACACTCACCTTTACCATTAAGACACACCTCAATCCCCATCTCATCATTCAACCTAAACCAGATATCGTCAACGATCCAGACCTACAAGCAATAGAGATATCAACCCCCTCAATACCTGCCCTAACCCTCTTTAACATTCATAACGAAGATCCACCTAGACACAGCAATGAACTCTATACAGTGGAGAGAGTATTGGTTAACATTCAACTCCCTACAAGGACAATCATAACTGGAGACCTTAATTCTCATCATCCATGGTAGAACTCAACAAACCGTACACCAAAACGCCATGAAGCATTGGTTCAGCTTCTGGAAACTGGAAACTTCACTCTCATCAATGAACCAGACATCCCAACCTACCACTATAGAACTTAAGACTGGCACCTCAGTCCCCAGATCTAGCGTTGCATCTACAGCAGTCAACACACTACCATCCAATTGGGCCATCGATGAAGAAGCAGCAACTGGATCAGATCATGAAGTTATTCGATTTGATCTTGTATCTGATTCAATTGAATCAGTGCCTCACCTTCAATAGAAGCAGTTCGAATTGGGCTAAAGCAGATTGGGATTCCTTTCAAACGCATGACTTAGAATCTCTCTCAGCTCAGCTTTCGATGGAATTTTTCTCTCAAATGACAAAACCTAGAAGCAGGAGCCATCCTACTTCTGGAACTTATAACATGACAGAGCAATGTTCTATCAGGAAATCCTCTCGCTCGATCTAAACCATGGTGGAGTGAGGAGATCACAGAATATAACTGACGTATGAAGAGTCTTGCTGAGAATGGAAGTTGGAAAGGTCTCTATGTTGCATCAAAGATTCAGATCGCATCGATCGGAATACTTCAAAGTATCAGGAGAGCTAAAAGTCGTTGGAACAGATTCATGAAAGCTAAATTTCGAGAAAAGATATATTCACAGCCTTCAGATTCACTAAGCAGAAAGGCCGGAGCGTCACCACCACTTAACAATGTTATAACTGGAGAAACCGCCACCACATTTGTAGAGAAAGCCAATCTATCTGAGCTGCTCTCTTCACTCACGTTCACCTCAAAGATATCCAGCATAAGTGACAGGATACCATGGAAGGACTTGACGGATAATGAAATCAAGAGGCGATTATGACTTCCTCCCAACAAAGCTCAGGGGCCAGATGGGATAAACTTCAAATGCATTCAACAAGCATCTAGCGATACCTCACCATTTCAACTCGTTTTATAAAGCAATCATGACTGCTGGCTATCACCCATTTGGAGAGGCCACTGTTGTTATTATAAAAAAGCCCAACAAAATAAGACTATTAGATTCCAAAAAGCTTATAGGCCCATCTCGCTTAATTAACTTAGGCAAGCGTCTTGGAAAAAGATAATGGCTTCAAGACTTGCATACCTGGCGGAGATACAATCTACTCCACCACTAGCAGATTGGAGGAAGACCAAAGAGATCTGCTGTGGATGCCTGTATGCTGGTAGCAAGCATATTGGGTGAAGCGAAGAAAAAAGGAAAGATTGTTTCAGCATTGTTTATGGATGTCAAAGGCGTTTGACAATGTATCCAGGACAGACTCATCATACAATGAAAGGAAAAACACTGCCTCTCAAATAGTCAGATGGATAGACAACCTCCTAAGCAACAGGAAAAGCTTTGCTAGCCTTTGATGGGCAACAAGAATCTATGTCAACAATAGCTGGGATTCCCATCATGATTCTTTTTAAGTAGGGAAAGATGAGAGAGCTCAAACTGCACTTGGAGAGAATGGCACAGCTAGCTGTCACATGGGGTGAAGCTAATGCTCTGGCATTCAACAACCCTAAAACAGAACTACTCCACTTCCACAACAAACGAATCACAAACACTACGGATACAGCCAAAGTTAGAATGCTTGATGGTACTCTAGTTGAGGCCAGCAATACACTGAGATAGTTGGGTGTTTGGTTTGATAGGAAGCTATCTTTCAAACATCATGTCAAAACTAAAGCGGCTTCAGCTATGAGGGCATTTCTTGCACTCGCCAGGTTGGGAAATACAGAGAAAGAGCTGAGTCAAACAGCTTTCAGACAGCTCTATCAGACTTGCGTCACTACAATCAGTGATTTTGGTGTAGAGGTTTGGTGAAATGGACAGATAGGATACAAACCACAGCTTCAGAAGATACAAAACAATGCGATGAGAAGGATCACTGGTGCTTTCAGAACAACACCAATATCAGCACTCCAACCAGAAACTGCACTACTACCCATAGAGATCAGGCTTGACCTCCAACAACAGAAATATCTTTCTACGCATTCTAAGCATGCCGGCCACCCACCCTATCAGCACCTTCAACCCAGATTCATTTCCAAGTACACAGGAATCAGGAAGAGAGGAAGAACCTACAGCTACCCCATGGCACTCTACAGATGCGAGGCCACAATACCAGTCCAGATTGCACCGGATCATAAACAAAGTCAGTGATTGGATTCAACCACAAAGTCTGATGGAGAAAATAGATACGATTGCCCCCCATGGTATCAGAACATCATAGACATCCAGATTGATACGACGGATAAAGATACAGTAGCAGGAAATCATAGACAGACAACTCAAGGCAATTGCAACAACTTACACTGTTTGGTATTCTATTCTGATGGATCCCTAATGGAAGGAAAAGTTGGAGCTGGAGTCGTTGGCATTAGGGGCAACGAAATAGTGGTGGAGCAATTCTACCACCTTGGAAAAGAGGTGGAAGTCTTTGATTGTGAACTTTACGCAATAGCTCAAGCTACACAGCTTGCCGGAAAGAGATCAGAAATTCACGCTCTCCACAGATGATGTCTGGATCTCTTTCAGACAATAAGGCAGCGATAAAGAGAATGAAAAAAACTTGAAGCGTTTAGGCCAACACTGGGTTCAACTAGCAAGATCAAACCTATTAGAGCGTGAAGCGCTAAACATCAAAACACATATCCACTGGGTACCAGGACATGTGGAGGTGAATGGCAATGAACATGCAGACAGGTTGGCAAAAAAGAGGCGCGGGGTGAAAGGTCGAACCAGATGCAAGGGTATCAATCACACTTGAAGAGGAAAATCGAGGAGCAATCTATTCTTCTTGGAGAGAAAACTGGAAAACTATGAAGAAAGGAAGGAGCTACAGAGGTGCATCTTCCAAGATGTCGGCACCCTTTCGAAATATCTGAAACTTGCAAGCACAATTACCCAAATGCGAACAGGTACGGATACTGGCAAATCCTACTTATCCAGAATACCAACAACAAACGTTGATCTGCGGAATGCAGGTGTAGGTACTTAGGAAAACCACTCTCTTTCTTTCTGCAAACAACATCTACTATCAGAACTCAGAAAAGATCTTACCGCCACAATCAAACCAATGCCACTCAACTGGATGACCGCCATGCATACAGACAAAGGACTTCAGGCAACCATCGATAAATTCCTTATACCATCTCAGATCGCCACTAGAAACTGGACACTAGGGGAGAGTGATGGAGATAGAGAAGAACACGTAGGATGAGGGAGACTTGAGGAAAAAGGAGATAGAGAAGGAGAAGGATAGTCACTAAGGTGCTTGCACCTATCGTTACGAGCTGGAATGGGGAGGACAACACGCATGATAACCTTGGAAGAGGGTTGATAGGAATACGGTCGGGAGGAGAATTGCTTATGAAGGATAGTATATGACCGTGATAGTTGGATTCTTTCTTTGTATGCCATATCCGAGTTCGGATGCAAGCAGTATAAGTAATAAATAAATAAATAAATAAATTTCATGTTTCGCTTTTATCGTCGGCAATCAACGATACTGTCCCAGGGCAAATAATCGAACTACCCCCACCTGTAGAGGTTGAAGGAGAGGTAGAAGAAATATTGGATTCAAGGAAGAGGAGAAGGCAAGTGCAGTATTTGGTTAAATATGTGGGGTATGAAGACCCCTCATGGCAGCCATTAAGTAGTGATCTTGAATATAGCTCCGAACTCCGACAATCGTCTCATCGCCAATATCCGTCGAAACATAGGCCTATCAGGAGCTAGGCCCTTGGAGGTGACCTGATCTGTCCCGGCTTCTTGGCATCTATCCTAGCGATCCGGTATGCGATGTATGGTTGTGACGGTTGAGAAGGTGTTAAGCGAGGTAGGGATAAGCTAGGGAAGGGATGTTGTTATTAGATTCCATGGGTTCCTATAGCATGATGGATTTGTAATATAATTAGGGAAGATGGTGGAGAGGAATACAAGGTGTAGTTGCGATGGAATTCTATGGGTTTCCACAGCGGTAATATGAGTCTTGGCGGACTGGTGGAGGATGGTGTTAAATAGCAGGGAAGGATGTTTCCTTTGGTTTCTTTCTTTCTTTTTTCTTTGTCTCATCTTTCTGTTATTTCGATACATAGGAATATACTCCTATCCATAGCCATAGTTCACCCCGTCCAAACTTGCCTTCGCAGGAGGCACCCCCATAGCTCTCTCGATCTTCATTGAAGTTCCAACTTGGTCTTCGCTTTTCCTGCTCTGCTCTACGCCCTTAATTTCTGTTCTCGCTCGTGCCTTTGCCTTTGTCTTTGCCGGTACCTGTGCTTGTCCCCACCCAGTTCCCGTCGTCCCCATTAGTGTCCTCATTATATCAGGCTGTGCTCCTCGAGTTACCTTACATCATCATTGTCATCTGTCACGTTGCCCTCGGCTACTCCGTCACATTCTATAGCGTGATTGATTTATAACGTAAATAGAAGAGGTGGTGGGGAAGAATACGAGGTTTGGTTGCAAGGGGATTCTATGTAATTCTATTAGAGGTAATATGAGTCTTGGCGGATTGGCAGAGGATGGTGTTAAATAGGGCAGGAAGATTTTTCCTTTAGTTCTTTCTTTCTTTTCTTTCTGTCTTGTCTTTCTGTTTTCTTGGTACATAGGAATATACTCCTATCCATAGCCATAGTCTCTTCTCCAAACTCGCCTTCATAGGAGGCAATCTTAAAGTCCTTCAGATTCTCGTTGAAACTCTTATCTGGTCTTTGCTTTCCTTGACCTGCGCCCTCTATCTCTATTCCTGCCCTTGCCTTTACCTTTGCCGGTGCCTATGCTTGTGCCCACCTAGCCCTTATTCTTCCTCGTTAGTGTCCTCATTGTGTAAGGCTGTACTCCTCGAATTACCTTGCATCATCATTTTCATCTATCACGTTGCGCCCCGCTACTCCGTCACATACCCCACTAGAAGGTCAACCTTTTTTGAAAATTCACAACTTGAAAACTACTATTAGTAAAAATATCAAACCAAGCTTAATGTCTTCACCAGAACCTAGAGATAGTCTCACAGAGTTTCTAGGATAGAATTCTTTGTATGTGGGCTGATAGAAAATTCAATATCGAATTTCAAGTATACTTTCCATCGGGAAGGATGGCTGTAACTTCAACTGATGGCCTGTGCATGGGTAGCCATACCCATCTAGAAAAAAACTGCTAAATCCCTCTAGTAATTAAAGTGGGGTGTCACATCCTTCCAACGGCCAAAACTTGTTGGACGCGACCGTACCCAGAAACGAACGAATAAAATCCCCCAGCCCGACGTTGTGGCTGCAGACACGAGAATAGAGGTTTAGAAAGAGGTTTAATGTAGATAGATTAGGCAGAAGGAGGTTTTAGGCTGATTCACTATTCACGGGGCTCATATGCTCGAAACTATGATCGAACTGATGAACCGTGAAACTGATGATTATTGATGATGATGATGAAGAGAGACCGAAAGGAAACAAAGCAGTGAACTATCAAACGCGCCACGTGACAAAACATTGCCAAGGCGCCAAGGCGCGCTAATCTCTAGCCGCGCTTTCAGCCCTCGCTCTACGCTGGTTCTAATCTTTCTTGCAACAACCCCCTCTCTCTCCTTCTTGTTCCACGCTACACTAGCTCCAAATCCACCACTTTTCTAGCTACTACCCCCTATGCTTAAAAGCATATGTCATCGCCGCCTTTTTCGATTGCCGCCTTCTTAATCTCCGCCTTATCTTATCATCACCGCATCTCCACATCCTCAACGTCATCGCCACAGACCGCCTTCTGCTAACTAAGAGATAGGAAAGGAAATAAGGAACGCCGCCGACTGTCATCAAACATACGAAATCTCGCCCGTACACCACGGATTCGCTAGCTAAGATATAGGAAAGCCCTCGCCGCTTCACCGCTTCACCGCTTATTAGCTGAAACATAGGAAATCGTCACCGCTTCGCCGCCACTCTAGCAAATACATAGGAAATCATCACCGCTTCGCCGCTTACTAGCAAAAAATAGGAAATCGTCACCGCTAGCTAAACATAGGGAAATCATTACCGCTTCACTGCCAACTTCACCGCCGATTACATGAAGATGACGCCGTCTTCACCGATCACACTACTTTCTTCCACTACTTTATCTAGTCTCTCACAGACGCAGACAAATCTTACTTCTTTCGTCCCCTGACCACCTCTTATATCACCGTCATGCCCTAACCATCTTTCTTCCCGAGGTACGTAGACTTTAAGATCATCTAGGTGCACTCTCTCGTGAAGACCCGACTTTCTGACGCGTGCTTCTGCTCCCGTCTTCAGATCGAATACTCTCCCAGTCTTGCCATGCCACGATACTTTATCTAGGCGGTATGGACCCTCCCATTTCGCCTCGAACTTGCGCCCATGCTGTCGATCCACCTCAAATCGACGCAGCATCACTAGGTCGCCCTCTTTAGGAGATTCCCACAACCTTTTCTTCTTATCTGGGGACCTCCGGACTAGCCTCTCACGCACGGTGTCCCTGAGCTCTTCTAATTTTGACGCTCGGAGGTTAAAGATCCATGCTTCCAGGCCTTCTGGTGTTAAGGACTTCAGCGTGTCTGCGAGGACCGCGGACGCTATTTGATTGCGGGGAGTAGCATCAATTCGAGTCTTGCGTACATTGTACCCAAAAAGGAGCTGGCTGGGCGTGTGTACCCGTGCGTCCTAATGATCCTAGTATTGATCGCATGGACTACCTGCGGAAGCACCTAGTCCCATACCAATCGTGTTTCGTCGGAAGTCGCCATTAAGGTTCGAAATCCCACGACGATTAGCTGAACGTACCTTTCCGCGAGTCCAACTGACTGAGGGTGTGATTTAGGCGCAGGATCTTTCTTGCTGAATGATGATAGAAGCTGCTGCCTTTCACGCTTCTGAAGTGTGATCCGTTATCGTGATATATTGCTATCGGCCATCCTATAGAATCGAACTTTCGATCAGCGATTTCACTACTTGGCACTATCGACTTTCGTAGCGGGTTTATAAACAGATCTGGGTAAAGTAGTCCACAACTATTAAGCATACTGGTTCCCTTTTAGAGACATGGGTGCGATCGGCCCAAGGAAGTCCATGCCCCACATATCCATAGGTTGAAGCTGCAAGATCGGTAGCAGATCTTGAGAAGGCTTAAGGGGGCCAACTCTCTGGCAAGAATCAAACGATCGACAATAATATGAAGCATCTCGGTGCCTAGTCAGCCCATAGTATCTTCCGATCAGCTTCTTCAGGGTGATAGACTCAGCGAAATGTCCGTGAATGTCGTGGGCCCAGCGAAGAATAGTTTTAACCTCATCTTTCCACACGCATATAGCCGTCTCTGCGTTCTTTTCGATGTAAAGCAAGGAGCAGTGATTCTTGGTGACTGTGCTTGTTTGGCTTTCGTCGACTAGTATGAATCGGGCTGATTGATACTTTAGTCTGCGCCTCCATTTTGCTAATTTGGGTTCGGAAGCAGGTGCGACCTTATTCATCCTTTTGAGGATCGTCAGGACGGGAAGCTCTCCGGTAAGCTTATACTCCACTATAAGACCGTACCACTCATCGTTTATCCACTCGCTTCATTTCTCTTCTCGCATTCTCTTCTTAACTTCAACCGCTTGTTACTCACAACACCTTTCACTCTCGGCGTTCTTAATCTCGACATGCCGTCCATAAGCAAGTTTTTGCGTCTGCGGCGTGGTGGCATTCCAAGTCGAATTCGGAGATCTCTACCTCTTATCTCACTAGCCTTCCTTTTGCCTCGTCGCTCTAGCGAGAGAAGTCTTGATGATCCGTATATATCTTGATCGAATCACGGAGACCTAGGACTAACCATCCAATTTAAGTGCTTTCTCACCATTCTTGTAAGCGCTTGGCTCAGTAGCGTAATGTCGAGTCTCTGCGGAGCGAACGGCGAGATGAACATTATATCGTTCGGCATCGAAGTTTTGAAGTGGCTAGTGTGCCTGCGGGTCTTGATGGTGAAACAGCACTGCTGCCAATAAGCGTGATTGGATCGTCGTCGATTCGATAGGTGATCTGTGGCGAAGGATCACCTCCCCATATTACGTTCTCGGCGATGCTTGATTTTATGTGCTCAAACCATCTTTGGTGAAACTTCTTTCCATCTGCTCTAGCTCTTTGCCTTGGCTATCACATTTCGGCATACGATAGATGACTTCAGAATGCGTGAATGTTCTGATCGGCCTGGTATCCATTGCTTCAAGTACGTGCTAATGTGAAGGAATCGCTCTACTTAGGCGACGGAGGCGGGGGCAGGATAGTCAACTATTGCCCCGATCTTATCTATCGACGGGCGTAGTCCTTCTTCTCCACTACCTGCAAAACCCAACAGCTTCAACGACTTCATCCAGAAGTTCGCTTTTCGGATTGAGCTTTTAACCCCGAATACGCTTATCCTCAAGTATCTGTCGCGAGGAAGTCACGCAGAAGGTGGTATATGCCCGTGAATCATCGCCCATAAAGAATTCAAACGCCGATTGATCATTTTAGATAAAGCAATCCTGCGCTCATACGCCATGGATGGTCAAGCAGGATGTCTATATACAGGTAGATACAGGTGCTACCGCTAATCCCATATACCTATCCGCAGAGCAGAAGAACCGACTCAAACGCTATGAAGGCATAGTTTTGACGCTTTTTTAGCTAGCAGACACCCTAATAATACCCCATCAAGATCACCGCCAAGTACTACTGGTATTTCTCTTGCATGAGCTTTTTATGCAAGATAGGCTTATTCTTCTTCCAAGGCTGTTGAATTTGATAGTCGCTTTATTGAGCCTTGCAGAATACATGCATCTATTCTGAGGAGCTTGTCTTACTAAGGTGACAAATTTAGGTATTGCTTGTTCCATCGCTAATTGGACCATGATGACATACCCGAATCGCACATTTTGGTGAGACACCTTCATCCACTCCACTTCTTCGGGTATACAATACGCCGGTATTGATTCCAGAGCATGAGGACGTAGTGCAATTAGTCTGCATTCAGGAAGGTCACCAAGATCATCTCCAAGCAGATTTTTAATTTCTCTAGCACAGCCACGATCGCTAGGAGAGCCACCGCTTCTAATAGCTGACAAGATGTTACCGAACCACTTTTTTGATAACTTCCTGCTCAAGAGACTTGTCGACGCGGGCGATGAAACTCAAAAGGCTTTTATCCGCAGGGATATCCTGGCGTTGATCCCATAAACGCGGCCATCTTCGCTAATTAGCAGTAATAGGCCATGAATATCGCGAAGACTCCTCACCGCTGCCTTCAACCCCGACGGCGAGGCCGGAGGTCCGATCATCTTGGAGGCTGTCGCCTCTCAACCGCGATTTGCGAGGTCAATCGTCCCTGAGGCTCGATGGAAGTGTGCCTAACTTCGGCCGGAGGATCCAATCACGCTGTTAGGCCCAGCTGCTCATCCCAAGATTCTGAGAGCTGATATCGACGCCGTGACTGACCTGTGTTGCATTTTTCCAAAGACTTGGTGTCGGAGAGATCGCCTTTGCAGCCTCTAATCCGGAGGTGAGTGTAGAAATGGGATCCGAGGGTGAATTGGGCCTCAGAAATTCTCGGGATTTTTTATCGCCATCCTCCTTCGGATGCAGGATAATGATCCCATACCTTCAGCCTCGATCCGCGGTTATATTCGCAGCCATGGGCCGTGATTGATGTTCCGCTAGGCCATCATGTTGGCGAAACGGCAGTGACTACCAGTCTACGCTGTTTTTCCTAAGCGATCGAGTGAGAGTTTTCAACTTCCTTTATGATTCCAATTCTTCCCGCTTTTGTTTCTTCCATTTCTTTCTTCGTTTTCTCCGCTGGTGCCTCAACTCTCCTGCTGGTCCCTACTATTCTAGCTCGATATCTTATGGGGGACCTCCAACAAACAACGAATAAAGAACACAACTCTTCACACTTTCACGCGCTCACGGCTGCACACAACTTCTCCACACTTTTTCACCGCATTCACGCCAAGACATCCAATCCCTTTCTCTTTCTAAACTTTTTTTCTTCTTTCTTCTTCTTTTTCTTTTATCTTAACGAACACATCTTGCTCATCAAAGGTTTTTCTTATTTTCTCACTCCTCCCCTCGTCATGCGTTTCTACTATACAGGGTCCTTTTTTCTATATCTACTGTACAGATTTAACTCATTACTAGACGCCTGGCCTAGTAACGGCAGGCTTTAAATCCTGTTCTCCAGTAGCCGAGATTGACGCTTATAGGTCAATGGCGCTAACCTCGCAGAGACGGGGAACAGGAAGCGCCCATTCATCACATTGGACCCCGGGGCGGAGGAGACGTCAAAGAAGGGGTGAGGGTCCGTAAAGTCAGACTGAGGAGAGGAAAGGTGGAATAAAGGACAGGGGTCTGTAACGTCAGTGTGACGGAGTAACCGAGGACAACAGAACGAACGAAAACGAGGATGCTAGGTAGCTCGAGGAGCACAGCTAGGCGTAGGGAAGACACTAAAGAGGACGACGAAGGCGGCATGCAAGACAAGACATAAAGCCAGAGACAAGAGCAGCGACAAGAGGCAAGTAAGAAGAGAGCGGAGGCAGAGCAGAACAAAGAGAGCAGAAAAGCGAAGACCAGATGAGCCGTCACAAAGATGGCGAAGATTATATACCATGGAGGCGAAGGACACGCGAACTACACATGACCAGAAAGATATTCCTATGTATCGAGATAACAGGAAGACGAGACAGAGAGAAAAGAAAGAAAGAACTAAAGAAAACCTCTCCCCGCACTATTTAACATTCTCCTTCCCCAGTCCGCCAAGACTCCTATTACCGCCCATAGAATCTCATAGAATCCTATCGCACCCACACCTCGTATTCCTCCCCACCCTCTCCATTATTTACATTACAAATCCATCACGCCATGGAAACCCAGAGAACCTAATAACGTCATCCCTACGACACACATCCCTTCCTCGCTTAACACTTTCCAATATTCGCAATCCTGCATCGCCTACCGGACTGTCGGGGTAGATACCAAGACGCCGGGACAGATCAGGTCCCCTCCAAGGGCCTAGCTCCTGATAGGCCGAGGTTTCGAAGGATATTGACGATGGAACAATTGTCGAAGGTCGGGACTATGTTCAAGATCACTTGAGGGCTGCCATGAGGGTTCTTCATATCCAACATATCTAACCAGATATTCTACCCGTCTCCCTCTCTTCCACGAATCCAATATTTCCGCTACCTCCCATTCAGTCTCCCCCTCAACTTCTACCGGTGGAGGTGGTTCGATCATTTGTCCTGGAACAGGATCGCTGACCATCGGCGATAACAGTGAAACATGAAAGACCGGATGTATTTTCATGGAGGCAGGGAGGACCAGTTCGTAAGCATATGGACTCACAACCCTCTTAATAGAGTACGGACCGACTTGCTTCCAGTCCAGTTTCTTCGAAGGTCGTTTGGTTTCAAGATTCCGAGTAGAAAGCCAGACAGAGTCACCAACAGCGTATCGAGGTGCCGGGGTCCGATGTAAATTAGCCATCTCCTCCTGTATCTTTTGAGCCCTAAACATCTTGCTCTTCAGGAAATCAAAGACTTGAGACATCTCCCTCGCCAATCCATTGGCTTGATCCTCGTTCATCGTGCTTCCATGATGTAGGGGCCCAAAAGTCATTCGGGGGTGTCTCCCATAATTTGCTTGAAACGGGGACATATTGGTTGTTTCGGAAAAATGGTTATTGGTAGCAAATTCGGCAAGAGGTAGGAAATCAATCCAATTATCCTGTTGATAAGACACATAACTGCGTAGATATTGTTCCATAATTGCATTGGTCCTTTCCGTTTGTCCATCAGTTTGGGGATGAAACGCGGTGGAATATCGAGGGGCAATTTCCAATCGATCACAAAGAGCTTTCCAAAACTCCGCAGTAAACTGTGTTCCCCAGTCTGAGACGATGGTTTCTGGTAACCCATGCAGCTTCCATACCTGCTCCAAGTATAGATGAGACAGATCCCTGGCATTGACATTTTCAGTCGTCGCAATAAAGTGTTTCATCTTTGTTAGCCGATCCACGACCACGAGAATAGCATTAAACCCCTTACTCTCCGGAAGCCCAGTCACAAAGTCCATAGTAATATCAGTCCAGGGTCCTTTGGGTACCGACAGAGGAAGTAAAACTCCTTGCAAAGCATGACACGCTCATTGGCCGGCAGATACGGCAATTTTGGACGAATGGGTTCAGATATTTCCGCATTTTGGCTAATAAGAGTTTCGCCAGAGTTCCAAGTCTTTGATCGTCTGCGTGACCAAAGGTTTATCGCGATATTCACAGAATAGATATAGCCAGTTTCATCGCATCGTGACATAGATAGATTTCGATAAAGCAAAATTTCGCCACTTCTCCTCAGACTCGCCATGAAATCTCTTTTGATTGTCGAACGCCGTTTCGAAGGAGGGACAAAATTTTATTCGGAAAGCTATCACATTGGTAAGCTTTGGTAAACAATCTAATTACGGGAGACGATCCTTCAGCGGGTTCATTTGTCAAAGAGCCCGCTAACAAACTTATATTAGGATCCAGATTCTCCTTCTTCAAAACCACTCTACTCTGTTGCACCAATCTCTCATCCCATTCCCTTGGTAAATCCTTTGCTCTTCTCGTCAATATATCCACCTTCCTTCCTTGCTTTCCCGGTCGATATTGAATCACAAAATTAAAACGAGACAAGAACTCTGCCCAGCGGGTTTGACGTCGATTTAGTAACTTAGTCGACATAAAGTATTCGAGGTTGCGATGATCCGTCAATACTTTAACTTGGAACTGGGCTGTCTCCAGGTGAGGTCTCCATTCCTCAAAACAACGAATCACAGCCAGTAGTTCCTTATCATAGATCTCATAGTTTCACTCCGCTGGGGAATGAGTCTTCGAAAAGAATGCTATAGGATGCAAGATCTGTTCCTCATCTCGTTGTGACGGAATCCCGGCTGAGACATAATCGGAAGCATCCGTCTCCACGATAAACTCTTTTTCAGGATCCGGGTGCATCAATATTGGAGCCGTCGTAAAGGCAGTCTTCAATTTCTGAAAAGCTTGTTCCACCTTTTGAGTCCATTCAAATCGTACATGTTTTTTTGTAAGGGCGGTTAGTGGTCGAGCCACTCGGGAGTAAGCATAAATAAAGCGTCGATAAAAATTAGCAAACCCCAGGAACTCCTGAACCTCTTTAACCGTCTTTGGTGCCTCCCAATCCACAATCGTTTGTACCTTGGCTGGATCCATCTTCATCCCTCCGGGGGTAAGAATCATTCCCAAGTACTTGGTCTCCTGTACACTGAATTCACACTTTTCCGGCTTAAGGTGAACTTCGTTGACTTCAAGGACTTCCAGTACTTGCTGTACATCCTGTTGGTGCTGTTCCAAAGTCTCCGAATAAATAAGAATATCGTCCAAATATGCAGTAGCACAGCGATCGAGAAAAGGACGAAGAATATCGTTAATCCAACGTTGGAATGTAGCAGGAGCGTTAGTCAGGCCGAACGGCATTACCAAATATTCCCAGTGGCCATAGCGTGTCCTAAAAGCAGTTTTCCATTCATCCCCTTCCTTAATTCGTACTTGATTGTACCCCCAACGTAAATCCAACTTTGTAAAATACTTAGCTCGTGCCAAGTTGGCCATAGTCTCCGGGGTTAGTGGAAGGGGGTATCTATCCTTGACTGTTATGGCATTCAACTTCCGATAATCCACACACAGCCGTAAGGATCCATCCGCTTTTTTAACAAACAACACAGGTGCCCCAGCTGGAGAATTACTGGACCGAAGAAAGCCTTTCTTCAAATTATCGGCCAAGTAGTCCCTTAAAGCCTTCAACTCTTCCCTAGACATACTGTATATAGGGCCAAAGGGTGGTATCATTCCTTCTTGAAGTTTGATTTCATGATCGTAAGGACGATGTGGAGGTAACTTTGAGGCATTGGTTTCATCAAAGAGCTGTCGGAAGCGTTGATAATTTATTGAGATCGTTCCATCAGGGTTGACCGGGGTCTCCAGTATTTTATTAATAGCATACAGAGTAGTGGAGTAAATCTGAACGGTAGGATCCTGAGAAAGTTTTTTAAACGATCGAGGGGTAATAGCCGATATGTGGGTAACCGGTCTCTCTGGTGGTGGTGTCGAAATTCCCCTAGCAACAATAGGTTTGCGGTTGGCTATACAATGCTCGAGGCATACCGATGATTGAAAGCGAATCTCATTCCTCCCGCTATCAATAAGAACTCCATGCCTCTTCATCCAGATATCCCCATCACAACGGATAGTGTCTCACCAGAATAAAAGAAAAGATTCCTCTACGTGCCCATTAATCTCCAATTCCAACGTCACCTTCCGTGTAACTTTTCCTGACTCAATAGGCCTTCCATCAATAACATCAATATCCCTCTCCGTTCTCAAGTTTTTCATCTTCAATTCATGGCGGCGCACAAAGTCTTCATCAATAAATGCATATCCCGACGCTCCAGTATCAATCAGGGCATAAGTGGGTACCATAGATTTTTTATTTTGAGAAATAGAACAAACTACAATCAATTGATTCCCATCCATTTCCCCTTCTGATACTGAAAACGTAGAAATAGACACTTTAGAAAAAACCTTGGGAGGTCCCTGGACTATGCCACTTAGTGCAGGGACAACTCTTTTAACTCCTCATCCTCCGATACCACTTCCTCCTCTTTTTCCTTCTTTGCTTCCAACAATGCTCCCCTCATCCTAGGTGGTGCCCTTCCCGAGGGCGCAGACCTACAATCCCTAACCAAATGTCCGACTCCTCCACAATAATAACACCTATTTTCAATTCGACGAGCCTCCCTTTCTTGGGGATCCGGACGGCGACGACTATTAGAAAGATCCATAGGAACAGCTCCCCCAGGTGTATACGAGGGGTAGGCTGCTGGTGTTGCATTCTTTGGAGGTAGAGGCGGTGGTCCTCGTACGACTGGGGGTGCTGTCACTGCAGATGAGCGGGGAACAAAGGGGCGAGGAGCTGGGGCACTAGGGATCTGAAACCTAAATCTTCCCATCCGGGCCTGTAGCGCTCGTTGTTTATTATCCAATCGCTGAAGAAGTAACCCGCAGTCCTTAATCGTATCCGGAGTTTCATTCTGAATCATCAGGGCCATCAGGTCCTGGTTAAGTCCTTCCAAGAGGCATTCAATTTTAGCAGCCTCGTTGAACTCAGAGTCGGCAGCATAACGCTGGAACTCTGCAAAGTACTCGGAAAAGGTTCGTTGTCGTTGTCTAATTTCCCTAAGGTTTCGAGCAGCTGTGGCCGCCCGATCCGGATCTCCGAAAGCATTATTCAAAATTTCAAAAAACTCCGCCATGGAATCGAGAGCGATTCCTTCATCCGTAATATAAGCCAAAAACTGATCCGCCGCCGGTCCTTCCAGCCGAGAAATAGAATACGCCAATTGTTGTGCCGAGGTGGGAAAGCGATCGAGATTAGCCGTAAGCTTGATCTGTAGCTGCCGTTGGAACGTCCGGAGACTCTTGCGATCGCCCTTATACTTCTCCGGGTCAGGAAGCTTCTCAGACTTTGACTTGGCTAAGTCGATCTCTTGGTCTTCTTTCGATCCCTTCCTGAGCTTCTTCGATCTTAACAGTCCTCGAACTTCTTTGTGGAATTCGCCCGGCTTGTTTTGGCGTGGTGGGTAGGCTAACTGCAGATATTGATTGACCCTCGCTTTTGAGAGTCACAGACCTCTTGGCTTTTTTGCGTTGGGGTCCCAATCAAGAGTGAAATACAAAGAAAGTCTGGAGGTCTTGATGGAGCTTTTGATAATCAAATGCATCAGTGGCAGGGGTGGTCATGGTGAGCTGTGGTGGGAGGGTCTCGTGCCGTCGAAGAAGTGGGTCTCGTCTTAGCGACGGAAAGAATCGGGACAACAGAACGAATCTAACGAAAACGAGGATGCTAGGTATTCGAAAGACACAGCTTGTAGGGAAGACACTAAAGAGGACGACGAGGGCCGGGCGGGCGCAAGCACAGGCACCGACAAAGCCAGAGACAAGAGCAAGGACAAGAGCGCAAGTAAGAGCAGAGGGCGGGAGGCAGAGCAGAACAAAGCAGAGCAGGAAAAGCGAAGACCAGATGAGGTCGTCGTCAAAGATGGCGAAGACTATAAGGGGCCCCCTGCGAGGGCGAGTTTGGACACGTGGAACTATGGCTATGACTAGGAGTATATTCCTATGTATCGAGATAACAGGAAGACGAGACAGAGAGAAAAGAAAGAAAGAACTAAAGAAAACCTCTCCCCGCACTATTTAACATTCTCCTTCCCCAGTCCGCCAAGACTCCTATTACCGCCCATAGAATCTCATAGAATCCTATCGCACCCACACCTCGTATTCCTCCCCACCCTCTCCATTATTTACATTACAAATCCATCACGCCATGGAAACTCAGAGAACCTAATAACGTCATCCCTACGACACACATCCCTTCCTCGCTTAACACTTCCCAATATTCGCAATCCTGCATCGCCTACCGGACTGTCGGGGTAGATACCAAGACGCCGGGACAGGCCTTTGATTTTGGGTCGGGTTGGGTGGGGAATTACATGGAATAGGTCCCCAACCTGAGGTTCGGGGACCGAATCTTGCCAAACTTTTACGATCGATAGACGCAGACTAAGCGGAGGGGTTAAACTCACCTTTAAACGTTGTTTGTAGCATGTACCTGGGCATACAATATCTAAAAAGAAAGGTGGAGTTAGACTCAAATAAATGAGATTATAATAATATAAAAGGGTGCTTACCACAGACTGTTGATCCGCCGCGCTTGATTCAGGATGATTCGAAGAGATATATATCTAAAAAGTTAGCCTTTGCCGATAGACGATACACGATGCCTCAAAGGTTGGGAAATAAGACCCAACAAAGATACACGCCAGTGCTCAGATATTAGATTCGCTGCCGTCTGTGACAGCAAGTTAAAGGTATCTAATGCTAGATATCATTTGAGGATTGTTGTTTGCCCCCTTTCCTGTAGCCAGATCAATCCAAAAGAGACTAAGCGGGGTTAACTCACCTTTAAACGTTGTTTGTAGCATTGACTTGGGCGTAGAGACTAAATAGAAGTGAGATTAGTAAAGCCAGTAGAGAGATGGCTGCCAGAGTGGAGATGAAGAGTGGAGATGAAGGTGAGATGGAGATGGAGATGGTGAGATGCAGATGGAGAGAGAGTGAGAGAAGGTGTAGTGGAGATGAAGTAAGTTCGAGAGATGACCTTAAGTAAGCCATAGAGATGACTCATCTTTCGAACCCTAACCCTCTCCAAGAGATGACTCATCTTTCGAACCCTAACCCTCCCCAAGAGATGACTCACCACCTAAAGGGCCCTAACTAAGCCGGATCGGGCCTTAAAAAGGCACAAAATATCGGGCGTATTACCTAATCAAGTAAATCAAAGCATAAAATACCTATTAAGAGCAACTTCATAGCGTTTCTGAACACAACCACTATTACATGCCATATAAAAATGTAGTCTTAGCGGTTTTTTGTGCGTATGCAATATTAGTCGTGTTCAAAAACGCAATGAAATTGCTAGTAGTAGGTCGCTAACTAAGTCTGATAGGAATATCCGTTCTGGCGTTAAAGAACCTGGGCGCATGGTATCTTAGATTTAAATTTTAATATCCAGACTATTATATCACAATAATTGCAAAAGAGTAAAAGTTTATTTGTAAATGAAAAATATATTTAACCTATAGAACATAGAACGCATAAAGACGTAGCTTCAAACTAAACGCTTTTTAAATTTCCCCATCAACCTGCTCACTATCTATACATCTATCTCTTTTATGAATTTGTGATATATCTCGGTTGATAGACTACCAGCAAAATAAAGTTAGTAGGCTCAAAATGGGACCGAAATTGATCACGTTACATACTTTTCGCCGTCAACACCTCAGGTTCTATATCCGAATCCCCTCCCTCGTTAGTGCCGTAGTCGTCCTCGCTGCTTGAAATCTCCTCTGTCTGGTCCCCTATAACAACACTCGCTCCCGTTTCGCTCACCTCCTCCCAATGAGCGCTTATGTCGTATGCTAAATCATCACATAGTAATATTGATTCATCTCCCGATTCCTCCTCCAATTCAACTGCCGCGCCCTTGTCTTTGCTGCTCGCGAGTTATGTATTGGTGGTAGTGAAATTTCTACCTCACGGTTAAATGTTCGCTCACCGTTATCATCCACAAATGCCCAACCAAGATCATTCTTATCCTCCTCACACTCGGCCCGAGATATATCCATTATTACTATTAATTAAGGCGAGGTGGGCTTCCAAATCTGCTTTTCGCGCTTGTTGCTCTAGGCGCCTTAAGTTTTCCATTGCACCTTCTACACCACTTAACATCTCGGATTTGTAAAAGTGCTTGCAGATCATAGATGCCCTTATTGACTCGATTTCGACGTAAGAAATTTCATCTCACGAACTGAAAACACGCCAACACCAACAAAGATTCGATGGAACAATGAAGATATTCCGCGCCATCCTACCCAAGTTTGGGAAGTAATGGCATGTTTCTCTACCGCAGAATGTAACAAGTCTGCTTCAAATTTTCTGTCGATTCCTGAGCGGATCATGTCAATATACTGGAGGGCCTCCGCAATCGAAATAATTGGGCCAGAGGAGGTCTCGCTTATCCCTCCACCTCGATTCCTACGCCTACCAGAATGCATATTAGCGACGGCGACTCTTGGAGATAGTGTTGAAGATAGTGGTTGAGAAACCCTTGTCGGCATTTCAAGATATTACAATCTGCAACATCACGGATATATTCTCGCTTTCATCCCAATTTGCCAGAAAGAGAAAGCTTTCAAACTAAGTAAGATACGCTATTTAAAGTAAACAAAAGACACCTTTTATCTTCGGGCCAAGAAAGAATAAAAAGCCGATAATTTTTATCGCCATTTCCAACGCTGTTTTGATATCTGTTTTCCATTTCATCCTTTTTTTTCTCCAACTTTGAAACTTGTTTCAAGATGAAAATATCTCCTCATACACCTGAAAAACTCTACGATTGTTACATAAAGACAAGACGACATCCAAAGTCATTCCAAGACTGTGGCACTAGAACTTCGGCGATATATTCCACCTATTTAATTAGTATTGCCCAATTAGGATGCTAGTTGAAGCGCTATCTGTTTCCACTCCACCGCTGACCAGATGGGTTTGAACACCTGATACCTCGATCCATTCTTTTCAGAACTCTCTCATCCTTAAAGACCTCTCAAGACGATAACGCGAGTTCCATCTTGTCTTTACGTCTGCAAGAATATCACCGGCGTTTTAACCCTTTTGTCTTTGGATATTAAGAAAACGTTTCGTCACAAGGCGATGCTGATATCATGATTGCCATCTTTCGACGCTAACCCACTACGAACGTTATTAATAAGATCACATGAATACGCGAACATGAATACGCTGCAGTATGCGCGAATACGCACAACAGAGGCGAAGATGAGATATAAATGGCGTGACATTACTTGCCTTCAACCGCTTTATAAACCCTCAAGCGCTAAGAACCTTGCTTATATACGATCTTTAAACCCTAAGGAACTGACTTTTCTTTTGTTTTTATACTCAAGCTTCCCATAAAAGCTCCTAAAATCAATTTAATACGCCATACGCTTAATACGATATTAATGACCGTTGTCCCACAAATGGATTCTCTCAACGCATGCAAGTAGACAGAGAACTATTATCGGTTGGTTCAGTAGTCACCCCAGGAGGCGGTCCTTTAAATTATACCGATTAAGAATTTTAAGGATTGCCGTCAGCAAGTTTCTGCCATCACGCTTCCGCGAATTTGTTCAAAACCACCAAGACCTCCTGAACTCCCAATTTTCATCAATCCAAGACGCAGTTAACTCCTGCGAACGATATTTATTCGCTGACGCCCAAGATCCGCCGCGATCAAGACTTTCGACATTAAAGGCTTCTCCAATTTGTTTCTGCTACATCCTCATACGATTTGGAAAGAAAAGTTTCATGAAGCCAAGCGGCGAATTTTTGATATCCTGGCTTCAAGATTAAGAGGCCATGTAACCCAACATAATGGCGCTGAAAGCGTAGATTGACAAATTATATACACCCCTATAAATTCTTGCTCCCATTCTTCCCAAGAAATTCCGCAAGATACGATTCCAATCCTTTACCCTCGATTTCGATGCTGGTCTAGAAAAATGTTTTATTACTATCAGAAGAGATATTACGCTTGAATCAATACTCATTCCCTTTGCAAAAAGCTCATCAATTTTCTGATCCCTATTAGACTCCTTCTCCCCTGTTGTCTTCTGTTTTGACTTGCACTTCGCGCTATTTGGATGCTGACCCATGCTATTGGTCCCAATTACGGCCACGGCCATTACTATACATACATAACGTACACTGAATTCGTGACACCTAATAGAATTTATCTCACTAGTTGTTCATACAAGACGGGACAAAACGAGCATCAATGGAGGAAATTTAATTCCAATATATTGTTTTCCTGATATTTTTCCTTAAACGCCTTCACAACCGCAGATTTCGCATCAAGATACCCAAGATCATTGTTTTGGCCAGATATTTAATTGCCATTTACAATATCAATCGCGACGTCCGACGAGTTTAGATCACTGTTAGTGCTATCGACTGACCCAAGACTACTACTAAGAAGTAGTAGTAGTTTATGCCCCGCCGACAGACGTAGATGAATATACGCCATGGTTTTAGGAAGATCTTCTTCTCCTATTCTATAGAGAATAGTAGAGAGTTCGGTTCAAAGATCCTGAGAGCTTTTAATGAATCGAATGGTGGAGAACATAATTTGAATTTCGAATGAACGCGATGATATCGATTATTAAAGAAAACCGCGCCAACAAGATTACTTATAAAACTCACTTGACGCTTATTATATTAGTTCTTTTGTTGCTATAATACGGTTCCAAGTTATGATTTCTTGACTATGTTACCTACCCCAGAGTATCACCACCTGCACAATCAACAGAATCCTAACGCGAGTACTGGCTGACTCTAATGCATAAAGCTGATTTCGAGTGAGAGTCTGTGGTTCGTCAGTGGCAAGATAGGGAACATTTAGTTCTGACACGTATAGTAAGATTTAAGCTTTTTAATTAAGAAGTCACCGATCAAGACGGCTCAGATTCCTAAACGCAGGAGTTTCGAGTCTGGATCTATTTGCAGGACTGGAAATTTCTTCTGCTAATGACAGTTGAATAAACAGTAGATCAGCTAACGGTAATTTTGATCTAATACGTGCAGCAATTTCTAGCTTTTGTCGGTAGATGCAATTGGCCAGAGACCAAAAGACACTGCTTAAGAAATTTTGTATACGTAGGATCTAGTAAGAAGTCAGATCTGAATCGAATAGACCTTCTAGGCCCAACGTAACCCCTATAATGCCATCAATATAAAATGGGTCCTAGAAATTGCCATAAAGAGTTTCTAGAATGCAAGTATTTAGACAGTTTTGCCTACTACCATGCGACTAAGAATTCTAGTATTGTTCCATAAAGAATTCATATATACACAGTGAAGCACGGACTCTCACGCTACCAATCATACAACCGCCGAGAGACACCGATAAGGAGGCCCCGCTGAAATTGTCTCTACCGCACAATCTCTTCAGACAGGCTTCGGAGACTTTTTAACTAGATTGCCCTTTGAATTGGAGGAAATATCTCCGCTCAGCTAGTAAGTTAAAATCCTTCAGATGTTTTATAAACCAATGGCAGCCGCTTCTAATCGACTCAATACAAATAGATGATTCAAGTTTCAATACGACCTGCCAGACAAGTTCCACCAAAGCTGGGCGACATATCGACCAGATTTATAAACTTCCACGTAATATTCCTCAGACATCGGGCGATTGCATATATCGCAGCGGCGACATGGGCGCTTCGCTTCTCAAGAAGAGTGAGTGAAGAGAATCGCGACGCTTAAAGGCCTCCGTTAAACATCACAAACAAGAAAAACTAGAAATTTCTGACCACTAAGAGTAGAGGTTATCGCAGCAGCTTTTTCTTAAATTCATATGAATATACATGCACGTATGCAGCTATCGTAACAAATCGAGCAAGTTAAGCCGGTACCACTATTCTTATTTCAGACACTTATACATAATATTAATTGAGGCGGGTTTTCAGCTTCTTTTGTCTTAAGATTCTTTTGTTTTTTGGATTTAGGCCAGCTACGCTTCCTTTCGCCTCCTCCGCCAAAGTTCTCCTTCTCCAACCTTTCCAAATGAAGTTTCTCGAACTTATTAACTTGGTTCAGTACCTCTTTGTCAAAAATCTTCTATCACGCTTAAACCTAACTCTTTCTTCTACCCTACGATATCCTCCTCAAGAACTTCCATCTCGCCATCTTCATCCGCCCTCGCTCGCCCTCGCCCTCGCCCTCGCCCTCGCCCACGCCCATCAAATTTCGGTTTTGGGTCAGAAATCTCTTCTGGTTCGAGTCCTTCGCTCCAGACAAGCTTTATTTCTAATTCGCTTCAGATAAATCTTCCCACAGATGAATCGATGTTTTCAAGGCCGACGCTTCTCATCAACGGTAGGCGATATATTTACTCCTCGCTACCTATGAACCCACGTTAATCCTGAGCAGGATAATCACCGGTACCAACATACGTTACCTTCTACATCGTTATCTGTCGCGTTCTGGACCGCAAAATAGGGACAAGATAAGACATACTTTGACATCGCGAAGTTTTAAGTTGATGATCTCTAAGAAATGATCCCGCCTATCATTATAAATTGCTTCCACATCCGCTTTTACCTCTTCCATTTGTAAATGCGTGTTTCCTGAGTTGTTGCAGAGAGGCTTCGTCCTCAACCGCCTTTTAATCGATTTCTTAACAACGTTGCTTTAGCCAAGATCTTGCCTGCTCATACTGCCAACAAAGCGCAGAGGAGTTACGCCATGATTCCCTAATAAATAGAGGATGAGCTTGATTCTATGTACGATCAAACCTTATTGTTAGCCGGTGAGAAATTTTTTTTAATCTCGCTGAGCTTGGTCAGAATCTTGACTCTAGAGATCGCGCATAAAGCAATGCCAGATACTAGTATGCAAGATGCCTTTTATATAGATGCTATGACATGCTAAGAACGAAGATGATGTGGTCCCCAGGCTCGATGACGCGATTCTCAAGAAATTATCTTCAATTAGATATTGATGCGCATCCAAACAAGAAAGAGGTTTTAGAGTTTGCCAAAACATCGATATCAATTTGTTAGTTGGTTCAGATTTGCTTTTATCACGACGCTACGATGCTTTCCACCAACTATTCTTTCGCCAGAATATCACTTTTTATTTTTTTGTTCGAGCCCATTATCAAAAAAGATATACTACACTATCAATATTATCAACTAGTAACATTTGTTAACATAAAGCTTATACTACATCACGATCACATCACATCCAATTTTTACGCTACTACGACACATTTTTTGGTTTTGCTATACGAAAGAACTAACATCATCAAGACGATGGTTTAATACTACTTGTTACGATAGATAAAGAGACCCATCCCATATTCACTACGCCTTCTCATCCTTCTACAGCTTCAACGCCTCATCCTTCAACCAGAGATCCCCAGATACTTTCAATACGTCAAACAATCCTCTACAGACCCTAGACTCCAGGGATCGACGGGCTGAAAGGTTTAACGCCCTCCTGCACTACGACTCCAGGAATCGACAGGTGAGGCTTCTAAAGCCGCCCTGCAACCAAACCATCCACTAGATTCAAAGCGCCTAAGATCGTGAAACTGTCAAATCGATCCTGAAAGATAAGAATTCAAGAATGTTCTAAACCGAAAAAAGGAAAATTAGCCAATATTGTTGCTACTAACCAAAACAACAAAAATCAGGGTTCAACCTAAGCATCGCTGGCCAAGGCTTTCAGATATCCGCGAACGCACTGCAGAGGAACTGATCTTTCAATACTACGCCTACCTTTCCGCCGCAGTAAAAGAAATAAGTCACGACGTTGTTCCCGGCCACGCTTCACAATAACGGTTCAGGAGGTCCGCAGAGACTATCTAAAGAACCACGTTGTTCAAGAAGAGGTAGATCAAGATATGATCTAGTAGAACGCTAATCCCAGGAATAGTGACCCAAGACGCTGCCTGCCACGCAAAACGCTAAGTATTATTACTGTTGAGACATTGCCTCCTTAGACGCTTGAAGCATAAGGAGGTGTATGGAATTGGGACAGTTGATCATATGGAAGGAAGATGCTGAGGCTGAAGTAGAAGATGAGGTCAGAGAGCGGAGGGAGGAGGTTGGAGAGCAGGTAGAGAGGGAGGAGGTTGGAGAGCAGGTAGAGAGGGAGGAGGTTGGAGAGCAGGTAGAGAGGGAGGAGGTTGGAGAGCAGTTAGAGAGGGAGGCAAGGCTACAGGAATAAGCAGTGCATGAATTTTAAAGACTACTACATACGATTAAAGAATTTGATTGTGAACGATAGAGACTTTCATGCAAGCAATTTATATTTATTTAATTACAGACTTCATGATACTCTAATATATTCTCTATATGAATAATACGCATGGCAAACATGGAAAGCGAATGTGGAAACACATGGTACGGAATACGCAATGAATACGCACATAGAAGATACAGAACCGCAATTACGATTACTTTTAAGACCAGTCCACATATTAATATAACGACGCTACTTAATAGCCCTTTTTAATTTTAATATCTCGCCTGCATTGTAGTTTAGTTTCAACAGAAAAAAAGATTGACACCGGATATAAGAGGACGATATTTTCAACTACAAGATAAACCTTTTGACGGTATTCTCGAATATATACCGCGATAAGCATTATACGTAGCTTTTCTAATCACTACTTATCTTTTTGCAACCACTCACCGCCTGCCTACCATCGACAATTATACGTCTTCCGACTCTCCGTAAATCGACCGAATGGCGTTAACCCGCGTAGGCGGATTCACGCGAAAGATCATTCGATTGTCCGCTTGTCCTCTATTTTGGCCTTTGCCTACCGATATTTTGCTGCGATTCTTCATACCATCTCTTCCTCGTTTCTTCGTCTCGATTCTAAATCGATCCTCACGAGATAGAGGAGGATTACAGACTATCACAGAATAGCCTATACTGGCCGCACCTATAAGAACGCCGTGACGCCTTTTCTCTCCAAATCCAAACTCTGCTGCTCAAACGGACGTTGAGAATATCCATAGAATTTTGAGACGGATACGGCATTCCCTGATACCAGATGTCCGAATCGATTCCCCGCACAGATCGCGGAGGTTGATGGCTGTCTGATTTGTATACCTGCGCTGATTCTCAGAATTAACCTGCGCTATTGTCAGATCGATTCCCGCGCGATTGATTCGAACGGCGCGCTTGATTCCTCGACGATACCTACGCCAGAAAGTGGGGAGGCCAGGTCATCAAGACGGCCAGAAGTCTCCGATTCTCCTCCGGCTGATTCTCAGACAATCAGACTTCGGTTTCGCCAGATTGACGACTCTTTCAAGGCTTTTCGCCTTTTAACTCGAGATCCGCTAGAGCTTCAAGAAGTCCTCGCGATCGATTTAATTTACCTTTACTTTTCATACTTATTCTTCTTCTTCTTCAAGGCTTCTCTTCTTCTTCATTACTCGTGATCGTCCCCACTACTCTCATCATCCGACTCAGTGCTAGAGTCCTCTTCTTCAGAATCCTCCTCTTCCTCGTCATGTTTCCTCCTCTTACTTGTCTTTGATGATGTTTTCAATATCATCTTTACTGCATTGATTGCTTGAGCAAAGGTATACGTATCCCCGAGCTGCCCCATTATCATGATTTAATTCAAACAATGCTGTTCTCCTTCGATACTCCAAGATGAACCTTTTTCACGCAAAGATCATCCCAATCGCAGAAAGGTTTTCATTGATCCCGATGGCCTTCTTTGGTGATCTCTTCAGTGAAATTTTACCTCGCTTGAGCTTCAAGAGCCTTATTCTCTGAATCACGCTTTTTTCTTCGCTGATGCCGCTGCATCATACTTATTCTAAGTCACAGACGACATCGCGCCAAGACGCTGCAGAACACTTCGATTGATTCACGATCCATTTAGCAGCCTTCGCTTCTGAGCCTTACTCTTAAGCATAGATACTACGACGCTCCGATCCTCCGCAGCCAGATAGAACGACGACGTGAACGGTTTAACTTCGATCGATCGAACGGGCGAATCCACATCTTCATTACCGCCATAAAATTTGGTATGCGATGATACGACAAAAAGTGTGAACTATTTCTATGAGGACGACAAGCTTCGACGCGGTGAATTGACGATAGGCTGACCGAATTGACACAGCGATGAATCGACGCCTGAAATGCCGACACGATTGCTCAATTATCGCGAGGAGGAGCAAGATGATCTGGCGAGCGAGGATGAATCTGGAGGCGATGCTAACGCTTTTGGCTCGGCGATGAGTTTTTTCCCATCCTCTTCAAGCCCTTGATGACTCGAACGGCACCTGAGGACGGCAGGGGTTTTTTTTGATGAACAACGACGATGTCGAGAACGAGATAATTAGATTCCTCAGAAGCGATCACGTCCGGGCCAGTTACCGCAGACACGGTAATCAGAGGTTTAGAAAGAGCGAATGTAGATAGACAGGCAGTATGAGGTTTTAGGCCGATTCACTATTCACGCTATACGCCAAAACTACGATCGAATCACGAACCGTGAAACTGATGATTATTGATGATGATGATAAAGAGAGACCGAAAGGAAACAAAGCAGTGAACTATCAAACGCGCCACGTGACAAAACATCGCCAAGGCGCCAAGACGTGCTAATCTCTAGCCGCACTTTCAGCCCTTGCTTACACGCTGGTTGCCTAATCTTCGCCCCACAACGTCTGGTTCGAGACAAGCAGCCGGAGTGGCTATGATTGGAACAGATGAGATACTGTAAGACCCGCCGCGCCACAATAACATTTTAATAAGGCAAAATATCAACAATCTGTCTTTCACCATCACTGGATCTAGAAATGTTATCAGTCGTTCACTGGGTGTTGACGAACAGGGGGATTCCAACGAATAGGAAATATTAAGGGCGTTCCTCGCTTATAGTGCCCTAAGAAATATCTATTCCGCGTGTTGACCCGGGCGAATGGTGCCTTCCCACTTAACCCTACACCCGAAGTACATGTGGATCCGTCCCGAACAAACCGTTTCAACTATCTCTTAACCATCCTACTACACGGTTAATTCACTGTGCCGCCATGCAGACCTTCGCATCTAACTGATTTTCTGCTTTTCCATGAACCGAAACTCTGCACCAAACACTCGAAGAGTAACAAACCTTACATCCTTGACAGCGGACCACAGCAGTCGCCGCGTTATCCAAAAGGGGCGTGTGACCAATAAGGTCTACAATAGCTCACCAATCGATAAGGACCATCTGCCGCCTA
This sequence comes from Morchella sp. 2015-shanyang, assembly GCA_024713795.1. Classification (NCBI taxonomy): domain Eukaryota; kingdom Fungi; phylum Ascomycota; class Pezizomycetes; order Pezizales; family Morchellaceae; genus Morchella; species Morchella sp. 2015-shanyang. Next base: position 999,098 of record JAMGZB010000019.1, on the reverse strand, counting down.
TCGAAAGGAGTAAATTGAAGGAAAAGATGCAGGAGCACTATTACCAACCATCCGGAACAAACCCCCTCTCACCCCAATCAATGGTTGCTGCAAATATCGCCGCAAAATCCAGAATTCCAATGGCCAAAGGCAGCATAAAAGCCGAGAAGAGTGGTAATCGAATGCCCTCGGCCGCTACGGTGAATAATTGCCGTCGGCTAGTTGAAGATAGTGTTGCTCTGGAAGAACATTGGCTGGACCGAAACAGGCTATCAAATCTAAACCCTCCAGGTGTTGATTCAACCTCACTAGAGGATATATGTTCGCTCAAAAATTTCTTTGAAAAAGGCCCTTCGAAGCAGATAGCTACCATAGAGGCAGTTTCCTTCCCCATAATATGCGCTCCAAGACCTACTCGACCGGTTGCAAGACACTCATCATTGACAGCTGCAATTCTAGCCACTCAACTTTCGTCTTCTGACTCCCCGCAGAATTTAAGGGCAGGCAGTCCTATCCTCAAGCAAAGTTCACAACCAGCCCAAGGAATTCCAGCTAGTTTAAACTTTAACAACCGTCAAAACCCACATAATACAGCACACGAACCGCCAACTCCTCCCCTTGAACCGGGGACTTTTACGTTCTCCAAGACGACCACCTTATCAGATCACCAAAATGCACCTTTAGCACCTGCATTGGTAGTCCAGCCAAAGATTTCGAAAGATTCCACCCTTAAATCTCAACCTCCAAAGTTGCCCCCCCCGAGAAGGGGACAGAACAATTTGAACGTATCCAATGGCAAGACTTTAGAAAGCGAGGATATCTCTGATGCGTTGTCGGAGGGATCGGGGTGCTCAAAGCACGACACTGCTCGCTCATCAATGTTATTAAAACCTTCCCTATCGGATCCAACAGTTTTGCCAACATCCCCCCCACCCAAGAGACGCCTTTCACTAGGCAATATTTCTCATCAAACGACGTGCAATAGGGCCTTGACCGTAGTGTCCGCCGCGGAATTTTCAACCACATCCCACAATACTTCATACGTCCACCAGAGCTGTGGCCAGCCACTGCCATTATCACAGAATTTGGCCGGTGATTCTGTTATAGCGACATCCTTCGTACAATCACGAGTGAATTCATCTGTACCAAGGAAGCCCCCTGCACCGCCCCCACCGCGCCGTGGTCGTCGGAGAAGTCTCCCCCCACCCCTAAAGACAGGTCTTCGGGAAACCATGAGAGAACCTAAGCCTTTACCTAGCGAAGCCTATTCCCAAAGCCAGGTGTCAAATATCGTAAAGCATCACCCCCATAAACTTTCTGAGGGAGAGAGCCGGCGTTGGATGAATCTTATTACCGATGTAGAGCGAAAACGCTATGAAGGACTGTGGGCTGTAAATAAAGGCCTTCTACTAGCCACATGTGATTTGAGCTCAGAGGGATCTGTATCCGATTCGCTCGGTTTACACAGAGAAAAAGCTTGTGGGCCACACGGTCCTCATCTACAAGAACATGTGTGGTCAACACCAAGCAATATAGAAAGTTTGACGGATTGCGTAGACTCCTTGGTAGCGAGAGATATTTGGATTAGGTCTAGGCTTCCACCCGAACATTTAGCAAGTATTTGGGACCTTGTCGATCGGGGTATGAAAGGTAGACTTAGTAGGGATGAGTTTGTTGTTGGTACCTGGTTGATAGACCAGAGTCTGAAGGGGATGAAACTCCCTAAGAGTGTCCAAGGCGAAGTATGGCAATCAGTTAGAAGACAAGGCGTCAAAATACCATCACAGTCGGCAATAGTGCTACATATAATGAAAGACATTAAGTTGGCCAGAGGATAAAGGGTGGTATGGACGAATGGTAGAGTATTAATAGCGCTTGACTTGTAACTAGATTGATAATCAACAATTAGATAGTAGTAATTTAACATCGGATTATTGGTAGAACGGTTTCTCAAACACAACATAGAAAATCTTTCTCCGAAAATGGACTTTACATAGGCGAGACACAGGATCTCATCATCTGATGCCATCAAGGCGCATATTCACATCATCCACACCCGCGTAGCATACTCTAACGTCGACGTCAGCAGGGAATATTATGCACAGTGGATAAGTCCTGATGGAATCAAAACTTAAGTATCCCGGTTATACTACTAGAGTAGTAATGGTGGAAGAACAGAGAATATTGCTCAGATTATAAGGGAGCGGCCTCCGCACAATTCGGCCTTGTTCAAGATTATTCCTTCGCCCTGAGGGCTTACAGCAACACAGAAGATGAGGTGGCCGACATCAAAATTTCAAATAAAGCCGTCAACATCAGCCCCAAAATTTTGTAACTAAATTCCTAGCTGAAGACCACTTAAGTAATTGACCTACGAACTAATTATCTAGAAACCAAACCTCCATCCACCTATACAGTAAAACCCAAACGAATTTCTGGACCAATAAAATAAGGTATTCTGCAGTCGTAGAAACAAAAGAAAAGCAAATGGACATGTAAGTACATGAAGCCCAAACCAGAGAACTATGCAAACAAAAGAAATACCAACAAAACCCCCCATAAAATTTATGTAACAGCAAAAGAAAGTAAAAATGCTAACCCTACATGTAACAACCGAGAGTAATCCAATGAAAGTTCGCTGTCTCAATTCGTACATCCCAATCACGAGTTCTGGAGAAACGGCCTAGCAGGAGAAGTAAGGGAAGAAAAAGCAATAAATACCAAGAACACTACTCCAAGAACACCCCCCACCCTGTGGTTCGTTCACCCCTAAAAAGAAATAAGAAAGTATTTTAGAATATCGCCTCATGCTCGCTGTACAGCACACCAATACTGGCGGAGGCCCTAAAATCCGATGGCGTCAAGGAATTCCGGAATTGGAGTGTTTCGGAAGTGTTCCGCCCCATCTCTTGCATAGCATTATTCATCGTAACTGCATGTCCAAGCCTCCCAGCGTCTGGCATCTCCCAGTACCCTATACTTGTATGGTTGACGTGGCGGGAGGGCAATTTTGGCCTTCCCGTGTGCGGTGTCGCTCAGTTTGCCTCGCCGACGCATGTTCATCTCTAAAACAATGACGCGAAGAAAATCGCCATTTTCCCTAACCTCGCGTGGTCGTGTGGCCGGGTTAGATACGCGGGAATTTGCAACGGACGAATCCCTGTCTGTCTCTTTGCTAGTTCTTTGTGATGAAGAGTAGGTTTGCATCTGGATCGCCCCAGTGCAAGGGGAATCGGGAGCGGCATTTGTCGGATTTAGATAACGGCGAAGCGCTGGTGTTGGTGTATCAAGGCTAAGGGCTGGTCGCTTCTCATCTGTGAATTGAGGTGATATTGAAAGGATGCTTCGGGTAAGGTAATCGTCTGGCTGGGTAAAGGGTGCAGCAACTGAAATAGATGAAAAGCTCCGGGCAGCCGATTTAAGGACGCGAATCGAGGCAGTCAAATTTGACTTGAAATTGAGGCGGCGGGTCACCCGCTTGAGAGCATCCTCGGAAAAGAAACCTAACTCTGGCTCAAGCACAGGTTCTGCAATATCGTCGTCGGAATCGAACATTAGCGGGTGATCGAAGGGACACTCCTCAGAATTCGATGCTAGGATTCGAGCCCGGGGATCACCGGCGGGACGTTTTCGAGAGGGGGGCAACGATTGAAAACTGCTCCACGAAAATGTAGAGCGGTCGTCATCCTCAAGAGAAGGTACGGAATCTGATGAATCGGACCGAACTGACAGGTGGCTATCGCTTGGTGATTTTTGGAGTGAAGAGGACGTATCATCGTCATAATCCGGGGGACCAAGGAGCAGAGAAAGTGAAGATCGAGTGGAATCTCTTGAGGGATCACGAGATAGAGCAACGGATTCCAAACCAAGAAAAACAGACTCTCCAAGGGCGTCATCAAAAGACAAAGATATGTCGTCGGAAGGTGTTGGAGGCTCAATGAAGACATTCGGGGAGGGCCGTTGTTCTTGTTGCTGCTGTCGCAGAGCAACTCTTTGCTTTCTTGAACCTGGGGGGGGGATAGCCGTTACCGCCAGGAGGGCAGCAACCGCCGGTGCTATACCTGCATGTTTCTTGTTCTTGTGATTTCTTCTTGACCTGGAGGTACCCTTTGTGGGGATAACCATAGGGCTGGAGGAAGTCAAAGGTAATGATTGGGCAGACATCATGTTCGGCGGCGACGACGACGATGTTTGATGGGAATACCAGGAATGTATTTTTTCATGTACGACTGCAGTATCAGAAGATAGTAATATATCGTCGTCCGAGGATGAGGCGGAAAGCGATCGAACAAGACAGTGGGAGTGTGAGTTGTGATGGTGAAGGTTGGAGGAAGAGAGGAGAGAGACAGCGGTAGTGGTGGTAGTGAAGGTAGCTGAGGATAAGGATGTTGTCCTAGCGGGAGTCAGGAGTAGCTCCATCGTAACGGATTCGCTGAATTAACTAACAATATTTCCTGTATTATGTATGAGGCTGGTGGCTTGGATGGGTTCCAGAACTAGGCGCACAAAGGCAGAGAGTGCGCTGTATCCTATGTATATGTATGCCTAAAACACCGGGAATGGCTTCTTTCTGCTATTTGATGACGGATAACGGGCCTGACTGTCTGACTGTTTGACTACCCTGTATGTCTTGCCTGTCTTTCCTGTCTTGTTCTCTTGCTTCTCCACCTAGAGTATGGATGGCTGAATAGATATATGTATAGATAGGGAATCACCACACCGGCAAGTGGGGTGCACACTGTAGATAGATAACGTCTGTCTGCGGATGGGGTACAGTGCACTCTTTCTTCTTCATGCAGCAAGCCAAATGTTTCGAAACTTTCCGCTAACCTGGTACGAGATGGATGACTCGTGACAAATCGATGTCTCAAGGATTAAAAACAGGGTCCACTCGGCGGGTCACGCGTTTTCTTACAGGATATATGAACCACAAGGCTGTAGGTAAAGATGTGAAAGATAAGTGGATAGATATTGACAGATGGTAAAACAGAAGCGAGGTAAAAATTGGGGGAATAGACGCCCTTATGTAAATCAAACAAGCATGGAGTGTCGTGTGTGCAAAGTATTAGTACACGCCTAGCGAGAGCATTATTGTGTCATTCATGGCGGACACACCCGCAAGCTGAGGCATGCTGGGAACCAAGATGAGCATGGAGAAACACCACGAGTATGAGTTGATTGATGGGCAGTAGATGCTCATGGGCACAGATAAGAAACAGCAAACTGAACCAAGAGAATGACGATTGGGACCGCATAGCTGGCAAGGTACTCTGCATCCAGAGTAGAAAGATGGGACGACCACAACCACCACACCACTTCTCAGTTAACTAATGCCGTATCGGATACATTCAGCGGTGGAGATAGAATTCCTCACCAGGTAAACCTTCGTTAAGTATTCCAAGACATGACATGTCTTACAGGAGACAAATACCAAGCAGCTAGCACCTCACCAGGTAAACCTTCGTTAAGTATTCCAAGACATGACATGTCTTACAGGAGACAAATACCAAGCAGCTAGCACCAAGAAAAAGAAATCTCCAACACGGGGCAAAAACTCCCGAAATACAGATATAGGTGCATTTCTCAGACCGCTAGCTAGTCGCTCCATCACGAGGTATTCTCTAGTATCCCTTTTCCCTGTCTCAAGGGGAGGAGTGTAGAGTATTGTAGTACTGCATGTAGGCACAAAAGCAAATCGGAATCCCCCAGAAGATAGAGTACTCTACGCTCTTTCATCCGGCCCCTGGGGAGAGTACAGCGGACGATTCAACTTTGGAAGTAAAGGGTAATCCATATAGGGTAATCTCATGAACTCACATTATGTGAACGGCTACCATGGGATGGGTTTTATTACCTACATGTACATACAATACTGGCATAGGTACATGTATTTCAGAGAAACATTACTTACAGCACCCACACATCATACTGCAGGGTGGGGGAACACAAGAGGAAACGGTGGATCTACAGTCTCTTAAGAGCCTATCAGAGTCCACATATTTCTGCACCCTTATCAGTACCCGCCATCTTCCCATTGCGGGCTAGACCCGGTTCTAGTGTATTGGTGAATTGCAGCTCACAGTTGAGATTTGTCTTCCAGTGCCAGCCCTTCGAGAAGTGTTCTGGTTTGAGTAACCTCGGTTCCCCATAATTTGGTACACGCCTACATAGAAAAACAATGCCCCGCAACAGAATCTTTCAGTGCAACCCTGCAAACCGTTTTCAAAGTGAAGTGGAATTCATGCAGCCAAGAGTCCGACAAACAAGACGTAGGTAGATACTCGCGACAGGTAACAAGTACCCGAAAATGCAGCTGCACTGAATTGGTTTACTTCCCTCTTTTAATCCAATAAGAATTGCATCTCAAGACCTGCATATTCGGGTACCTCTTACCTGCTGCGAGTAGACGTTATGGCTGCATGCTGAGAAATACTTGAGGACTGAAGATTCCACACTGTGTATTTCTGATAAAGTGACTTGTCAGCTTCAATGGCAGTGCAGGCTTGGCTGCATGGGTTTCCCTTTACTTTGCAGGGCTGCAATGAAAGGCTCTAACCAGTAGTTATGTTCAAGTTTTGTGCAGCGCAGAAAAAAAAAGGAAAAAAATCCCAAGTAAAAATACCCCCTCATCTGGACTCCCTAACCCTATAATAATTGGCTCGCTTTCCGAGGAGAATGGTGTCCAGGTCAATAACCTCAAAGAGATTATTAGATCCATCCCAAAAGGTATTAATATTAGGTAAGAATCAACCTTTTCAGATTCAGATCGATCGAGTACACAAAGTACTGCGGGTACCCCATCCGTGCAGCAAAGACAACCTCGTGTCCTTTGCTACAATATCCAAATCGTTCAACGGCGGACGTTAGGTGTGTTACTGTTTCGTGGGTGAGGAGGAACAGGTTCAGGTAACAGCGTATCGGCTACTCAACCAAGTACCACATCAACTGCCCATAGACACTATTCTTGATTGCATTTGAAACAAAATAATTACCAAGGGCCAACAAAATCCTACCAATGAACTTGCATTGGCAAATGCGCTTACGGCGCTCCCGAGTTGGCCAGAAACCAAAAAGAACGAGGAGTCGGGTCCGAAAGAGAAAGAAAAACAAAAAACCTCTGGTTTCTGTTGCGCCGGGACCTCGATTTAACAAGGCGAGCAAAAAGGGAAAGGTGCTGTTGTCTCGAAAAACCAAAAACTAAAACAGGCCATAGTACCGAATCTTTTTTCATGTTTTTGAAGACAAGAAAATAACACGACACTTGCAGGAAATTAGAGAAAATTGTTTTTCTTTTTGAAAGAAAAGATGAAATAAGAAAAGAACCTAAGGGTGAAAAAGCCTCGCAATCCTTCAGCTTGTGAATAATCATAAGCACGCCTTAAGGTATCACGGAGCAGTTTTAAATTGTACTGAGGTATCGGTACTTGGTTGTTCATCCGCCTGAAGCACGAATAAAATAGCCAAAACAGCAGGCTACGGTATTTCACTCAGAGCCTGGAGAGGACAGGAAGGGTAGGCGGCGGAATGCATAGGAACGTACAACAAAGTGAATCAACTGCATTACATATGCAGACTGACCCTGAATATCCGTCCACTGATAATTACACCACCAGTATTGGGCTAGTATTTTGTCCATACAGATGAGGTAGACGTCATAAAACGGTCGAAAAGAATACCGCAAAAACTCGAAAAAATGGTATCTCCGGCCAGGGATTACCTTCTTCACGGTTGGCTGTAGATCAGGTCTGCTTATAGTAATTTTGATCTCATATGCATAGCCAATTTTTCGAGTAATGGCGGTATGTGGTCTACTACATGTACTACTAGCCAGAACTCGGAAAATGTGGATGGAGCGGAGAAATTAGGCGTCGGAATAGATTTCCACCCAGAATGCTTATAATTACATGTAGTAATTCTACCGGCAGGTAACGTGGAGCACGTGTAATCACTTTACTACAGTCCAAGATTGATAAAGCTTCTATGGGATAAATGACAGTCACGTCTGCTTCTTTTTGATTACCCCACAAGATTTCTTTTTTCCCAGCTGCCAGTTCTCTTCCCCATCCCTGCATAAAACCTGTGGGGCACCAACGCACCGACAAATACTATTGATAGCCTAACGATGCACATTTATATGTATGTACTTGCTCTACTCAATGTACATGGCCAGATAAACGAAGGTACATGTAGATCAATGTGTTCGACGGATATTACCCCACTCGTGCCCCTCATTGCAGCGTCCAGTTTGGTAAAATTGTAAGCTAGACGGTCAATTTATTGGTTACATTTTCATCTGAGCTAGCAAAATCTCTCCGGTATACATGGTATACATGGTCGCAACCCTCAGGATGGGTTGGAGTCTCGGGCTTCGGCGGTTTTCAATTCCAAACAAATCCCTCGCCTATTTACAAGACGTACGAAGAAGAAGAAAAAAAATAGTATTATCATGCTGGAACCTTCCGCCTGAATCATGTCGACATCATGTCCGAAATACTGTTTCTCTAGAGTGTAAAAAGCGATTACGTCGGTCCAATGCCTAAAATTCCCTTGAAAGCCAAGTGAAGTTACCGACAAAACTGGAGCTCTGGCGGGATGTATGTACGTACTGGGGTCTTTCTCAACAACGGAACTTGGTAACACCTTATGCGGCAGCGGACCATCATGCCGGCGGCACGTTCAAATACACAACAATTTTATGTTTTAAAGTCCATCCCTCGCATACCCAAAAGTTGGGAACAAAAAGCAACGAGTGACCCGTGTACTACATACTCAACGTGAAGACACTTGCCACAGAGTAAGCGGAGGACGTGCATGCATATGGTACCTGGTAAGGCTTTAAATTCCCATCCAATACTAAGGAAATATTTTTGATATCCCAGATTAGAATACGTACTATTTAAATGACATTGCCCGAAAGACCTGCATAATGTCCTTATGGACCGTGTCTATTTTCTGTTTTCCTTTTTCCTTTTTCCTTTTTCCTTCTTTTTTTCCTTTTTTTGGGGGGGATCTCTAGTGAGTTATTGCCGAGTGATGGTGTATGACGAAACTAGGGATCGGCACAAAGCCCGCTATCAATTGAAATGTTCCCACCCTTCCTCTCTGTCCGTAGCTCAGTTTATCTAAAGAGAGCTCCTCCATCTTTCTGAATCAATGGGAGTTATCGAGTCTTACGAAGCCACGGCATGAAACAACCTGTGGGAACACCATGAGAGCCCCTTAAGACCTTGCACTCGTGTCACCCGCCACCAACGTGCCATGTCTCCAGGAGTAGTACACATCGTCCGGGTGCCTCTGTTACCCCAAGCTGTGGTTCCTAAGGGATACCGCGTTGGGGTTTAGGTGTACAATTAACAGGATTCAAGATGTAGCACTAGTTTTGGTAGGCGGGTTGGGAATGGGGGATATACATGTAGGCATGTGGATTGTTGGTATTGAGTATCCTACGGAACGCACCATGAAGTAAAAAAAAAAAAGTTAAAGTGAATGAAACAGGTAGCGCACCGAAGTCCTATTCATGGAAACATAAACCTCTCAGTCATTACATGTAGGTACATGTAGTAGATACACGTAGTTGTCATCGGCAGAGTACGCAAGTACGAGCAGATCTGCAGACCTTCCATCTCAAATATCGTAGAGGTATTTAAATTTAATTACCCTAATAGAGAGTAACGGGGCTGAGTCTAAGTACTAAACGGTTTTTAGGGAGTATCAAGAAGTGGGTGCCTGCGGGGCGGTGATTGGACTTATTACATGTAGTAGCCTTGACAATGCAAAGTACATGTAAATGCCTAACAGAAACCAAGATGTCAGAAAGTGGGACATACATGTATGTAATGGGAGGGAAGGCGGATAGGGTTGCTATTATTACAAGTTTAATTCGATTTCTTGGGTAGGATAGTACTGGTTGTCAAAAATAACCGGAACTCTTCGTTGCAACCAAAATTTGTATGAGGATGCAACTTCAACATTGCCTTCCACCACAACCATAAGAGAAATAAGACAAGGGATTTCAATTCTATGATCCTCAATAGTTATACAGTCTAGGGTTTTGATACGGGCTCAAGCGTTGTATGGTGGATGCGGACTGCAACGAGCACCACAGTGAAACGAACCCCACATGGTTCCGGCCGTGTCCAAGCGCCAAGAAGCTGAGTGGTTTCCCATGACTGGTGGCTTTGAGTGCTCAAGAGGGTACGGGCAGAGCTCAAGAAGGCATTGGAGGTAGCGGAAGAGTTTGAGCGAGTGCTATAACTATATGAACATGCATGCTAAACTAGTCCGTCAATACTAAGGTCTTCAGTTACCAAGACCTTCCTATGGCTTTTGTATACCGTGTTTGTAAATTGCTCAGTACCAGATTTATATCCATCCCGATATGCTTTCAGTATCCGTTGAGACTTAAGAAAATGCCTGACAATAATTGTAGATGATATAACCTGTTCAGAAAGTGACTCAGGTACGGTCTTCATTAATGAATTCCAACTGAACCCGCAGTTCTTTCTTGCCCACCATTTAGACCTACCCAAACGGTACTCTATCCAGTTCAGCTCACAATGATACTTTGGAGAAAATAAACAATAGTGTCCCCGCTCTTCAATAGCTTCCTGTGGAGTGCATCTTTGACTTCTAAAGTCCGGTTGACTTGCAAGAAGTTGTCTGGCACAGCATCCTTCACCAATATGTTTATCTTTTTTTTTTAGTTCTGCAGTCAAGCCGTAATCCAGAGGCAGGCCATAAATCACGTTCTTTTAAAATATTTCGGATCCCTTTTGGCTTTCCCCGTTGAGATTCCGGTATTTACATATCTTCGTCATTATAGTTCATTTTCTGAATAATTCATTGAACTCCATTCCGTATATAAAACCAACCGTTTCGTAATTTGGGTTGTTTTCCTTCAAATTCTAAACTCATTTGTGCGGTTTGCAAAGAATCGGAGGCAAATGCCTAATGACTTGTTGCATTATCAAATGGGAAGAGGGCTTGCAAGCCAGGAAATACGGTTTCGAAGGTGTGACGGAGTATCGGGGCGCAACTTTCATGGATACGCTAAGGTTGGAAGGTTGGAAGGATTGGCAAGGCTGGGATTACTGTTCGCTAGGAGGCGGGAATGAGTCAGAATAGGTTCTATGGGTTTCTGTTGCGCAAGGAAGTGAGTCAGAGTTGGAGTTATGCGAGGGTATGAGTGAGGCTTGGCGACGGAATAAGTGGATATATAAGGGAGGCGACAGCGCCTACTTTTGTACTTTCTTTCTTTCTCTTTTCTCTTCACGCAACGTCTTCTGTATCTATCTCTCAAGATACTTTATAGTCTCTATTATACTGGTGACTATCGCTATCCCTTCTACTTTCTTCTCCATACTTCCCCTCTCGGGAGTATCGCTGTTATTACCCCTGTGACGGAGTGACTGAGGACAGCAGAACAGACGAAAACGATGATGCAAGGTAGCTCGAGGAGCACAGCCTTACACAATAAGGACACTCACGAGGAGGACGAGGGCTGGGCGGGCACAAGCGCAGGCACAGGCGAGAACAGAGAGCAGAGGGCAGAGCAGAACAAAGCAGAGCCGGGAGAGTAAGGACCGGATGAGGTCGTCGACAAAGATGAGAAGAGCTATGAGGAAGCCTCCTGCGAAGGTGAGTTTGGACATGTGGGACTATGGCTATAGATGGGAGTATATTCCTATGTACTGAGATTACATGTGACGGAGTAACCGCGGACAGCAGGACAGACGAAAACGATGACGCAAGGTAGCTCGAGGAGCACAGCCTTACTCAAGGAGGACACTAAAGAGGACGACGAAGGCCGGGCGGGCACAAGCACAGGCACCGGCAAAGCCAGAGACAAGAGCCAGGACAAAGGCACGAGTGGGAGCAGAGGACAAGAGGCAGAGCGGGACGAAGCAGGGCAGGGGGAGTGAGGACCAGGTGCGGTCGTCGACAAAGGTGGCGAAAGCTATGAAGAGGCCTCCTGCGAAGGCGAGTTTGGACATGTGGGCTATGGCTATGAATAGGAGTATATTCCTATGTATCGAGATAACAGGAAGACGAGACAGAGAGAAAAGAAAGAAAGAACTAAAGGAAACATTCCCCCTCACTATTTAACACTATCCTCCGCCGGTCCGCCAAGACCACATATCGTCATCCATAGAAACCTGAAGAACTCCACCGCACCCACATCTCGTATTCCTCCCCACCATCTTCACTATCTATATTACAAATCCGTCACGCCATAGAAACCCAAAGAACCTAATAACGTCATTCCTCCACCGCGCATCCCTTCCTCGCTTAACACTCCCCCATTCATCATAACCATGCATCACCTACCGGACTGTCGGGATAGATGCCAAGATGCCGGGACATTACAGGAAGACGAGACAGAGAGAAAAGAAAGAAAGAAACTAAAGGAAAAGTCCTCCCTCACTATTTAACATTATCCTCCACCAGTCCGACAAGACCAAATATCGTCACCCATAGAAACCCATAGAATTCCCTCGCACCCACACCTCGTATTCCTCCCCACCATCTTTCCTTACTATATTACAAATCCATCACGCCATGGAACCTCCTGGAACCTTACAACGTCATTCTTACATCGCTCATCCCTACCTCGCTTAACTTTTCCTCAACCGTCACAACCGTGCATCACCTACCGGATCGTTGGGACAGATGCCAAGATGCCGGGACAACCCCACACCCTGCAGAACGAAGCTATACCACTGCCCCCTCCTTGAGAGCAACGTGACAGATGACAACCATGATGCAAGGTAACTCAAGTAACACAGCCTTGCACAATGAGGTCACTGATGAGAAAAAACCACAGTTGGGCTGGCGCAAGCACAGGCACCGGCAAAGACAAGGGCAAGGACAGGAGTCAAAGGTGCAGGGCAGAATAGGGAAAGCGAAGACAAGGTAAAAAATTAAGCGGAGATGTAGGGAGCTATAAGGGTGCCTCTATCATGGAGCGAAGCGAGGACGTAGTCGAAGGAGCCAAGGTACACAACCGAGGCAGAGTGGGCCAGGGTAAGGCGAAGCAGGACGAAGCGAGGCAGGAGGCAATGTAGTAGTAGAAGATACAGGACGAGAGGAAAAGAGATACAGAACTTATGAGTCTGGGGGGTCCCCTAAGGGATGTCTTGGCGAGGTCTAAAAGTCTATTGACTAAAGTGACAGGAAGGTTGCATAAAGAAGAAAGGAAAGAAAGAGAAACTCTACAAGCGAGGGAGACAGCTCCCTATATATAGCCCCAAAATTTCTTCGCTGACTCATCCTATAGAGCCCGCAGAACCCCAAGGAAATCCTTCTATTAGCAATACATGCATACCATTGACTCATAGGACCCTTGTACCAAAACCCATAGACCACCATAGAAAACCCTGATTAATTCTTCTTCCCGCAACACTGCCGAGTGCATTCCACGCCATGATAGCCTCCTGCGAAGGCGAGTGTGGAGAGGAGAAACTATGGCTATGGATAGGTGTATATTTCTATGTACTGAGATAATAGAAAGACGAAACAGAGAGAAAAGAAAAAAAGAAAGAACTAAAGAGAAAATCCTTCCACGCTATTTAACACCATCCTTGTGACGGGGTAGCCGAGAGCAGCTGGACAGATGACAACGATGACGCAAGGTGACTCGAAGAGCACAGCCTTGCACAATGAGGACACTGACGAAGACGACGAGAGCCGGGCGGGTACAAGCGCAGGCACCGGCAAAGGCAAAGGCAAGAGCAAGGGCAAAGGCACAAGCGAGAACAGAGATCAGGGGCGCAGGACAGAGCAGGGAAAGCGAAGACCAAGTAAGGACTTCAACCGAGGTCAGGATAACTATGAGGGTGCCTTTTGGGAAGGCGAGTTCGGACTGGAGAAACTATAACTGTGAATAGGAGTATATTTCCTATATACTGAGAAAACAGGAAGATGAGACAAAGAGAAAAGAAAGAAAGAAACTAAAGGAAAATCCTCCGCGCACTATTTAACACTATTCTACACCAGTCTGCCAAGACCAAATATTGTTATCCATTGAAACCCATAGAACTCTATCGCACCCACACCTCGTATTACTCTCCACCATCTTCTCCAACTCTATTACAAATCCATAACGCCATAGAAACTCATGGAACTCTATAAGTCATCCCTCCACCACGCATCTCTGTCCCATTTAATATTTCTTCATTTTTCACCACTGTACATTACTTAACGGACTGTTGGGACAGATGCCAAGACGCCGGGACAATCCTCCACCAGTCCGCCAAGACTCATACTTCCGCCCATAGAAACCCATAGAATCCCATCGCAATCACACCTTGTATTCCTCCCTACTATATTTTCTATTTACATTACAAATCAATCAAGCCATTGAACCTCCCAGAAACCAATGAGGTTACCACCTCCTCATCGCATCCCTTTCTCACTTAACATTCCCTTAACCATTGCAACCGCACTTCGCCTACCGAGCCATCGGAACCGATGCCAAGATGCTGGGACAGGTCAGGTTCTTTTTTAGGGTCTAGCTCCTAATAGGCCGAGGCTTCGAAGAATATTGACGATGGAACAGTTGTCGAAGTTCAGGACTCTACTCAAGGTCGCTTGAATGCTGCCAGGACGGCTCTTTGTCCTGGCATCTTGGCACCGGTCCCGACAGTCCGGCAGTCGAAGCGTGGTCACGATGATTGAGGTAATGATAAGTGAGGAAGGGATGTATCGAGAGGGGGGTGTTGTCATTAGGTTCTGGGAGGTTCTATGCCATGATGGATTTGTAATGTAAATAGAAGAAATGGTGGGGAGGAATACAAGGTGTAGGTGCGAGGGGTTTCTATGAGTTTCTACGGGCGGAAATACGAGTCTTGATGGACTGGCAAATGATGATATTAAATAGCGGGGTAGAACTTTTTCTTTAGTTCTTTCTTTTCTCTCTGTCTCGTCTTTCTATTATCTCGATACATAGGAATATACTCCTATCTATAGCCATAGTTCCTCCTATCCAAACTCACCTTCGCAGAAGGCACTTCTATAGATCTCTTGACACTCACTCAGGTTCTACCTGATTGTCGCGAAGCGAGGCGGGGATAGGGTCAAGACGTGCCAAGGTATAACACCAACACGAGGTGAGGTGAGACAAGGCAGGGCGAGGTGGAAGGAAGCCAGGGGGCGAGGCAGAGTGAAGCAGGTTGGGTAGGTCTACAGGGCACTAAACAAGACTAAACGGGTTAGGGGCAGAAAGCCAAGGTTCTCGGCAGATTGACTATATTGATAGGAAGGTTGCATGAAGAAGAAAGAAAAGAAAGGAAACTCTATAAGCGAGGGAAAGAACTCCCTATATATAGCCCCAGAATCCCTTCACTGACTCATAATATCGAAACCCACAGAACCCCAAAGAAATCCTTCTATTAGCAATACATGCATACCGTTGACTCATAGAATCCCTGTATAGAAACCCATAGAACACCATGGAAAACCTCTGACTAATCCTTCTTCCCGCAACACTGCTTAAGACGCCCCACGCCGCGACACTCTGGTTTCACTTCTCCGTCCTGTCCCTACGCCTCTACCTGGCTTCCTGCCCTTGCTTCTACCTTTCCTGCCTCGCTTGGCCCACCTGGCTCGCTATCCTCGTCAGTGTCCTCATTATGCAAGATCGCTCCTCGAAGCATTCTCATATTCATCGTTGTCATCTGTCGCGTTGCTTTCGATTACTCCATCACATTCCTCATATCCAACATACTTAACCAAATACTTCACCCGTCGTCCCCTCTTCCTTAAATCGAATATTTCCTCCACTTCCCATTAGATTTCTCCCTCAACTTCCACAGGTGGAGGTGGATCAATAACCTGTCCTGGGACTGGGTCGTTGACTGCCGGCGATAAAAGTGAGATATGGAATACCAGGTGACTTTTCATAGACGCAGGTAAATCCATGTGATGAAGTAGCCGAGAGCAACGTAACAGATGACAAAGATAATGCAAGGTGATTCGAGGAGCAAAGCCTTGCATAATGAGGATATTAACGAAGACGACGAGAGTTGGGCGGGCACAAGCGCAAGCACTGGCGAAGGCAAAAGTAAGAGCAAAGGCAAAGGCACGAACGAGAACAGAGGTCAGGGGCACAGGGCAGAGCAGAGAAAGCAAAAACCAGGTAAGGACTTCAATGAAGGTTGAGAGAGCTATGGGGATGCCTCCTGCGAAGGGGAGTTTGGAGGGGAAGAACAATAGCTATGGATAGGAGTATATTTTCTATGTACTGAAAATTCAGGAGGACGAGACAGAGAGAAAAGAAAGACAGAACTAAATGAAAAGTCTCCCCGGACTATTTAACACCATTTCCCACCCATCCGCCAAAACCACATATTACCCCCCATGGAAACCCACAGAACTCCATTGCATCCACACCTCTTATTCCTTCCCACCATCTGTTCTATTTACGTTACAAATCCATCATGCCATAGAACCTCCTAGAATCTAATGACAACACCTCCTCCTCATTGCATCATTCCTCGCTTATTATTCCCTCAACCGTTGCAACCGCGCATCGTCTACCCCACCGTCGGAACTGATGCCAAGATGCTGGGACAGATCAGGTCCCCTCCTAGGGCCTAGCTCCTGATAGGCCGAGGTTTTGAAGAATAATGACGATGGAACGATTGTCGAAGTTCAGGGCTATATTCAAGATCACTTGATGGCTGCCATTAGGGTTCTATTAGGGTGTCGCCCCAGGCAACCCGAGTAGTCAAGTATAGAGTTCGGAGCTTAAAATGCTATCCACAAAGGTAGAAAGGAATAAGGTCTCCTCAGTCTTAACCCAGCCTAAGATCTCGGTTGCTCGAAGCTAGTCCTTCAAGTACGAAAAGGGTTATGCTAGTAGGAAGATGGTTCGAGGTGGAGTCTTCAAGTTCACGGATTGGATTCTTCAAACAATAGAGTGTAGCGTAAAGTGTAGCGTAAAGTAATAGTTATTATATCGATAAGACTCTTTCTTCATCGCTGATGATTTCAACAAAGCTGGAGAATGACACCGTATTTATATCCCGCGCAAATGTCTCACGGACTAAGTATTATAACTACAACAAATATGTGCGAGACCCCGAAGACCCTGAAAACTGCCAAGAACCCTTGAACGCCAATTCTATCCCACCATCTAAAATGCCCTTGACCTCTATTACCATAAATCCCTCATGTTACACCCCGTTGCTGCATGCACTCAGCCTTCATCAGTGGTCATCTGGAGTCTCGGGGTCAGCCTACCTGATAACATCCCGGTACTGGGTTCGACTTCGCTCGCCAACTCTTTCCCGATATCGTTAACTATCACCAGGGAGCCTAGCTCGACATTAGGACTGTTAACGATCGGTACCGGAGGTGTCGGGTAGTCTTACCTTCCCCAGAGATGCCATCAGGATGAGCTTTCTTGCGACCTTCGCCATTCGATCAATTATGGTTCGATTGACTTCAAACTCGCACTATTGCCCCCTCATATACCCACCAGTGTCCTGAGCGACCGTGCCGGTGCTTTGACGCTCCAGGGGTTATTTCTGGGGTTGAAAACAGGTTCGTTGACTAGAGATTCCGCAACTCCGCACTGGGTGCCATACTGGCAGCACCGTACCTCCCTGGCGTGCCCAGTGGAATATAGAGGCTTTTAGCAGCATAGTAACATAGGGATGGTCCTCCTCTTGTAGTCTTCGAGTTCTCTTTCTTATGCCCTTAACAGGTTCCTCGTATCCAACATATTTAATCAAATACTCCACCCTTCGTTCACTCTTCCTTGAGTCTAAATATCTTCTCTACTTCCCATCCAACTTCTCCTTCAACTTCCACAGGTGGGGATGGTTCAATAATTCGCCCGGGAAAAGGATCGTTAATCGCCGGCTACAAAAGTGAAACATGAAAGACTGGATGGATTTTCATGGAAGTGGGAAGGGTAAGCTCATAGGCATAAAGGCTTACGATTCGTTTAACTCTATAGGGACCGATTTGTTTCCAATCGAGTTTCTTCGAAGGCCGCTTTGTTTCAATATTCCGAGTGGAAAGCCAGACAGAATCATTCACAGCATATCAGGGTGCCAGAGTCCGTTGTAGATTAGCCAGTTCCTCTTGTACTCTCTAGGCTCTGAACATCTCGCTCTTCAAAAAATCAAATACTTGAGATATCTTCCTCGCCAACCCATTAGCTTGGCCCTCGTTCACTGTCTTTCCATGATATAGGGGCCCAAATGTCATTCGGGGATGTTTTCCATAGTTTGCTTGAAAGGGGGACATATTGGTTATTTCTGAAACATGATTATTGGTAGCAAATTCAGCGAGAGGTAGGAAGTCGATCCAATTATCTTTTTGATAAGAAATATAACTGCATAGATATTGTTTCATAATCGCATGGGTATTCTCCGTTTACCCATCAGTTTGAGAATTAAATGGGATAGAATAGCGAGGAACAATTTCCAATCGATCACACAGAACCTTCCAAAACTCAGCCGTAAACTGTCATCAGCAAGCTTTACCATTTATGACTGGAGTCTCCTGAGTCTCCTGACAGTCTCCTGAGTCTCCTGAGACCCTTCTAATCTCCTGAGACTTGTGAAATCTTGCTGATGGTGGTCCTCGATCTGAAACAAGAGTTTCCGGTAGTTCATGTAGCTTCCATACCTGCTCTAGGTATAGACGAGACAGATCTCTGGCGTTAACGTTTTCAGTAGTAGCGATGAAATGCTTCATTTTCGTTAGCCGGTCCACGACCACAAGGATAGCGTTAAACCCATTGCTTTCCGGAAGTCCGGTTACGAAGTCCATTGTAACATCCATCCATAACTCTTTGGGTACCGACAGAGGGCGTAGAACTCCTTGAAGGGGGTTGTAATTTGCCTTGCTTCGTCTGCAGACATGGCAGTTTTGAACATAACGGTCAGTATATTTCCGCATAGTCGGCAAATAATAGTCCTGACTCAGAAGCTTCAAGTCTTTAATCATCCAGAGTATCCATTAGAGGGTTTATCATGTTGTTTCCATAATAAATAAAGTTTAAGCTCATCGTAGTCGGGTACATAGAGGGTATTCCGATAAAGCAACAACTCCTCCTCACTTTCCTTACACTCAGCCAACGAGATTTCTTTCGATCGTCGAGTACCGTCCCGAAGCATGGATATAATTTTATTTGAGAAACTGTCATGCTGGTAAGCTTTGTTAAATAAATCAAGTACGGGAGACGATCCTTCAGTAGGTTTATTTGCTAAGGAGCCCGCTAACAAACCTATCTTTGAATCCAAATTCTCCTTCTTCAAAACCACTCCACTGTGCTGTTCCAACCTCTCATCTCCTTCCTTCGGTAAATCCTTCGGCCTCCTGGTCAATATATCCACCTTCCTTCCCTGCTTCCCTGCCCTGTATTGAATAACGAAATTGAATCGAGACAAGAACTCTGCCCAACGGGTCTGACGCCGGTTTAGCAACTTGATTGACATAAAGTATTCAAGATTGCGATGGCCTGTCAACACTTTAACTTGAAACTGAGCCGTCTCCAGGTGAGGTCTCCATTCCTCAAAACAACGAATAATAGCTAGTAGTTCCTTGTCGTAGATTTCATAATTGTATTCTGCCGGTGAGTGTGTTTTGGAAAAGAATGCTATCAGGTATAAAATCTGTTCCTTATCCTGTTGTGATAGGATTCCTGCCAATACATAATCGGAAGCATCAGTTTCCACAATCAACTCCCTCTCCGGATCGGGATGCATGAAAACTAGAGCGGTGGTAAAGGCAGTTTTTAACCTTTGGAAAGCTTGCTCCACCTTTTATGTCTATTCGAACCGTGAATATTTATTCATTAAAGCAGTCAAAGGCCGAGCCACTCGGGAGTAAGCATAGATAAAACGCCTGTAGAAATTAGCAAATCCCAGGAACTCTTGAACCTTCTTCACAGTCTTCGGTGCCTCACAATCCACTATCGTCTGTACCTTAGTTGGATCCATCTTCATCCCTCCTGGAGTTAGAATCATGCTGAGATATTTAGTCTCCTGTACACTAAACTCGTATTTCTCTGGCTTCAAGTGGACCTCATTAGCTTCAAGAACTTCCAACACTTGCCGCACGTCCTGTTGATACTGTTCCAGGGTTTGGAATAGATAAGTATATCATCTAGATAGGCGGTAGCGCATCGATCCAGGAAGGGACGTAGAATATCATTGATCCATCGTTGAAAAGTAGCAGGGCATTTGTCAATCCAAAAGGCATCACCAAGTATTCCCGGTGCCCGTAACGTGTTCTAAAAGCTGTCTTCCATTCAT
This sequence comes from Morchella sp. 2015-shanyang, assembly GCA_024713795.1. NCBI lineage: Eukaryota > Fungi > Ascomycota > Pezizomycetes > Pezizales > Morchellaceae > Morchella > Morchella sp. 2015-shanyang. The sequence continues at coordinate 978,849 of JAMGZB010000019.1, read as the reverse complement.
CCCCCTCCTTGATTCATATTTGGTTATATCTTCAGCGTAAATCCAGCTTTGTGAAATAGTTGGCCCGCGCCAGATTGGCCATAGTTTCTGGTGTCAGAGGAAGAGGATATCTGTCCTTAATCATTATGGCGTTCAATTTCCAATAGTCCATACACAAGCGTAAAGACCCATCTGCCTTCTTCACAAATAATACAGAAGCTCCCGCTGGCGAATTACTAGCTCTTTTTCAGGTTATCCGCTAAATAGTCTCTCAGTGCCTTCAACCTCTCCCTGGACATACTGTACATGGGACCGAAAAGTGGTAGTGTCCCTTCTTGTAATTTGATCTCATGATTATAGGGACGATAGGGGGATAACCTTAAGACATTGGTTTCATCAAATAGCTGCCAAAAGTATTGGTAGTCTATTGGAATCGTTCCATCAGGATTGGCAGGCATTTCCAGTATCTTGTTGACAGCATACAGAGTAGTCGAATAAACTTGAATGGTGGGATCTTGGGAGAGTTTCTTAAATGATCGAGGCGTAATAGCCGATATACGGGTAACAGGCCTCTCTGGTGGTGGTGTTGAAATTCCCCGGGCCACGATAGGTTTGCGGTTGGCTATACAGTGCTCAAGAGATACTGATGACTGGAAGCGGATCTCATTCCTCCCACTATCAATCAAGACTCCATGCCTCCTCATCCAAGATATTTCCATAATAATCAGATAATACCCGAGCTTGGTAACAAAAAAGGGACATTCCTCCACATGCCCATTAATTTCCAACTCCAACGTCACCTTCCTAGTAACTTTTCCTGATTCAATAGGCCTTCCATCAATCACATCAATCTCCCTCTCAGTCCTCAAATTCTTCATCTTTAGTTCATGGCGGCGCACAAAGTCTTCATCAATAAATGCATACCCCGACGATCCAGTATCAATCAAGGCATAGGTGGGTACAATAGATTTTTATTTTGAGAAATAGAACAAACTACAATCAATTGATTCCCATCCATTTCCCCTTCTGATTCTGAAAATATAGAAACAGACTCCTTAGAAAAAACCTTGAGAGGTCCCTAGACTATGCCGCTTACTGCAGGGACAAATCTCTTAACCCCCCATTCTCCAATACCACTTCTTCCTGTTTTTCCTTCTTTACTCCCAACAATGCCCCCCTCATTCTAGGGGGTGCCCTTCCCGAGAGTGTAGACTTAGAATCCCTAACCAAATGTCGAACCCCCCCGCAATAATAACACCTACTCTCAATTCGACGGGCTTCCCTTTCCTGGGGATGCGGATGACGACGACTATTAGATAAATCTATAGGAACAGCTCCCCCAGGTGTATACGAGGGATGGGCTGCTGGTGTCGCATTCTTCGGGGGTAGAGGCGGTGGTCCTCATACGACTGGTGGTGCTGTTGTTGCTGCAGGTGAGCAAGATACAAAAGAACGAGGAGCTGGGGCACTGGGAATTTGAAATCTAAAACTCCCCGTCCTACCCTGTAGCGCCTGATGCTTGTTATCGTGTCGTTGAAGAAGTAGCCCACACTTTTTGATTGTCATTGGAGTTTCATTTTGAATCATCAAGGCCATCAGGTCCTGGTTAAGTCCTTCCAAGAGGCATTCAGTTTTTGCAGCCTCGTTTAACACAGAGTCGGTAGCATAACGCTGGCACTCTGCAAAGTATTCGGAAAAGGTACACTGTCATTGTTTGATTTCCCTAAGGTTGCGAGTAGCTGTGGCCACCCTCTCCGGATCTCCAAAAGCATTATTCAAAATTTCGAAAAACTCCACAATTGAATCGAGAGCGATCCCTTCATCCGTAATATAAACCAGAAATTGATCCGCCTCAGCTCCTTCCAACCGGAAGATATAGTATGCCAATTGTCATACAGAGGCGAAACCCACGAATCGATCGCGAAATTGATTCAGAAGTTATCTTTGAAGGTCCAAAGACTCTTGCTATCGCGACTTGTATCTCCTGACGAGCTTTTTTGACTTGGACGACTTTGGTTAAGTCATCACGATCTCCTGGTCTTCCTTAATCCCTTCCCTGAGTTTTCGATCTTCGCCGTAGTTTCCTGACTTTTTGTGAATCCCTGCTTTGTTCGGTTTCAGAATGGTGGGTAGTATGCCGATCGTGATATTGCTTGACCTCGATGAAATTCATTGGAGGAGAAATAACGCTTGTTACTTTCTTCTTATGGGCGGCCAATTATAGAAATGAGCGACAAAGAACCCTTCGAGGTCTTGATGGAGCTTTTGATAATCAAATGTATCGGTCGCAGGGAGGTCATAGAGCCTATGGTGAAGCCATACGCTGCCGGTCGACAGAGTGGTCTCGCTTTAATGACGTAAGAATCGGCAAGAACGAACAGATGACAATGATGACAAGGTAACTCGAGGAAAGATACCGACAACGGTGACATTGACGAAGAGGACAAGAGCAAGAAAGATGGCAAGAGACCGCCAAGGTAAAGACAAGGCAAGAAAGAAGAGAGGAGAGTACAAGGCGCAGAATAAGAAAAGCCAAGCACTGGTAAGAACTTAAGTGGAGGTCAGGGGATCTATAGAGGTGTCCCCTGCAAAGGCGTGTTTGGAGAGGAGAGACTATAGCTATGGATAGGAGTATATTTCTATGTACCGAGATGACAGGAAGACGAGAGAGAAAGGAAAGAAAGAAAGAAGTAAAGAAAAAGTCCTCCCACACTCTTTAACACCATTCTGCTTCATACCGCCAAGTCTCATGGTTCCGCCCGTAGAAACCCATAGAATCTCATCACAACCATACCTCGTATTTCTCCCCACCATCTCTTCTATTTTACATTACAAATCCATCACGCCATAGAACCTCTTAGAACCCAATGATGACACCCTATCCTCATTATATCCCTTCCTTGCTTAGCACTACCTCAACCGTCTCAACCACGCACTGCTCACCAGATTGTTGAAACAGGCGCCAAGATGCCGGGACACCCTTGGATTGTTGCACCTTGGCATTGCTGAGCTTTTTTCTTCTACGCCTTTTCTCGCTGCCGACTGCATCACGATCGATTTCAGCCTTCTCTAAGAGCTGTGATCCTTTTCATCAAGGTCCTAGGCTTGGGGTTAAAGAGTGCCCAACTTAAATCTAGTTCCAGTAGAAGGGAGCCTTGGTTCTTGTCATCTACCAGCTGTCCTTCATAGCCGGTCTTCCAAATCAACTGAATAATAGTATCCAGAAAGGAGTCTATTCCTTCCTTCTTGGTGTGCGTGAGGGTATTCCATTGGACTACCACCTCACCCATAGGGATGGTTTCACCAAAGGCTGCTCTAAAAGCTTCCACAAAGGAATCCCACAATTTCCAGCGCTCATCTAGTCCTACAGGCCCTCCAGCTATCCAGTTGGTAGAGGCTTAGTCTATTGAGTTGTGATAAGCCTCATACCACTTTATTGCTGCCGTTTCTTCCATGAAATTCCTGGTATACTGGATCTTAGTTGTGATGGAGTAGCTGAGAGTGACAGGACAGATGACAACGATAATAAGAAGCGACTCGAGGAAAGACAAATTGCACAATGAAGACATGAGAGGACGGGCGAGATGGAAGCACAAGTGCAGTAACGAAGGCAAAGGTAAGAAGAAGGAAAAGACGAGCAGGAGAAAGATCAGGGCAAAAGAAAAGCAGGAAAAGAAAGACCAAGTAAAGCGATCAACAAGTTAATCGAGAGAGCTATGAGGCCTCGCAAAGCGAAGCTACCGTATGAACTCCATACATGGATAGGGGTTTATTCCTATATATCGAGATAACAGGAAGACGACACAGAGAGAAAAGAAAGAAAGAAACTAAAGAAAAAGTCCTCCCCCGCTATTTAACACCATCCTCCACCAGTCCGCCAAGACTCGTATTACCGCTTATAGAAACCCATAGAATCCCATTGCAACCACACCTCGTATTCCTCCCCACCATCTCCTCTATTTACATTACAAATCCATGACGCCATAGAAACCCATAGAATCCTATGACGACGTCCCTTCCCTAGCACATCCCTACCTCGCTTAATATTTCCTCAACCGTCGCAACCATGCATCGTCTACCAGATCGTTGAGACAGATGCCAAGACGCTGGGACATTCACCAGGGGGTTTTTTCTCTAGACCTAACTTTCATTTTCTACCAGCCATCTTGCTTCCTACACTCTTGTTTAATAGAGGCAGAGCCCTGTCATATTATAATCTTAAAGGCTTCAGTTACCTTTAGAGATTATCTTCTCTGACAAGATGTCCCTACTCTGCAGAAAAGCCCCAGATTCAGATAACCTGGCTCTCTCTTATAACTGTGAAACTCTTATTTGGCGGATTGGTCCAGCAGGAACGGCATTCTGCTATTCCTGGCTGTAAGCCTGCCTGGAAAGATTCAGATCCAGTCACCTATGGGGAGTTCTTTAAGGCTCAGGTCTCTCCGCTTTCTTAGAAGCGAGAGTGAACGAACAATGGCCTTGAGCCCTAATACTCATCCGTGGCGGCAGACAAGCGAAGGCAAGCTTCGTAAAAGCAAGCGCAGCGTCGTGAGGAATGAGGTCAACTCTCTTGGATGAAATTTGAAGAGATTTGTGGAGAAGGATGGCTAGGCCGGGATGCCGTGGAAATTGAATGGACCAGCCGGTCGTCAGCTTCTATAATAGAGATCCAGAAAGCCGTTAATGAGGAGAAGCTACAGATGGCTAGGCAAAGCCTTTTGCAGACACCTCCGTCCTGGGTATCCTCCAGGAGCAGGAAGCAGAACCGAGGACAACAATCCTGTTTGCCCTTAATTCATGGCAGCCAAAGGCCCAGTTATCTCGGTGGTCATCACTCCCGAATTGAAGTCTCGCGCTCCTCCTGGGAGAAGACAATCATGCAGGTCTGGGTCTCGCTTTGAAGGGCGGAGTTTGAAGAATAAGAACCGTTATCTCCGAAGCTCACTCCCCACAGAAACCCAGGTGGTCGGTCAGAACCTCCGGAGTACCGATCCTCCTCCTTCCCCACTCTGGTAGTTGGCAGGTGGAAGTGAAGGCAATATTCGCTCCTCTCAGGTGGCCGAGGTGGTCTTTTGGGAGATAATCCAGGCAGGCTGGACTCAGGCAAGAAGGGAATGACAGGAGGCTGATGGAAATCTGTCAAGAGCTTGAACAATGAGAGATCTGCTTGCTCTCTTCAGTCGATCCGTCGGCCTCTTTTGAAGCATCCTCGCTTTACTCCACGATCTCTAGGTAAAAGCACCAAGGCTCTCCTCGCCATTGGATTCTAAGGTCAGCCAGACGGGTAGAGACTATTGAGGTGTCGCGCCGCAAGCCGAGTAGTCAAGTATAGAACTTTGACTTAAAAGCAGCTATCCTAAAGGTGAAAGGAATAAAGGTCTCTTCGATGTACTTTTAGCACCAAAGGAATGCTCCAAGTTCTTTCAGTAGTCGTAGAAATGCGAAAATGGTTCTGAAAATACGAAGATGGTTCGAGGTGGAATTTTCAAGTTCATGGGATGGACTCTTCAAACAAATAGAGTGTAGCGTCAAGTGATAGTTATTATATCGATAAGATTCTTTCTTCATCGCTGATGATTTCAACAGAGTCGGAGAATGACACCGTATTTATATCCTGCGAAAGTGTCCCGTGGACTAAGTATTATAATTACAACAAATCGTCGCGAGCGCGAAGAGCGAAAACAATGAGGCACTTTGCGCCAATTCTATCACGCGTTCAAAATACTGCGGCCTCTATACCGTAAATCTACCGTATACATCCATTGCTGCGTGTCTTTCGGCCTCCGTCAGCGGTCGTTTAGTCTCGAGGGTCGGCTACCTGCGATCTTGTCCGATCTGGGGTTCGCTTATTCATGCTTCTTCTTTGACGTTAACTATCGCTGAAGCCTAGCTCAACATTAGGACTAATGTGATCGGTCGGGGCGTCGGATGATCTTCGCCAAGAGGTGCCGCAGGGGTGAAGCTTTCTTGCGACGCCGAATTCGATCAATTATAGTTGATTGATTATTTCCAAGCTTCTATGTATACCGTATCTTGCGGTGTTCTAAGTGACCGTCTTTGGCGCTTGATCTTTCCGGGGGTTATTCTGGTCAGCGAGGTTAGATTAACTAGGGATTCGTAGCTCAGCTGAAACATACTGGCGATACCGTCTCTCTCTGCCGAGTGGGATATAGAGGCTTTAGCGATGTAATAGCGTGGAGGGTCACTCTTGTAGTCTTGAGTTCTCTTTCTTATCATAACAGAGACCTTCCTCCGTGATGTGAAACGTGTTCTCGTTGAGCCGTCTTCTGTCGGATGAGACTAAGATCAGGTATCTGAGAATCGCGTAATAGAAAGAGCGGCTGACAATCAAGTAGTATGAAACATCACAACTCAACAGGCCAAAATCTCTGCCAACGGATAGTGGAAGGCCTATAAAATTTAGATATTTGGAAATTATAGAATTCCTTTGTGAAAGCTTTTACAGCAGCCTTTGGTGAAGTCATCTCTAGGAATAAAGTGGTAGCCCAATGGAATACCCTTACCCACATCAAGAAGGCAGGAATAGACTCCTTCCTGAATACTATTATTCAGTTGATGTGGAAGACCGGCTATGAAGGCAATTTGGTAGATGACAAAGAAAAATTTCCACTTCTCTTTGGAGAACTAGATTTAAGTTGGGCTCTTTCTTTAACCCCAGGGACCTTGATGAAAAGGATCTTGATTTCTTAGAAGGCTGAAGCCTTGATGGTACCAGGCGGCAGCAGAGAAATATGGGTTTTGGAAGATGGAGACAGGAAGGCAAGCAAAAGCCTCCCTATCTTTACTAAAGCTCGGTGGCCTTCAGAGTGAGTGGTGCCAGTATGGGCCAGATTGCGGAGTTCTTGGAATCCTGGAGTTAAAACACGTTTTGACGAAAATACTTTAAGTGTCAAGCATCAGCGCGACCACTTCGTAAGCAGTGGGTATATGAGAACAGCGATTCAGTTGGGATCAATCGGATAAAAGTGATCGAGCAGCGAAAGAGTCTTGAAAAGCTGTGTTGGTGACCGAGGAAAGGTAAGGCAATAAAACGCCTCCGGTACCCAATCGTTAGCGATCCTGTGTTGAAATGCATCTTTCATAGTGATAGATAACGATCTTTGGGGAAAAGTTGGCGAGTGAAGTCGGCCCGTCTCGGTGTGTTATCGGGTAGGCTGATTCGGCCTTCTCATGACAAAAAGCGAGAAGCATGCAGTAAGCGCGATGTAACGTAAAGTTAAAGCGTTGTAATATGTTGGCGTTGGTGTTTGGTTTCTTGGCGTTATCGAAGTCTTTGGGGTCTCGCATAATTGTTTATAATGATAGTCTTTAGTCCGCGGGGCGTTCTTGTGAGGATATAAATCTGATGTCGTTCTCTGACTTTGTTGAAATCATCATCCAGCGAAGAAAAGTCTTATGATCTCATATAAATCTTACTACTTTCTATCTGTGCAAAAGTGATTCTTGAAAACATCTACGAGCACTCTTACGTGTTAGCGTTCTTACTCTAAAAAACTTTCATCTCGGACTAGCGTCGGACAATGGAGATTCTAGTTGCATTTAGGTGAAGGAGCCATTCGCTTTCTGCTCTGTGGTTAGTGTTTGGGATTCTGAAATTTCTTTCAATCTCTCTTTCTAGTAGTCTGATCTGACCTCCTAATAAGAATGAAAGGCATGATCTTAAAGTAAATGTCGAGGAAGAAAAAAAGCGCCATCTTCTTGCAGGAGACAACGGATCAAAGAATAATTTGTGGAACTGAAGGGTATCCTGGGGGATATTCTGGAAGAAAGAAGAAAGGCTGAAGTATGCTTGAAGGTAAGACCTTCAGTCTTTCACGCAATGATAGAGTCGTAAATGAAACTTGTGCAATAGTCGGCAAGTCCAGAACCAAATGGGCCTCTTGTTGGTCTAAAGGAACCTACTACTGTCGGGTGGCTGTGGAAATCTGAAAGTGGAAAGGAGGATCTGGCTGCAGGGGATAAAAGCAAGGACCATCTAAAAAGAAATTAAGGTTCTTCTTTGTGTGAATGTAGCGGACAAGCAAGGACAAGCGAGAATAAGATAAATTTCGAGTAGCCCTTACTTGAGGAGGAGAACTAAAGAGACTGAGCGAAGGCCGAAGCGAACCAGCAAGCCACAAAAAACAAGCCAGAGACAAAAGGCGGCGAAAACGAAGGACAGAAGCGAAGCGAGCGAAGCAGGGCAGGAGAATGAGGGACCCGGATGAGGTCGTAAATGCGACAAAAGGTGGCGAGTATGAAGCGCCTGCGAAAGCGTGTGGGTATGGCTATGAATGGAGTATATTCACATGTATCGAGATAACAGGAAAGGCAAGCAGAAAGAAAAAGAAAAAGAAAAAAGCCCAAAAACATCATATTTATTTAACGTTATCATAAAAAGCTGGAGTCATGAGAGCCATTTCATCGTCAGCAGCGCAAAGTCATCAGCGTCGCGCCTTTCCGTGTCCTCGCATCGTATTCATTACAAATCAATTCAGCGTAAAGCAGGAAGAGCATAATGTCGTTCATCGCGTATCGTCTCCAGCATATTAGCATATCGTTTTATCATCTGGTATTCATTCACCAAAGGCTAATCGAACCAGGCAACAAAGATCTTAGGAACCATTGGGGCTTACATTGAATACTCATGAAATATTATGCTTCGTCGGCAGCCGCGATCTGGGAAGCCAGGGTGAGTGAGGTTAAAGAAATTGCCGAGAATTTCGTGTGAAGGGGAATTTCTTTCTAAATGAATCTGTTGGGATTCGGAGGCTGGAAGGATTAGCGGCTGGATCTTGTGTATTGGGGAGGCAGTTATGAGTCGAGAATAGGTTCATGGGTTTCTGTTCTGTGAGAATGAGTCGTAGTCGAGTTACGTGAGGGTATAGTCAGGCTTGGCTGTGGAGTGTCGGAGTATATAAGGAAAAGGCCGTGGTGTCGATCATAGTCTTTCTTTTCTTTTCTTTTTCTCCTCACCATGACGTCTTACGTAATTAAATTCTAAATATCTTTATAGTCTCTAATTTAGTATTATCATTGCCTCTTTCTTTCTTCTTAATCTGGCACCGTCTTTCGGGCGGTATCATTTATTCATCAGCGAATTCAAAGCTCTCTCCGGAGGCTTGGCTGTGTCTCCGGAGCCGTTCTTGAGAAACAGTCTGCTCATCTCTCCTATCTTCCTTCATTAATTTATTTGCCTCGGCACTCGATGGCCATTCGGCGCTCTAAGCCTCCTGGTTCTATTCTGCTCCTTCCTCTCCTGACACGCTCATTGGTGTATGTAGCCTCCTGGCCTTCTGTTCTGCTCTTACTCTCTGACATTAATTTGTTCTCATATAGAGCGCCCAGGAGAACTTCTGAACAGGAGGGCAGAAGCTTTGATTAGTAAGTTTGGAGCCATATGTATTTTCATGCAATATCTGTTCTTGATGCTACATTAAACCAGGAGAGCTTCTGGCCTCTAAGCAGCTATAAGGGGTTCTGGAGCCCTCGTGAGTCACTGATCTGAATCGTATTGTTTAGTTTACTATCGTATTAATTTTATTCTAAATCGTTCTATCTTGAAATTTGAAGTCATGGCTATGAAGGCCTCTTGTCACCGCTAAGAGCCATAGAGACGTTGTCATTATATCGAGCTAAATTCGCGTTCTCAAATCTATCGCCGTGTTACTTGGCCAATTGGCCTTGTCAGCATTTCGAACAAATGGCCATTCCCAAAACACTAATGATATTAACTAAAACCTGCGAGAAGCGCGCCATAACTCTAAGAGGCGTGTGAACCGTCACGGAAGAGCCACTTATCATGAGCAGTGGCTACTGAGAAACAAAGCTGATATGTTTTTAAATCGATATCTTGTCGTATATCTTGAATATTGCTTCATACAAGCCCTGGTAAATCGTGAAAGAAATCTCTCTGACTCCATTGTGGCCAGCAATAATCTTGTCGTTTGGTCGTTTTCTAAATAATCATATCTCGTCTGTAGTATATTGTGTCTATAAATAGCTGATTAGAACACTGAAAAAATTGATACTGGCACCTGTAAATGGCTTAAAACCGGGCACTCTAGAAAATTCAATAAGCGTTATACCTTCTATTGATTTTAATCATGTCGGCGATATCGAGATAATATGTGGGGTCGCGTCGAAATTCGACATCCTGGGTTCAGGTGTTTATCGTCGTCTAGAATCTTTCGTTTGTCGCTGTGGGTCACCGTTTTGAATCACTTAACATGGGAGAAATTTCTCGATGGGCAGGAAGGCCCCGTAATGTTCTGGAAGGGCTGACAACGATATCTTTTAGATTTAAGACCGTATCTCTATAATGCATCTGGCAGTGGTGATAGCAGAATCTGAACTATTCGTCGGCCTTATTGGAGGCTGTATAAAAGCCATCTTAATTTATTCTTTTGTAAATTCGCTTCACATCGGTTAAACGTTGGAATATTACCAAATCGCTCTACATGCCGGAAGTGTGAAAGAAGATGCGTTTTAATGAAGTTGAAATGAAGCGCCATGAATTCCTCAAAATTTCCGTAAAAGCTCTGTCAATCTTCGGCGCTTGCAGCGCTTTATTCGATCTCTTTCTTTTGTTGGTTTATCAACAAATTCCAGAAACACGTCCTTATCTTTGTGGAAATCTTGAGATCTGGCGAAGATAGTCTAGTGTTCTTTTGTATCGTAGTGTCTTTGTCTTAGTCAATGGAAATCGATTAGTGAAACCTTTCGAGATCTCGAAGTCATTTCTGAAAACTTTTGGGGGGTTCAAATTCTGAAAGGCTCCTAGAACTATCCGTAGAGATAATGGCGTTCTTTCTTCTTAGTTGAGTAGTTCTTAGATAAGCGCTTATTTGGTGCAGCAAGCGCAGGTAAAGCAATGGGAGCCGATCAAATTCTCTGGCCGGTGTGTTTTTCAAAAGCGATTGAATCCAATTCGTCATATTATGTTTCAATAAGTAGAGATAAATATTATCTGTATCTCGGCTTGTGAAGATCATCTGCTGGCGCTTGTGGCCATAGCGTTGTCTGAGTTTTGAAGGATTTGACCAGGTATTCAGCAGGTCTTGTATGTCGGCGATATCACTCGCCTCTTATTCTCTGAATTTCGATATATCATTTCACTGAATCGTGGCGGGTTTTCTTGAAAAATGGCGAAATCAACTTCCAGGCGAACTGATTGTTGAGGTTTAGCAGTGGCGTGTTACGGTTGATCCATAATCATGCGTATAGTGTCGGATAACGTAAAGCCTAGCATGTAGTAGCGTATTATAAATTTCCTTTCATGAGCGCGAAGCGCCGAGAACGCCGAAGGGCGCAGTGAAGGAATAATTTCTCACGGCGTTAGATTCGTCTGTATTTCCGGCCTTTAGTGCTTAGGCAGATAAATTTAGGAGTATGATCAGCGTAATTAGAGGTTTATTTAGGTATGTCAGGGTGATATTCTTGCGTCGTTAGGTATCTTGTGCCAAGCCTTATGTCATGGCTGAAATTAGTGAGGTGTGTTCCGTCGATCTGTATTCTTGGCGTAGTTGATCATACGGAAGGTGATTCTATAACGTTGTGAGGGTTAGCGGAGGCTCGCAGCGCTTAAGTAAGTATTCTTGAACCTGCATCTCATAAGTCTGCCAGTGTCATCTCATCATCCATTTCACGTTCGTTGTATTAGTAATAGGTGAATCTGTAGAATTTCACTAAATCTGCGTTGTCAGGAAAAGCCTATATTCATAGGGTCACTTGTAGTAGTAAGGAATTTTCTGCCATTTCGGCCTCTGAGTGTATCCATTTCTCTTTTCTGCATACGAAACGGCGTCTAAATCGAGGCGTCTGGCTCTCTAAGTCTTTGTAGGAGCGCTTGTAGAGGCGTCTGATCTTGGAAGAAATCGTCTGTTGTGCGAGATCGTTCGATTGTAAGGCAAGTAGCGATAGCGAAATTCTGCTGATTTGAAAAGGCTGTAATGGGTTGATCGAAAGAACTTTCGGCGCCATCATATCGTTCTTGGTGAAAAAGATTTCCCTGTACCGTATATAGTAGTTCTAGATTGAGCGTGGATCAAAGTATGATCGTCATTCGATTCGATGTCGGATTGATTTCGTCTGGTATGTTGAATGTAATGTCGGCCGTGGGCACTCCTGGCGCCGGGAAGGCTCATGGCCTCAGCGAAGTCGCGAAAAGCTGCTGTCGTCTGGCATGGTCCGCGATGGGTGGACTTTTTGAAGATGTCGTCGAAACTCTGGCGTTAAGCGTAAATTTCCGTATCTGCAAAATGGACGTCGTGATCTCATTCTTGATAGTCAATATTGGTGGAGGCTTGAAGGCTCTGGAGGCTTTGGAGACTCTGGAGGCTTTGGAGACTCTGGAGGCTTAACCACCAACTCTGAGGCAGGAGGCAGGAGGTTGGCACTCTAAATGGGCGTCTTGGATAGATCGTATCTTATCGCACTAACGTTTTGATCATAATATTGAGTGACGTCGTATGATTCAATATGATGTTCAATTATTCTTCGATATATGGCGTAGTGAAGTTTGATCGAAGATACGCGTTCTCTGTTCTCTACTTCTATCCTATCCATCCTAGGATCGATACACTGGCTCAAACACTTACTGCTATCTCCAAGTCTCTGGAAGCCTTCAGAGTTTATAATCTGCGATATAAGATGGTATCTTATCATACTCTGATTCTTTCTATATTCAAGCAATTGGCGTATATATACAGGAGAACTTTTTCCTCTTTCTATAAGTCGGCGTCAAACCGCACCCTCAAACACACGACAACACCGGCAAGCCTAAACAAGGCCAAAAAGCAAGCATATCGCCGTGTAAAAACAGGAGGTCGGACCATTAATCACGGGCAATCGTTGATAGTGAGGCTCGGACTCGGCCTTAGTTCAGCCTCTAGCAGTAGTGTTGCATCCTCATAGAGATCGAGTCAGAGGAAGAATCTGGGAGCATCAGAAGGGAAAAGTCAGCGTCTGAGGGCCTCAGCACGTTCTCGCTTCAGGATCAAGGGCTCTAACTATCGGTGGCCCTGGCGCAACGACACCTACCCCTAAGACTCGGCGTTCCCTACCCCCAGGTTAGACCCACAAGTCAGGAAGCGGGTCAAAAAAATAGGCGCGAAATGGCGCGATACAAACAATGCCAAATCGTTCTTGAGACCACATCGACTGCGGAGAATCTTGCACTTAGATAAAGATGGTATCTATAATTTCTATGCAAAATTTCGCCGATGAGATATGAGACAGGGTGGGTGAATAAATCCAAACAGGCGATTCTTCGTTCAATCGTTTGTCTTGAATATCTTTATGGATCATGGCCTCCGAATTTGAAGCCAAGTGGTTAGAAAAAGGCTTGAAGGACTCTATAAAGATCCAAAGCAGCCCTAGCCATCTCATTGTAGATCTATCGCAGAAGAGGAAAAAGGATAGACAAGCGGCGTAGCGAAGGCTTTGGAAAGTCGGTGGATAACGAGAGATATTACAAGATGGTCTTTCAAGTCCTGGGAGAATTTAGGAATACCTTCAGGCCATAATAACCGTCGTGTTATTAATGGAGAAGGCTACTGCCATTGTCGGCGATCGTGCCGTCATCTGTTGGTATGGGATTAAATCATTTCGCCATTACCTGGCATTCTCGAAGTGATGTCTATGTATGATTTAGCAGCCTCGCTGAGCGGAAATCCTCCGGCGCTCAGGGGCCCTAATAGGGCTGTTCGGGCCTTCTCTGAGCGGCAATGTCGGTCGGCCGAGACAGGCAAACTATCACAGATCCGGAATATGTGCCGTCGGAGCGATCAAAGCTGGAAGGTTAATTTCCGAGACGCGAGAATAAAACCCTTAAGAACTTTGTCTTGCGGTCGTAGCGCCCTTGATCGTGGTACTTAAACTAGCGCCTTCAGCAGGAGGATGGGATTACTGAGGCGAGAATGATATTAATGATATAGAGCTTTTGGATTAGGAACTTGAAGGTCTGAATATCACTATCCATGAACTTATCGGGGTGGGCGTTATAGAATCTTTCTTCCTGAATAAGCGTTTATATGAATCTTATTATTCTGACTGAGAGAAACCACCTGTAGGTGCAGAGGATAAAACCAGCGGCACGGTGATAGAACAAACCTCTGTAGGCAGTTTAGAAGGCTTGAGGAGCCTTCATTTGGGAATTGGAGTTTTTGTTTTGCAGTTCTTAATTTTCTGCGATTCTCTTTAGGTCTTAGCAATAATTATATGATTTAACTTTTGTCTCCTGTGATCCTGCCAATCTCACTCTTGATGGTCATGGCCTCTCATATCTCTCACTAGTGATGATTAACTCCCAATCTCCTGTGTCAATCTCTCTGAGGCTTCATCCCTCCTGATATCTCCGGAGATTCTGATGATGTCATGAGCCTCCTGCTCTCTTGTGATCCCTCTGTGATCCTCTCTCTCTCACGAGGCTCGGCCTCACGATATCTCCGGAGACTCTGATGATTAAGCGAAAAACCTCCAAGATCTCAGGCAGGAGGCTCGCTCAGCCTTCAGATGGCTAAGCGCAATTAGTCTTGATGCCTCTCTTTCTCCTGATTCGAGTGATATCATGTGATCACGATATTATTTATGTAGTGAGGTTTGATCGTAGATAAGCACTTATTCCGTTTTCATGTCTTCAAACCTCCACTTTCAAACCTGCCACTTTCAAACATCTGACGGTTCTTCAGGCCACTTGAGGCCTTTCAAGGCTTCGATCTTGAATTACTATATCAGTATGTTAAGATGGTACAGTATCACTCTAAAATTTCTATATTCAAGCCATTGACAGCAGCGTCTTTAAACGCGTCATTCAAATCTTAACACCTACCCCAAACCTCCAAAAAGGCCAAACCGGAAAAGGCTCCAACCATGCCAGCATGGCGGAGACCAGCTGCTACGTGTACAAGTCTTGCGACAATCGCGACTAGAAGAATCCTGATTAATTTGGAAAAGATCTATCTATAAAAGGCTCTCCGTGGCGACGCCATGAGACGAGATGGTAGAATAGAATTGGGTTAATAAAGGTCACCTCGAGGCGAACAATTATTCAACAATCTGTGTCAATTTTGCATGGACCACAGGGCCATCAAAGGCGCTAAAGACCAGCATAATGGTCAGAAGGCTTCAGAGGACTCTATAAAGATCCAAGCAGCCCTCCTCCGCCTCGTTATCGATCTATCAGAAGAGAAACAGGACAGCGCGGTGAAACTTTGAAGCGCAGATGATGAAGTTAAAAATACACCCACCTCCGGGGCACCTCCTGCCCGCACAAGCGAACTGACACGGAGTTCTGGCGGGCCTTGGGAATACTCTGAGGCCGGCAATAACCATCGTATTATTGTAGAAAGGGTTACAGGCATCTAGCGATATATACCGCCACTATGATTAGTGCAGGCCGGATCGCTTATCCCTTTATTAACATCCTTCAGGGGTTGTCTATGCAAGATTTAGAAAGACTTGCAATAAGCGGCTGGCTCAGGGAGCCCAGGAGCCTTCTGAGGCGTTGTCCAATTCGGCCCCAGGCACCTATCACCCAAATCCGAATATGTGCAGATCGGAGATTCTGAAGAGCTGGAAGGTTGGCTCAAAACCACAGAGCAAAACCCTTAAGGCTCTGTGCGGTCTTCATGGCCGGCAATCGTTCTTGGGCTCTTGCGTCTCAAAACACCCACTAGAAGGATATCAGCAGCCTTACTAGGCGGCGTTGATGGAATAGAGCTTGATGTTGAGGAGGAAATGCTAACGTTTAGGAATAAGGTTGATCAACAGGTTTGAATATCTCCGTGCCCGTCTTGATGAAGGGTCTTAGATCTTTCCGGCGGTGGTGCATGGCGTTCGAAGTCTGTGGCGATTGGAAGAAGAAACCGATGAAGCGTTATAGAAAATTTCTCTAAATGGCCATTACCCTTGAGTCTTGTCACTATGATCGTGAGCGTGATTTGGGCCGAGAGAAATCACCTGTTTAAGCACCGATGGTGAAAGGCGGAGATCTGCGATAATGAATGTCTCCGAGGGCTCTAGCGGCCTAGTGTGAGTTTAGAAGGCGAGGCGTTGATTGGAGCTTAGAAGGCGATTAGAGCTTAGAAGGCTTGATTAGAGCTTAGAAGGCCTGATAAGCGGTTTGATGTTGACTGCAGTTGTTTTTGTTTTTGGAGATGCAGTTGCAGTTTTGCCTGTTTGGGAATGTATGGTTGCCTATTTGGGTATCGTGTTATCTTATTTAGAAAAAAAAAAAAATAAAAAAATAAAAAAATAAAAAAAAAAAAAAAAAAAAAAAAAAAATTAAAAAAAAAAAAAAAAACAAAAAAAAAGGAACAAAAAAATAAAAAAATAAAAAAAAAAAAAAAAAAAAAAAAAAAAAAAAAAAAAAAAAAAAAAAAAAAAAAAAAAAAAAAAAAAAAAAAAAAAAAAAAAAAAAAAAGAAAAAAAAAAAAGAAAAAAAAAAAAAAAAAAGAAAAAATAAAAAAAAAAAAAGATTGATCGAGCTACGCTTTGATTGTAGCCTACGCTTGATTGTTTGTACCGATAAGCTATTTCATTGCTGATCAAGAAATTGTTGTTGGAGACGTAGCTGTAGTTTTGCTCA
The DNA here is from genome assembly GCA_024713795.1 of Morchella sp. 2015-shanyang. Taxonomy (NCBI): domain Eukaryota; kingdom Fungi; phylum Ascomycota; class Pezizomycetes; order Pezizales; family Morchellaceae; genus Morchella; species Morchella sp. 2015-shanyang. The sequence goes on along the minus strand of JAMGZB010000019.1, from coordinate 962,282 downwards.
CAACGACAATAGCTTATTTTGTGATCGCGGTCATTTTATTTGTACGGCGAGTAGAATTGATTTGCCCTAACAGCCTGGCCCCAAGCGCCGCTAAAACCCTAATTGCCGCAGAAAAGAAAGACGATATGCTGAATTTAATCCATATATAACAGAAAGGAGATTTTTCAGCGCCCAAATTTACAAACCACCATCACGGCCAATAGAAAGAAAGAAATCAACAAGCTGCCGAGTGGCGATATATTGACGCCAGATGTAAAGTTCCGATTCCTCCATTAATAAACGCCTATGCAAGGATGAAGAGCCTGAAATACACGGAAGAAGAGGAATTGGTACTATTAGAATCCAGATACTAACCCCCGATTATTGTTCTCGAACCCTCCAGAAGGCTTCCTTGACGATGAAATCTGGAATACAGAGCAACTTGAATTAAAAAGTTTTTGGAGCCGATTTCACGATCATCCAGAGGAGAAGACACGTTCAACCAATAAGAACATTTCATGGAGACGGCGAGCCTCTAGAGATTTAGAACGACTTTGTCATTTTCAACAGATGCCTTTTACTAATCTGAAAGGATATCTCTTGGGCTCCCACCATCCCCACCACAACCACCACAACCACCACCACCATCACGAACTGCCACGACCACCAAAACTCGGGCCCTGAGCTGCGCCTCCGCCAGTGCAGCACCACCGGCGAGACCTAATGGATTGGCGCAGAAGCAATTGCTTTTTCTTTTTTGCAAAGAATACGATGACGATGCGATATTTAAATCCTCGCCTCTACCAAACCGCTGATATAACGGAGCACGGAAACCGCTACGCCGTGAATTCCACGGCGCAGGAACTCCACGAAGGCCGGAGCAGCTCGAAAGCGCTTAAGTATCGCTTCCACAGCCTCATTTCGCCGACCAAAGAAGACTATGACAAGAAATGATCACGATAACGGTAGACAACCCTTCAAATTCATTAACCCTTTTCAGACGCTTTTTCCACAAAGAATATCAGAGATTTCATTCCATATAGATAACGCCAACGCTTTCAAGAGATGGAAGACTCGACTCCATTAACGAAAACGCAGCAGGCGCCAAGTTCAGAATCAACACGCGATACCTTTCTCGACGTTATACATTGCCGGCGGTTTACCGTTCTGATTCTCTTAAGATTAACGCCCGCCGGTTTCAAGTTTGGAGCGAAAAGAACGACCATTTTAATACGTTTCACTAACGACTAAGCTTAGCAGAATGACGCTGAAGGTTTCAAGGCTTCTTCGGAGTGCTTATGAAATTTTCGCTAACTGCTTCCATTAGTTCAAATCAATTGTTCGCGGTGAGATCGCGACCTTGCTTTTTACTGGATCAGACGTCAAAAGATCTTTCAGATTATTGAATGGAGACAAACGCCAGAAAGAAGTAGCATTCTTTCTCCTCGAGAACGACCGCTTTATAAGTCGATCCTCGATAATTATAATCAGAAGAGCCTTCTCCACTCGCTTTCTATGATTTTAAGAAGCGCTACCGACAGCCACTCAGACAGCCGCTTCACTTTTTACCTGAATCGTAGAAGAATATTTCTAAAATATTACAGCGATAAACGCGCCAGTGATCCTGCATCAAGAAACTCAACTTGATCGAGTCTCCCAACAGTCTCCTGCCTCCGAGAAATTTCCTGAGACTTTGATATTGCCAAAATCCCGAGCCAGTGAGACTCGTGAGACAAACGTTTCATTGACGCTATTTACTGATGATATATCTCAGGCGTTATTAGCCTAACAGACCGCAATCTTTTATTCATGATCTTAAAACAAGATATACGCCGGCGATTGAACTTCAATCCAAGATCAGAATCCCGGATATCACGAAGAAGCGCAAGACCAGTTCTAAAAGCGCCTCCTTCGACTTTCGTGATACCTCCAAATACCTATAACAGGACAAGTTAAGACGAAGAGGAAGCGAGAACTGCGAGAGCAAGACACCTAAGTAATACGAGAATCAATTCACGGTATGAATAGAAAGTCTCAAAGAAATTTCTTTATCTATATACTTCAATGTTCGCTGATGATTTAGCTTAAGATACTTAAAGAGAGTTATATCCAGAATGGGCCCGGAGGAGGATGATGTTTCAATTAACATGGATATACCGCATTGAGAAATGCAGCCATGTAAGAAAGGAATGACCAAAGAATGAAATGATTTGTGCATGGCGAGAGAGATCTCAAGAAATTTCCACCTCGACGTGATATGTGATTTGGGGAGTGACTTATTTTATATTGTGATGAATAATCAAAGTGATTTTGATGATCAAGAGATTAAGAATAGTTTGAAAGTCCCTGAGATATTCGAGTTCTGCGAGATAAAGCAGGATTACAGGAGAAAGATGAGATCTGGCTTAATCTTCAAGAGTCCTCCTGAGATATCAGGAGGGTTTAGGAAACCCCGTGAGAGCTGCGAGATTGACAGTGATCACTGAGAAATGAGGTTTCATTAATCATCAAGAGCCTCCTGAAATATCGTGAGAGATGAGCCTCGTGAGAGACAGAGATGAGGATCACAGGAGAGCTGAGGTTTCATTAATCATCAAGAGTCTCGAAATATCGTGAGGCCATGAACCCTCGTGAGAGTTTCAGAGACCGGCAATGATCAGCGAGAAATGAGATCTCGCTTAATCCTCCGGAGATATCGCTGTGATTTCCTCACGAGAACGCCTCTACTTATCCTCGGCTTTTATAACAGAAATAGCTCGCCTCTCTCTAAACTAAAACCTCATTAGCGCGAGGTTCACGATATCTCGCAGCCTAGAGAATAACAGTTCTCCAGACGGCAGAGAGCTACACTTAAGCATCGTGAGAAATTTCGCCAAGTTCTTAAAGGCTCCTGAGGCCTCAGAAGGCCGAGGCCTCAGATGCGGAGTTCTCCTGAGATCGAAAGCTGACGGCTGCCTCAACGCCTCCCACACCTCCCAAAAGCCTCAGAGGGATTGAACAGGCCATTGATATACTACTCGCCAGAGACGGTTGCACCGCCACCCCCTCGTTGAGATGCCCGTAGAAATCCATAGAATCCCATCGCAACCACACCTCGTATTTCTTCCCACCACCTCGTTTCTTTACATTACAAATTGATCACGGCATAGAACCTCCCAGAACCCAATGATGACACCCCCTCCTTATCGCATCCTTTCCTCGCTTAACATTACCTCAACCATTACAACTGCGATTCATCTACCGAACCGTCGGAACCGATGCCAAGACATCGGAACATCTTCCTCGCTTAATATTCTTTACATAACAATACCGATTAACCGACCTTCGGATCGATGCCAAGACGCAGGCTATTCTTGTCTCGCTGCTTCCAGACTAAATTTGTACTTTCGAAATTTCTGCTATCATTGTCATCCGTCACACGCTTTTGCCTACTCCATCACAACGAAGTACATACAGATAATCTACCCAAATTTATTGCAGAAAGAAGAACTCATCAGATTATTCCCGAAGATAACGATTGCCGCTCAGAAGAGAGTTTATCCTCTCAGACAGAGGTTATTGGAGATTCCAAGACTTAGAGACCTCGCTTTCTAACCGTCCTCTATTCACTCAAGATCGCAAGGCCTAGACTTGTCAAATTTATCCTCCCATATCAGATCTCCACCCCAATGTAAGCATGAGACACTTGCAAGAGGCTACATCCTCACTACAGATACCTCCCTATGACTATACCAGCTGGATTCTATCAATAACTCTGAGCCTATAACATGCCCGGTGAGTACTAATACTCCTAACCGTTGTTATGGTTCTGTTATACTGCGTCATCATCTTCATCTGTCGTCCGTAGTCTTAGTTACTCCGCTACACCGATGCCCTACACCGAAAACATATCCTCAGTTGATATATCAGAATGCTACGCTCCATCCTACTACAACTAGGGGTCGGAAAGTCCTGGCCCATCCCACGATACAACGCTGCGCAGCAAAAACACCACCACCTGTATAAGGACAAAACATATAGAGTAAAAGAGATAACTATATATACAAATGGACTAGTTAAATTTAAATTTAATTACCACTTAATACGACCTCCTTGGCCTTTTTATAACTGCCTTCATTCTCTCTGCATTGAATCCACCCATTTGTCCAACATAGCATGTAATCCTTCCCACTCCTCCCAGCCAGAACCAACTCCCCGCACATTTTTTTGGCCTAAGATGCCTCTGTTTAAACCGCTTGAGCTTTTTTTTGAGGCCGCCAGGCATTTTCAATTGGATTTAAATCTACAAGAGGCTGGCCAAGAATTTGAATCGAAGATTTTCTGAGAATTTTTAATCCGAAGAGTAACGACGCGCCAGACTCCATCCTGCATAAAGATAATTTTTTTTGACGTCTCCCATCTTATTCCGTAGCGATAAAGATATGGTCAATAACCTCGCTACGATATCGACGCCAATCCATCCCTCCTCTATCATTTGGCGAAGATATTCTCGCCGCTTTCCTTCTAACGTGAAACCAACGCTTCTATCACCATAAACGTAGCTGCCCAAAAGCCATCGATATCCTTCCCGGCATAAAAGTTTGACGAGAATGGCGCCAGAGGTACCTATTCGACGTCAGATTACCGCGATCCTCCACCTATACCCACTTCCATCCGTACTTCGTCACACCAAATAATGCGTCTCCACCTTTCCAAACTCCAATTAAGTTTTATCCGGCACCATCTCTTCCTCTTCAGCATATGAGCTTTGTCTAACCAAAACTTCTTCCGTGCTACAAAAACTCCAAACTTTAACTCCTTCAATGCTCGCTTCATCAAGAAGAACACCGAATCGTTACTTTCGATAATTCCTCAATCAGAATTTCTGGTGATTCTTAAAACAAATTTCTTCCCAATCTTCTCATTCCTCTTTCATCATTTTTTTTTTTTTCGGCCTGATTTTAGATCGCGATAACTGCCTGTCTTAGAAAGTCACAGAATAATATTTCTGATAAGATTAATGAACGACTACCGCTTCCCTGATCTCACTCCAATTCTTCCGTTTCTAGACGTAAACAAAGGATTTTGAAGCGTTCCTCTGGTTTGAGATATTTCCGGGGGGTATGAAGTGTAGACATGGCTGCGGGGAAGATTTAAGGATCTCAGATGTGGGGGAGTTTGGTTACCACACTACACGCATTGGCCAAGACTTTCCGACCCCTAGTTGTACAACGCCCCTCATAGTATACGTGCATGTACTTACCCTTCTCGGCTTCTTAAAGTCAAACATAAAGATTTTCTATCTACAACACACTTTTCTCACATTTGAAGGTTCTCCCCTAGGTTATTTTAACATACATGTACTTAATTTTTAACAAAATGTTCTCTCATATCTTTTTATCCTGTATAGCAGTCGGCAGCGTGTTTGAATAATTCGTGCCACTTCTGTCTGCCCGGTTATCTCGGGGGCTCATACATGTACTTACATACTTCATGTACTTAGATGTACAAGTATATCGAATTTTTTTTTTTGTTGTTGTTGCAAGGATAGAAAAAAAAAAGAATAGCCGCGAAGCTTCTACGCGTGTTCTTATGTGTTTCCCCTTTATCTCTCCCTAGCTAGATTCGCCTCCAACTTCAATCAGTAGTTTTAATTTCTGTCTTGTTACGCTCTACCCCAGCACTCCTATCACCCCTCCATAAACCACCTCTCTCTAACGACCGGTACAGCGCTGACGGTATAGGAGAGAAGACCATCGTAATACCTACCCAGCCTCAAAGATACTTGTCCCCCTGGTCAGAAATATTTCTTGATCCGAAGAACCCCTACCCAGCGATTATACAATATTTCACGATCGTAACTCTTAACTGTCATGAGTTTTTTCGCCAAGTTTAATAAGACCGGAACGACACCAATAACTCCGCAGAAGTTCACAGTCAAGACTATTAAAGTAGCCTCTGAACCGAAATCTAAACCAATAGGGCCTTTACCAAACAAAGCTGTTACTGCAGCGAGGGGGGTTGGGGAGTCGAAGCGTGATAACGGTCGGACCACGCCACTACACGATTCTAGTTCGAAACGGCTGGCATCCTCCTCTCGGAAGCGCAAGCACTTTGAACAGTCTAAAGGCACTTCTTCTTCGCTAGACTTACTGAAACCTCCGAGCCCTCAATCATTGTTATCCTCCAGAAATCGCTACAGACACTCCTCCTCGAGATCTCCGTTATCTCTACGCCTCGAGTCCAGTGACGAGAGTTCCAGCGATGGTGATAATACCGATGAGCGAGCATCCAAGCGTTATAAGAGTGTTTCGCCTGCTGCACTCTCGCAGTCCCATGACCGGGATTTAGTAAACCCACAGAGCTTCCGGAGTATGTCAACATCGACCAGTTCTGAGAGTAGTTGCTTTGTTCATGCGGACCAGATTGCCAACATCAGTAACAAGGCTTGGGTCAAGAATAGTACGCGCGGTATGCTTTGGTCTCAAACCTCGGTGTATAATAAGAAGAATACGGCTGATGGCGTTGAGATGTAGTCTTCAAGAAATCAGACAATAAGTTGTTGGATGTCAAGCTCCAATACCCCGGGATATCACAATCTGAGAGGTAGTAGTAACTCCGGGACTAGCCCAATAGGAGCGATTTCTAAAATTCATTTTATAGATACCAGCTTGTTCAGCACAACGATGCAGATGAGTTCAACCCGATTGCAGACATATTAACCACCATGGAGCATGTTGCAAACCATCTCCTTACCGACCCACAAGCCGATGAAATATTTTCTGAGACATCCGGTGGCTTAGTTTACTCCCTTCGACGTGCTTTAAAAAATAGCGAGCCTGCCAAATTTCACGACGGCATCGAAAGATATAATCGCCTTGTGCGAAAGTACCGGAAAGACGGGACTTTCAAAACAAGGATCGCGAATATGGGTGCGCTACCATTCTCACTAGTCGAGCATATACTTGCTCAAACGTATGCCCGTACTGTAGCCCCTCAAGTAGAAACTCTAAAGGAGTACGTTGCGTTCTCAAGTACAGTTTACGGAGAACTTCTGCCTAAGTTTACAACAAGGCTGTTTAAGGATGCCAATTTGACCATGGACAAGGTGTTTGTGGATCTTGGAAGTGGAACTGGAAATGTCGTACTTCATGCCGCTTTGGAAATAGGATGTGAAAGTTGGGGATGTGAAATTATGCCAAACGCGATTGCCCTTGCGCAGAAGCAACACAAGGAATTCGAGGCCCGTTGTAAGATGTGGGGCGTAAATCCCGGGGAAGTGAGACTGGAAAGAGGCGACTTTCTTGAAAATCGAAGAATCGCTGACGTCCTGAAAAGAGCTGATGTTTTGGTGAGACCCTACCGTCTTTGTTTTTGAGTGCTGTAGCGAGGGTTTTGTGATTAAACGCTAGTTACCTAACCATTTTTCATACATAAAGCTGGTCAACAATTACGTCTTTGACTCCAGTTTAAATCAACGCTTACTCGACATGTTCCTGGATTTAAAGGAAGGGGCGAAAATACTTTCGCTAAAACCATTCGTTCCTGCGAATCATGTCATCACCTCACGCACAGCTGGAAACCCAGTTAGCAGGCTTAGACTCGAGGAAAAGGAATATTTCTCCAATTCAGTTTCGTGGACTCATGCGGGCGGCAAATACTACATTCAAACTGTTGATGAAAGTATGTTGAGAGACTTCTATGACAAGGAAAAGAGCCAAACATCCTGAAGAAATAAACCAACAACCCGTGGCCGTTGGTTTTACCTATCATTAGTCAGGTGCTCGTCCTTCTAGTGTCTGCGTTCTCATCTACGGTTTGTCTCTTTTCACCTTTTCAGGATTCGCAGTTTATCATCCTTGTGGTGTCATGATCGTTTAACGGGTACTACATAGCCACGGAGTTTGGGCCATGAACTTGTAATATACCTCTTCTACCCTTGTTACTGTTGTACAATAGTGATGCGGCGTAAGCAATGCTGGATCTTTTTCTCTGATTTAGCTGACGACCAGTGCTCGGCTTGGCGGGCTAATGAGTGTTTAATATCAAGCAAAGGTATTGGTGAAGTCTAGGTTCTATAACAGATAACCATGTTTTGTAGTTGTAGAGGTGGGTCTAGGAGAGACCTATTTATATAACAAACCTAATCACGGCATATCTCCCCCTCAAGCGCAGAGACTGCCTCATTAAAGCATGTCTATTCCCAATTAGATGCTCGGTTCATACTTTCAGCCTTTTTTGCCATCTCAGCCATGTATCGATCTACAAGTTCCTCATTCTCTCTCCGCACAGCCTCTTCTTTCTTGGTCAGCATGTTGAGTTCCATCGTAAGAGTCAAAATTTCATCTTGTAACTCCTTTTAAACCGGGTTGTAAGAATAGTATTGCCATCAGCATCCGAGAATAATGGGAATTGATAGGAAAGAGAAGAGTAGGGGCAGATGGGGTGGTCATTGGCTAACCTGAATATGCTTGTTTTTAGCTCGCACTTCCTCTTCCAGGTCTCTAGTTCTGCGATCTAGTCGGTTCCGCTCTGAGTTTATGCGGTCCTGCTGCTCAAGCTTTCTCTGGAGCGAGTCTTTTTCTTCGCTTAACACTTTGAGACTTAATTGTAAGTGGGCCTTGGACTGTTGCGCGGCGGTCAAATCGGCTTTTAGCTGGGAAAGCCCTGCAGTAGCGCCCCCTTGATCCTTGGCTTCCGGGACTTCTTCTCCGGATGTATTAGAAGCATCCCTGAATAAAGTAAAGTCATGAGTTGATGCAGTGCGGGATGCTAGACGAGAGTCTAGCATGTATATGTTAGACTATTCAAGGAGACCGATTACTGTATCGGCGAACAGTAGAAGACACGGGAAGAGGAGGGGAGGGTACAGGCAGAGATAAAATTGTCATGGGACTTCTCCCTTTTGTCGCGCTGGGCAAGCAAATTCAGGAAATCTGTTCTCCAAGATGAGGTCGAAGCATGAGCAAATGAGGTTGATAATGGAATCGTTGACATAGTCAATTGAGTAGAGATGAGGTGTAGTTGATAGTCGTACAGGCTCTACAGGTTGGGATTAGTGCAGCAGCCAAAAAGTATGCAGTTGGGTTAGGGTGTAGGATTAATTTTCCGAAGTCACGCGCGCATAGCAACGAACGAATGCTGCTGGGTTAGGGTTTAGGATTACTGTGTACTCGGGTGTACCGGGGTGTAAGGGTAGGTACTGAGACGCCCATTTTAGGGAATTTTAAAGAGTGAGGGCCTGCAAAAGGATCTGGTTGGGCAGATGATATAATTTTTTGAAAAAAATAACACTTCGCAGCCAAGCATGTATTTGGATAGTGTGCCCCGCAGTTCTCATCACACAACCTCCTCAACCTCTTTTCTACTCTTGTTTTTTTTTGAACTTCACCAAAATGCTTTTTGGTGACTACAAATCACTATTTAGATGAAGCTCAGATTGAGCGCTGTTCAGCAGTTATTTTTTTGTATTTTTAGGAGAATATTTAGATTTTTTAAATGAAAATATGTGAAATGTCTCCGTACTTCTTTCACATCTGAAACATGGCCAAGTAAAAAATTCGTTGGATCTTTTGGTTCTTATAGCGTAAATACATCAAATTCTTAATCAATCTGGGTGTCTCGGTATTTAAGGTCTTGGCGTCTTGGCGATGTCAAAGTGATGAGAATGTGTGAATACGACAAATTAGAGCCAATAAAACCTGCCAAGAGTTCCTATCTTAAGTTGGGGAAAAAAGTTATCAGGACTTTTCCAAGGTCTCAATCAAAAAAATCTAGGAAAAACTCCAAAAATATATATAAAATATTATATCTACAGTCAAATCTCATATAAAGTGCGATGGAGCAAGGTGATCTTTCTTATAGAGGCGATTCTGCTTATAGCAAGTTGAGACCAGTCAGACTTTGGGGCAGAAAACTACAGGGTAAAAGTAGTATTGAAATTTAATTCTTTAAGTACTAGTAAAATAGCCTGAGATCTTTTTCCAATGTTGTTGATCTAAGGAGTGGACTTGCATGATTTCAGTTTGACGCGTTAGTTTTCTCAACTGTAGGATAGTAGAATCTTCAGCATCCAATTGGAAGTTGTAGAAAGGGTCGCCTTTCTGTAAATAGAACTGTTCTAACTGTTCAATGTAGTGAAAAGTAGTGAGGTAATCAATACTGGGTTCTTCTTGAACCTTCTTTACTTCTTCCTAGTCTTGTTCTTTAGGGTCAACCGAAAGAAAACTATCGAGTATGTATGACTATTATTATATTAGTATGTATAAAGTAAAAAACTATATGATATAATATATACCTCAATAAGTTCTGGACTATCAATTACAAGTTCACTTTAAGGATTAAGAAACTCGCCAATATCAACCTCTTCCTCAATTAGAGCTTCTCTTTGCAGCATCAGCAACCTTTACCATTTGTGACTAGAGTCTTCTAAATCTCCTAACAGTCTCCTGAGTCTCCTGAAACCCCTATAATCTCCTAAAACTTGTAAAATCTTACTAATGAGAATGCCTATATTCCTTTTAATATCCACCCGTATAGCAACCATATCTGTATCCTCCTCCTCCTGACCCTGTTCAGATTGAATATCAAGCTGATAAGCTTGAACAGAGTGGAAATTAATACAGAGATTGGCGGATTTGGTAATGTTAAGTGAGGAAGGGTTGTGATGAGGAGGAGGGTATCGTCATAGAGATCTGGGGGGTTGTATAGTATGATTGATTTGTAATGTAAGTAGGCAAGGTGGTATGGAGGAATATGATGTGTGGGTGCAGGGGGATTCTATGAGTTTCTACGGGTGGTAAAATGAGTCTTGGCGGATTGGTGGAGGGCGGTGTTAAATAATGAGAGGAGATTTTTCCTTTAGTTTCTTTCTTTCTTTTCTATCTGTCTTGTCTTCCTGTTATCTTGATACATAGGAATATACTCTTATTCATAGCTATAGTTTCTCCCTCCAAACTCGCCTTCGCAGGAGGCACCCCTATTGTTTTTTCAATTTTCATTGAAGTTCCTACCTGGTCTTCACTTTCCCTGCCCTATCCTGCGTCCTCTACCTTTGTCTTCTTTCTTGTCTCTTTGCTGCCTTTCTTTGCGGTCTTTCTGTTGTGCCTCTTGGTCTCTTCTTCCCGTCGATATCATTACTATCTTTCCTTCAAGTTCTTTAGGTCATCAATGTCGTTGTCGCGTTATTCTCCATCTTTCAGATTACATTCGTTTACCGAACTGTCGGGCCCGATCTGAAAACCAGCAAGGACAATTTGTAATGGAAGAGTCTGAAACAGTCTCTCTGCGTTACTAAATTGGGGCAATCTGGCTAGTCCTATGGACTATAAAATCACGATCTCATCCTCAGATTCAAGGACAACACTGTACCTTTTAACTCCAAGTTCTGTAAAAACAACTGTAATAGTATCATCATAGCAGCTGATCCAATTGTAATAGAGTAATTGGACGCAATGTCCCGGCGTCTTGGCATCTGTCCCGACAGTCCGGTAGGCGATGCACAGTTATGATGAATGAGGGAGTGTTAAGCGAGGTAGGGATGCGCGGTGGAGGAATGACGTTATAAGGTTCTTTGGGTTTCTATGGCGTGATGGATTTGTAATATAAATAGTGGAGATAGTGGGGAGGAATACGAGGTATGGATGCGCTGGAGTTCTTTAGGTTTCTATGTATGACGATATGTGGTCTTGGCGGACTGGTGTAGGATGGTGTTAAGTAGTGCGGGGAGATGTTTCCTTTAGTTCTTTCTTTCTATTCTCTCAGTCTCGTCTTCCTGTAATCTCGATACATAGGAATATCTTTCTATCACGTGTAGTCACGCATGGCGTCGCAGTGTGGATCTTAAAAACTCACCTCTTCTTTACTGCAAACAACATCCGCTACCAGAACTCAGAAAAGATCTTACCGCCACAATCAAACCAATGCCACTCAACTGGATGACATGCATCTGCGAAGAGAACTTGAACAGCAATCGATAAATTCCTTATCTCTCGATCGCCCGCTCGGCTGGGCCTGGGAGAGGGATGGAGATCTGAGAACACGTGGGATGGGGAAGACTTGAGGAAGAAGGAGATAGAGAAGGAAGGATAGTCGGGTCTTTTGTCGTTATAATTTGGAATGGGGAGGACAACGTGATAAGCGGCGAAAGAGGGTTGATAGGAATCTGATCGAGAATGATGGCCGTGATGATTGAGTTCTTTCTTTGTATGCCATATCCGGGTTAGGATGCAAAGCAGTATGAGTAATAAATAAATAAATAAATAAGTCATGCGTCCGGCTTCGCCCATGAAGCCTCCTTATAAATTTCTAATCTTCGTCGGCAGCCTTATCCGTCTTATTTTCTCTTCTGCTTTGTTCTCTCTGCCTCTGCTCTCTGTTTTTCGCTCGTGCCTTTGCTTCTTTCTTGTCTCAGCTTTCGGTCTGCACTTGTCTGTCACGTCTTGGCATCTAAACAGTCCGTTGAGCGATGCAGGATTGCGACTATTGGGAAGTGTTAAGCGAGGAAGGGATGTGTGTTGTAGGGATGACGTTATTAGGTTCTCTGGGTTTCCATGGCGTGATGGATTTGTAATGTAAATAATGGAGAGGGTGGGGAGGAATACGAGGTGTGGGTGCGATAGGATTCTATGAGATTATGGTAATAAGTCTTGGACTGGGGAAGGAGAATGTTAAATAGTGCGGGGAGAGGTTTTCTTTAATTCTTTCTTTCTTTTCTCTGTCTCGTCTTCGCATTATCTCGTCATCGTAGGAATATCTTTCTGTCATGTAGTTCGCGTGTCCTTCAGCCTCGCCATGATCATATAATCTTGTGTCTTGACGCGACCTCATCTTATTTCTCTTCTCTTTGTTCTCTCTCTGCCTCCTGCCTCTGCTTTTGCTTGTCTTTCTTGTCGCTTCTTCTTGTCTGCACTTTGCTTCTTTATCTTCGCCCTTCGTCGTCTCTTTAGTGTCTTTTCCACGCATTGTCTTTCCTCGAAAGTCTGCTTGTCCTCGTTTTAGATTCGTTCTGTTGTCACCGATTCTCCGTCCCTTGCCTATCTTTCGCTAGTGTCTCGTTGTGTAAAATTGTCTTTCCTCGGCCTCTTTCTTCATCGTTTTAAATCTGTCCCATTGTCATGATCGCTCCGTCATCTGCCAATGATCGGATAATTAGGTATACATGATGATCATGATGATAATCTTGAAGCTTCGAGAAACGGTAATCGCGAACAGCGAGAGAAGATTCTTACGATACAAGCAACAAAGCGAAGGCAAGCAAAAACAATCTGAGGAGAGTGAAGACCTGATAGACCTCAACGAGAACGATGAGAGGTATTATGATTTTCTGAGAGCTGGTTCTGAAGGTAAGATAACACTGAGTTAAGCGGGGACGTAGTCGGAGAGGCCAAGGTACACAACCAAGGCAGAGTAGAGTGGAACGAGGCAAAATGGTTGGAGACGAAGCAAGAGCCAATGAGGAAGTTAGGAGTAGGGGACGAGACGAGAAGGAGTATGAAAACTATAGAAATCCGTGGATTCCCCTAGGGGATTTCTTGGTAATGTTTAAATGTCTATTGGCTTAAAGTTACAGGAAGGTTACGTGAAGAAGAAATGAAAGAGAAAGAAACTCTACAAGCATAGGAGAGAGCTCCCTATATATAGCTCTGAAATCCCTTCACTAACTCATACCATAGAAAGCCATGAGCGAAATCATACAATAAATCTGTCTTTGATTAATTTCATAAAATCCCGATTAAACAAATAAACAGCATAAAACACGACTAATCCTTCCTCTCGCAACATTACCAAGTATATTCCACGCTATAATATAAGAGAACTATGGTTTAGAGATAGGAGTATATTCCTATGTGTTCAAATAACAGGAAGATGAAACAAAGAGAAAAAAAAGAAAGAACTAAAGGAAAAGACTCTCCATAGTATGTAACACTATCTCAACGTCTTGACATTAGTGCCAAGGGATCGGTAGTCGAATTGTTGTTATAATTGTTGCGGTAATGTTCATTAGCAAGCTTTACCATTTGTGACTGGAGTCTCTTGAGTCTCCTGACAGTCTCTTGAGTCTCCTGCGACCCCTGTAATCTCCTGAGACTTGTGAAATCTTGCTGATGTTAGGTGAGGAAGGGGTACAATGAGGAAAGGGTGTTGTCATTAGGTTCTAGAAGATTCGATGGTGTAATAGATTTGTAATGTAATTTCATGGATGCAAGGGACAGGAGAATTGGAAGGACTAGCAAGGCTAGTATTATTGTACTCTAGGAGGTGGGAATGAGTCAGGATAGATTCTATAGGTTTGCGTTACATGAAAGTATGAGTCATAGTTGGGTTCTGTGAGGATCATCAAGCAAGTTTTGTCTCCTGAGGTCTCTGGCCTCAGGACTTAAAAATATCCAAGTCTCAAGAGCTACCGAGACTTGGGAGACTGTTGGGAGACTCCAGTCAGAAGTTGAGTTTGCTGATGTATGAGTTAGGCTTGGTTTGGAAATGTGGATATATAAGGGAGGCAATAACTCTTGTGAAGGGCTCTCTCTCTTAAACAAGTATAAGCAGAAAGGAGTAGAAGATAAGAAATTTGGGTTTAGAGAGTAAAGATTCTTCTGAGTAGACTTAGAATAATCTTAAGGGTCTTCTTCCGCTTGTTACAACTGATGATTAGGATAACTAGAACTGGTGGGTGGAAATGGAGATGAGTACTTATACTCCAAATCTCTCTGTTTCCTGTGTTCTACCACTCAAGCTAAGTTCTGGTGAATATTACATTTTGGAATGAACAATTATCTCTGCACCTCACTGCGTAGTGGGTGTTTAGAGTCTAGAGTAATGACTCTTAGCGAGGTCGAGATCGCAGCCTTCTTGTCACACATTCTGGCTGCGTTAGATAAGTCTCTGTTTAGATGATCTACATGATGGGCTGCAATTTTATCAGCTTATTATAGATTATTAGCATCATGTAATGTAGTCGTCAAGAAACCGTTTGTCTCCTGATATCTCCTGAGCCTCAGGAGACTGAAAAAAAATCCAGTAGTCTCAGGAGAGTCTCAGGAGACTTGGGAGAATTGGAGACTCAGGTCGTAAGTTGAGTTCTTGTGGTAGGGATTCTTTCCTGCGAGAGGATCTGTAAATCTTGGGACGTTTAGAGACCTTTTCATTGTTGGTCCTGGTGACAAGCGTAGATTTGTCGGTACATTTTATAAATAGATCTCTATCTTAGCGGCTAGAATGTAGATACATTTGCAGCAGGTTCTTGATCTGTGCAGTCTTTTCTATCATTTATATGTATGAGTGGAATGACAGAGACGGATGAAGCGATGTGCATGAGTGGTCGAGAGAACAATCTTGCATAAGGATCTTGGCGACGAGACTGGCGAAATTTGGCGTAAGCTTAAGAAAGTCAAAAAGCGAAGCAAGCGAAAAGCGAACGAGCAGAGTCTGAGCAGAAAGCAGGAAGCGAGAAAAGCGAAAACTATATAAGAACTGCGAGGCCAGAAACTATAAATTGCTCCTGCGAGTTTAGACGAGGAAAAAGCTATTTGTGAATAGGTATATTCATGTCTGGAGATATGAGGAAAGGCGAAGACAGAGAAAAAAAAAAAAAAACTAAAGGAAAATCTATTTATTTATCCTCCATAAATTCAAGACTCTTATTTCCATAGAACCTCATAGAATCCCGTCATATTCGTATTAACCATCTCTCTATTTACATTCTGAATCCATCACGCCAAAACTCATCGAGCCATAATGACAACTCCTCATTTCCGTTCTCTCGCTTAATATTCCTTCAACCATCATCAAGTCGTTCTGGGATCGTCGGGACAGATGCCGAGTCTGTGGGGATATAAGGTGGAAAAAAGTCATAAGAACTCGAGAGGATTGTTTTTACTGATAAGATAGTAGCGAAGTATATTGTTTTCTATTATCTAGTAGGGTGTAATCTTGCATTACTTAGTAAGCTATGATCTGAATGACGAGCATCTTTCTTTACTAAATTATCTAACATTTCTTATATAATAGTATTATTTCAAGTACTTTTTAATACATCCTTTAGTGTTCCCAAGTCAGATATTCTGCCAAAATTTTCTCACAGTTCTGTCTCCATGTGTCCCCAAAGTGCTTCAATTAAATTAAGGTCAGATGATTGTGAGGGTCAATCTATACTATCAACATTATTTTTTCTCTGCATAAACTAGAGTATTTCTTGTGCCCTGGTGTATCATCTTCTACTACTCGTGTCCATTCATATTCCTTGAATGTTTTATGCCAAAAGGGTATCAAAATTGAGTCCAGAATATTGGTAGTGTATACTGTAGAATCAATTTTGGTACCAGAAGGTACAAAAAAAATCTTTGACTTGAGTTGACCGCAAAAGGCCCCCTAAATCATTACTGACTTTTTTCCTGACTCCCATGTCTCATCGATACAATCAGGGTGGAACTCTTTATCGGCTTTACGAATAATTTGTCCTGTCGTTTTGGCATTTGTCCCGATAGTCCGGTACGCGATGCACGGTTATGATGGATGAGAGAGTGCTAAGCGAAGTAGGGATTCGCGGTGGAGGAATGACGTTATGGAGATTCCATGAGTTTCTATGACGTGATGGATTTGTAATATAGTTAGAAGAGATGGTGGAGAGGGATACGAGGTACAGGTTCGATGAGGTTCTATGGATTTCTGTGGATGACGATATGTGGTCTTGGCGGACGGGCGAGGGGTAGTATTAAATAGTGCGGGGGGGGGTTTCCTTTAGTTTCTTTCTTTCTTTTCTCTCTGTCTCATCTTCCTGTAACTTGATCTGTAGGAATATCTTTCTGTACATATCTTTCACTCCAAATTCGCCCTTGAGGCTCTATAGTTCTCTTGCTACCGTTGAAGTCGCTTATAGTCTTATTCTTCTCTTCTAACTTTATTCTGCTTCTTCCTGCCTCTGATACCATTTCGTCTTTCTTGCTTCTTTCTTCTACTTTCTTCTCGCTTGTCTTGTTCATTTCGTCTTTCGTCGGTCACCGTTATTTTTTGTCTTTCTTTAGTCGCTTGTCATCGTTTTTTAATATCTAATTCCGAACTTATTATATCTGTTAGTATCCATATACATCCATTATTAACTTAGATACTTTACTTTTTCCTTAGGACTCGTTTATGGTATCCCATCAATGCTATGACATCTCTTAAAGTCCTGACTGAGCATGCTAACCCCATTTCTTATATAATATCCTCCCACATCAATCGGCGAGTCCTCTTCTCCCTAGTCACAAAGAGCTGAAGTCTCTCTTTCTCTTCTACATTGAAAATAACAGGTCTTCCTGTTCTGAGCCAATTAGATGGGGTACCATTAGCATATATTAACTGACATATTTTAAAGCTGATGCCAGTATATTCTTATATTTTTTTCCATGTCATTTTTGCATCATCACGTAGAGTAATGATCCTCAACCTCTCATCTTGAGTGGTTTCCTTCCTATAGGTGTTGGAAGCATGGTGTTGTGCTCGGGTTCCTTTATTTTTCATTGAGGTTCAATAGAGTAGGACTCGGTAGGGCAGGGCATAGAAAGGCTTGAAGGTATTGTTGTTTTGACAGCTTGAGGTTGAACTCGGACGTGGCCAAGTTGCTAACTACAGCCAATGATAGGATAACCTGCATGTCCGGTCCGCCAACCACAACCACTTCTGATCACTTACCCTCAACACCCGGTACTCCTCCAACGCAACATATCTATCCCAACCCTCCCGATCTCCTCCCACCCTACGCCCCGTACACAGTCTTCAGGCAACCTAATCACACAGTTATGAGTAACAGACTATCTCCACCATCTAACGGGTCCGCAACCCCCTTGCTAACCGAAGAGATATCCGTAACTATACACCACATAAAGCAACCTCGTGTTGGTATGTTCATGCTTTATACCATTAAGTAGAATGTCCAATCCTTTTATTGCTCACTTCTACTTTCAAGATCGCCCCGCCCGCAAGAAACTCGGGATTTTACTATTATCAGTTGTCATTATCCTCTGGGTTTCCAGCTCCTTTCTGACTTATGCTATATTTTCCGACGATTCATACACAAAGCCATATTTTGTAACGTATCTTAATACTTCGGTCTTTTGCTTCTATTTGCTGCCGTGGGTGCTAAACAAGGTGCTCGCCTGGTGGAGAAACCATGATTCGGAGGGTCGGTTGTGGAGCTCCTGCGGACACGGTGAATATCGATCAGTTGCGCATGACAGCGAACAGTCGGGAAATCCTACGAGTCCGCCCAGGGGTGAGGGAAAACTGGGACTTGTGGAAACTATGAGGCTAAGCGCTGAGTTTTGTTTGATGTGGTTCATTGTGTGGCATCTTTGATTTCGATGTGATGGGTTAGAGTTTCAAGTTTTTGAGTTGCTGACTGGCTGGTATCTGTAGGCAAACTATTTTCAAAGCTACTGTTTGAAATGGACATCTGTTGCTAGTTCGACCATTTTGAGTTGTACAAGCAGTACATTCCCCGCCTCTAGTCTCAATTCAATCCTATAGGGCGGTGTTTAACTAATAATGTCGCCTCGACGGAATGGTTAAGGTATCTTTACCTTGATTCTTAGTGCACTTCTCAGAATTGAACGTTTCTCATGGACAAAACTGTTCTCCGTCTTGCTCTCAATCGCCGGTATCTCCCTCGTCTCCACTATTGATTTCGGCATCCACAAGGAATCGATAGTCGGTAAAGGTGATAAAACGCCTTTGGAAACTATGCTTGGTGACGGAATGGCATTACTTGGAGCCTTTTCTTACGGAGTCTACACCACGCTACTCAAGGTACGCGTTGGTCACGAAAGCAGGGTGTCAATGCAAATATTTTTCGGCTTCGTCGGACTATTTAATCTCCTTGGCCTCTGGCCAGGTCTATTCCTCTTAGATGTCATGGGGGTGGAGAAATTCCAGCTGCCGCCAGATAATAGAGTTTGGCGGATAGTTGCTGTTAGTTTGATCCTGCCCTCTTTACCTGCTTCCGTCTCCATTAAACACCAACTAAAATCACCTTCTAGATTAACGCACTTATAACTCTCGTCTCCGACTATTGTTGGGCATATGCCATGCTCCTTACAACCCCACTGATAGTCACTGTTGGTCTCAGCTTGACTATCCCACTTGCATTGCTCGGTCAAATGATTTTACAACAAAGTGTCCCTAAATCCCTTTATTGGGTTGGAGCGGCGTTAGTGTTTATCGCCTTTCTCTTCGTTAATAAGGAGAGTGAGGCTTCGGACGTGGTAACAGAAGATGGGGTCGCTGCAGAATCTATCTACGAGCATGACAGAGTTGATTAGTTTATTAGATAGGTTCTTGCCGGTAACGCTCGCACTAGCTTGACCTTGCACCATGGGGGTTTTATTTTGAGGGTCTTTTTGGCTTTTTGCATTATCTTCACAAAACCCCGCGAGATTTCCTGATTCGAGGACCTCTTTACACTGTTTATCGAATCTATTAGTAGAAAATTCACTTTATAGAGTCTAGACCAATGATATTTCGAACATGTACTACAATACTTTATCAGCGTATCTAAAGTACATGTATTATATTATTTCTTATCTTAGTAGATGCATCAGACGTCAAAAGAGATTACTTACAATCATCAACCAATTAGTGCATGCGAGTATGGGTTATAAAGTATAAAATAAATAATGACTTGGTAGGTGGTCTTGTCGAGTGACACGATATGATGCCGTAATTTTTTTTTTTTTTTTTTGTTTACATCATTAATCGTATCCAGCCCTTTGGGCTATGACGATGATGCCGTAATTCAGAAACTACATGCAATGTTTCCAAGCCGACGTGTCTTGTCGGGTAATCAAATACAGAAGAATCTCAGACAGGAATGCGTATCGTAAGTTGACCCATGTCAGCTTTATGATTAACTACTTTCACCGAGGACTTCAGAGCTATGATTAGCACCAACTACAGGCTACTTGTAGTATGTACTCTATAAACGAAAACTAAATTTCCCGCCATCTAGCCCAAAAATTACGAGGAGTTATGGCCGTTGCCAGGGGCTTTAACAAGATACATGTATATACATAGCAGTTAAGTTTTATAGCCTCTCCGGATACCGGTTTATTTACACGAAGTCTGACTCCAGAATTATTTTATCTTCCGCCGGAACCAGGAAAATGGGTCAATTTTCTGGAAAACACTACTCAATATCAATCAATAAGTGATACGTACTATATAACCCCCAAACGTTGAACAGGAAATACTTTAGATATGACAAAGGAAAATGAAACAATAGGAAATTTGAAAAATCAGCCAGCGAACTCTTGTTGCGGAGCCTACAAGGCTGGAGGAAAAATGTATATAAAGGACCCAGAGAGAAAAAAGGCAACATGAATCCGATAGAGAAATGAAAATTATAAACTAATCAGTGCTCAACAGAGCGATAAAATTCGGAAGCAAAAGAAAGGTTATTAATAGAAGGGCGTAATATTTTGAGGATTCCCTACCCATTGCTTTCCAGTAAGCCCGACTGAACGCCTCCCTATAGTTCCACAGATTCTCTGGTTATGGGCTTACTATTACAAGAAAATAAAAGCCGTTATCACCGAATACCACAAGCAGATCCCATAACCCAACCCGAGAAACCCCGGCCCTGTTCAAAATATAGAGAGGGAACAGGGCAAAAAAAAAGGGACAAAAGACAAAGACAAAAGGAACTGGTGAGATAGAAAAGCGTTCAAGTTGGAGAGAGGCCTGCTCTCCCTTTGTACCAAACCCGGATCCCACACTCCTACTGATCATTCAAAGTTACACAACGAAAACACGAGGGCGGTCATATGAAAAAGAAAAACAATGAGATGAGATGAAACCCAACAATAAGAAATGGTCGAATACTTTGACAGATTTTGATTTGCAAATGCAGGCTTGTACTGCGTGGTACCATAGCGTGAAAGAATAGTCGCATTACATCATATTCCCTTGAGGCGAAACACCTTGAGACATCGGGTAATGCAACATGTGCTGCATATCCACTTCATCTGAATCGTCAAGTGCTGATGGAGAACTACCGGACATGGTCAACGATTGCTTTGAATACAATTCGCTCAAACCAACACCATCATCCGAAAGATTTCCATGGTGGTCATATGTCTCTGTAAATAACTCAGAGCTATCCGCGCGGTGGATGTGTGACAAAGGTGGCGAAGCACTTGCAATAACAGGATCACCGTGACCCATCGATATTGGAGAGACCGAGGGATTGATGACGCCCGTGGGGTCGATCATGGGCGACAAAAATGGTAGGCTGTAAGGAGTTCCATAACCGTTCCCATTCATATCAGGTTGTAAAGAGGAGTTCAGCATAGATGGGCTCGCATAATCAGAAGGAGAGGTTGTGGTGGCAGCAGAAAGAGGGTAGGCCGAGCCAGGTCTGTAATCGAGAAAGCCTGATGAAGACGTGTCGATACGTAGAGGATTTGAAAGCCCAGGGTTAACCAAAGAGTGTTGATGTTGTGGTGCTGGCGCGTATAAGTGATCCTGCGGGTCCTGGAAAGAGAAGGATGGCATATTGTACTGTGAAAAGTCAATGGCGCTCGGCACAGATCTACTCCTTGTTCGGCGATGTTTTTGGTGGAAGTTGTGACTAAATGTGGGATCCTGGGGGTATACCGATAGGGAATCGACATCGTTTGATGAAGCGGGACGAATGATCTGTGGAGAAACGGGAGCGGAAATCGACAGAGTTGGATGTTCATAAAATCCCATGTGCGCAGGAGGATGATTGTGTCTATTTGCAAAGGATTCTGATGTCATCAACTTCGCAAGTTGGCCCTGGAGCACTTTAGGGGGCCCTCCGAGTTGGTGAACCAACACTTGCGAAGCTTGCTGATCTTCTGTGAAATCACGACATTGGTAAAATCCACCAGACCCGGACGAGTCCATGAAGAAGTTTGGAGGCTGGGTCAAAGTAATAACAAGCTGCCCCTGCTTCTGTGTCCCATTCGCCACAGATGTAGGTGAGTCCAGCCCCTCAAGTTCGATGTTTTTGATAGAAGAGAAAGGATATTCAATTTTATAACCAGCAGAGTCATTGTTGATATAGTACGTGATGCATGCCTTTTCGGGTGAGTAAAAGATAACGAGATCCATCGCATTCTGGCCAACGCGACGCCAGGAACCAATGGTCAATGCTCGACATGTGAAATGATGAATAACTAATCTTGTGAGTTTTGCGCCAAAAGTTATAAGTGAATCTTGCACTTACCAATCTTCCCTTGAGGACTCGGTTCTGGAGTCAACATCATGCTGCCATTACCATAGGCAGAAAGGGTTCGAGAACGGTCGGCCATCATGTCACGAGGATACCCTTTTCCATTTTCCATTGCTTGCATGGCCAAGTACTGACGCATACAATCGGGAATCGCGTCACAGTCCTCTCCGGTCTCGATGCTCTTTTTCGCCAAGTGCTTGATCTTTGCCCGTCTAGGAAAGAATTTACGTATATTAGGAAAGTGTCTGATGCCTTGGTAGGGGACAATTTACCGATTCTGGAACCAGATTTGAACTGAGCGTTCAGTCATGTTGATCTCCTGAGCAATACGCTCACGTACGACAGCTGTTGGCGTGGGATTCTTATTGAACTCGGCTTCCAAGGTTACAAGTTGCTCTTGTGTCGCTCTCTGACGTTTCTGGTTTTTCTGTTGTTGTGTAAGCGTGCTTTTCCTCGGTGGTCGTCTTGAGCCATTTGTCTGGTGTAGCTGCTGATGGGGGGGGGAGGGAGAAGGAGAAGTCAGTGAAGACATCCTGTTTTCGTGATTCTCTATGGATTATTATAGAAGGACGCGACTATTTACTCGGGTCAGTTCAAATAATCAATGTAATACGTGATATATACCACGGAAAGATCCCGGGAAATGTTATCTCAAGGGGGCCAAGGTTACCTATAGAGCTTGTTTCACTCAAACTGTCCGAAAGTTACTATACAGAATGCGATGTTGACAAAAGGCTAATTTGACAATCAGACAGTTGACCTGAACTGTGCTGAGTCGCTTGTTCCGTTGATCTTATTTCTTGCTAAATAAATTGACTGTCACAAGGACGTGTTTGTGGTTGTCAGGCTGCTAAACTGGTAGTGATCGTGAAGAACTTCGCGCCGGTCGGAGACGTAGAAATTCAAGGGCTATTTTTTTTTGGATTTTTGTTTAGGTGTAATTCTTCTTTCGAACAAGAAAAACCCGGGCGGGCAAAAGAATGAAGTGACTTTTTTCAATAATATGGAAAGGTTTAAAGAAAGGCCAAAGAATGTGTGAATACACTCAACAAGTTGAGGGTGCTGAGAGTAGTTTTGGAATGAAGGTGGCAAATGTGGAGCGACGAAGCCGTGAATAGTCGGATAATTTTTAGCTGAAGAGCCTACGGGGAATGAGGACTACTACTGTTCGAATCAGTGCCAAAAAAGAGCGTCTAGGACAGCCGAAAGAGTGAGGCTGTAACCTGAAAAAGGCGGGCAAAAAAGTTAAAGAGTATAGGATCAAAAAGAAAGGAAGATCACGATGCCTGAAGATCAACTGTCGGTGAGTGAGAGAGAGGGTAAGGAAGGAGAAGAAGAAGGGAAAGAGAAGGGAGGGAAGGGGGTTCGTGCGGTGTGTATGTGTGGGCACTTGTGGGGGGTGTGGGTGTGAGGGCAAGCCACTGGCAGGCAGTTAGACCGATGACAACGTCCCTCCGCGCATACCTGGTCTGCCCTGACCTGCGTACTTGTGATACATCTGGTTGCTACACACAGCATTGGTTACCAACTTAGCAGCTACGCTACATGTAGGTACATACTCTTTACATACTGCATACACACAGGCTCAGGCGGGCGGTGGGCTGGTGGGCAGTAGGTACATGTAGTGCAGACGGCATAGTAAGAGGGAGAAAGCGCCTTGGGTGTGGGTAGCTACACCCTACTCTACATGGATGAGTACAAGCTGTGCAGGGGGGCGCGGATGGGTGGGTGGTGCTGAAGCATGAAGAGAGGAGGCAGCAGCGGCTGTCCTACTTTGCTCTCACCGTGCTCCTCCTTCTCCATAGAAAGCAGCAAACAGCCGCAGGGGTCTCCCTTTTTTTTTTTTTTTTCTCTTTTTTTTTTTTTTTTTCCCGTCCGCCCACACAAGTTTTCCCAATTAGGATTGATGGGAGGGGGGGAAAGATACAGTAGATGTATTTACAGAAACAAGACGAGGTTGGAGAGTAAAGGAAAGGTAAGGAAAGGAAAAAGGAAACACGAGAGGAAAAGGAAACAAATGTGGAGGCGTAGTGCATCCAGCTACTTAGTGGCCATCCAATTATACCCTACTTCGTTCTTTGACGCCAGGGGTCAGAGACTTCCTCTTCTTTCAGCATAAGCACAGGCATACAGCTTTCTCGAAAAGCAGATTCAATAGGGTTTACCCAGAGTAGGTAGAGCTTATACTCACAGAACGGACAGTAGCCCCTCTATCAAAGCTCTCGAATCAACGATTTTCCGAAATCACTTTTCTTCTTTAGATTGACGTCGAGAAGGCATTCTGAAGATTCCATGCATGTAGTCATAGGCATCTCTTTGGTGGAGATGGTACAATATACATGTACGCACATACTCGGTTCATCGCTGAATTCCAGGTGCAAACAACCATTTCAGGCACGTACAATAGCTGGCCGGTGCGTCAACTATCCTATGTGCCTAGCCAACCGTCCAACCAGATCCCCCGCTGTGGTCCCAGCCATACCTAATCACCACCTACTGCACTGCCTATCAACCTCCCCTCGGTTGCTTCTGATTGTAATATTCAATTTGGTGGCATCGTGAAGAAAACAAGGTGACGACAGGCGTTCAATAAACGCTGTCTCGGGATCGCTAGCGTATGCGCATTCAGGAACAGCCCCTCGAAGTATTGGTCTTACCCGTCTCAGCTATGTAGGCTGTCGGCTACTAGCCATGAGTCCAAGTAAGGGTGATCGGTGGCGGTCCATCGTTCAAGGCAAGCGGAGCCTCGTCTAGGGCCAGGAACGCTCCGTTGGTACCAAGTGCTGGGCAAAAAGGGGCAAAACTCTCGATCCCTTCGTCCCATACCCAAAAAAAGGTCCATTGCCGAGACACCGACGGTTGGACAAGGTGGGGTTTCCAAGCGCGTTGTGATACACTGTGATTATGGTCAAACTTGCCCCTCGCAGTCCATCAGTCACAGACTTGATATCACTTGCAAAACCCCATGCCAGGAGTGGTCTCTGCTCTATATGCAAGACGATCTTTTGGATTACCATTCGATAAATCTTGCTTTGACTGGATATATATTTATAACCCGTATTGTAATTACGTTTGCGGATATCCAGGGACTTGTTCTGGTATATTCGGACTGTTTCCTATAACCCGTTGAATGTAGAGCGGCCACTGGACACATGCCTTACATAAGGACGTCTCGTTAAATTTCCATGTATCCAGGTACCTGCTAGGCAGATACATGTATGTACATGTACTTAAACACCTACTTAAGTACATGTACATACCTTTCACACCCTGTGATCTGCAAAATCGTACAGACGACAGGCGAGCGGGCCGTGCAGCTTCAGTAATTCTCCGGTTGAGATAGATAGACGGGAAACCCTACCGACGCGACATATACCCGCGATAAAAGTAACTATCACACCTAACTATTATTGTGGCGGGCGCTCAATGGGAAACACTGACCAGGAGGCTAGAGACTCGCTCAGTAGAGTCAGTCTCAGCCTTGGACATGGATTTGATATCCACATCATGTGTAGAGCCAACGGCTGTCGGCTGAAAATACCTGCATGGTACCTGTGCCCATGCCAGTTCTTGATTTAAAATTTCCACCCCGCGTTTTGAGCATCCGTCGATGGGAATGCGCGTTCTGTTTGGTTAAACACACAGTTCTTATAGTTAGGCTGCAAGCTCCATACAGTCAAAGCACCGTAGGAGTGGGTGGGTGGGATAGTTACACGTTCCAGCACTGTATAAGTAGGATTATCCCAGACCTAACTGAGGCCCATTCGTCAAATTCCTCGCCTTTCATCCCTTTAACTATCCAAGTCCGTATATCACACGTATACTCGTCCCATATACCTGAATGTACAAGCTATATATATTCATACAAGTCATAAATGCCATTCGTGAAAAAGCCGTCCAAACGTCCTATCACATGTTCATCTTCTAATAGATCCAAATCTTCTTGCCAATCGCGCATTAATATCATCCTCGGTCTCTTCTCGGTCTCCGGCAAATGAGATACGTCCGACACGCGAACCTGTACTTTTCCTACCTGAGGCTCTTCCTTCTTCCGCCACCCTTGGCCTATCCAGGAATTCTTGTACTTCACCCTCAATTTCAATTTCTGTTTTAGACATTCCCTGGTGCTGGTTCCGACTTTGTTGGAGCTCAATACTGGCAGCTTCTTCCATGCGTTGACGCATTTCTCTTGATTTTTCGATCTCCTGAAAGACATCGACCTAAGGTCATTATGATGCCGATGATTAGTATGAAATTAAGATATAAAAAGAAAGTAATTGGATTACATACATCACTAGGCCAGAATGCGGTACGAATAGTGATCAAAGCCAAGTCAAGGATGAGGCAAGCTGAAAGGCAGAATATATAGACAAGCCACCAGGTTAAATCCTGACCAAATCGTCGTAAAATTCCATCTTTGACATTATAAATGACGTTATTTGAGTACGTTTCACCCAAAATAATGTTCCAGAGGAACCTATAACTCATTAGACATGTCAATTGATGGAGCAAAACACGACGTGATAGATTGATTGTTTACCATCCGCCAATGGAAAGAACAAAGGTTGCGGCAACTATTACGGTTTTGTTGTGCGTCTCTATAAGTCTTGTAGAATATTATTACCGAATCCTAGCAGAAGCTAGATCTGATGTCCGGGTACTCACTGTAACTTTGCCGAAACAAGAGTCACCACAACACTATATGTTATAACACCCATTGCATATATCCCATTATCGACCGTCAGACGTGGCGCATACAGCGTAAACATCATGTAATAATTTAGAACTGCTTGAGAAGAGGCAAGAAACATCCAGCCAAGATAAACTCGAAAGTTAAACCCTTCGTTCAGTTGTCCTTTGCGATAGAGTTCTGGTACGGCCAATAATGTTGCGGGGGACAGATCCTGTTCAAAAATTCCCAATATAATGACGGGTAGCGAGGTAAATAGGGTATTGAACATGCTCAGGCTCCATGACTCGTAAAAGCTGGTTCCCGTATAACCATTCGACCTCTGAAAGAGGGCTTGGGTGAGATAAAACAGCAACTCCTAGAACAAATATGTCAGCCATCTAACCTCAATTATATAAATCACCAAACCCCCTCCCGCTTTTCAAAGACTTGTCCCCCTTGACAGACCATACCTTCCAAAATGTGCCAACTGTATACTTGCATATTCTGACGTAATTCCATCTTCCATGCACCAATAAAAATTTTAATAAGAATCTGAATTGTGCCATAGAGTAATCCGAGACTCTGGCTGCTTGTAAGCCTTCTTTCCCCGTGATTCCGATTCCCACGTGTGCTTCCTGAATCATTGCTATATCATTTGCACCATCTCCAACTGCCAAGGTCACAGATTTGTTAACCTTGGTCCTGATAGTCTTGACGAGTGATGCTTTTTGGCTAGGGCTTGCACGGCAGCAGATTACAGAGTCCGTGATAATAGCAATATCAAAGAATAAAGACTTCAGTGTCTCGTCCTCGTCAATGCTCGTCAAAGTGCTGCCGTCTACAACCACGACCGAGTGAGCAACTTTCCCAGCATTGATCTCTAATATCGCTTCTGCCATTTTTCTTTCGATATAGCCGTCTCTTTTATCAAGAATAATAACACTCGAGTAATCTTTAATCAACCGGCAAGAGTGGCCGATATTAATTGCGGTTTCTAAGCAAATGATATTTAATATGTAGGATTCGATCAGTTACAAGGATTTCATGGCACCTACCTCGCTTATCGCCAGTCAACATCCAAAGTTTGATACCTGCTCTCCTAAGCTTGTCAATAGCCTCCGGGACGCCCTTCTGCAGCTTATCTTCGATTGCTGTAGCACCACCAAGCTCAAAGTCCTTTTCGATCATATCGGCCGCCTTCTCAATAAGGTTCTGTCTATCAATCAAACTGGTTGTTGCCTCTGCATATATCTTTTTCCATCCCAGATATTCTTGCTCGTCTAAAAAACGGTAGGCATAAAGCAATGTTCTTAGCCCCTCACTTGCAAAGTCGTTGATGTGAGCAAAACAGCGCTCAATAACTTTTGCTTCGTCCGCAGCAACATTCTCATCAACCATATCCTCACCCAAATCTCGCTCTAGTGAGAAATTTGTTTCCCCAAAAGCAATCGAGTGACGATTTGTAAACTGAGCTGATGGGCGAGAGTAGATGCTTTCGTCGTCAATAGATGACATATCTACATCCCGCCCTTTATCTCTTAGCCAATCATTGAATTTGGATCGGATTGGTTTTAGGCGATTCGTAGACATGCTGGGGCGACCAGGACCGACGAAACTTGACCGACGACCGATACTAGAACGGCCGCCAATACTTGTACGCTGCATACTAGTCCTTCGTATAACTTCCTGCGCCTCAAGACTTTTTCTCGTATTTGCGCGCCTTTCAACCTCTAATGCCTTCTGTTTTGCCAGATCCCGAAGCCGAAGAAGGTCAATCATGGTTGTATCCGCCCCTTTACAAAAGACGCAAAATTTTCCATTTGGCATATGGATAATTATCGACATTCGCTTTCTTTTGCTCGAAAACTCGATAATTTCCAGGATCTCATAATCTTCGGTTAAAGGTTCTCCCATAGGCCCATTCGGAAAGGTCTTTATTGAAATCCTGCTTATCTGTCGATCAATCGTAATATATCCCAATTCCTGCGCAGCTCTCACCAAGGCCAACTCATCGGGAGACGCCGCCTGGTAAGTTATACTTCCATTGACGTCCACCTCGGGGATACATGTGTGGCACAAGGCTATGGAGAGCAGAAAAAACCTGGCTTTGCGGGCGAAGAAAGTATGCGGATGACTTTGAAGGTAATATAGGAGTTCCATCGTGGATAATTGGGGTTGAGCTTTTTGCGGAATTGCTGTGGAGCGCCACCGGAGAGAGTTTAAGGACGGTTTATTTTGAAGTCGACCATCAAGTGACAATTTAGGTGCGGCAGTCTCGGTCTGTTGGATATAAGCCATATCTCCAAGCGATTTCCTAGAGCGAGACGGTCCAGGGCCGGTTCCCTTCGTGTTAATATTAACTGACTTCGAACGGCCTAGTGTTTTCTTGGCTTTCTCCTTCCCCTTCCCTCTCCGCTCTTGACTTGAGTTAGATCTGCCGACTAGTTCGTCTACTTCCCGCTGAATATCAAGATCATGTAACCAAGCATGGCCTCCAACACTCATTTTTCGAAACAGCATGGCATTGTCCGTTAAGGTACCTGTTTTATCGGAAAAGATGTAACTTTTACCGGTCAATTTCGACACTGCGAGTAGGACTAAACAATGACACTTACCTGATCTGGCCACAATCCTCATTGATAGTTGACGTCCTTGCCTCCATTGGTGTGTCTGTTTCTGGATCATACATGTCGATATCATTAAGGAAAAACATTTGAGCAAGTTTTATTATCTCTAAACTAACGTAAAGAGAAAGAGGAATGAGGGTATTGAACCTATACTGAATTAGTAAATGCCAACCTCAGGGGCTAGCCACTTTCAATGAATTTTTGGATCATACATAATCACATATGAAGCAAATATAGGGAAAAAGGCAACACTGCTATTAGTAAGGTACCAGGAGTGCCTTTCTGTTCGATTTCGCCAAAGGCGGTATGCAACAGTGTTGAAAACCGCCAAGGCAATGACAAAAATCACAATAATAACTACAATTTTATTAACGATTGCCTGTAACGATGGTGCCTTAGTTCGTGGGTTTTTGTTCGCGCTAGGCAGAAAAAATCAGTAAAGGAGATTAACCACGACCCAATGCTGTTGGATGATTCAACCCACTTCATCCTAATCTTGCTTTCTTCTCCCGTGAATATAACCAATCCCCACATATTTGATGTATTTCGTATCACACTACCCCTGTAGATAACCTGGTTATTTGTTAAAGGTTTCGTTTCGTCTCCAACAGTAACCTTCCCTTCGAAGTTGTAAAGATCCATGTTAGGATCCTCCACTACAACCTGCGCCCTAAATACTCCGAGCTTTTCGATTGTATCGCATTGCTCTGAAATCATCGGTAATGCCTGTTTACTCTTCAAGTTTGTCTCTCCGTCCAACGCCATGGTTTCCACATATGCTATTCCTCGTGGACCGTCCGAATAGAGTAGGATTATATCAGCTGGGACTGAGTCGTTACGTTCCAGCTTTACTATATCACCCACTCGAATATTTCTCCATTTGGTTTCCAACCAACGATGAGGCATAGGGGGAAGATAGTGGTCATCACTTGGTTTATAAGAGTGGAGTGTTTGAGCATAACGATTGTTCTCAAGCTTGTCCAGCTTATATCTTCGGTAATCGTCGTATCCTTCCTTAGACATAGATAGCGTTATAAAGAAGAGCAAAGGAACAATAGTTGTATATGCTATCAGGAATTAGTGTGCTCGGTGGGAATATATGATCACTCAGGAGCTTGCTTACTTCCAGTAGTGCTCAACGCTATTCCTCTAAAGTCAGCCTTATCTGGCTCATGCCACAATAAAAAAAATTTGAGCAATAATAGGACGCCAAAGAGACGATTTCACTCACTAGGTATCATCTGCAAAATCGAGACGCAAAGAAAGTAACTGGGAACTTGTCAACATAACTTCAATTCCTTGCTCAAAAAGCAAGACTGAAAGAGAAAAAACCGTTACTTACAAGTTAGCTAGTTTCGAAAACTGAGCAAACAGCTGCTTCGGAAGAAAGCTCCAAATGGTATAACGACTACTTCTGATAGTATTCCCGGTGTACTCCTTTCCTGTCCTTTCATCTATAAGTAGACCCTTCCTTTCTGGGTCAACGGGTATCCTTCTCCCTTCTTTACTTGGCGGACCCCCATTGTACCTCAATATTAACTGCCGGAAGTTTTTATAGTATGATTGGGCCTGGCCTCTAAATGTTTTTGACTGTTTGCGAGCCCATAATGAATACTGTGGAAGGCTGCCAGAAATTGGGGGTAGACTCCCTTTTCTTTGGGGATGACCATGATCATCCTCTTCTTTTTCTTTCTCTTTTACTCCCTCTCCGGCAGCACCCTGTAATTCTATAGGCTGGTTCTTGACATCATGTGGAGTTTGTATGGAACTGAGCTCGACTCCCATATCATTTGCGCTACTGCGGGCAAATCCGGTATCCTGATCTATTTGGTCGTGTACATTCCTGAAGAAGAGTTGCCGCCGCAGACTATACCCCCGGTTGCGTTTTCTTTGGGATGTAGGAGATGCCGGAGAGTTTGTGGGATAAGGTGCGGGTAGTTGAGCATCTACCGAGCCTGGTGGGTTTGTGTCGCCGCCTTGCCTGCCGGATGATCTTATTTCCAGACTTTCCCCCTGGGTATATCCGGGCAGCGCAGTGGATGTATCAATTGTGAGACCTGCAGTGGCAACAAGCCCCCCACCTGTGCGGGAACCTTCAGGCGCAAAAGGCTCCGAACGTTCTATGTCCGTAGAAAATCTAACGCGTGGAATGCCGCTTCCCGTGGGCTGGATGGGAATGTCCGAGCTACATTCTCGCGGTGCTCCAGATATTGAAGAGGGTTGTCCTTCGACAGGCACCTCCTCACCCGATCTCAGAGTATTGTTGTTTGGTTCGACCATGGATATCTGTGGCCTAGAGCAAGTCAGTTTCTATCGTTCAATTTACCTTCTAACCACCCTTTCCGGATCTTAATCAAGTAATATTTCCAAAATCTCAACTTGCAAAATATAAGTGGTCACCTACTCTAACTAAATGCGCACAAAACCATAGCTTTCTTCAGAGAGGGTCTTCAAGAAACGGCACACGTAAGTTCAAGGTGGATATACGGTATGCAGGGCTTTGCGCAGGCTCCTTGGGACACCTTGGTTCCCCGCAATCTGAATTTTTAGCTGTACAGGGTGTATGAAGGAGATCAAAGGGCCAAGACCGAGTGCGATGACACTGCTTTGTGAGAAAGTCTGTAACCGCGAGGCAGGCTGGGAACTACATGTATCATGTAGGGTAAGGTGCAAAACCATTATGCCCTGTTGGGACCTTTGTCGGCGATCACAATACATGTACCACCACTTTATGTCCCCTTTCCATTGTGATTTAAACGATTTCGCTCGTTTCTAAACTGCGCTACAATGCATACATGTTTTGGGTTAGGTGGTATTTCCTATAACTTACATACATGTAGCCGCGCGGCTCTCTGTATCCTACTCTATGTGGCGGCTTCTTGGCTACAGCACTGTAGTATGCAGCTTTTTGAAATAACCTTTGTATCTTTACATGTAGTTTCACAGTACATGTAGGTACATACATGTACTTATATGATGGTACGTACCAGGTACTTACATACATATGTTTTGTCCTCAGTTTGGTGACGCCATGAATTTCTGCGGGTGGAACCACGCATCAAATAAAAGCAGATGCATGTCGTCATCACAAGTATAAGCTCAAGCACTCGTACCTATAGGAATGGAGCCACTTACCATATGTGTGTATTCGCCCAAATACATCTTGTCATTGTAATCTGAAACCTGAAGATGCCCAACACTCGGTCGATATCGATAAGGAGGACTAGGACACTTACATATAAGATGTAGATGTCTATATAGTACTACAATACCCTATGTCTCAAAAATACTGAGACATCTGGAGGCGGTTTGGTTGGTCGGTTGGGAAAATTGGCAGGGATTAATGACAGGGTAGTTGACTAAGCACGACACATCAAATCTGAGCAGCTGGAGCAGGTGGGCGGGAGGTACATGTGGTTAAACCTAAAGGGCTGACAGAAGAACTATTGGAAAATTGAATATCGGAAAGACAGTAAATCGTAAATCCCTAGGGCATGAGGGGGCCGAAGGTCCCCAAAACTGGGATGGATCGAAGCATTCCACTGTTCCCTCAACCTATCGCTGTTCCCTCCAGACTGTCGCTGTTCCCTTTACTGTCGCTGTTCCCTTTACTGTGGCTGTTCCCTTTACTGTCGCTGTTCCCTTTACTATCGCTGTTCCCTTTACTGTCGCTGTTCCCTAACTCTACCGCTGTTCCCTCAATTGAAAGGGGAATAATATATTATTGGATCAACTCGCGGTCGCGAGCTGGCCACTGCTAGTACTTAAGTACTTGTACATACCATGTAGGCCTATGGATGCATGTAGGTATAGCAATTCCAGACCTTTCAGCACAACATTATTGTCTAATATTCTGGACCGGTATATTGTTATAATGTCTATCTTAATTAGTGTTCACGATATAGGAAAAGCAACCCAAGAAAAATCCTAAGGGATGTATTCAGATCTACATGTATTACATATCTACACAGCCGATCACTCGATTGTAGTTGACCTACTGCGGTGTGTTTATCATATATTGCTCTATTAACTGGCAGATACACTATCACATAACTACATGTACATGTATGTAGTCCCTCGGCCGTAGTGCTTTGCGCCCTAACGGTGATCATACATGTACCTACACATTACTCGCTACGGTATATAGATACATGTACATTATAAATGCTATATACATGTACTTTCATTTGGTACATCTTGTGAATATGTTCACTTTGTCCCAGGTAAAGAGGAAATGATCCGACAGGTGCCCTAGAGCCCTACTGAAACATTTGGCTCGCTTATTCAATTATCTAATACTTCTCCAGCTCACCACTCCTCGCCACCCGGTTGTGCGTAGGGGGGGTGTTCTTGCAGATCCAGCTTTCTTTACTTGAGTTTGAATGCCAACAAAAGTCTGTCTACATTATGTACCTGTGTGGTTGTGTGTGTACTCTAGAGTGTGGGTCATCCAATGTGAATTTCATCACCAACCAGATATGCAGGCTTTTAGAAAGGCTTATTTTTTTGTGGTCACGAGGGCAGTGGGGGTTCAACGAGTTAGCATAATCGGCGCCTAAGAGACTCGATGTTAGCAACCGCCGAGTTTCTTATGGACACAACTCTTTTCTGCATCTACGGATAATTGTCACATCGTGAGGTGAGGGGAGTTTTGTCGAGGTAGAATTTCCAATTTATCACAGATTTCCCCCTCAATATGTTTGCCACTCATGTTCGTTTGCTTTATAATAGGAAACAACACACACGCTTAAACAAGTCTTGATCATTCTACTAATACAGAATGTATAGTGCCCTCCCGATTTCTAGGCTTGTTCAATCACTAACGTACCTAGAGTAAGGTAGATGGAGTTCTGGTAATGTCGTAGTTTCCAGTTCGATTTTTTTGTTTTTATACTGCAGTTTCGTTTTTAGTGAACCTCACCACTCCTACTCCGCCAGCGCTCTATCTGTAGGTACATACATATGGCTGTAGTGAAACGCTCGATCCCCCCTCTGAGCTACTTACTCTGGAGACTGGCGGCGCTACAAGAGAGGGTGCAGCTTCTTGATCCTTGGCCGTACAATTTCGGCTTTTCTGACATCCTCTCTCCCTTTCGCGCGGGCAGGATCTTAGTAGAGTGTATCCCCTGCTACGGCGCGACACCATGAACCAGCACCACTCGCCTCTGAGTTAATCTGACCAATCACAGTCCTGGCTGTTAATGGACTGTTCTGTTCTGCACACACCACACACCCCCAACGACTCCGACCTCCTCCCTTGCTGCTTACTCCCACGAAGAAGAAAGCCGGCGGCCATTCTCTCCATCCGCACAGTCACAGAAAATAGAAGAGGGAGAGGGAGAGCTCACTGTCTGTCATTGTTACCACTGTTGTGCAACTTGTTTGTCCTCTTCCTAGATACTACTCCCTCTTTAGCACTCGCCACATCCCTCTCCTCAACACTATCTGGCGGTTGGTAAGTGTAGTTGTTTACTGCTGGTACCCGTGGGACTGGATCGGGCTGGATCGCTGTGTGCTGTGTTGTGCTGTCTGTGCTTGCCTTCCCTCGGGGAGGATTTCTGTGTGGTTGGCTGCGTCCGTTTTCACCTCCTCCCTGTCTCCGGCCATTTGTAAAGCACGCCAACAACCATCGCCATCACAACCAGTGGTCATCACCCGCACTCACTCCTCAACCACTACTACCACGAGGACGACAGCCGCCCTCCAAACGACTCCACTCCATAGCTCTTGATAAACCCTTCCTTTATAGCTCCTTCTAAGCCCTCTTGTTTCTTCTATCTTTTTACCGCTTAGGGACAACTACTTCTATCTTCCGATAACACCTTCCCCGACTTTCGACCACCTTTCCCTCCAGACTTTAGCTCCTCCCTTTGCTTGGAGAGAACCATTACCACCGTCTAATACTATTAGTACCGTTCGGAACTTGCATATAAGGTCTGTCGCCACTTCGAAATCCCATTTAGCAGTGCGATGTCCCTTCCATGATGAGAATCCCGACATGCTGATGTACTGTATCCGCACAACAGCTCCTAACCCCTCCACCCCAACACCCATTCCAGCCTATAATATCAACAATGCGAGAAGTGAATTTCAGCATTCCCAATCTCAACAAGGCATCGGTTGGTATTACGACCGCTCTTTACGACAGACGAGCGCTGGATTGCACATCGACCCTCCCTCTGATAAACTCCCTGAATCATCTTGCCTATCTTACTACTTCGTCGGCTCGTATCAGGGATATTCTTACTGTCGATGGAGGTATTGAAAGGTTGGTGTGCATACTGAAGGATGGGCGGAACAAGGATTTGATGAGCATGTGGAAATGGAACCTTGCATTTCAGTGTGTTGTGAATATAGGCGTGCGGGGTTCAGAAAACGTGAGAACTAGGGTAGTGGAGGCAGATATGGTTCCAGTCATTGCAACAATCTTGGACAATTATGTACAGGTTATCGACAAGCTGCAGTCGAAGGCAGACGCAGCCAATGCGAGACGTACAGCTTCTGGCAGCCACTCAGTTCGGTCCCGCGATAATAAACCCCCTAATTCTTTTCATGATCGACACGAGAGGCCATCGGGAGGAGATCGGGGCTTTAGGAGACAAGCACCGCCCGCATCTATTGAAATACCTGCATCACAGGCTCTAGAAAACTTGCACACCAGTCCCCATCAAACACTTGCTGTGCCAAACCCCGCAGAAAGAATTGCCTATATCAGACAATCTCACCCTAATAATCGGACTCATGATAGCCGTCACCACTTCCACACTTATCACTCGGGAATGCCTGCGCGCGAACAGAGTGGACTGCAGCCTTTGGCAGCCGCACTCCCGGCAATGGATGTAAATGTCACAGGATTTGGTCTGCGACCCATCCGCGACACTGAGCGGCTACCATCAATGCTACAAACTGGAAACGTTTCTCAGCCCGAATCACCCACCACACCTAACCCCCCTCCACCCACATCATCTAGTAGAACAGTTCGCCGAAGCAGCCGGCCATCTATTCGCCACCAGCGCTCGATATCGGGTGAATCTGATGATCCGAATGCAGATGAGATTCCCAACCCATCAGGCGAAGTGGAGAATGCAAACGAACCAATTGTAGATATTCAGACTGGGGAGGACATAGAAGGCATAGATGACCGCCAAGCAATTCTTGGTTCAGTGGATGCACCAATGGGCCTGGCTGGTCCCCATGGTGCAGACACACAAGATACTGAAACCTTCAATATCACGCATCGGTCTCCGATAGATGGTAGCATCATCAATGCCGCAACCAATGCGAACCCACCAACGGCGAATCCGCCTTTAGCTATTCCAACAGCGTTTCACTCTCGCTATCTTCAGGATAGCTCATCTTCTGTTGTGTTGCCTTCAATGCCCCGCGAAGAGGATGTTTTAATGTCGTTACAACTTCTTGCTTATGTTTCAAAATACTGCGGTCTGCGATCCTACTTCCAAAAATCCCACCTGGTACCAAGACTATCTATCAGCAGTGAGATTCACCTGTTGGACGAGGATTCAAGCAATTTGACCAAACAAGAGCCCTTGGAAGAGCAAGAAGAATATCTACTTCCAGACGACTACAATATATTCCCTCTCGTGGAGAAGTTTACTGTTCGACATCACCCTCCGGATATGCAGTACTGGGCAGGCGTAGTGATGAGAAATCTTTGTCGAAAGGACGATTCCCGGGGCGGAATTCGACAATGCGCGTATTACGAGTGTGGGAAATGGGAGGAGTATACCCGCCAATTCGCAAAATGCAGGAGATGCAGACGTACGAAGTATTGTAGCAAGGAATGCCAAAAAAGTGCCTGGGTTTACCACAGACATTGGTGTGTTGCGGCGCAGCAGTGCTCTTAGGCAATCCTCTTAACGTTACATGATATTCGAGATCATTTTTCCTTTTGTTTGTCCCTTTACTTTACAGGCGGCTCACTGGAGTTTTACTTTTATCTTTACGACTTTTTCTATAAATTTGATTCCACTGTTTCCTATCCTATTGTTCTTGCTAGCGTGTAAATTGCACATATTGCCTTTTTGTTGCATAGGCCTGTGCCTTCTTTATTTTATTTATTCCATCCGATTTATTCGGACTGATGTTCTTTTACACCTTGATTTCTGAAGCTTTGGGAAGAGTCTGCGGGCAGGATTTCGGGGTTATTTCTTCTTCTTACACATTTGCCTCCTCCTTTCCTATTCATATCCTCTCTTTATACCCCACTGTTTCTTATATCTGGGATTTTGTTTATCGGGGATGGACTGCTTTTTTCATGTTTCAGAGCAAAAAAATTCCCTTCGCGAAAATTGCGTGTTTTTACTATTGTTTGTTAATAATCTTGGGAATTGGGGTATAAATGGTTATCCTACGGAAGCGGCAATGGAGATGCAAAATATGAGGCCCACCGACCAAATCTTTTTGTGGGGCCGAATCTTGAAGGGGAATTGTTTCCTTGCTATATACCTTTAAAAAAAACCCTTCTCTTCTCCCTCCCTCCCTTTTTTTTTTGTTGGCTGGGCTTTTTACCGTTGTAAAGTCAAGTATCTACTTGCGTTGGAATATTTGTCTGGAAATCTGGGGAAAGCTAGGCGGGAGGGATCATTTGCATTTCTTTTATCATCACGTTTCTTCCCCTCCCCCTCCCCCTTCTCTTATTTATGTAGGATTGCTGATCTGGGGGTTGGTCTACATTTGGAGAGGTGGTGGTGGTTCTGCTGCGGGTGCTGGTGGCGAATGGTAGTGTTGAAGGGTGGGATGGGAAAAGGGTAACAGTAGTTAAAATATCTAGTTTGTGATAGACACGCGGAATGACCGGATTCGGGCCCGTTATAGTTATTTGTTACGTCTGAGTGATTTTTTTTTTGCTTGCTGCTGCAATCGGCCTATGGTCACCTTATTAATGAGGGGCTTTTTTTGTGGATCTACAAGCCGGAGGTATGAGTATCACTCACTGAGTGAGGGCGGCCGGGTATATGTTTACGGTGACGTGACGGGTTAGGTTACACATAGCATCACCAGTCATCGCTCGCACCTGGATGTTGCATGTTCGATACACTATCACCCTGGGAGTTGCGTTTACAGAACTACACGTATAGGCAAGTCTTATGTGCATACTACTGGTGAACTAAACAGAAACGATACTCTGTGTCCTCATGGTGGTTAGTGACGTAACATGCTGCCAGAACTTCAATAGCGAGGGAATGCTAGAGAACTTTGGCAGATGCCAAACACTTAGTCCTGTCGTTTTCCCTGGTATGTATAGCTGCGCAAGCAAAGAGATATACATATATAGAGGCACTGGGTTTCTTGCTGGCAGGGAGAAGCCAGGTGGAGATTTTTAAATCTTAGATCTCCGGGTTCATCCAATTGGAAGCGTACAATTACCGCGATAAAGTGCTAGATTCTTGTGTGCAGCGCGGCCATCAAGAGAAATGCCGGTTCAAAAATACACTCGAGATTTCTGTAGAACTTACTGACGAATGGGTTGTGGGTTTTGTTGTTGAAACAATCATTGATACTACACAAGGCGACCTGTTGACCGAGTCGATTGGAAATATTTATTAGACAGTCTATCCCTGTGCATCAGTATATTGGATGTTCGCCAACATAAAAAGTTTTCACACCAGTACATTAACCTTGTGTTAGGGTCAATGATTGAAGGCTATGGTTGTTTGGGGAACCTCTAGGACTTGGGGTGCAGGTGTTTCAAGGGGTGCCTGCTTGACTACTACTTACACCTTTCTGGCCGACTGAAAAACGGAGCGGTCAGGGCTCGAAACAACGGATTAGCATGCATGCGCCGCCGGCGTCCACATAAGGCCAGGCAACCCGCGAGCCCGGGCGCGCAGCCCGGTCAATCAAAATAGCCCGCGGCCGGGCAAGGCACGACCCGGTGCGGACATCCTGAAGCGAGATGTCCGACGGACTAAAAACCCGCACCCCGTTTCTCCAGTACGATTGGGGTCGAAACACATGTTCCAGGCCCCCGCCCAGAAATAGTCCGGCCCGCCGCAGGTTTTACTTGGCGCTCATGCATGATTTGCGCAACTGTGCGCAGGTCGATCCGCGTCGATACGCTCATATCATGTCTCAGGCGCTTTCTAGAATAGAAGGTGCCGTTTGTGAGGCGAAGTGCGGGGGTCAAGAGAGGCCAATATCACCAAAATTAGGAATGAGGACAGTATTTATTTTTCTTAAAAGGCCCATTATCCCCATCGTGACTACACTGCTAGCGATAGCCAGATATACCCATATTTTCGTCCTCCGCTGATGTCGCCTACAAAGACACTGTTGGTCTATTTACAAATACGGGGTACAAAAGCGTTTGACCAACTAACAGTAACCAAAAGAAAAGGCCTTGACAAGTAAGTAGTATAAACTCCCATAAAACAATACCCTAAAATGAATCTTATGATGCAGGAGGAGCGGAGTGCGATCGAAGATCAGGGGTACAAGAAACCTGAGCATCTAAAAAGAACATGGTGAAAACCAGAAACAACCTTCGAAACCCATAACCAGTAGCCTAATTCAAAAGGACCCTACCCAAAAACCTCCAAACATTTAATGAAATGAACACCCGTTATACAAAGAAAGAGAGAGAGAGAAAAGTGGGGAATTTAAAAATCCTCATCGAATCGGATGCCGTTGGTCTCATCATCCTCGTCCTCGGATCCGGAATCCTTCTTTGCGGTAGAGGCCATGACACCAGCCTTCTGGTAGTCACCGACACGCTTCTCAAAGAAGTTGGTCTTTCCGGCGAGGGAAATGGACTCCATGAAATCAAAGGGGTTTGTGGAGTTGTAAAACTTGTCGTTTCCAAGCGCAAGGAGAAGTCTGTCGGCGACGAACTCAATATATTGTTTCATGAGCTTAGCGTTCATTCCAAGAAGGCCACAAGGAAGGGCCTCAGTCAAAAACTCCTGCTCGATTCCGACGGCCTCGGTGATGATGTCCTGAACAGCCTGCTTGTTAGGGCGGTTGTTCAAGTGCTGAAAGAGAAGGCAAGCGAAATCGGTGTGAAGACCCTCGTCACGAGAGATCAGCTCATTGGAGAATGACAAGCCAGGCATCAATCCACGCTTCTTAAGCCAGAAAATTGAGGCGAAAGAACCACTGAAGAAGATGCCTTCAACAGCAGCAAATGCGACTAGGCGCTGGGCAAAGGTAGAGTTCTTATCCTCAATCCACCTGATGGCCCAATCGGCCTTCTTCTTGATGCAAGGAATAGTGTCAACAGCATCGAACAGGTAAGTCCTCTGCTTCTGGTCCTTGATGTAGGTATCAATGAGAAGAGAGTAAGTCTCAGAGTGAATGTTTTCCATCATGATCTGGAATCCGTAAAAGCAACGAGCCTCGGGGATCTGGACCTCATTGCTGAAGCGCTGGACAAGGTTCTCATTGACGATACCGTCAGAGGCGGCAAAGAAAGCCAGAACATGCGAGATGAAGTAACGCTCATCATCGTTCATGCGGTTGTTCCAATCGTTGAGATCCTTTGAGAGATCAATTTCCTCGGCGACCCAGAAGGAGGCTTCGGCTTTCTTGTACATTTGCCAGATCTGGAATTGAGAAATGATGTTTAGTGCGTAATCGCAGAGGTATCAGGGAAATTGAAGGCACTCACGTCATTGTACTTGATAGGGAACAAAACAAAGCGTTGCTTGTTCTCTCTAAGGAGGGGCTCGTCGAGTTCGGTCTCGGTGGGCTCGGCAGCCTTCAGGTCCTTCTTGGGGCTGTCTGTGCTTATTTTCTGGAAGGATGAGGCCATGCTCTTTGCGGCAGTGATATCGTCAACCTTAAGGTTTGACATGGCGTTAGCGGCCTGGGCACGGGTTAGTCTCACGGACGCGTTGCCCCGAGGAGGAGGAGGATAAGGGGGGGGGGGGGGGTTGCCTACCTTCTTGGAAGGGGTCATCTGTGTAGTAGCCATTTGGGATTGGGATGAAAGAGGAGGGTTAAGTAGTTTAAACTTGTTAAAAGTTAAACTGTAAGTGGACAGTGTAGGTATAAACTTAGAATTGGGTTGGTGGTTGATGTATGTATCAAGGGCAGGAGGAGGAGAAGAGGGTATAAAGAGATTTTATACGAGACACATCTATACCAAGAGATCAATCCAAACATGGCCAAATTGACCAGCGCGTCGCCATCGGCACACCTAAACGCACTCAACGCGTCAAATTTTTTTTTTTTTTTTTAGTTTTTTTAGGTGAATCATTCAAATATCACGCCCGCAGCATCCTGAGGCCAGGAAAGCAGGGATAGCATTGGTGTTTGAACGAATCAACACCCGCAGATGTCGCAAGGGGTGAACAATCCACCCCCCCTTTCGGCTAGG
Source organism: Morchella sp. 2015-shanyang (assembly GCA_024713795.1). NCBI lineage: Eukaryota > Fungi > Ascomycota > Pezizomycetes > Pezizales > Morchellaceae > Morchella > Morchella sp. 2015-shanyang. The sequence goes on along the minus strand of JAMGZB010000019.1, from coordinate 920,460 downwards.
TTGCCTAGATCAGCATTTATCAGATCGAAAGATCCACTGATAATTTTCCCCATCACCCTGACAACCCCGGCACTCAAAAGAAATCAACAAAACGCGTCGCGTCCTCCTAGCTCCCTAGTACTTACGTATGTACTTACGGCCTCATGCGTGTTGAAATTACCCTCAATGTCATAGTTTTCATGGTAGTATATGTGTAAACCTCAGAACAGTTGAGACAAGAAACCAATTCCTCCGTGAATTAGTAGTAGTATGCAGGCCGATCCACCCTTAAGGCCTTACCTAACGGGTTCTAATTAATCAATTCTCTTGGTGCCTCTAAATTATTAGTCTGAGCCTGACAACCCGGGGAGGTTAGTCCCGGTAAGAAGCTTATACGTCATGCGCTGTGTAATCTTTACATGTCCATTCATAATCCTACATCTGTCCACTTTATAAAAGAACCTTCTCTGCATAACCTCGTCGGCAGCCCTACAGTTACGTCTTCATCCGCATCCTGCAGGGGCGCCTCGGTCTAGCCTCGAGTTTCATAAGTACCAGGTGTTGAGGGTAAGTGATCAGAATCTGATAAGTGAATGTTGAGGTGGATACGTGTAAACTCTCTTATCAGATTCTGATCACTTTTCGCTGCACCCTAGTACATATGTAAAGTAGGCTATCTGGGCTGTTGAGACTCACAGGCTTTTTTTCAAATGCAGTTGAGCCCTATCAAAAACGAACCCTAATCAGGCCTACCTATCTCTCAGAATTCATGCTTCACAGTAAGCACATAGGAATAGTTAAAGAGTGCTATGACATGTGTATTAATCACTACCTAATATTACATAAAAAAATCGTTGTCGTTTCAACTATACAGGAACAAGGAACTAGGAAGGTAATGATCTCCTTCAACAAGTGTGCAAACCCAGGGGATATAAAAGAGCAAAGAAAGAAAAAAAAAAGAAGAAGAAAAGACATTAGATTATCATCAATAGTCAGCCCCCCTTTTTCCCCTACCCGCCTAGTATTACCCACCACTCTCGTTCATCACTTCAGGAAAACTAAAATCATCAGACCTAGACAACTCTGTTAGGCTGCTGGTTCAAAGTGTAGCCGCCCATCCTATGGTTTGCCGCGCTGTCGTACTGTTGCTCGGCGGCGTACTTATCACCGAAACCAGTAGCTCCGTTGCCGTAGCCTGCCGATGGTCCGTTGAGGTAGGCATCTACACCATTGGCGTGGTAGCCGCTGTCCCTGGAGGTGCTCAGACTTGCGGTTTCCCGCTCTCTAAGGCTCCTCCTCTGTCCATGAGGCGACTTCCTCGTAATTGCCTGTGGCTGTGGGATTCCAGTGGTCGGGGCCGCAGTACCAATGTTAAAGACGTCGCTCTGCCACCTGTCACCGCGCTGGGAGAGCTCTTTGTAGTGGGTAGCTCTGGTGCTGATACCACCTGGCAGTGAAATATTCTTGAAGATGCTGTCTTGCTTGGTGACAGCCATGTTGACCTTCTTGTCCTCTGTCTTAGCCGCGACCTGTTCCTTGCGCTTGACTAACTCACGCTGCATGGCCTGGTAGTAGCGGTTGTAGATATTCTGGGCATTCTCGGGGTCAGGGTTGTTCTTGAGGTAAGTCTTGATCTTGTTCTGCTCCTGATGAATGCGGTAACATAGGGCGTCGAGCCGGCCGAAGGTGTCGCGGATCTGCTTCTCAAGCACCTTGGTGAGGGCTGGCTTCATAACCTTGAGCAAGAGTGGCTTGAAGATGTTGAACATCATTTTGTGGTTGGACTGCTTCAGCTTGACGGTCATGTTGGTGATTGTGACATGCACGTTCTCGACTTTGAAGAACTTGGCGCGGTCGTGCTTTTCGGCGGTCGCAAGCTCAAGTTTAAAGGAGAAGCCTTCGCCTCCGAGGAAGATGTCGGCAATACCGGTATCGGTGACTGAGGGGAAACCTTGTTTGCGCTTGATGTAGTAGGAGACGTCTGTTTTTTTATGGCGTTAATATCATTGACTTTGGGATAAACGAATAGGGTGGGTTCTAACCTCTGAGATCGCACTGGATTCCTGATGCTGAGACCATGGCACTGTGCCTGTTCTTGCTAGCAACTGACTTGCGCCCGAACCTCATATAGTTGTCATTCCCGATCTCCAAAACGTTGGGCATCAGGTTGTCACTCTCAATAACCAGGTTCTCAACGACTGCATCCATCATCGGGTCGCTGTACTCGATTCTGGGAATAGGCACATATCTGATGTTCTCAAAGATCTCGGGTACAATAACCTGGGTGATATCCTTCACGAGATGCTTCTTGAACACGGGCTTACCATTCTCATCGTTTCCAAGGTCGTTGAACAGTTTCTGCACAGCCTCACCGAATCTCTTGTTGTCCGGGTCCTCCGCAAACTGCTCCCCAAGAAAGCGGAACTCATTGACCACGCGGTCAGTGTGATCACGGTAGCGGTCACGTAGCAGGAAATTTCCCTGATCGTAGAGGCGGTCGTAGCGGGTGTTAGACTCATCTCGCATGACGTACCCCTCCTCCTTGAGGCATGTGCGGATGTAGGAGTTGACGCTACGGAACCAATCCTTCAGGTCCGGGTCGCGGTCAGCATCACGGTAAATATCATCGATAGCCTCAAAGAGATCATCGGCACTAGTGTTGTTCGCAAAGCGCTCAATAATTGATCGGAAGTACTTCTCCGCGCTGCCTAGATGCGAGTCCTGGCGTGCACCCTTAACCGTGCCGGTACCGTCGCGGGCGAGTGATCTCCCATGACCCGAGTAGTTCTCGGCGAGGCGGAGGAGCGTGTCTATGGCCTGCTGGTAGTCCTGGTGCGCCTGAATCTCGACCACCATCTTTTTAAGACGAAAGATGACCTGCTCGCGGCGCTCCTTTGGCATCTTGTTACTCATGTACTCTCTCGTGCGGTCTCTGTACTCCCTCGCACGCTGCTTCTGCTCCTCGGGCGTGTTCTCACTAACTCGGTCCCTCAACTCTGCCGCACCGGTGCGCAGTCCTGCAGCGGCGTCAACGCCACTCTCTGTGCCGTATCGTTGGTCGTGCGCGACGCGGTCAGCGGTCAGTTGTGTGTCACGGGAGTTGTAGGGGTCAGCGGCGGAATTTGCATTCTCGCCGACCTCGCGCAGATCGTTGCGGTCCAGCGGCTCGTCCTTGTTGAACTTGTCACGGAATTGGCCCTTGATGTTGTCTTTTGACATGTTTGGTGCGTCGTGCCATGTGTGGTCTGGTGCAGGATCATCGATCTGGCGGAGTTGGTCCTCACCGGGACGGACCTTTGCGGCAGCCTTGGTGGCAGAGTCGCCGGCGATGTCACGAAGGATGATGACACCATCGTTGAGAAGTTTGCGGAATTGGCTATCGGAGAAGAAATTAGTCAGGATGATGTGTCGGTGCCATCATGGATTCTCACTCGTGAGGGAGGAGGGTAGGTTGGGGGGGTGGGGAACGTACCCATTAGTAATGATTAACTCTCCTAATACCCTCAATCCTGCCTTCGCATCCTCTGCATCCCTGGCCGCTGCATCCTTCGATATCGGCGCGTTGGGCGTGCTGGTCTCTGGGCCACCCTTCTGACCGAGCTGTGTGGTGGAATAGATGAATTCCTGGATTGCCTGGTCATGGTTCTTTAAAAGGAGCAGACGTTTGGCCTCCTCGACGACGGTGCGGAAGTCGTTGAGGATTACCTTGCCCTCATCGGAGAGCTTGGGGTTGGGGTTGCGTAGCTTGGAATGCGAGGTGAAGGAGCTGAGGGCGGTGTCAATCTGGGAATTTGAGGGGAGCTTGCCGGATGCGAAGCCTATGATTTTAGTGGGTTAGTATAACTGGGACGAGTGAGAGGCTGTGATCGGGGGCCGGGGGGGGGGATTACCATTGTAGATGCCAAAGAGACGGAGCTTGTTCTCAATGTCGGCTTCCTTTACCTTTGTGTCAACAGGCCGATTTACGGAGTTGCTGTTCATGGTGGGCAGGTGTGTGGTATACGAAACTCAGTAGCTACGATTGTAAGTATGAGTATTTCCTGTTACTGAGCACTAGTTATTCTTGAAGCAGTCGTAAGGGTTATTTGGTCTTTTTGAAACTATAGTAATATTCCTATCAATTGGATGGTATTATTGCGTAAAAAGAAAAGGAAGATTATCCTGGGGTCGTAGGCTGGGATTTGTATGTGATGTGTAATGATCAAAACTACTGGAAGCTGGAGCGGGGATTCAGCACCTTAAGTACAATCTACAACCTCTGGCCGCCAAACGTCAAAAACAGGGCATCAATGTTAATAACCATCGATGTCATGTTCAAGCCCCCCCCATCCGCAAGGAGATTTTCCTCTGGTGGAGTTCCCCACACACACTCAACGTTTATTTGGCGTATGCTTTTCGCAAAGAGCAGTGCGCAATCATGACGGCATCGACTGTTCCTGTCCCTCACTTGCTCGCCTACTTTTATCTTTTTATCTTCTCTGCAAAACGCAAAGAGGAAGCAAGCATCTAAACATAGGGAATTGGAAAAAGGGGGGGGTGGGAGTGACCATTGGCCCGCCGATCAGGCTTGTGTTTTATATGTAGTGTATATACTTCCATTCCAAGATTTTTTTTTGGGGGGGGTTAGGGTTAGGGGGACGTGTAAGAGTAATAATTGGAATCTTACCTTGATGATGCGTTGCATGCGTCACGCCGTGGCCTTGGAAGTTGCCGTGTGGCTTGTCTTGGCTGGTTTATTTGCCTGGTACTGTTGCGATACATACTAGTAGAAGTTACCCTGTCTTTGGGGGGATGCACCGTGGTTGTTGTGGTTGCATGTATGTTTTGGTACATGCGTTGATCGGTTGACGGCGACTTCTCTCTTTGCTCTCTCTCTGTCGGTGAAGTAGCTTGTCATCGGCTCTAGCGCTGGGAACGAACAAACGTGACGATCGATCGCGTCTCTCCCTCCCTGTTGAGCGTTTACATACTACCCACAAGAACGACGCAAGTGGCGTTTTTTCTTTCTTTCAGAATTCCTGTTCTCCCAGACATACGGTATCCACACCCAGGAAGGAACCCCCCCCCCCCAAACCACCCACGCTATTACAACAATGCCCCCAAAACGAAGGTCAAAAGCCTACCAATCACCCTTAAACCCTCCCGCCGGCGCCCCTGGTCCACGCTCACGCGCCCCACGTGCGTCAATCTCGACCCCGGCCAAGACGAAAGACGAGAAGGCGGTTCTCGACGATGGTGCTGCTGGTAATACTTCCCGGTCCTTGCGTAGTGCTCCACTGCCGCCGCCGCCTCCACCTGCTCCAGCGTCGGCGAGGAGGGTGTCAAAAAGGCAGGCAAAGATTGAGCCTGAACCGCAGCCGGAGCCCGCACCAAACTCTGCGCGGAAGAAGGTGGAGGCGAAGGCGAAGTCGGGGGGAGGGGAGGGGGGTGGAGGGGAAGGAGGGGAAGGCCAAAGGCAAGGGGAAGGAGACGCAGGCCAAGGTGGAAGACGGCGATGGGGATGCCCTCGTGTTTCCGGGCGGGAAAGGCTTTGCAGTAGTGATTGAGACGGGGCCCGCGAGGAGGAAGGTACTAGAGGAGTATATTGCCGGTGAGGTCTCCGCGGACGATGAGGGCGCGCCGAGGCCAAAGAGGGCGAGGAAAGATAGGGAGAGCAAAGGGAAGGGTAACAATAAGGTCATAGTCAAGGTTAGCAGCGACGAGGAAGACGATGTTGTTGCTGCATCTGCGAGCAAGAGAAGAGGCAGCGGGAAAGGTAAGGAAAAGGAAAACGCCATGATCGAACTGAACGATGAGGAGAAGGAGGATCTCAAGGAGGATCTTGCGTACATTGCGCCCAAACGCCGTGAGTTCCCCGCACTATCCCTCGGGACCCAATTAACTCCCCCCGGAGCAGCACTAACAACCATCCAGAGGTCCTCTCTACCCGTACGCGTAATGCCGGCGGCGCTCCTAAGCTCACCCCCTTCCAAAAGAAGCTCAAGGAGCTCAAAGCCAAGCGCGCTGGCCTCCCCATCAACTCCGACAGCGACTCCGACCCTGACTCCCCGCGCGCCGCCCTTTACGACACCGACCCGTCTGACGCCTCCGGTGACGAAGTTTCCACGGCCGGTCGCTACCCGCGCGCCGACGACAACCTCGACAACGAGTCGTGGATTATCGACGACGAAGAAGAAGCCGGTACCCTCGGGCACCCCGACAACCAAATACCCCTGCAGTACACTCACCTCTCGCACCAGAGCCCGCGCGAGAACTTCAAGGTTGTCTGCCTATGGATGGTTCAGTACATCCTAAATCCGTCTTTCCCGATCGACGATCCCATCTCGCAGTTCGCCCTCACAGCCCTCGACCGCCGATTCGAGAGCTGGGGCGGCAGCGTCCTCCAGTCTTCTGTCTGGCAGCCTGAGTTTCTGCGCGCCATGCGCGCACGCCCAGACTTCTTCTCGGAGCCATGCGAAGAGCGCCCCATTTGCGATGCCTGCCACATCACCGGCCGCCCTGCCACCCATGTGGTTTGGTTTAGCGGCGCGAGGTACGACTCGGATACGCTTCTGGACCTGACTGAGAGCGAGGCAGACGATGGGGAGGATAGTGCTGGGTTCGAAATCCCGGATGAGGATACAAAGTATTATCTTGGCAGGTTCTGCTATGAGAGGGCCAAGATATCGCATGAGTTCATGCACTGGAAGAAGTCACTGAGGGTTGCGATGGAGGCGGCGTTAACCGCGCTAGGGTATTTAGATACTAAATGGCAGAATAAGGCCGCTAAGATGAGCGTGGAAGGTGTGTATCCCCCACCTCCGGGCCTTGACCTCCACCGTATATTTGAGAGCTAATACAGTGGACGATAGAGCGCACAAGGTGGGCAAACCAGGTCGCCGACAACCTCGAGCCGCAGATCAGGGCTTTCTGGTACGAGCTCCGCGCGGGCCTGAAGAAGGCGGAGGACAACATGGTGAGTCCAACTCAGCCCATTAATTCAGTATATATCCATGTATGCATCACTAACCATCTCCCAACCACTGTACAGGCATTCCAGAAGCGACATGATTGAGTACTACTGCCAATATAGCGGCGGGCGATGATGCCCTGTCAACACAGGCATAGATAGGCCAACCATTCCCTTTCCTCTGTCATCAATGATCTGCTGGTGGTAATCATGCCCGTGCTCGTGTGGCAGCACATCTATAATAATATAAGCTCTCTTTTTTCTCTATTTTTCTCGTATTCTGCGATTACTCTCATACCTGATCCTGATTCTGCTTCTGCTCCTGGCGTTAATGCGACTGCGGCGTTATATCAACTTTCTTTGCTCGATCTATTCTTCACGTGTGGAGGAGATGATTCCACTCCCCCCCCCACCTCTCTCTATTTGCCAGCTTGTGCCCGGTTGGTTAGCTGGTTTGCTATTGTCGTGAGACAGGCGATAGGAAGGTTTATCATATTATGTAGCTTATGTAGTACTTAGGTTAAAGATACATCTATCCAATCCCTAGCTTGTAGGAGTCCTGGTAATCCTGTTGTGCGTTGGTGTTGCGACAGGTGAATGGAGTGGGAATGGAGTGGGTGTGATGGTTTTGCTTAACCCCAGCTGTACCGAGTCTCGGTGTCGGGATAGAAGTGCGGGTGCGGCTAAGACGGTGACGGGCATATGCTTATACCAGATTTTAGCTCTAGTTATTGGAGGTATGCTTAACTGCGCGGCAGCTATTTAGCTTACGAACCACTGGGGAATTACAAGTCTCGAGCCCTTCAAATAACTTATGCATACATAATAAGTATAGCTTCAATCACATTCTAGAACTAGGTGTTTGTAAGGTAAGATGCTGAAGTTGGAGTTCGAGATATACATGTTATGCAGCTGTGCCAAACTGGCCGGGCGGGCGTGATTTGATACGATGTAGGCCCTCGTGCGATCTATAATAACAAGCACGCACAGTCAGAGGGGAATTATAGGGGAATTATAGGCTCTGTATTCATTTCCAATTTTGTACTGTACCCCCGGCGAGAAGGGCCCCGACACTGTACAGGCCAATGCTTTTGATAGTGGACTCGGGCCGGGCTGGTCCATGATTCGACTCCTGGGCTGGTATTTGTACTTCTAGTCGGGTCACTGGGTGTGATGTCTCAAACAAGAGCTATCGGTAGAGGATACTAGACTAGCTCCAGGGATATCTCTGCAAGGAGGCATGAATAAAAGATATTTTAACCTTTGACCTGGAGGTGATGGGTTGTACTATACCCTTGCTAAAATACAGAAGGAGCCTGGACCCGGAGGCCATATCTAGGGGGCCATTACATGTTGTGTGTGTAATATCGAGTGATAATTCATGATTGGTATTTTTTGCCTTTTGGTGGTCTATGTTCTGAGTGGGGATAGTTAAAGAATAGTATGTAGTTTTTCTAATACAGTGTGTGCTAAAATGCCGCGATGGTTTGACCTAGAAACATCATATCAACAACATCGTTGTACAACATACCATGTACACATGTATCCTTAAACCAATACTCCTACCAGTTCTAAAGCTTCACCGTTATGAAAACTCCGAGATCAATATTGCCCTGAAATCAACCCCCGGAGTATACTTTTCTTTCTAACTTTACATTCACTAGTCTTGAGAAAGACGGGTGATAATTCATGCCCCAGATCCGAAAAGACCGAGTCTGTCTTCAGGCTCTTTTCGCCATTTATAGATTGGTGTACAAAAGTACTCGTACGTGGAGGGAGATCGCAAGAGTGTAATTGTTGCAGCAGGCAGTTTCACCAGAATGGGGCCATCTAAGCTTCTCTTCGTGCGTTGGCTGTAACCTAACCTCCGACGGAAGAAAAAAGGTTGCAGGGCAAGGCGGGCCGTGATAAGTGTGCTACAGATAGATGAGGCCTGGAATAAAGTGAAATACATGGTAAATAACCCAGTTGGTTATTGCTGGTAAGTTGTGGAACGTATAATAAAGTAGCCATTAAGCATATTCGTAGATCTTGGCCTTGAGACGTTTCATAATGGCAAAATATCAAACCTCCATGCACCTGAAACCAACCGGCGGGATGATACACAGGGCTTGAAACCAACAGCTTTTATTCCCTGCATAATTTCCGCATACCCTCAATCTACATCACATGCCAACACTCACGGCTTCCCTCTTTTCTTCTTCTTCTTATTTTTCGACCCCGTATCTGCTGTCAGCGGCGTGGCCTGCCCTGGGATCGGCGTTCCTGTTGCAGACGTGACTGTAGGAGGGAGTGTAGCATCTGCCGGTGTATCTAAGACCCAACCGACCCAATTAGCAATCCAGAACAACCCTTCCATCAAATAACGTTGGATCTCATTATTACCAGGCACGATTGGCTCAGGCACATTTGCCTGTTGTCTTGCGAGGCGGTTCAGGCCTGCGATCATCCGGCCTACAACGGCGATCTTGCAGGTCCTAAACTTTATGACAGTGCCTGACACTGGATCGTAGGTCTTGACTGTAAGTTTTCCTTTGCCGGATGCGGCTGCGTGGTAGGTGGTTGTTATAGTCTGCACTGCTGTCAACAATTGCAATAGTAATAGGAAATGGGGGGTTTGCAAACATACTGCAGCCGGACGAGCTGCTAGAAGCAGTAATGACTCGTCTACAAACTCCTGGGGGGTGGTAGTTATCTTCATTTTGAATCCGGTGCGGGGATAGGCACACAGAGTTATTTGAAGTGGGTATAATGTGGACGAGAGCTCCTCTAGGTACAACCGGGTAACGGGGCAGTGTGGTGACTTGAGCCTCAAATTTCCCCTTGGTGCTTCCCCAGCTTCCTAGCTACGGGAAACACCCTCCCCCCACTCGACTGCAGTGAGTACAGATCCATGCATGGACAGAGAACATATCTCGGGTTTGGTGCATCGTCTCAATGACGTCGAGCTGGCAATCTTATTATGCTTGGTTGCGGACAAACATTGCATCCTGAGCACCGAGGGACACTGTTTACAGCTGTTACAGAGACAGCTAGAGTTGGTAAGTTGGAGCTCTTCGTAGGTGCTTGTTGTGCTGTTTAACTTGTGGATATATATAGGCCGCGATAGGTGTGTTTGGTCTTTCTAGTACAGTGGTGCATTGCACTCTGGAGACTAGCTTAGACGACTTCGCGGAGGCTCTCCTATTGCCGGACGAGACCCGGGCGCGGTCGACTTCGTTCAGAGCATCGCCAGTTCTGCCTCGTGAGGTTGTTTGCAATAGTCTCACCTCGGACACACAGTGCTCTAACGCTACATCCAGGAATCTTATTATGGGTATCGGTCTCGATCAAACACCTTACGGAGTCAATCCCAAGGCACTCAGGAGGAATTTACGAGTGGACGAAAAATTGCGAATATTGTCATCGTGCGGGACTTGGATCTAGCAAACAACCAAGTGCAGGCTCAAGCGTTGGAGGTTTGTCCTCTCACAAGTCTGAAACCCTAAAACTCAAGCTAACTAACTCTGCCGCAGCTTATGAGAACAAGGCAGTTCTCAACACGTAAAGGCGCTTTTGAAGTCCCGGAGAGATTCTTATTCATTGCTATGCTAGCAGAATCCAATAAGCCTCCAACTATAACGAATCATTTGGTTTGGCACACACCCTATAGCTTTATAACCGGCCGAAGCTTACTGTGTACAAGCGTGATCATTTCTTTATCTCGCACTACCACCCTTCGGAAGAAGGATTTCCAGAAGATGTGGAGAGGGAGTCAGCAGAAGAAGAAGAGGGAGAAGAGATGGAAGGGGAAAGATCAGACAGCGACTCCCTGGCTTCGGTTGTCATACGCAAGCTCTCTACAACACCGCCATTACGCCGAGATTCAAGATTCCCTCGATGTGGAAACGGCATTTTAGTCCCCGCAGCTGTGGTGGAGAGCCTTAAAGCAATGGCGGGAGATGTTACTGTCAGTATCGAGATAAAGAGGCATATCATTGATATCGTCATCTTTATAAGAAACCACAGGGCTGTTGCGGGAGGTGCATCGGCAAGAGCAACTAAGGATTTTGAGTTGCTTGTTAGGTACTATTCCTTGTCCTCTCCTGACAATTGCATCGCAGGGTTGAAGGTGTACTAACTGCAACGTAATTTAGATGTCTCTCGCCATTGCATGGCTTAGATTTCGCAACACCTTCGCTGGTTAGTTTGGCCCTGTACAAAGTGTACAACCACCGAATTGAGCTTGTGCAGAAGCCAGAGGGCGAGAAGAGCAGTCTCTGGGGCAGCAAAACAGAGGCGATTGAGGCGTACTTAAAACGCATTGACGTGGAGGGTGTTCTGGATGAAGTGGCTACCACAGTTAGAGTACCAGTATAGTTCAAGTATAGAGGCTTCCCATCCCGACAATAATGCATTCCTTCTAGACGCAACCCATTGTGTGACAGACCATCGAATCAATTGATCCTCAGGGGGTTGAGTTTGAAATATTGATGTAAATACAAATAAAAAACCCAATCGCATTACGACATAGACCACTTGTCAACCTCAAGCAGGGCTCGGGAAGACCGGCGGGGACTTTCCCAGGTTGTCGGTTCTGCAGGGGCTCGCGTGGGAGGGCTGTTTGTGGCAGCGGGACAAGCCGAGCGCCGGACAGCTAGCGACCCTTTTTCGTGGTGTTTCGTTTTTCACTTCACCACTTTCTCTTATCGCAGCACCAGCATCCATACCCCCCATACCATTCCTGGGGCTATCTATCGCTGCTGTAAGTAAGTACTATGTAGGTACTTTACTGGGCTCTGGGCTACTGCCTCTATGGCCGCCGTGAACTGTGGATTGTGGATTGGCCAGACGGATCAAGGTAGTCGAGACGCGGGAATTTTTAACTCGAACGCGGCTACTCCTGGCCTCCTTCGTGGCTCCTAGTACAGTACTGTACTTCTTCCTCTTACCTACAAATAATAATAAAATAACAGCCAGACAACAGGTGCATGTTGTAGGTATTTTATCTATTTATTTACCGGCGAGTGCGGGCACTTATCTTGCATTCTGCTGCTGTCCCCTACTGACGGTAACCATTCCGTCGTTGCCAGTACCGTACCATACCATCGTGCGTGCTCTACGTGAAGAATCGCACAAACTTAAACAGCGCTCTTCCCACTCCCCCCTCCAGAATCCTTACCAATCGCCTCCAAGTAATGTCTAAATACAGGCTTCCTGGCGCAGCAACGATCCCAGTTTTACCTACCGACGGCCGAGTAAAAGTCCTTGCCCATCTCTTCGAGCCTTGCGATGCATTGAATACTCTTGCGCTGGAGTACCTGGCCACTGGACCGTTCGATAACTATGACGAGGTGATCACTTTGATCAAGCAACTACTTATAGACCTCAAAGACACCGATTCGCCATCGAATACAGCCTGGCTGCTGAAAATTCTTGCAGCACATCCAAGGTTGGGGGAAAAGAGGATCGACAGCGAGCATTCAAAGCTTGAGCAGGCCAGTCTCGCGGTGGACAGTGAGGAGGAGGTGATCAAGCTGAAAACCCTGAATAAGCAGTATGAAGAGACATTCCCTGGTCAGTGGATAGCTCTTTTTTGTTTTATTTACAGACCCCCACTCCCTATATTGTATTGGAAGCTGACGAATATTGCTTCTTTTAGGTTTGAGATATGTGTATGTTACCCCTCATCATCTCTCCCCGATGGTATATCCTTGGCTAAACGTCTCTCGACACAAATAACAGCGTTTTCGTCAATGGCCGTAGCAAGACAGCTATTATGGAAGATATGGAGCGGAGGATCGCTCGAGGGGATATTGAAGCCGAGAAAACAGAAGCCATCAACGTGCTCCCCGCCCTTTCTATCTCCCCCTCTTCAACGTCCTCGTTATATTCCTGCCCCACTATGCCCAGCTTCTTCTCCCAAGGTAACCACAAACCTACTAACATACAAATCGAAAAATGCAGGCAATGTGCGATATTGCAAGGGACAGAGTCGACAAGCTCCTTCCGTCATAAGCCCTGATGTCAAAACCGAAGGACAAAATCCGGCCGCACCATACAGACAATGAGAAATGACAGAATTACCAAGATAAAAAAATAAAAAGAAAGAAAAGAAGAAAGAGAAAAACATCCCGACAAACCCCCTCCTAAAACCAAAGAGAGAAATGAAAGTTCATTGTACATTCCCGCAAAATCAATAAGAATCACATACCCATTTCTCCAAATACTCCGCTTCTCCAAAATGAAATCGTAACCACAGACAAAATCCCACCAAACATGATTATTATTTTTCTTTCTTTCTCTAACCGTTAGTTTCCCCATCACACATGCACTTCAACTCTTATATGCCTAACCCCATCCCACGACGCCGGTATTCCAGCTCTGTTTCGCTTGGTGGTGTTGGGGGGCGATGATGCTTTGGTATACCATATGGGTCTGCAATGTGCTCTGTCAGACTTGAGGCATCTCCACAAGTTTGTTGCATGGTTGTACCTTTTGATTTCCGTGGTGGTTTCATTACATGTGGCCCTTGGACCATTGGGGGATTGGACTGGGCTACACGATTTCTTCTTGAGTTCGATTTTGCGTTGGCAGCCAGTTTTTCTCTGGGAAATGGCACAAGGGGAAATGTCAGATTCGTTCATCATCGGCAATAATCAAAGAATATATCAAGTCATGATGGGATTTTCAAGCAAGGAATTTGAAAGAAGTTTTCTATTGTACCTGTACTGTTGTCTGGCGATTTCAACCTGTCGCTCCTGTGCCGCTCTCGCAGCCATCGCATCTCGTTTTATTTTATTCAGAATCGCTGCCTTTCGCAGAACATGCCTTGAAACGGCCCGAGTTTTTGCCCATAATGCTACCCGAGAACAGTTTCCCCGATCGAGAATGTTTGTCGGGGGAACAGCAAAAGGTTCGCTCAAACGGGAGGTGATTAATTTTAACCGTAGCCGCCGCTTCTTGTTGTAGTCACGGCAGTCTTTATCGATGCCATCAACATCGGCAAGCGGACGAGCTCGCTTTCGAGGGTATGTTGAAGACGGTGTTAAACCCGACCATGAATACGGTGCCCGCGCCGTAATGATTGGAGGGAGTGGGAAGGAGAATGCAACTGGTGGAACGGGTGAGGTAAAGGTAATAAATGGATATGGCGTTTCTGTTTTAGGGGACGTTGATGGCAGTGATGACTCTGTCTTTGGTGATTGAGGACGTTGTGTAGAAGCCTCGCGGTCAGTATGGGACGATTGTTGCTCCATTACAGTGATGTTGATTGTTGTTGGTTCTCTTCTCTCTATATCTCTCTTCTTTTCTCTTTATCACATTCAAGTCAGAAAAGATAACCCCAGCTTCCGGTACTGCTGCTCCTTGTCTGTACGAATAGCAGATATAATAAAGCTTGATCGATGGTTGATAGCTAGCTGTTCAAGGCGTGTGGGGAAGGTTGCGTGCAGGACAAGAAAAGGCACAGGTCGCGGCAAGTTCAACCCACGGCAGCCTCACATACTATTAGGGTCCTCAAGTGCCCAGATCTCCTACACATGTCGAGAGTAGCTTTCAGAACACGGGTCAGAGGAGGGGGTCGTGTGCCCACATTTCTCAGGGATGTCTGTGTCCTGCTCTGAGAATCGCCCCCCCAAAAAGCCCCTTGATACCCTGTCCTCGTTGGCCAAAAAATTTCAGTCGGCATTCGCGCTTATTCACAGCCTGCATAGAAAATCTGAGACAACCAGCATCCGTGCTCTGTGTTCTTTTTCTTTCCTGTGCCCATACCAAACCGTAAAAAAAAAAAAAAAAAAAAAAAGAGGTCCACCAAGTTGAGGGATGTGCATTACGCTCCCAAAAAGGACTTCTGACCTGGGAATTAAGGATTGCAGGGAATTTGCTTTTTGGGTTCCACAAAGCTTAGAATTGGGGTGGAGGAGCACTTACTCAGGAAGAGAGGGGTCGACTGTCAAGTCTCAAAGTCCATCATCGTCGAATGGGTCCAGCAGGAGAGGTAAAGTACATGTACCTACATTGGTATTCTACAAAACCTCCACGAAATGCAACCGAGGGGGAAAAAAAATAACGAGGGTCATTGAATGGCGCGACTCCTGGAACTGCGGTACGTGCATCTCTCGAGTCTCGACTGGGGGATGGCAGCTGTTGGCTATTCGAAAGTGTGGAGACGCGGCAGGTAGGACAGAGACATCGTAGGGCAATCATAGGTTGGATGCCATGATATTTCGTGGTTTTGATTATTATATTCAACGTGATCAAGCGGCCGCTTGCTCGCGTGGTAAGGGCCTGGATTTTCAATATCAGATGTTGGATTCTGGGGTTCCTGCAGCAAATTCTGTTTCGCTTTTGAAGTATGCACCTGGTACGTATGTCCATGAAGCGAAACAAAAATTTATCCATATGATGGTACTTTATTCGATGGTACCAGGGTACTCTATAATGACTTTAAACAAACGTCAGGTTAGCTTATACTTTAGAGTAGATATGCGAAGAGCATCTCGGTTCATCCGAATTCTGGCGCTCAAGATCGGCGGCGGGGCAGGTGAACTGCTCTAACGAACTGCCGAACATGGCAAGGATCAGTCTAGAGATATTTAGAGCCTGTTGGCCGCAGAATTGGTGGTGAATTCACTATAAATTGCATGTGTTCCGGATAACCTATTACCATGAATACTGTTCTACTATGATATGCCTTGCCTTTTACCCGCAGAATTCTACCTTTAGACTCCTCGACGTAGGATGGGTGTGAGCTTTGAGCTTTGAACATCAAACCACCGTTTCCGGTGGAGGGATATCGGATGATACAGTTTATTCTACATACTGCAGGGCACGAGCAGGCAATTATGTATGTAGGGAGGCCCTACATATGTGCTCGAGGAGGCACCCAAAAACAGTAACCTTGTACCGTTTATCAAGTCCCACGATGTCTAATTTGGAATCAGCTTGAGACACGCAGGAAAAACAAGAAATTTCTTGACTTGGGCTTAGAACCCTTAATATGATAACCAATGATGCGGAGGATAGTGGGAATACATCTCCGTGGACAAGTACTCTTGGAAATCCGAACAAAATTTATACATCCTGTCGATCATTAATGACTTCAACTTAGCTGAAGTATTATAGGGTATCAGAAGGCTTGGTTTTACCTGGCCTATGTATTTTTAGGGAAAGGGAAAATCAGGAGGATCAAAATCTATAACTTTAAAGAACCCAACAAATATGAACAAACGCCCACCTCTTAGGGTAGCCTTGACAACGGTTAGAAGAGTACTTACATTCGAGCTTTAGGTTTACACCACACCCGCCCGAACTGCAATTAACGGTTTGTTCTTCAACAGACCCTATGCAGATCTAATATGTATCTTGAATGTGGTGGATACAGCCCAAACCATTTCTGACAAGCAACCTCTGGACTTTAAATCCTTGCTGTCGATGATACACATTCGCATTGATACCCATAGCTACATGTACTCTATTCTCACCGCTGTGCACGGAAAACACCATTAGTGCTGCGGCCCGGTAGTCATCTAAGGCTCGGCAAGCTAGGTTCTGATATTCACCCGTCGCTATCTGGACTGGGGACCTGTAGACCGAGACTATCTGTATGGTGCGGGAGAGAGGGCGACTTTGACAACCCTGTGCACACCAATTCTTTCATCGGCTCTGGGAGGCAAACATTGGGGGCCTCGCCCTGACTCTATGGCCGCCAGAGCCAATAAGATATTACACTGAACTGGTGTGAACAGGGTTGACAACATCGCCCTCCAAGCCCTCTCGCACCATACCCTAAGGGGAGGCACCTACGACTTAGAGGCTGCATGTACCATTCTGTAAGAAGGCTTGGCGAAGGCTTTATATCCGAGTGATATGTGGTGCACGAAGCCTTCCTGCATCATGTATGAGGAAAGTTTACGAGTGAAAGCTGTTTATATGGATATGTAGGTTTTTGATGTGTCTGCTGTCTAAGGTACATCCTTGATTGAAAAGCCGTACTCTGGTATCAAGGGTAAACCGCACCGCCGCTTGACACCATAGTACAACGCGACGCGACCGGAACACACTCGGAATATGTTGGCTTGAAGATACTCTCAACTACCAACTGTCGATCAAAATTACTCTTTTGCGGGAGATGGTGTCAGTTTTAGGACTATTGCCGGGGGAGGACGATGGGGTGCTCTACTTGGCAGATTTGGCCGGACGATGCTCTAGTGAAGTGTGACCTTGTACGACAATGGAACATTACTTCAAGGGCAGGTCAAAAAGTCGCAGTTGCTCTTATCTTTCACTCCGTTTTTGCAAGACGTGAATTTATTTGGTTATGAATTTGAGGGCAGAACTCCTCCATCATTAGAAAAGATGCAAATTTCTCACTACTACAGTTGCAAACTCTAAGTTCATAACTGCCTTCAGTACCCTTGGTCAACCCTGTTCGGAACCGGAAACGTTGACTGTCCGTACCCGGCAACCGATGATGTGATGCAACAGTGAACATACCATTAACCGCTTTGAACAGCCACGGTGGCTGCAAGACATGGCATTTAGAGATCTCTCATCGGATGAATCGCTCCCTGCCAGCCAGGTATTATCTAGCCTTCACCGGGTTCCTGCTTTGCGATACGATACCTGCTTATTTGCTTGCAAAGTACCTTACACCAACGTCATACTTACTATCTAGATATCTGCCCTACGAAGTGAAATTTAAAGGGCAGTTTCAGCTGTACTTTTTTGAACTTTTGAGCCACCTTTGTTGCTCCAGTACCTACTTTTGATCGCCACTATTGCAGCGTGAAACGATTATACAGTGATCTGTGATCTGTGTACGATTCAGGTCTGTGTGCTGCAACCAACAATTCCACATGCCAAGTTAATGACCGCAATGACAACAACCTCAATACTGCCTTCGATACTTCCCTCGATTAAGATATCAAGATCTGGAGCTCCTGTATCACCCTCCCCGAGTGCTCCAAGGGCTATCCCCAACGACACTGGCTCCGAGAACGGTCGCCCGGCGACATCAGGTAATGATGGTAAGGAACCAGAGGAAGGCTGGGCTAGCTGAGCGCTGGAACGCTGACAGTAGTGGGATTGATCCTTAGTCTCAACAACTACTGGCGGGTCCACATCATTCTTGAACGGATCTCAGTCAAGGTTCTCAAATTCAACCTTAGCACTCGACTCCGAAAGGCTCCAGTCTCCTACGACTAGTACTACGAGAAGGAAAGGGGGGCCCATGCGTGAGAATGCTACACTTGTGGACCCGTTAACAATGCAGATTCTCCGTCGCACAGGAACGGAGAATACGATCCGACAAAAGGCGCGGAAGGATAGTAATGATGGTGTACAAAATGAGGGTTTGATGGGGGCGATTCCTGAGAGGAACCCTTCGGACACGATTAGGCATATGGATACACAACCTCAGAAAAAGTCCGTATATCTCCCCCTCTCCGGGTTGTTGTAAAACATGCGGGGGCTAATTCGAGTCTACAGGAAGGGTGTTTCCTTTCTCAGTCGGATAATGGGTGGGAAAAAAAAGAGTGTGGATGCGTCCCAAGGTGAAGATGGGCTTGAGGTCGACATGAGGACGGAAGGGATGGATGCTCATGTCTTTTCTGAGCCAATTGGTGGACATGGATTTACACCCCAATTTCCAGCACCCCCGAAATATATAAGGGTATCTTATGCTTTAAGCTCAATGTGAAGATCCGGAGAGCTAAAATTGCCTTTTCAGGTTCGTTCGCAAAATAAGCATAAGCGCGAGTTTGATCAAACATTCCTTGCTCAAGAGCTTTACAAAAAACACGATGATCATCCGAAGTCGCCCAATGCTAGTAAATTCAATTTATCAACGGCATCACTTAGTAATATCCCGGCACATAAGAGTGGGGCTATATGGGCTATGAAATGGAGCAAAGATGGTCGATATGTAGCAGCAGGTGGACAGGATAAGATTGTACGGGTATGGCAAGTTATCAGTACAAAAGAAGAGCGGGAAATGCACGAAAAAGAAGAGGAAGCTGCCGGAACTAGCTCTGGGGGGATCTATTCTGGTGGAAGGGGAGTTCGGTTGAACGCTCCTGTATTTCGCTCGGAGCCTATCCACGAATATGCCGGCCATACGGCAGATGTACTAGATTTAAGTTGGAGTAAGGTCGGTGACATTAAAGCAACAAACCCCTGTATCATGGGTATACGTGTTGTGTTGACTAACGTCTCACAGAATAACTTCTTGCTTTCGTCCTCAATGGATAAAACTGTACGGCTATGGCACGTATCTAGAAACGAATGTCTTTGCTGTTTTCAACACAGTGATTTTGTCACCTCCATTTGTTTTCATCCTCGAGATGACCGTTTTTTTCTGGCTGGGTCACTTGATTCTAAGTTGAGACTTTGGAGCATACCTGATAAAAGCGTGGCATTTTGGAACGAGCTTTCCGACTTGATAACTGCAGTAGCATTTACCCCAGATGGTAGAATGGCAATTGCGGGCTGCCTGAGTGGATTGTGTCTTTTTTATGAAACCGAGGGGTTAAGATATCACACCCAGGTTCATGTAAGATCATCCCATGGAAAGAATGCAAAGGGGAGTAAGATTACCGGGATCGAAACCATTACATTTCCGCCAAATGATCCAAATGGAGAAGTCAAAATTTTAATAACCAGCAATGACTCGAGGGTGCGTATGTACAATGCTAGAGATAAAAGCCTTGAAGTGAAGTTTAAGGGCAACGAAAATACATGCAGTCAAATCCACGCTACTTTTAGTGATGATGCGCAATACGTCATCAGCGGCAGTGAAGATAGGAGGGTTTACATCTGGAACGTTGGGTCAGGGGAGGCAGAGAGAAAGGATAAAAGGCCTGCCGAGCACTTTGAGGGTAAAATCTCTTTCATAGTTATAGTCATGTAGCACTGGCCTAATGTCTCTGCAGCCCATCCCGCAATTGTCACGGTTGCGATCATGGCACCAACAGCGACTCGGCAGCTGCTTGGGGGTTCCGGAGATCCTCTATATGATTTGTGCAATCCTCCACCAGTCACTCTTGTTAGTCGGGGTTCTGACTCGATATCGTCGAAAAAGCACCCTGAATCGTTGGTAGATCACAAATCAGAAGATAGTTCTTTACCCAATGTTCCTAAACTTCCTGGGGAATCGCCAGCGTATTTACAAAGATCGACACATCCGGACGGGAATATTATAGTCACCGCAGACTACACTGGTCGTATAAAAGTATTTCGACAGGATTGTGCGTTCAATAAGCGTAAGAGTGATAGTTTCGATACTGCATCAACCCTTTCGAAAAAGATTGGAGATAGCCTGTTCAATGGCCACGGGAGGAGAAATTCATCACATTCTCACCACGGCTCGGATCGAATCCAATCATGGCGGCAAAGCATTGCATCTAACGGTAGCCTCGAAGGCTCAATTCGGGGTCACAGGAATAGTCTTGGTTTGGATGGATCATCAAATCGAAGCATTTCTCCAAGAAAATCGATGGGGGCAATGTCAATTGGGTCTGGTAGTACTACAAACAGGTTTATGAGGTCTGGAAGTGTTCGCTCGAGAGCGTCCAGAGCAACCTCGATTGGGATAGACGGCCCAATACATAATAGCCACAATGCATTATACACTGTGGCCAGTGGTACAAACCGTGGGCATGGTATCCCTTCAGATGCAGATGGAAGGGTACTGCCTGATGTGGAACGACCAAGGAGTACTGTGCAGAATCAAACTGGCAATGGATTAAGGGGCCAAGGAGCGAACAGTGACCGTAATTCGGGGATACCTATGCCTAGGGCTTCAGCCGGAAGACATAGATTGAGCGCGGTTGACTCAGATGAATCGGACGAGGAGGTCTTCAGCAGCGATGAAGGTGAAGAGAGTGAGAATGAAACTGTGAGGTGCAAGAGGTATGTTAATTTTGAAATGCTGAATCCAATAAACGCAGAAATATAGCACTTCTCCAGCCACCGGCAGCATGTACCGTTCTTTGACTGACTGGCTGAGCGTAGATGCGGGGGGACCTCATTCAAAGCGAAACAATCAAGGAAAGGGGAACACAAGCTTCTTTGCGTCAAGTGAGTTATTTTCCGGAAACAAATTTCTTTTTTGATTACTTACCGTACCGTTTCTCTCATCTCGCGATCCTTTCCCACCATCTCACCCCTCCTATATATATATTTGCCACTAACCAGGTCACCACGAAATTCACAGGTGCAACTCGGTGCTATGAGAAGAAAAAGAACCCAGGTGTTCGACCTACATCGTAAATCATTTCTACTCTGGCCAAGCTGTGCCTCTGAGCATACCCAACTAAAGTTGTGCCATATTTCTTTTTTCTTTTGGTCTTCTCTCTCACGTTGTTGTCACCTGATTCGCTTACGAGGAGTTCCGGAATGAACACTTGGGAGGTTGTTTACTTTTTTGATGTTTTGCTTTTGCGACTTCCCCACCAGCGGAATGGGGTCCGGGGAACTGTTGTCGTGCATGATGCGGAAAGACGTGACGAGCCTTTTCCAATAAGCATACGATTTGACGCCTGCGATCACACATCTACTGAGCGTTGCATAACAATTTTGAGGAGTTTTTTTTTTCAGCCTGTTTGGTGTTTTTTTTTTTCAGTGTACATACGTTTGTTTCTTTTTTTCGTGTATTTTTTTTCCATTTAGCGTAGCCACGTTGGTATCGGGTTTTCTTTCGCAATATTTCTATCTCTCGATTGACTCTTTTGATCTTAGCTGGTGCGGCAACGCCTTGGTTGGATATGCTTTTGGCTTTGGGATTTGTGGACTTTCGGAGTTACATACGTTTCGATATGAGCCCATATTTTGGTGTTGATTGACTTGATTTTAGTAGTACATCGGTGCTTGGGTACTTGCCCCGAAAGGAAGAGGGTAGTGCTTTTTTGGAGAAGAAGAAATGTATATAAATTCGGGATTGTAAAATGCAAGTACCTGGTTGGCATGTCTAACTTTATCCGCATTACGTAGATAGTTGGGCCCTTGGAGGAGCTCTTGGTAGGTTCATAAAAGCAAGTATTATACCTACGCATTAGGGTTTTACCCTCCTTATCGTAATGAGGAGGTATACCACGAGCACCTTAGATCTTTGGGTTTATACTTAGTATGGTGCCGCACTCCTTGAAGGTGACAAAATTGCATCGCGAATAACTTTTTAACCAGACAGGATATGTGATTAAGGTTTCTATCATACCTATATCTACTAATCACATAGATTTTTGATATCTTGTCTGGTTGAAAGTTATTAGCAATGCCATTTACCTATTTTTGTATGTAAAAGGCGCCAAGGCTTGGTGGAGTGGAACCCCTACATGGCAAACATAAAGCCAGTTTAGTTTTTCAGCCGTAAAGTGGCTGGAATATAAGGCTCTTATTGGTTCACAATCAGCCGGAGTGGCTAGGATTGTTCCAGCTGAGATACTTTTAAGACGCGCCGCACCATATCTCTTGATTTGGAATGTGGTAGGCAATTGATACTAGACCCACTAGAGATCGGGAACATCGTGGATGACTTCGATTGAATCATTAGTCCGAATCATCTCCCCCTTTCCTCCCCCCTTCTCAACAAAGCTCTGCCTGGAAAAGTAAGTAATAACCGGATTGCGCAAACTCTTATAGAAGAGCCATAAGCTGTAGCGGAAATTAACCCCTCAGAATAAAATGATATTACATTAATGAATGGGCCCACCATGGTGATGAAAAAGAAAGAAAACAAAACAAAAGCAAACCAATAGCCCACTTGACTGCTATGACGGTGAAACGTCCTCCACCCCTATCTTGCTGCCACCGGCGTCTCGGAGGCTGGTGCATCTGGGGCATGCTGTTCCGGGAGCCAGAATGTCTAGATATATGCGGTTAGCAGGTGGCCGCTGTTAAAGCATATCAAAAATAAGGCCCGACTGTTTGAGAGAGTTTTCCTTTCTAGACGTAGCGTTACTCCGTGGAGAAGAGCACACGAAGGAAAGAAGTATGCCGAGAATCATTGTCCGCTCTTAATATCCATTGGTATCAAGAACCCGGGCGAGAATTCTTACCGTAACTCCACTTCACAAACTCTTCTATAGCCATGGGGGAAGAAGGGGGGTATCAGTAGATAAAGACTTACCACATCCTTATGCGCCGTTGCAAATAGGTTCATTTTTGGATTGAAAGCCACAACACTAGCCATGACTTTACTGTTCTCCGCCAATTCCACGAATGGCTTCAGTGTTCTTTTTTCGTCTGGCTTGACCCAAGTATCCCAAACTACGACCCCCTTCTCTCCCTGTCCTCCAACTATGTACCTCGCATCAGGCGTCAAACAGACATCACCCGAGGTTTCAATTTTTTTCGGATTTGTAGGCCCATTTGGTCGTTTAGTCCTATATAAAAATTGCTCGGTATTTTCCGCAAATGAGTCAATCACATAGTGGGCATGTCCTCTAGTCCCAACCAACATATGTTTTCCATCGTTACTGAACTCGAGCTTCGACCATGCGGGCATACGCGCTGGATATGAGTAAGCATGGAGGAATGCGTCGTCCGTTAGGGTGAAGGTTGTGAAGGGCTGCTTGTCGTAGTTGCGTAGGTCATACAGCAGGATAGAGCTTGATGCATGGGAAGCAACAGCAAAGATTATACCGGAAGGGTCGAATGCAGCAAGTGATGGAGATGAGATATTCAAGAGGCCGCTACAGTTGGGGCTTTTAAGATCCCACAGTCGGACAGTATCATCGAGGGAGCAAGATATAAATTGATCGTCTACTGGAGAAACCTCAAGTGATGTTACAAGGCGTTTGTGACCTTTAAAGTAACGGATGAATGTGTTATCATGAAGGGAGAGGTAACGAATCGTGTCTATACCCATCGAGGGCCTGTGATCAGCTCTGTTTTGCAGCTACATACATGTACCTTTCAGCGGACTTTTCACTAGGGAAGGCCAGGGAGTTGTACCGTTTTCTTTGGTGGAAGCATAAATCACATTACTCTGTGTGTGTGTGAACCTTGCAAGATGGCATCCGTATTTTTTGCTGTAAAGAGTTTTGTTGTGTTTCCCAAGCTTACAATCGTATAGTTGGAGGGTTTCATCATCGCCGGCTGCTATGCAAAATTCGCCGGTATCATCGAAGTCGAGAGACGTTACTTCTGCGCCTTTTGCAAAATTGGAAAATGCTTTAGAGGGCCGGTAACGGTGGATTGTTTCCTGGAGTTTTACTGTTTCAGGGTGTCTGTTGCCCGGGGTTGTCATCTTCCCGCTCCTGATCAATCCTTCTATCTGCCTGCTTCTTAAAGCTCTTCCTTGGATCGGCGGGACCTGGAACCTATGGTATTAAGCTTTGGGTTTGTGTTAGGTAAAGTGTCTCCGGCTAAACGACATGAAAATTGAACCACGAGAGTGTTAAGAGCATCACTCACTGAAGCTTCGCAGCGTATTGGTCAAGACAGGCTCCGGGTATTATTTGGGCGGGGCAGTTCGTGATAGTTGTGGGAGAGGAAGTCGCGTTACTTCAGCCCTAACCCTGGCTCTGCCGGCCTTGGCGAACACGGGGAAGGGTTGCATTCTGAAAGTGGTATGGTGCGGCGCATCTTAAAGGTGACAACGAATTTCAAGTAAATCGCTAATAACTTTTCAACCAGACAAGATATCAAAAATCTATGAAGCCAAAGTCTTTATCTTACCTATACCTACAATTTGGCTTCATAGAATCTTTATATCTTGTCTGGTTGAAAAGTGATTAGCGATTTACTTGAAATTCGTTGTGTTCCCTGCGAGTCTAGGTTCGATGCAGCTTCTATCGGTGCGTACTCTACAGTACCGGGGTGTAAGGGTAAGTACTGAGACGCCCATTTTAGGGAATTTTAAAAAGTGAGGGCCTGCAAAAGGATCTGGTTGGGCAGATGATATAATTTTTTGAAAAAATAACACTTGGCAGCCAAGCACGTATTTGGATAGTGTGCCCCGCAGTTCTCACAACACAACCTCCTCAATCTCTTTTCTACTCGTTTTTTCGAACTTCACCAAAATGCTTTTTGACGACTACAAATCGCTATTCGGATGAAGTTGAGATTGAGTACTATTCAGCAGTTATTTTTTGTATTTTTAGGAAAATATTTAGATTTTTAAATCCATTCTTCTACCTTTTTCGTGTCCGTCTTGGAAGCATCTTTGGCGATATGTGATTCAGAGATGATTTATGAAAGGTTGAGAAAGATGAAGCGGAGGAGGATGTGCGATGGATAGATACGACGTAGATTTATGGTGTTATGGATTTGTAATATAAATAGTGGGGATGGTCGAATATATGATTCTTTAGGTTCGATGGATTTATGTAGTCTTGGCGGAAGGGTGCGAAGTGTTAAATAATACGAACGTTTTTCTTCTTTCTTTCTTTTCTCTTCGTCTCGTCTTCCTCATATCTCAGACATTAGGAATATCTCTATTTTATAAATTTAAAGTCAGTTCAACTTCGCAGAGGCCTCATACTACCTCTATCTTTGTCGACGACGCCTTTCCCCTCTTCCTCTTTGTTCTCTGCTTCTCGTCATTGATACCGCGTGTCGCTTTCGCTTTCTTTCTTGCCATCTTTCTTCACTTTGCCGGCCTTCGTCTTCCGTTAGTGTCGCCAAGTTTGGGCTTCGAAATACCTAAGATCCTCGTTCTCGTTGTCCCATCTCTGAATCTTCACAGATATTCACACAAGACCACCTTTACTCGACCCAAGACAAAGACGAGATCCTCCCACCATTATTTCACTACCTCTCTGATCGATCGATTTCCATCAAAGCTCATCAAGTTTCTTTCAGTTTCACGACGATGACCCCATCATCATGAAGAAAGAAGATACGGTCTCCTCCCCATCAAGGCCAAACAATATTCCATCGACGCCATTACCACCATGAAACAAAACTCGGGATTCAGCCCAGAAGTTCGCGACTACGAAGTTAAGATCGTTCTCCGCGAAGTGATCAAAGAAGACTCAGGAGATCCACGACGACTTAACCGTCCGGTAGTTCTCCCGATCCGGAGAATACAAGGCCGTAAAGAGTGACAACCTTCCAACTGATTAAACTCACAGATAATCTCGACGGTTTACCCCAGACAAAGAATCCTACTTTCTATCTCGACTTGAAGGATCCGCGGATCAATTTCATGAGATGGACGAACGCTCGATTCCAATACGAAATTTTAAATTTTAAACAACGCTTTTGGAGATCCGGATCGGGCGCTGTTCTGCTCAGAATCTCGCGAGATTAAGAACGCCAATTTAACCTTTCCGAAAGATTAAAGCTTCATGGCTACGACCAGCTCAACGAGGCTAAAATTGAACGCCTTCTAAGCGACTTAACCTGACCTAATAGCCTTGATGATTCGAACGACACCCCAGACGACGATTAATGGCCATTTCTTCAACGGCTGGATAATAAGAACGGCCATGGGATGGGGAGATTTAGATTTCAGATTCTTCGCCTTCGCCTTTTTGTCCTTTCGCTGCAAGAACAACAAGAGAGTCGTCTGAGACCGCTTCCACTCAAGAAGAATCTGACAATTTCATCCTCAGATATCTGGCGTGAAATTCCATGATTGTCTAATAGCCGTCATTACCGTCGGAGTTGAGAATAGAGTGTTATTATTGCGGAGGAGTTAGACGTTGGTTAGTGATTGTAAGTCTGTGAGAGACCACCACCAGGATGAGGAAAGATCATGGAAGAAAAAGGAAAAAGAGGAGGAGGTGGTATCGGAGGATGAGAGTTAAAAGATTTGTCCTCGGCGTAGTCAGGGGCGACTCCTAAAGTTTTTTCTAAGGTTTATTTCTACGTTTTCAGATCGGAGGAAATGGATGGGAATCAATTGATTGTCTGTTCTATTTCTCAAAATAAAAATCCATTGTACCCACTTACGCCTCGATTGATCTTTGGAGCGTACGTGATACGATTCATTCACGAAGACTTTCAGACGCCGCCATTTAACTAAAAACGAAAAACTCGGCGAGAGGAGATTGATACGATTGATTTTGGGGCTATTGAATCGGAAAAGCGAAAAGTCGACGTTGGAATTGGAAATTAATGGACGTAGAGAACGCTTTCTTTATATAAATGCGACATACACCCAATTGTGATGATCTTGGATGAGAAAGTCACGATTAATGACGGAGAAATGAGATTCGCCTAATCTCGGCAAGATCAGATAGCTAACCGCGAAACCGATTGTCGCCGAGGAATTTCGATAGACCACCATAGATTCTGCTCTATATTACACCTCGATCGTTCAAAAAGCTCTCTCAGGATCCTACCGTTCAGATTTATTCAACTACATCAGATGTTAATGGGATATTGGAAATGCGCTAATCACGATGGAACAATAGACTACCAACGCTTTTCGACTTTAAACCAACGCCGTTTCGCTCATCGTCAGATGATCGTGAGATGTTCGCGTGGTACCACCGTTTCTATGATAAGATGTCAGTGAGGAGTTGAAGGCTTTGAGGATTATTTACCGACAACTTGAAGAAAGGTTCTCACGCAAGAACTCACGTGCCTCGCTTATTTGTCAAAAAGCGGATGGGTCCTGCGTCATGTACGTTATGACTATCGAAATGAATGCTATTACAAGAAGGATAGACTTCTTCCTCGACTATAAATCTGTCAGCCAATTACTTTACGGTTCCTACTGTTGAGATAATCAAATTCGGATTAAGGAGGACGAGTGGAAAACAGCCTTTAGAACGCCAGTATGACACTTAATATTTAGAACGCTTTTGGGTTGACAAAACGCCCTACCACCTTTCAACGCCGGATTAACGATATTCTTCGCCCTTCGATCGACGCGCTTATTTGGATGATATCATCTATTCGAGACTTTGAACAACATCAACAGGATGACGGCCGGTGTTGGAAGTTCTCGAAGCCAATGAGGTCCATCTGAAACCGGAAAAGTGCGAGTTCAGCGTACAAGAGACTAAATACCTCGGTATGATTCTAACTCCAGGAGGAATGAAGATGGACCCCGCCAAAGTGCAAACGATTGTGGATTGGGAGGCACCGAAGACAGTTAAGGAGGTACAGGAGTTTCTTGGATTTGCCAACTTTTATCGACGATTTATTTATGCCTATTCTCGAGTGGCTCGGCCCCTTACAACCTTAACCAAGAAACATGTACGATTTGAATGGACTCAGAAGGTGGAACAAGCTTTCCAGAAATTGAAGACGGCCTTTACTACTGCCCCAATATTGATGCATCCTGATCCTGAGAAGGAGTTTATTTTGGAAACAGATGCGTCCGATTATGTATCAGCAGGGATTCTGTCTCAACGGGATGAGGAACAGATTTTACATCCAGTAGCATTCTTTTCGAAGACTCATTCGCCGGCTGAGTGCAATTATGAGATATATGATAAGGAATTGCTAGCGGTTATTCGTTGTTTTGAAGAATGGAGACCTCATCTAGAGACGGCTCAGTTTCAAGTTAAGGTATTAACGGATCACCGCAATCTTGAATACTTTATGTCAACCGTTCGCTAAACCGACGCTAAACTACGGAGTTTATCTCGATTTAATTTTGTTATTCAATATACTGCGAGGAAGGAAGGTGGCGATATTTTGACAACATGCGATTTACCGAAAGAAGTAGATGAAAGGTTGGAACAAAGAAGAGGGTGGTTTGAATGAAAACTTGGATCCTAAGATAAGTTTGTTAGCAAGAACGAACGAACCATTGAAGGATCGCTCCGTGAATTGAATTGTTAACAAAACTGCAGCTTCGAATAATAAAATTTTGTCCCTTCTTCGAGACGGCGTCCGACAATCGAAAGAGATCTCGTTCAGAACTGAAAGCGGTTATTGCTATATCGAATACCTCTGACTGATGAAAGCTTTTATCTCACGTTGAAAGATCATGATAAACCTTCTACGGCCATCCTGACGATCAAAAACACTGGAACTGAGTCGAGATTATTATCACGTAACTACGCGGAAGATATCTGCATTATCAAAATTATGCATATATGCCGACGGCCAAAACCATAACCCTCGCAGCGAGTTCTCCGACCACCAATACCTGCGACCTGACGGATGTGACGATGGATTTTGTAACGGGACTCCCGGAGAGCAATGGATTTAATGCTATCCTGGTTGTTGTGGATCGACAAAAATGAAACATTTTATGGCCACTACCGAAAACGTTAACGCCAGAGATCTGTCTCGTCTATACCTACAACAGGTATGGATTTCGTGACTACAAACTATTGTCTCGCACGAACGCTTACGGCGGAATGGAAAATTTCATGATCGACAGAGATGCTCGATATTCCACTGCATTTCATCCACAAACTGATGGACAAACGGAAAGGACTAATGCGATTATGGAACAATATCTACGCAGTTATGCTATTCTACCAACAAAGCATTAACCTGAAATTCCTCGCCGAATTCATACCAAATAATCATATTTAAAACAACTAATATATCTCCTTTTCGTTTAATTACGAGACACTCGAATTTTACATTTCTGGCAATGGAAGACGACGAGCGAGGATCGTTTAATGGATTAGCGAGAGATGTCTCGTTTTGATTTCAAGAAATGAGATGTTTAGAAACCAGTAAGATCTGAGGAGAAATATTAATCTACATCGACCGATATCGTTGGTGATTCTGTTTTATCCACTGAAATCTTGAGCATCAAACGACCTCGTTTGGATTGAAGCAATGCCTTATCCAAGTTAAAGAATAGTTTACGCTTGATGAACTACTTTCTTCCTCATGAAAGTCCATCTTTCATGTTTTATCGCCACATCAACGATCCTGCTCTGGCAAGAATGATTGAACCACCCCACCGCTGAAGTGGAAGAGACCGAATTTATGCGGAGATATTGGATTCATGGAGAAGAGGGCGGGTAGAGTATTTGGTTAAATATGTTGGATATGAGCCATCACAAGAACTATCAAACGACCAACATACCCGATCTTCGACAGTGTTAAATCGCTCTACTTTCGGCTATCGAAAGGCCTGGAGTGACCGATCTGTCTGATCGCGTCTCCGACGATTCGGTAAAGAACGATTATGAAGGTTGAGAAAGGTTAGCGAGGATGTGCGATGGAAGGACGACAGAGGCTTCTAGGAGCTTTACATGGTGTGATGGATTTGTAATATAAATGTGATGGTACGGAATATGGCGATGATTCTTTGGTTTTGATGGACGATATGTGGTGCTTGGCGGAAGGGTGCATGTTAAATAAATACGAACGCTTTTGGGCTTCTTTCTTTTCTTTTCTCTTCGTCTCGCCTTCGTTATCTCAGACGTAGAATATCTCTATTTTATAAATTTAAAAAGTTCACGTTCGCCTTGAGAGCCTCATACTACCTCTATCTTTGTCGACGACCTCAAATTTGGCTTCGCCTCGCTGCTTGTTTCGCTTCGCTCTGTCCATTGCTTTCTTGCTTTCTTTCTTCCTCTGCTTTTGGTCTTTTCTGTTGTCTTGGCCTCGTAAATCTCGTTAGTGTCACCAGATCCTCGCCTTTGATCCTCGTTCTCGTTGTTTACTGAATCTTCACACCCATAATCTGTGGCCAAAATTCATTGGATGCTTTTGGTTCTACACACACATACCATACAATTCTAATCAATCCGGGTGTCTCATTTAAGGTTTGTGATCTAGAGAAGAATATCAAACAAATGTGTCTTAGGACGGTTTTAAAATCCAACAATTTATACAAGTACCGCAAAATCTTAAACTACATTGGCAACCCCCCGAATAACTCTAGATTTTGCGGTAGTATAGTCGGGGTACAGAAGTTTTGTTTTGATGGCCGTTGTAAACTATAAAATCAGAAACCCTTGGAAAAACATCACACACCTGATGTCTTTTTAGGTGGTGGGATTTTTTGTCCAACGGTTGGCTTAGGCCGCTAAACATAGCTACATTTACTTTTGCTGTAAAAGGTGTAATATACCAAAATTTATGTCCTAGTACTGTATGTACTAGTACATTACCTATATACTGGTATGTATTTATAAGAATTACCTTGTAAAAAGAAGATTACACTTTATCATGGTATGGTGCGGCGCGTCTTAAAGTCAGCTGGAACAATCTTGGCTACTTCGGTGCTCTTGAGCCAGTTAGAGGATTGTAATCCAGCCACTTTATGGCTGGGGATAACATCTTAGCCGCAACTCTGTAATAAGCTGTTCCACTTCACCAGGTCTTGCGCTTTTTACATACAAAAATAGGTAAATGGCATCGCTAATAACTTTTCAGAACAAGACAAAATATCAAAAATCTATTATACCTATACCTACAATTTGGCTTCATAAATTTTGGTATCATGTCTTATTCACAGTGCAATTTATGTCGCCTTTAAGGCGCGCTGCGCCATTCATACGAGATCAAAACTACATGTATGTACTATATATAAGCAGACCTGACCTACGCCTTTCAACTAATCGTGGAGGAGGTAATCCCTGGCCGGGGATAGCCAGCCTTCGCGGTACTACACGTATTTCTTGCCTTGGCACAAATTTTCATCTTCTTGTGGATACATCTATGCCAGGATGAGTAATAACTTTTGTAGCTCTGTAAAAGTGTCCTTTTAAATTGCTGAGCTGTACAGCTGAATAAGAATAGACGGTATAAGAATTTTTACCTTAGGTACCGTAGATCTTTGACTACCGTCTACTCTACCAGTCTATTTTCCTCTTCTCTGTCCCTGCATCAGGTCTTGGCTGCCTGGTTGCCCATCTTTTTTTCTCTCGGAAATCCTAGCAACCGTTCCCTATCGTCGCAGGACCCCAATTGACATTTCCCTTCACGATTGCCAATCAACAAGTGCGCGAGGGATGTCCACAACTCTCGGCGGATTTTTATCCGGCGGAATCGCTGCCTGTGGTGCTGTAACGGTGACACATGGGTTTGAAACTGTGAAGACGAGGTTAGTCACTTCCTCTTCCTACGGAAAAAACTACTTTTAATACAGAGTGTACAGGCTGCAATTGCAGGGAGAGCTCTCGGCGAAATCGCAGACAAAAAGAGTCTACACTGGCGTTTTCCAAGGTGTTGCTGTTATTTTGCGAAATGAGGGTATTAGGGGCTTAATGGCTGGCTTGGGCGCTGCTGTACGGTTTCCTCTACCCCCATCATTTCCCTATATCCATATAAAAGCTTTTGGGCAATCGCAACAAGTCCCATATAAGTTAAAATTAGCCAAATCCTTATAATCGTGATTGCAAGAGAAGATATTAATGATACCCCCAGTACTGCTACCAAACTATGCTGAATGGCTGCCGTCTGGGATTCTATGAACCAATACGTACAAGTCTCACATCCCTTGTCTACGACGATGCCATAAAGCAATCATTTGGCATCAATGTCTTTAGCGGTGCCTCTTCTGGGGTCCTAGGCGCTGCCATCGGTTCCCCCTTCTTCCTTGTCAAGACCCGTTTGCAATCGCATTCGCCATTCCTTCCAGTAGGCACTCAACATAAATACAAAGGCGCAATTGATGGATTCCGCCAGATCCATGCAGCAGAAGGAGTAAAAGGCCTGTACCGTGGTGTAGGAGCTGCGATGGTACGCACTGGGTTCGGAAGTAGTGTACAACTGCCTACATACTTCTTCGCAAAGCGAAGGATTGAGCAATGGACTGGTGTTAAAGATGGTGTGGGACTGCACCTGGCGAGTAGTGCAGTGAGTGGATTTGTGGTTTGCTGTGTTATGCACCCACCGGGTATGTTCTCCGGAGAAGTTGAATGGTTGCAGGTAATTCTAACCTTTCTTTTGGCAGACACGGTCATGTCTCGTATGTATAATCAAACCGGGAATCTCTACTCCGGTATCTGGGATTGTGTAAAGAAGACAATTAGGACAGAGGGAGTGCTCGCTATCTATAAAGGATACTTCGCACACCTCGCACGGATATTGCCGCACACCATTCTAACACTTACTCTTGCGGAGCAGACGAATAAGTGGATGAGAAGTATTGAGAACAGATGGTTCTTGGATAATGTGACTGTTGACTAAAGTAAAGTCTTATAATCAAAGTTGACGATTCTATTAGATATTAGGTATTTGGGAATAAACTAGGGCGGCAGAGAAAGCATGTAGGTACATGTAGTAGTGGTCTGCGCAAAGATTTCCACTTGAAGAGCTACTGTAGGTCTGTTTCTGCCCCGCAGCCAAGAATACAAGGATCACATCTGCCGTCTTAGCCCTCGTTTGTGTGCAACAAACACCACCTTTCCAGCAAAAGACATCTAATTGTTTACCATCACTTCCAATCAAGAACAATTCGTTCGTGAAATTCCTTTTTTCCTCATATCCCCTCATTTATCACACTACGAGTCTTCTGAATATTCTCTACTGGTCGGATCACAGTCGCAAAACCCCAGAGATGCCTGGTACGTAGTCGATAAACCCCTCATCGATCGCATAATTTACTTACTGATACCATTAAACTTTAGTTAAAAGCTTCGATGCGTGGATAGTTGCCCAGAATAAATCCGAGACCCTCCCCCTCTCAGCACTAAAGGATTCTGTCCTTGGTATCGAGGCCGACCATTATCTCCAAAAGATTCTCACAAGTATACCCTCTAAAGAACCATTGGTTGTGGCGCTGGGGGGGTTTCCGTTCAATCTGAAAAATACTGTCGAGGCCGATATCGATGATTTACGCAAGGAAGGCATCAAGCCTGTTTTCGTCTTTAAAGGATTTAAGACTGTACCTATCGAGGCGCCCTTCAGTGCAAACGATGTGGGTTTATCACAAAGATCTCGGGCATGGGAGCTTTACGACCAGGGAATGGCAAATGAAGCTGTGGAAGCATTCGGAGAGGCAGGTTAGTCTACACCTGAACCACATCATAGATTTGCTGTTGAAATCTGAAGCTAAACTACATCCCGTTTATAGGCACGTTAGAGCCGTGGGAAATATATCGTTATTTCCAACGAATTTTACTGGAAAATCACGTTGATTTCCAGGTCGCGCCTTATGCTGCCTGGCCTCAGGTATGAAGTGATAATGTGTGAACATGATTTATAGTCTAGCTCTAACATTGACCATAGATGCAATATCTCCAGAAACAAGGATTCGTCGACGCTATTTGGGGAAACTCGGAACTATTTATGTTTGAAGTTGAAAAAGTAATCACCAACATTAATATTACCCCCGGCCGCACATTTACTTGGGTCGATCGGCAAAGACTTCTTCAGGATATGACACTTGAAAACGATATGCTCGTAGACGCTTGCTTGTTATCTGGCTCAGAAATATGCCGCCCGTTCCCGGGGGTTCAGAGCCAGGCTGTGGCACAGGCTATGGCCCCGGCGCATGCATTTTTGGCCTCTATCGACTTAATAAAACGGTATCGTGGTGTATCGGCAGTATTAAACGCCAATGCAGGTGCAGGGACGGCGGGTTATATTGACAAATACAGAAAAGCACGAGCTTCCGTGAAACACCATGTTATATTTACTGAGGGTGGTATCGCTGAGCCTCTCTGTTCAAAAATAGCCCCGGGTGATATTCATGAGTTTATTGGGCAACGCTTACCAGAAGAACTTTACTTCTACCTTTCTCGTGGTGTTATTGGGCCCCAGGTTGTAGATATGTTGGCTACCGGGGAACTCGTAGTGGTTGCACCATTTGACAATGGTGATGCGGAGGAGTATAGGAAGTTTTTAGACGCTCTGGATCCATTGCGGTTACAAACATTGAGCTTACTTGCCCAGCCACTGCACAGATGGTGGGCCAACAACACTGTCTCCGTACACTACTGGTTTGATAAGAAAACGACGAAGAAATTGGTCCCCAAAGATGTCGTTCCCGTACCCTACTATGCAACCAAGAGTTGGAACGTTAAGGAGAGTTTCGTGAGGCCAGAATTGGAAAGGACCAATGTAAGTTATTCTCCCTGTACCGCCTCCTAAGACTATGTAGCTAATTAAAATAGAAAACTGTTGGCCTTTCGTTCGCCCTCACCTCCCTCACCGATCCTGCATTCGTTGCTAAAACAATCACTAAAAACGTGAAGAAGGAGGATGGGAAAAAGAGTGATGCTGGAAAGGGCGACGTAAGAAAAGATGAGATCAAGGTAACGCACAAGTGTTCAGTGAAGCATTCAAGTTTCTAATGATACAATAGTTCCTGAAAACTCAGGATGAAATCAAGTTGAACACCCTCTGGAACATGCTCCAGTTGCGAGAGTTTGTTGATGGCGAAGAGCACAAACTGACACCCTGGGGCCGTGGTCTCCAGGCTGCCATTGCTGAACTTAACACCCCTGAATTGGACGAGTCAATCTACATTGGGATGGAATTACTCCGTTTCAAGGTTCTCAAAGAAGTCAACTTTGCACCTGCCTTGTCTGGAGCGCCATCTAGAGGTACAGGTAAATTTTTGTTTCCCCCACCATTAGCTATCGCATCACCTAGCTTTCTCACTCTTGGGGCCTGCTGCTAACTTTCAAAAGAGGAGGATAGAACACACACAACGCTTATATCACGAGTGGCAAGTATTGTACCCATCAATCATAAGTCGATTGGCTACACCGGTCCACTAAGCAGGAATCTCTTGGGCTTTAATTCGTTTATCAGGACACTTACAAGGAGCCTGAGAAATATGGTCGAAATGGTTTTGGCCAGCCTGTTGATGAACGGTGACGTAGAAAGAGATAGGGAAGATTTGACGGAGCTGGGCCTCAAACTTCCATTTATCGATGAAGTCAGCGCGGGATTGGGTATCGCAGTTAAGACCTATTTAGACGAGCTTTCAAACGAGTCCGAGCCTACTTCAGAAGAAGCGAAGCAGAGACAAAAGGAAAAATTGCCAAGGATGTTTGCACAGGCCGTGGATATTGTTGCGGATGTTTCTTTGGCCTTCAAGGTTTGGGATGCGGTAAGAAAATCTTCCAAAAAGGTTTGAAATCATGTGACTGAGAAACTCGGTGCCAGATGGTCGTTGGGGTTAAAGTTCTCCGGGAGGAAGGTGTTCTTGGAGATGAGGCGAACGCGTTTTTGGCAGCTGACAAGTGGTTGTCTGGAAGAAGGTAATGATAAGGGTGCATGTCAGGCCCAGGTTTGACACCCTATGAAGCTACGCAACAACTCCATCCTCGAAAGAAACGAACTTTAGGATTAGGCGTTGGATCATCGAAGCCTTACGTTTAATTTAATTAAAATATCAGAATTTAGGAAATGAGTGTGGGTACGCGGAATAGAGAAGCTCGGGGTAGAGTGGGGGATTAAAAAAAACATAGAATCTAAGTTGAAGTACCTTTAAATATGGTTCCGGGACTAGATGTAGATATTATAGCCGGTCTTATAATACTACATGTAGGCTCGGAAGAACGTTGCGATGCATATATGTAGGTACTACGCACCGTCATATATTCTCATTTACCCTGGGTACATGTATCGAAGTATAGACTATGACCACTTTTACAGACTTACGGCGGTACGCTTAGTACATGCAATGTATTGTGGGTGTCATAAGTAACTGAACATTCGTGTTGCAGCCAAAATTTGTATGGGAGCGCAACTTCAAATGGGTATTACTCCATAACCGCAAGGATATTGAGGAGGAAAACTTTATAGATGGACTCTCTGGTTATGAGAGTACCTTTAGCTCAAGTGTCCCACCAAGAGCACTACTCTAAAAATTTCGACTTGTCTGGTCCCAATGTCCACCTACCTGCGACAGCGAGCAACACCTACCCGGCATCAAACAACCCTAGCCCTATAACGACCGCCCTTTCCAGTGTAATTAATGAGAGGGCGCTGGAAGGAATTGGAAGGAATTGGAGTTGACTACACGTACATACATGTACACACATGTACCCACACGTATCATCGAGTGAGGGCTTGTGAAGAAGACAAGTGTGCATACATACATGTACCTACCTCGGGGGTCCCCAAAGTGATGCAACGATAAAGAACCACAATTTCGCCAAAGTTGGAGATGCGTGTGATCAATGTATGTAGATCGAATTGAATCAGACAGAACTACATAAATAGTAGCTGGAAGCAAAAACGGGAAAAGTTAACTAGGTCTAGCTTTGATGGTAGCCACAACACCAGTGTATCGAGCTTGTCGAACCATTTTAAGACCCCCGGGGTATACTCGCAAACTCCTGACGTTTGTAAAATGGACCGCTATTGCATGCCATACAAATTCGCGCCAGGTCCAAAATTTACTATGGTATGCAATAGTGGCCCATTTCACAAACGCCAGGAATTTGCGAGTATACATGTACATATTAAGTACATGTAGGTACATGTACTTAGTCTCGTTCCCAGACCCAATCGGTATTTTTTTTATTGTGGTGTGCAATACTACTAATTCCATGACGTTTCCGAACACGACCAATATTGCATACACACAAAAAAGTGCCAAGTCCCCCTATTTGTATGGTATGCAATATTGGTCGTGTTCGGAAACGTCATGGAAGGACAAGTACCGGAAGGTTAGACATGTGCTTCTATATATACTACATGTACTAGTACTCTACTCTAGATTATATCGATTTGCGTGCGCTTGGCAGGGCGTCGAACACAACTACATGTAATTAAAATGATACAATAATCCAACTTGAGATAGTTTAACTAAGGAACCTACCAAAGGAGCTATGGTGCGGTAAATATGGAGCGGTAAACGTGTCAAAAGTAATTTTACCACCGGTGGGAAAGGTTTATAAGTGTTGGCATTAATCCTTGAACATTCACTAATGTAGCATAAGGACTGAAACTTAGCATTTATACTGGCACAAAGACTGAAATCTGGCACTGATACCACCGGTGGTAAATAGTTTATCAACCGTTGGTGAAATTACTTTTGACACGTTTACCGCTCCATAAAGATACATGTAAAATTGTACGCTAAGTGATTGACATGTTTGACATGTTTGCTCTCTTGACAAGCTAATACGTGGCTAGAAGAGAGCCACGGGCTACCTTGGCAGTGGCTAAGTGACTATTCCACATATCATTCCCTTCCAAGTCCCACCCACCAGCCACGCCACAAACCATCTGGCTTCTTCACACATCACCCTTTTCAAGTAATCCTATTGGGTACCTTGGAACTCTACAGGTGTCCTCTGGAGTTGTTTGTATCATCATTGTAACCCCACCTCACGATTCACCCACCTCCCCCCTCGATATTTACCTACCCCGCACTCCATTTTAATTATTTTGTCTCTGCGGGTTGAATTAATCAAGCAGATATGGCATCACCTCCCCCGAACCAAGGCCCCGGTCCTTACTACGGAGACCCAAACCAACAATACCAGTCTCAACCACCTCTTCCTCAACAATACGGTCAGACACCAGACCCATATGTGCAGCAGCAGCAGCAGCAGCAGCAATACGGACAGCCCCAAGGATATCAACTCCCCCCACCTGGAGTTCCCACCCCACCTCAGGGTTCTATTCCCCCACCACCCCCTGGTACAATAAGTGGCCATGGTGGCCGTGGTAGAAGGCGTGGTTATGCCGAAGAACAGTATGAATTTGGTGCTGGAGCCAATGCTGCAGGCACTCCCAGCTCTCAAGGCGGGGCCATGGGAGCTGGCATGGGGGGGTATCCAGCGCATGATCAAACACCGCAGCTGTTTTCCCCAATGGGAGGCCCCACGCCTTCTATGGGAGCACAACCAGGTTATGGTATGCCTCAAGGTAATTCTGGTGTTGGTGCAGGAAATATTTCAGCTGGTGGGTACGAGCCGCCTGGGGGAGCTCCGGGAATGGGAGGAGTAACACAGCAATTTGGACAGATGGGTTTGGGACAACAAGGTGGTATTCAGAAACCTGCGGCGCTCAATCATCTTTATACAGTTGATTTGATGCAACAACCATTTAATGTCGCTGAATTGGAGTTTCCTCCTCCAGAGATTGTTCTGCCTCCCAATGTATGGAATAGCTCCTTATCCACCATACCTTTCCACAGCTAATTTACAATAGGCGTCATTGACACCTTCCACTCATGCCAATTGCCCCCCGCAATACATGCGCTCTACTTTGAACGCCGTCCCCACGACACACGGCTTGCTTAAGAAATCGAAACTCCCATTTGCACTGATTATTCAACCCTATACCTCACTCCACGACGCTGAGGATCCGATCCCTCTGGTATCTGACACTGTTATCTCTCGTTGCCGTCGTTGTAGATCTTACATCAACCCATATGCAACTTTCCTTGATCACGGGCACCGTTGGCGATGCAATATGTGTAATCTTACCAACGATGTTCCCCAAGCTTTCGATTGGGATCAGGCTGCACAAAAGAATCTAGACCGGTGGCAACGTCCGGAGCTCAACTACAGTGTTGTAGAATTTATTGCCCCTCAGGAATACATGGTTCGACCACCCCAGCCCTTAGTCTATCTTTTCCTCCTCGACGTTAGCTACGGCGCAGTACAGTGTGGTCTTTTGGCAACTGCTGCCAGAACTATCCTCGAGAGCCTTGACAGAATTCCAAACGCAGATAAGCGGACACGTCTAGGTTTCATTGCCGTGGATAGCTCATTGCATTACTTTTCAGTTCCTAGAGATAGCTCGGAGCCAAGCATGCTTGTTGTATCGGATTTAGAAGAACCGTTTTTGCCAATCCCTGGCGATCTACTTGTGCCCTTGGCAGATTGTAGAGAGGGCATCGAGAGTTTGTTGGGAAAGCTACAAGATATGTTCGTGAATACCCAGAATGGGTCGAGCGCAATGGGAAGTGCGTTACAAGCCGGTCACAAGTTAATTTCAGCCATTGGTGGTAAAATTGTCGTCTTGACAGCATCTTTGCCTAATTTGGGAGCCGGAAAACTTGAGAGTAGAGAGGACAAGAAGCTTCTTGGGACAAGCAAAGAGAGTCAGCTATTGCAAACCGGCAATAGCTTCTACAAGTCGTTTGCTGTAGAGTGCTCCAAGAACCAAGTTTCTGTCGATATGTTCCTCTTTTCGAACAGCTATCAAGATGTTGCTTCTCTGAGCAACCTGCCAAGATATACTGGTGGACAGACCTGGTTTTACCCAGGATGGAACGCATCTAGAAGTGAAGATGCCATTAAGTTTGCTAGGGAATTTTCAGATCACTTGTCGGCAGAGATTGCTCTCGAGGCTGTCATGAGGGTACGGGCGACCACCGGATTACGGATGCAAACATTTTACGGAAACTTTTTCAACCGCTCCTCTGATCTTTGCGCGTTTCCCGCTTTCCCCCGTGATCAAGGGTATGTAGTTGAAGTTGCCATTGATGAGACCCTTGGTAAGCAGTTTGTCTGCATGCAGACTGCCGTACTTCATACTACCTGCAATGGGGAGCGAAGAATCCGGGTCATGACGTTGGCTCTACCTACTACGCAGAATCTAGCGGATGTCTATGCTTCGGCAGACCAAGTAGCAGTAACAACTTATTTCAGTCACAAAGCCGTAGAGAAGGCATTAAGCGGTGGGCTGGAGCAAGCTAGAGATGCCCTTCAGGCAAAGTTAACAGAGCTCTTGATCACTTTCAAGAAGGAACTCACCTCCAGTCATGTTGGTGCTGCAACGCCATTGTCGTTTCCTGCAAATTTACGGGGACTTGTAGTCCTATTTCTAGGGCTGATGAAACATGTAGGTATCTAATGTTCCTTTCAAGTGATTTTTTTTGACTTTGCAATTAGGTCGGGCTTCGAAAATCTGCTCAGATCCCCTCAGATCTCCGTTCAGCTGCTCTTTGCCTCCTTTCAACCCTGCCCGCCCCACTCTTGATGCAGTATATACACCCTAGATTTTACTCTCTCCACGACATGCCAGATAATTGTGGTCTCCCGGATCCAACAAGTGGCGAAATTGTCCTTCCCCCAGGGATGAATCTCTCTTCAGAACGCCTGGCCCCTTATGGTTGCTATTTGATTGATGACTCTCAAGTTCAGTTCTTGTGGATCGGCCCGCAGGCCGTGCCTCAGCTGATTCAGGACGTATTTGGCCTCCCATCTGTCGAACATGTCAAAGTTGGCAAGACCTCCCTCCCAATATTGGAGGGGCCTGGATCCGAATTCAATGAGCGTGTTAGAAACGTTATTTCAAAGAGCAGGGATCATAGTAAATCGAAGCATGTTGGGTCAATTACAGTCCCACATCTCTACGTTGTTCGTGGCGACGGGGAACCTGCCCTTAGATTATGGGCACAGACAATGTTGATTGAGGATAGAGCAGACCAGAGTGTTGGATTAGGACAATTCTTGGCACAAATGAGAGAAAAGGTACGATACATTCATTCACCTTAGTTTTTTGACCTTCTCATGTTAATTGCTAATGCGATGAGATAGGTCAATAATACGTAGAAGTTGCGTAAGTATCTTAGACAATCGGCATAAATATAAAGAATAGCCTTTTACTTGCGTTCCTATTTGTTGTCGAGGTGTTTATTGGGACTTGAGGCGTATAATCAGGATTGGAGGGGGCCTCTGTTTTGGGGGTGGAAACATTTTCGTGATCTGTGGTGCTTTGAGGTGGTAGTCATTGTGTTTAACTTTTATGCTTTGTTTGCTTGGCGAGTATAATATTTGGAATGAAAGTCAATCGATGAAATATGTATATCTATTTGCTTGCAACGTCGGGTTTGAGTGTAATTCGTTATCCCCCATTTTCGGCATACATTCGGCATACACCCATAAATGAGTCTACATGTATCCATCTGCACCGCCACAGCCCCGCTAAAGCCACAACCTGCAGGCCGCACCCCACCTCGATATTTTTTGGTGTTAGTGACGCCAGCAACGGGGAGCATCAACTCTCTTCGAGCCGCATCCATCCCCTCTACCATCTCTCCACTCTGAACAAATCCGACGAATTTTGCGTCGGCAAATTATTAAGAACCGACTATCTCGCCAACCTAGCTGCCCCTCACCTTGACATCCACCTTAGCCATGGCCGGACAGATGCAAATCGACATGAGCAATGCTCAAATGGTACGGGACGAGAATGGACGACCGTTCATCATTGTTCGAGAGTGAGTGTCAGACAGCTTTCCTTATGAAAGAAAGATGCGTGAATTAGGGATTTAGGGTTAATAAATCTTCTTTGTGATAGCCAGGGGAAGAAGAAACGACAACACGGAACAGAAGCTGTCAAGTCTCATATCTTGGCCGCAAAAACCGTAGCAAACATCGTCAAGTCTTCTTTGGTATGCTTCTAGATGAAATTGAGTAAAGGAGGGTGATGGCTGATATGAAATGCCTGGATCTTTAGGGACCAAGAGGACTCGATAAGATTTTAATATCCCCCGATGGCGACATCACGGTCACGAACGACGGCGCGACAATCTTAGGACAGGTATCTATCCCCTATCACTATGATGATTGTTTTCCAAAGGTACTGATGCGGAATCCTATTTGTAGATGGAGATTGAGAACCATGTAGCCAAGCTTCTTGTTGAG
This sequence comes from Morchella sp. 2015-shanyang, assembly GCA_024713795.1. NCBI lineage: Eukaryota > Fungi > Ascomycota > Pezizomycetes > Pezizales > Morchellaceae > Morchella > Morchella sp. 2015-shanyang. Next base: position 878,163 of record JAMGZB010000019.1, on the reverse strand, counting down.
CTGTCAAAATCCCAGGACGACGAAATAGGAGATGGTACAACTGGTGTCGTTGTCCTTGCCGGAGCTCTTTTGGAGGCTGCGAGTGACCTAATCGATAAAGGCATCCATCCCATAAGGATCGCAGACGGTTTTGACCAGGCTTGTGACGTTGCCGTGGCTCACCTTGATAAGATTTCGGATGTGGTGGAGTTCTCGAAGGACAATATGGACAATTTGCTGAGGGCTGCAAAGACATCTCTTGGATCTAAGATCGTTTCTAAGGCTCATGACCAGTTTACTAAGATTGCTGTTGATGCAGTTCTTTCCGTTGCAGACTTGGAGCGTAAGGATGTTGACTTTGAATTAATCAAGGTTGATGGTAAAGTTGGTGGTTCTCTTGAAGATTCAATGCTGGTAAAGGGTGTTATTATCGATAAGGACATGTCACATCCTCAGATGCCTAGGGTTATTCATGACGCAAAACTTGCTATCCTGACCTGCGCGTTTGAGCCTCCAAAGCCCAAGACTAAGCATAAGCTCGATATCACCTCCGTCGACGAGTTTAAGCGTCTTCAGGCCTACGAAAAGAACAAATTTGAGGAAATGATCAAGCAGATCAAGGATACCGGTGCGAACTTGGTTATTTGCCAGTGGGGGTTTGATGATGAGGCCAATCATTTGTTGCTTCAGAATAAGTTACCCGCTGTTCGATGGGTTGGTGGACCAGAGATTGAGTTGATCGCCATTGCGACAAACGCCCGGATTGTCCCACGATTCGAGGACCTGACGGCAGAGAAGCTTGGAAATGCCGGGTTGGTTAGAGAATTGTCATTTGGAACTACCAGGGATCGGATGTTAGTCATTGAGGACTGTGCTAATACACGGGCCGTTACGGTCTTTGTTCGAGGAAGTAACAAAATGGTGAGAGCAGGATACAGTTTCTTCCGTATGTAGGTGCAACGCTAATAGGCTACTCTTAGATCATCGATGAGGCTAAGCGTGCTCTACACGATGCTCTTTGTGTCGTCCGAAATTTGGTTCGCGACAATCGTGTTGTTTATGGTGGAGGTGCTGCCGAAATCTCTTGTTCGCTGGCAGTTGCTGAAGAGGCCGATAAGGTACAAGAACGCCCTTTCCCTCCATATAGACGCACTACTAAATCATCTGGCTCCAGACTCCCGGGTTGGAGCAATATGCTATCCGCGCCTTTGCCCAAGCTCTTGATGCCATTCCTATGGCTCTCGCCGAGAATTCTGGTCTGTCGCCTATTGAAACTTTGGCCTACGTCAAGTCTCGCCAGGTTCGCGAAAACAACTCAAAATTGGGAGTGGATTGTATGCAAAGTGGAAGCAATGATATGAAGGAACACTTTGTCATCGATCCCTTGATTGGGAAGCGTCAACAACTCCTGCTAGCCACCCAGCTTTGCAGGATGGTCCTAAAAGTGAACAATGTTATCATCTCAGGTAGCGGTGAGGATGAGTTCTAGAGCGATATTTATATGGATTCAGCAAGCGACTCCCATGAAGCAAACTTGTGGGATCAAATATTTTTTCATGGAGATAGCTAGATAAAAATGGCGAAATGAATATATATAGATTGACCCTCAAACAAATTTAATTTTCAATACCCACACATTAAGTTCACGAACCCCGCCAATTCTCTGAATGATAATGGTATATGCGCACCGAAATGTTTATTTATATACGACCATTAAATCTTATCCATACTCTATACAAAAATATACGTACAAGCCGATTCCGGCTTCTGGCCGGTGAGGATCATAAAATGAAGAATGAAGAGTGCCACTAAAGCGAGAATGCACCATCGCAATGCTAATATTGAGGTAGACATATCACAAAAAAACATATCACAGCTACCGATTAGCACAGGAGGAGATAATAACATCTAGCACAACCTTTCATTTTAGCTAACTCATCCTATCCTATTCTATTGCTTGGGGGAGGGGAAACATCAAAACTCAACCAATAACAAAATTTAAAATCCACATTGCATACTCGGTGTACATGTATCTATATATTAGTTAGATATACATATAGTTAAGTATGTGCAGGTGGATACCTAAATACATGAACCCACTCTCCCCCTAAAACTTGGAACCATACCCTGGTGAGGGCGTCGTAGCTACCATTTATTAATAGAAGTGGGAGCGTAACTTCGGGCTCATGTAGCCACATTTATGTATCCGGGGGTCTTAGGACCTGCTTGAGCTAGACTTGTAGAAACGTGGTTTTGAGGGGAGAGGCAATTCCATGCGGGTTACTCATTGAAGGCCTCCGTTTACGACCTCCTAGACCCGTAAAATGGGCCGGCAACAGCCCGGCCCCAACCAACTACATATACATGTAGTTCAAATGGTTAAAGGTTAGAATATGTATAACTGTATACACGATCTCCTCCCACACCAAACTATGTTGATACCAAATTTGTCTGTTGGTTCATGGCTTCTCACTCGGCCAAGATTACAGCAGTCTTGTTGATTTTTTTTTTCTTTTTTTTGTTTACTTCATACACAGCAGTCTTGTTGAGATTATTGTTGCGACTGTGATAATTGTGGCAAAGTCTAGACCACTCTTATATTATGTCATTACTGTTGTTTGGCATTAAATTCCCTTTTGTATTACTAGAAGATATCATAAGGGTTATATCCGCTGCTAGAGTCAATATCGCCAACAATTCCCCAGGGACCTTGATCCCGCGTATAGGACACAGGTCCAGAATACCGATGGGATATTAGGGCCCCAGGTACTGGTGGTGGTCTCTATAGGGGTGCGCCTAGTATGTCTCGAATCATTATCGAGTGAGAGTTTGTGCGCCAAGACACAGACATATTTCAAAACCTTAGGGGTTGGGTATCAGCTACAGGGTTCTCTACTATGAGTAGTCACTTTGTTATAACTACATGTACTTCGGGTGTGTGGCGACCACGGGTGCGTGGGAATTTTTACTTTTTTTCCTTCCACAGGACAGCTAAAAATGCGAAATAGCGTACGAGGTTTGGGTAGTTCATGGTCTTGAATTATGAATTTTTGCAAATTGATTCTGGTACTCACCATGTTGAGACAGAAAGATCATGGTCACCACACACCCGTGAGCGAGTCTACATACATGACATCTGATATTTTTTGGCCATATGTTAGGTTATAATTAGGCGCTCGAACAACCAATAACCCAATACTGAACGCTGCGACGACTCACCAAGATTACTTTATTCTCCTTCCGACTAATTGAAAAACATTCTATTGACCCTTTTTCGTTCCCAGGCAGCAATCTAGATAATATTTCTACTGTGCTACCAAGCAGGCCTTCTTTCTAACCCTAACCCCTAGCGTGGTATGTATCTCACATGCGCCATGGAATGTGACCCGACCTCCAACGCGAAACCGCATCCATTATCTTTACTGCTCTCAACCCTCAAATTCGCAGCTTTTAATTTACGCGTCTTGCCACTCAAAATGGCAGATCAGGCAGAGATCACACGCCACTCTCACCCGCTAAGCAGAATTGTTATATGTTGCACATCAGTTCCCCCAGATGCCCGTGTGAGTGCCAACTTCCATATTTGAGCTTCCATTTCTTAATCCCCAGGCCAAAACTGATAGATATGTGTATATAGCAAATACTGGCCAAGAAAGCGCAGGACATGGGAGCAAGACATGTCCTTGACCTTACTTCAGATGTAACCCATCTGGTGTGCGAGGACATCACCACGCCGAAATATAGATATGTTGCAAAGATGCGGACAGATGTGAAGGTTATGATGGTAGGGTGGGTGGATTCCATGTACGATGCCTGGATTGATGGCGAGGACATAAGCCCCCGAGATTTTGAGGAGAAATTCCGGCTACCTATTCTCTATAAGTTATCGGTATCCGTCACAGGCATTTTGGACTGTGAGTAATGGGCTACTAGCGACTGTATACCTTGAATCAGATGCTGATAACTCCTCTAGTGGCCGATCGTAAGAAAATTGAAGATCTAGTCAGCAGTCACGGGGCTTCCTACCATCCTGATCTAACAAGACATGTAACCCACCTTATCGCTGCAGCTCCTACGGGGAAGAAATACGAGTTCGCCATGAACAACAATATTAATGTTGTAACAGTGGAATGGCTTCATGAAAGTTTGGAGAGGGGCATGGCGCTGGAAGAGTCATGCTATGATCCACGTTTACCAAAAGAAAAACTGGGCGCAGGGGCTAAGCCGGCACCTCCGACCGCTGTAACTGTAGAGTCACTTCCTGAAGTCAGTGGCAAACGAAAGATCCGGAAGAGAGCAGGGGATTTGCTAGGGAGCCAGAGTCAGGGAATTTGGGGAGATATCCTGGGACAAGCATCTAATCCGAAGCCAAAGAAGAGGGACGAATGGGAGGAGATCTCCCACGCAAATGGTGCGAAAAATTCGTCCAAGGATATGCCAGAGACTAAAGGTTCCGAGAAACTACCTACTATGCCCTCTAACTCAGGGCTCATGGCTCAATGTAGTTTCTACATTCATGGGTTTAATAAAAAACGGGTTTGTAGAACTCTCCACCTAAGCCCCCCTTATACCAGAGTGCCCCTACTTATGTTTTACAGGCCGGAATCGTGCAGAGTATTTTGCTGTCCTACGGTGCGAACATAGCCTTTTCAGTTCAAGCACTCAAGTGTTCACAGGGTACACCTCGACTATTTGTCATAGTTCCGGTTGCTATGCGCAAACGTGATTGTCCTGATTTCTCTAGCGAAAATATTTTGGTAGTCACCGATTGGTGGCTTGAGGCTTGTATGCATAAGTCAATACTCGTTGAGCCCACTGATGGGTTTACATATTCACCATTCGAGGAATTTCCTTTAGAAGGTATGGTCAATTTAGCATATACAGATATGGTTTCTGACATTGAGAACAGGATTTAAAGGAATGCAAATCTGCTTAACACAATTTACAGGAGTTGAGTTACTACATATGAGAAACTTGATAAATCTCCTAGGTAAGCTTTAATCATGTTAGGTGCTTCTATGTCACTAATCCCAACATTTTCACAGGCGCTTCTTTTCAGGACACTTTGACAAAGAAAAGGAACCTGCTCATCACAACTTTACCGGCTAGAGGTGATAAATTTGAATTCGCAATTCAAAACGACATATCTGTAGTAACGGCTGAATGGATCCGGCAATGTCTGAAGGAGTCTAAGGCAGTGCCATTCACAGATTTTCTGGTTAGTGGAAAGAAACGAAAATCAAGAGAACCAGAGGATACGGGGGATACGGAGGATACGGAGGGTAGGCAAAGGTCGATAGCGGATGGCCAATTCTTGGAGAATAGTAAGAGACCTCGAATTTTCGGGGGAGATTTTCGGGACGGGGGGAAGCTCCTGGGTGAGAACTTGCAGTCTTTCGGAGACAGGCTACGGGGGAAGAAACTAGTCGGAGCGAATGTAGCTGATTTGGGGGAAAAGACGTCGGGCCCGTTTCCCGGCAATAGCTGCTCTATGGACCACATAGAGAAGAAACACACCCCAAAAGAAAGTAAGGGTATTTTGGACAAGTGCTCTATTTATATAAGCAAAAACCTGAAGGTAACTCCCTTTTTCTAGAATTCATTCCGGGAATAATCGGCTTAGATTCCGGACACAGACTCGCAACATCGAATTGAGCTCAGTTGCAAAGGCGCTTGGAGCCTTTATTATAGACTCTATTCACCCAGATGACTCTATCACACACATGATACATTCGTCGAGGACCCATCGGGATACAACTAAAGACTTTAAAGTGGCAAGCGTAATCTCTAGTTGCCACATAGTTTCACCAGATTGGTTGTATAAATGTCAGGAGTCCGGTAGGAAGGTTGATGAAAAGGCTTATCCTCCCATTATCGCACCAAGCAAAGGTTTGGAGATGGATTTTACAAAAGGGAGTTCAAGCAGCTTGTCACCAGTATCCACAGCGGAGCTACATATCCAAATGAAGCAAGCCTTCGAGGTAAAACAAGATGAACTTGTTGTAGATGAGGCTGAGGATGGACAAGATTTTCAAGATGACTTCGAAAGCCTCAATGAGATTAACCACAATATAACAAAGGAGCCGGGGCCGCCAATACTACCATCGACGTCCTTCCCAGTACCGCAGATAAGTGCGCTTAGCCTAGTAACAAAGCCATCTTCCAGTGACAACCAAGAGGCACCCGACCCTGCCAGTGGAAAATCCAGCGGTGGTATCAGTGACATCCTAGGGAAACTCGGCAAAGGTGAAATCACCAATGCAATTGAACGCAAACGGCCACGTGGAAAGCTCCAAGGGAGGGCCACCTCAAACCTATCATCATATAATGATCCTTCCAGAGCATCTTCAGTTGAAAGTCACGCTGAACCAGTAGTATCTGAAGCAAGAAAAGCTCAAGTCATATTACACCCTCCCAGTGGCGCCGGACTCTCCCCAAGCTTAGTAGCGCCGGCGCCAAGTCAGGCTATCAGATATGAGGATCCGGAAGCTGAGAAGGAGAGAAAAAATGTGCGGGCAAAACTCAGCGGTGATGCCGTTAGACCAGATACACCAAAAAACCAGAGGTCGGCAACGAAGAAAGCCAAGACGGCGGTGGATGTAGAGGGTGGCTTACGGAGAGGGAGGAGAATTAAATAATTATGGCCACGATAGGTTCATGTACAAAGGACTTTTTTGGCGTTGGTGTATTTTCCTTCCCCGGCCTATCTCCCTTTGAGGGAATATTTTACGAGTGAATAATGGTAGTAACTAGTACTATGTACCTTACGGAAGCACATATATACTGTGTGAAATTTTTATGATAGCATGGCTGATTGTTTCATAATTGTAATTGTCTCACTTCCAATGTTAACTTCAAAATTAACGGTGGAACCTGCACTTCTCCATACAAGCCTGGACAAGCAGCCTGGATAATTTTCCTGCCACCCCTGGCCTCGGCCTTGGGTGGCCATCAACACGAGCTATGTGCGACCTACTCTACGGAGCCCGCGCACTGATCATCCCCGAAGCGTCGGATTTAAGAGGCTGGCAAATTATACCCTAATCAATATGACGAGTGATGGTTTATGAATAAAGCTTTGCCGATTTCCGATTTAACCGTTGCCGTAGTTCAGGTTAGGCTTGAAAACATGCTTACAACACATTCAATATGGGGTACACAAACATGTGGGGTATTTGACTGGCCTCGGTTGCTTTAAAATTGAACTGTGTTTTTGTCATCTAGGGAGGTAAAGATCTGTAGGGAAAGATCGGCGCAGGTGCATACCCAGATGCTTTTGTTAGTTTCTGACGGTTCGTATCGGGAATTTCATTCATACCCGTCATATTAATCTTTTCTAGCAAATACGTTTTGCTATCCGTACTTTGTCATCATGGGATATCACTCGACATTGCCCCACAAATGCCAATAAACAAAGCTCTCGATCTGATCTTAGGGTATTTAAAAATCGACATAGATTCTGGCAGCGGTGCAGTTAAGGGTACCTGACAAGAGTAAATATTTATTTTTACCACGCATGGGGGTGGAAAATGCTTGCTGTGGCATGTGGGAGAGATTCCACATAGACCTAAGGTACACTTAATGGGCAATATCTCTGTGTAGAGATATCTTGTAATTGATTTTGAATTAAGTCTGTATTATCTAAGCTGCTAGGTTAGTTTAGGGATGAAATATAGGCCGAAGCATATTAGCCTGGTAGACTTAAATAATTGCACGGGGCCTTGATGGGTTAAGGGCCTGTCTATGTGATGTTCGGGGTTCAATCTCGTACGGATTAAAAGAAGGAGAAAGGTATTTCTCGAGGACATATACATAAGTGTTCGTCTCTCGTGGAGAGCCGAACTACTCTGCTGTTTTCCCAAAGGGACACCTCGTACCAGAGGGCTTTAGGCTCTTGGCTTGATGAGAGCGAGGAGGTCTTTGTAACTTTCAGTCTTTATGAGCCCCGTTAGTATCTAGGTTTACCTATCGATAATGCTTCCTCCCCAACCCCTACTTTCCTATTCTCCTACCTATCCCCAGATCTACGGGGCAAAAAGTGATGAAAGTTTATCACTTTTTGTGTTCCAATTAGGCCCTTGCCTGTTTTCTTTCTCCTTCTCCTTCTCTCCTCTTCTTTTTTTGGCCACCATTTCATCTGTAGATGCATGTTCTTCTAGAATATTTAGAATCTTACCCTGAGGTTAAACACCCACCCTACCAACATTCGGGCGTATGTCAATATAAACAAGAGGTATGGGGTTAAGTCCTCTTTCTGCAAACAACCATCGTAGCGACTCGTAACCATCCAGTGAGTGCTCCAACAACCTTCATGACCAAGGGGTTTTACCTCCTCTAAACGGCCCTGACAATACCAACGGGTCCGTAGAATTGGGAAAGATTTGGCTGACTTGAAATGCCTTGACCGTTGGCGTCGGGAGATCTGTCGTCTGCTTGCTTGGGTTAGTCTCGGTATTATGCAGCTCGAGTTACCGTCTTAGGGGCCCTGGTGATGCAATTGAACACCTCAGGGTTCTAGAAGCTGTTTGTTTTGCGAGTTCGGGAGAAGGAGGTTGAGGGGGTGAAGGGGGAGGTTGTGGTTTGTAACTACCGAACCCAAGGGACAGCCGTTGGCAGGAAACCCCTAGATAGGGTAATGTGTACAGAAGGTGCATGTTGAGGGCTAGACGGGTTATACAACGGGAGATACACCGGGTACATCTGACTTTCCTACTTTACTTTCCTAAGCTCGCTTTGAAAGCCCACAGCGGGAATATTTAAGCTGGGAATCGCACGCTCTGTATGGGGGGCGGTTCTCTCTTTCTTCCTCTCCCTCCTCATTTGTACTCTTCAGTATTGGAAGCATATCCGTCGATATTGGTGGATACTTCTGATTGCCGGCCTCTATGATAAATGATATGAATGGGACGCAGGGAATTGATGCTAGGTAGGGTTCATCAAGTGAGTGTCGTGGCGCTCCCAGGTGGGCGGATAAAAAGCTACATACTTACATACTATGTACTTATATACATGTAGGTACATACCTAAGGCTTTTGATCTCGAAAATTGCATACATGTATCTCTTTAGTGCCCCTATATACATACAATACATGTATAGTGTTTACTGTGGAAGGTTTCACTACCAAAAAAACTAAACTACTTCCCGAGTGACGAAACATGACCCAACCGTCCACCCACAAGGATTTCCCACGCATGCCTAAACTCCGTCAATCTCTCCTCCCAAGCCTGCCTGCTGTTTGTGAATCCTGGGAACTTGGGGCACAGATTTCCCGGGGGGACCCGGAAAGTCGTACACGGGCCTTTCCTGATCCGCCTTTCCATTCCATCCCATCTTAGGGATTTTGTTATGGTTTTTGTTTGTACGCGCGGAACCAAGGCCTAGACCACAGAACGGACCAAGCTTTCTGAACCCTCAAGGCCCTGACGGATGATGTCAAGACTACCTTAAACGAATAGGTCATACACTCAATATAGCGATGTCTTACGCACAGCCTACATACTCTGAGGCTCCGGAACGTCTTGGTGCTCCACCGAGATGATTTACAATGGCTTTTCACGATCGTCGTAAACCAAGATTCACTATGAGGATCCGAATGACGCCGTTACGACTTTAGTCGCTTGGAGTGATACTCTATTGGCTGTTCCTTTCTTTTCACGCGGATGCTTGTTGGTTAAGGAGAGAGAGGACTCTCTTGCATGTCTTACATCGTGCGGTGCGTTCATTCGACAATAACAGGTATGAAGTCTTGAGAAACTCCCATCTCGTATTTACACAAGGGGCTGTGCAATTCAGTGAACAATGAACTACTATATGTAGGTACGTACCCTCACGTTAGTATATTATTACTATTTGTTGTCCGTATCCTTTAACGCCCCCTCTTCCTTTGAATTGCATACATAACCATACCGCAGCTGCATTCCCATTATGTACGAGAAGGTTTCCTTCAACAACACCACCCAATTTAACCACCACCCCTCCAGGAGGCTCTATTATAGCCCACACTTCCCAATGCAAGACTCGGAACCTCGGCTACCCCCACTTCAATTGACTGACCTACCAGAACACTAACCTCTTGCCAATCCGGCTTCCGATACCCCGGCGGGGGCCATGATCGGGGTCGGGGTACGTCGACCACGGCCGCAAGCGCGGGGGATAGCCCGCGAGCTTTTTCTTTCCGTCAGCAACGAAGGTGAGCGAGTGAGTGCATATATTAAAATACTGGTTGTACACAAAGCTAGGTAGAGTGATATGCTTGAGGGTGTACCCTGAGTGCGCCTTGTAGAATCTAGTAAGTGGAACTGGCTTGGGTTACGCGGGTTTATTGTTTCTTAGGTTCAATGTCAAAGTTACCACCATTCTCCGCATTATCAGCTTGCATAAAGAGAGTAGGTAGGTACATGTATATATGAATGCTGCATATAGGATTGCTTGTCCAAGCGCTCACCCACGTAGCCAACAGAGCCTAGATATTGGTATGTTGTATGGTTAAGTTAGTACCCACAAAGATAAGTATGGAATTTAGCGAGTGGCTCTTTAGGCATTTAGAAGATAACTAAATAAAGAAGCAACCGAGGGCAGTTAAGCCACACGGGTGTGGGTGAATGGTGATGGTGTGTGGGGCGTTAGTCGGTGGTAGGGGCAAGGGCTTTCATTCGGCAGGGTTTCCCTTAACTAATGCGGAATGGGGCGTTGTGGAACCAGAGATCCGCGAAGATTTGTGGGTTTGACAAGCCCAGGGTACCGGGGTCCTTCCACAGGGTCTGTCTTGCCTATGGCCTTGTAGGTACATGTACTCTATTTGTAGCAGTAGAACTATCTTTTTTCTTTCCCCTAAAGAAACCCATATACTTTATATCCTTTCACGAAGAGTGAGATAAGACCTATGGAGTTTTCTCGAAGGAAACCGCGTCATGAAGTGAAGCGTGAGGGCGGAAACCTTAACTACCGATTGGGTAACGAAAAATTTGTCAACGGTCTTGTGGGGTTTCTTGGCAAGGCCTGACTCTCCACCCACGTTATGTCGCTGTTGTCTTGTCATTTCGGTGATGATTTCCTTGTTTACAGAGGTTGTTAACCTCCGGACCAGTGACTCTGTGTCCCTATCCTGATTAAAGCCCGCCCTACCGATGTTATGTTGCAGCCGATGTTATGTTGCAAGGAACCACTTGCTCAGCAACAAATGAAAGGGACGACCAGCACATCTCTACGGGGAAGTGTCATATCTTGCAGAACGGATCGAATCGCTTCCTGGCCGAAAAAAAAAGGAAAAAAAAGTGGGAACAGGGCACATGAAGGAAGATTCAAACACAGATGTGGCAGCATTGAATGTGGCTACGGGTGGTGCAGAAAGAAAATTCATGCAACACAAGAAATGTTATGGAACGGACTCCCTTATGTTTTTTTTTCTGATGTCATGCGCGCGTGCACGGGGATGCATCCGGGAACCAGGGACAGCCCGTACTGCTGGAAAGACCTCCGCCGAAGAGGGTAGGGAGGTAGGATTCAAAATTTGCTGGCGGGTTAATAATGTTTTTTGTCATCTGGATGAGATGACCATGAAAGCGCCTGGCGCGGGGAGTGAGATAAGAAGGCAGTAAGGTTTAAAATGGCGCCCCGTCCAGACGCCTCCAAATTGAAAGGGAAAGCCATTATGTTTTTAAACGCTTTTCTTCCTGTTCACTTGTGGGGGGGAAGGTGATTGACAGGATGTGGTGCGTGCGGTGGTGGCCGTGAAGGTGGGCTACAGGCCGAGTGCTATTGAAAGGTCTACCTACGTGCCCAATCCAGATCTTATCCTCATATATATGCAGGAAGCTGGTAGAGTATAGCAACTGCCATGTTCCCTGGGGGGCAAAAAATAAATATTGCAACGCGACCCTTCGTCATGATGGCCTTGCCGTGGTTCTGGTAGATGAATCAACGGTTTGCCGACGCATCCTCATCGCAGGTGTCCAAATAATAATAATAATAATAATCATAAAAAAGCCGCAGGCCATGGGCGCCCAGTTGTGGAGCATAACTGCTGTTCTAGATGACGAGGTTTCAGAGAGGTTAATGGCTACATGTAGTATGAAGGGACCAGAGAAAGACATTCCCGGCCGCCTTGCCTCAACTAACAACCATCAAACCCTGTAGCAATAGGCGTGTCAGGGCTCATCATGGCTGGCGCACAGGGAATCCTGATTTTGAACCTAGGAAAATGAAGACATGGGCAAGCAACAAATTTACGTTGTCTTGCCTCTCATCCCCAGCACTTAGACTGTTTACTTTCACATAGTTCACGATACGCCCCATTCAATTTTCAATATCCTTCGCTCACTCAATCACTCGCTGCATTCACCCGTCCCCGTACCCACTTACCACATTCACTAGGAATTCCACACCTTGCCTTACTTAGCACCCGCTGCAATTCTAGGCAGACCTTTTTGGTACTGTGTTAAAGAATCCCCCACACTTCGCAGGGAAAGTCAAAAAGGCTCGAATCGGTTCGTATTGAGACACCCTCGGCCAGCATTATTTGTGCTTTCTTGTGCCTGTGCCGACGAGGATTATTAAGTGACAGTAAGCTTGCCTTTTCCGCCGCATTCATAGGGCACTGTCATGATGTTTGCATATATCCATAATCCGTATTGAGATATCCCACATAATATACATATTACCTCCACCGCCCCCTCCCTCCAGCTCCCCTCACCTCTTCTTAAAATTCATCCCATCCTCCTATCCTTCTGTCGTTCGAGTTGTTTATACTCTTACCCCAATCATCTACAATACCTTCGTTATACTTGTTTCTGTGGACGCTGGCATATTCCACAAAAATTTACTATATCACCAACCCACCCCGATACCTATCTATACATACCATACCATACACCTTGATAGACGCATTTCATTCCCCATCTGATAGACGATCCGTTTACCGACATGATGACATCTACAGTTATTCACGCCGCCCAGAACCCCCCCGCATTTACAAATACTGGTTCTGCCACACACCCGGGCCGACCAAACACCCGAACTTCTGCCTGCAGTACTCGAAGGGCTTCACGACGGAGAAGCCACGCGCAGCTTCCTACACAAAGCTCATCCTCAGCGTCGTCGTCCTCACAGCAATTCTACAGCTCGGCGGAGTCGATTGCTAGGCGGATACAGAGGACCCCTTCAGCGGTCGCGAAACGATTGTTTGCCCACGCCGTTTCGACAACGTCTTCGTTTTCAGGCAGCCGGAAGTCACAGGAACCCTCACAGTCCTCATCTTCCAAAATGCGAGTTTCGAGAGCAATGGGTGGTGGAATGTCTGGCATTCCTGGCCACCGCTCGGGTTCACATTCCCGGCACCTTTCGCTGCCGCAGCCAATAAGCAGTAGCAACAGCAGCAGTAACTGCAACAGTAGGACGGGACATCTCTCGCCAGCATGGACAAGCGGGAGCAGTAACTCACAAGACTGCAGGTCGGCGAGAATGTTGACGTCAGAAAAACCGCAGGCTGCGACGAGTGGAGGAGCGGTTACGATGACGATCCAGCTTGCCGAACCAATGTTGTTCTTGCAGGGGTTCGACCAGAGTGATCACTCGAATAGGACACCGGCGATGTTGCGAGGATGTCTGGTGTTGAGAATAACGAAACCGACGAAGATCAAGGTTATTAGTTTGACGTTCCAAGGAAAGGCAACGACCGAGTGGCCAGAAGGTATATACTTGCAGAAGCCCTATATTCCATAATAATGACGATGGAGAAGTTGACTGACATTCCGGAAAATTCTAGGCATCCCGCCAAAGAAAGCCGAGTATCGGGAGGAGAAGGAGATCATGAAACATACATGGCCGTTCTTCAATGCCCAGTTTGCAACTGCCGAAGTCGGTCATTGTGCGGACTCTTGTCGGCTTTACAAGAGCTCCAGTGATAGCACTCCATCGCTTACCTCTGCGATTGGAAACTTGGCACGCTCTGCAGCCCCCCTTGGCATTACACCCGCGATGGCCGGATCCGCATCAGAGCGCCGCCTATCGCTGCAGCTCTCCCAGTCGCGAAGTTTCAGCAAAGGCGAATCACCGAATAGCGGCTCCGTGGCACAACGCGGCTACCGAGTCTTCCAACCGGGTGATTATATCTACAACTTTGAGTTACCGCTCGAAAGTTGTCTACCAGAGACGATCGATGTGGGTATGGGGTCTGTAAAGTATGAGTTGGAGGGTGTTATTGAGAGGCCAGGAGCATTTCGACCAAAATTGGTGGGAAAGAAGGATGTGACGCTCATCAGATGTCCTGCTGAGTCGAGCTTGGAGTGTTCGGAGCCCATTGCGATTAGTCGCACGTGGGAGGATCAGCTCCATTATGACATCGTCATCTCCGGCAAATCTTTCCCGCTAGGATCGAAAATCCCCATTGCGTTCAAGTTGACGCCACTTGCGAAAGTCCGGTGCCATCGAATCAAAATATTCATCACGGAGAACATCGAATATTCTTGTAAGAATAAGAAAGTGCATCGATTAGACCCGACGAAGAAGGTCCAATTATATGAGAAGAGAGCCGACGGACCGGCATCATCAACATTTACGGGATCGCATGCCAGGGTAATTGCTGGAGGTGGATTTGACCCAAGCCAGACTGCTGGGGAAGGACAAAATATCGATGCCGGGAATGGGACAGACAGTTTGCTCGGCGATTTGAATGGGGAGCAGAATATTGGGCCTACTGAGATGGAGTTTTCGGTTCAGCTCCCTGGCTGTAACGCGAAGGAGAAGGACCGGATACATTTTGATACTACATATCAAAATATCCAGGTCCATCATTGGATTAAGGTATGAACCTTACCGTCATAGTTTGTCTCGTTTCGTAAACTAACGCAAACTTTATAGATTGTGATGCGTCTGAGCAAAACAGACCCTAAGGACCCCACAAAGCGCCGTCATTTTGAAATCTCTATTGATTCCCCGTTTCATATTCTCTCATGTCGTGCAGCCGGAGAAAACACCGACCTTCCGGCCTACGACAGCAATAATTCGGGCCAAAATACTGGTGGTACCTGCACCTGCCCACCTCTTAGTCGCCGAAACTCGCCCAGGGAGGCAACCCCTACAATTTCCTCATCAAGGAGCTCAAGTTTAACATTGGCCGGGTCTGCAAATGACAGCCCGCCACCTTTTGACCCCAACAGCACTGCATCAAGGCCAATGCACCTTATCAGAGTGCCTTCATATCAACCACCTCCGTTCGATCACGACGTCGCCCCGCCGCCACTTGTAACACCTCCTCCACGGTACGATTCTGTGGTTTCGAACGGAGGACTTGCGGATTACTTCCAGAGACTTGCAGATGAGACCGCGGGCGATGTTTCAGACGAAGAAGATGATGGCGGACAGGCTACGCAGAGGAGATTGATGCCCCCTTTGACACCTGGAGGGAGGATTGCAAGGAGTATGGATGAGAGGAGAAGCTGGATGCCGATTGGATTACCAGGACACTAGAAAACGTTTATGGTTGGAATCTACAGGGTTGGATTCTTTGTTTGGGTAGGAGATGACGATTTTATGAACTTTTCCTTTGGGTTTTAGGTGTTATTCTTGCATTTTCATAACGGCTACACAGATGGGTTTGCAGTCCTTACGGGTTTTTTTCTTTTGTCAACTTGTGGATTATATAAATCGGCTTTTCTTTTCGGTACGGTTGAATTAAGTTTAAAATTGGGTCTTGGCTTTGGTGGATGGATTGGGTCATGCAATTTTACTATAAATGTCTTTACTCTTGGTCGCTAATTTCTTTTGTCGATTTTCTTATTTCACCCGATTATCTATTCATATATAGAGTATACCCCACTGTAGTATGTGCAGTTTATGTAGGTACTGGCGGGAGTCTTCTTTCTGTTTTAAAGCTGTATATATCTACTTATTATTTACTTTAGGTGTGCACTTGGTATATCTATTTTATTTTACCTTATATCTCCATGTGCAAATCTGATGATCTCTTCACCTGCTCAGGCTTGGACATTCCCAGAGCCGAAAATCCCGAATCGTTAATTCCAATTACTCAGATCCAAGTGCCGCTATAGCCATAATTTATGATATCTATTATCTATATCTCCTGATTGCTACCGCATCATATTCACGAGGATAAGGTGTACTGGTCACACGAGAAATAATGCATCCGTATGGACCTGCTCGCTTGTGCTGGGCTTATGCGCTGGGGATTCTTCGGGGAATGATGTGCCCCGGAATCGGGTCGGTATGCTTGCTATGCTGTGCTTATTATCCCCGGCCATCCGATGTTTTACCCTACATATCCCCTACCACACAAATGCGTTCCTTTACCTTCACCTCACACCTAGCTTGTTCCTCTTCCGGACCGGGGAGAATTGGGACTTGTTTATTCCATCTCCGGATCCCCTTCACCAGGTAAAGTAGTAATCTGTGCAGCAAACAGGAACGTCGGCATTTGTCATGGCTACCGGCTGGAATTCTGGTAAACGTCCCCCCGGGATTCTGTGTAATCCCCGGAGTAAAGGGTGTTTGAGCTCTATCTGGAACACGATGCGCAGGGGGTGGGGAACAAAAACGTTTGATCTAGATCTGGATCGATGGGTCCCTGCGCCGGTGGCGGTGCTTCTTATTTTTAACTCCGCCGTAGCCCTAACCCTGTGTAGTAGTGGCACAGGAGGGACGACAGTGGGCCGGAGGCGGGGGCGGAGGTGGATACATGGCGAGGCTCACATGATAGCGGGTAGCCCGACTGCTTTAGTGGTGGATGAATACATAAGTACATGTAAGTACATGTATGAGCTATTTGTTACTTGGATCTCTAGGCGCCCACAGAGTAAGGGCTTGTGGCCGAGACCGGATTACAGGAAGGGGCTTGCGTAGTATCTAGTCTCAGTCATTGAAGCTTTGTCTGCGTACAAATGTTTCGATTGGATTTCTATTCCGTGAGTTGTCTCAGGCAATGTGCGCGAAGTGAAAACCTTACGCGTACGGCTCAGGGTCTGGCCACAACCCCCACCTTACCACCTTACCACCCTATTCTATTACCGGCCAAAGGGATAGACATTACTACCCCAAATCCCACAATGGCAAGAGAGTCCCGAAGAATCAATCCAATACAAACCCCGAGTTCTGGGTAACGTTATAGCAAGTTTCCTAACTCACCAATAAGACCGAGGAATCCTAAATCTGTTACCAAAACTAATTACTTTGGGAACGCTTAAGGCCGATACCCAATAATTTGGCATTGATACATGTATGTGTCCTTAATCCAGTGGCAAAGCTGTACAGTATATATGATGTATGTAGGTAGGTACATTGTATTGTAAGACACCTGCTTTGTGGGTCAATGTACCAATGCCCGCTGTATGCTGTGTTCAGTCGAACCCTAGCCTCTAAGAGGAGGAAATAACGTGAGATATCTCCGCAAGTGAATGAGGATTATTAATATGGTTCAATAATCACAAAATCCATAGATTTAATGATTAATCGTCTAGTGACTGCTGCAAGTGTGCTCATGAAGTATCACTCGCCTTGGCGGTGGACTTGGGTAGAGTAGTAGTTTATCGGTCTTAAACTAACCCCCATATCCCCCAAACAAAGCTCAGATAAGCTTGAATATGTGTCTATTGGTGCTATGCCTCTGAGTCTACTCTGCTTCCCTCGCCTTACCCGTACATGTTTGGATCCGTACGATTCGAGTCTCGGTTTTAGTGGCTTTGAAGGGGGGGGGGGGGTTAGTGATGTATCGAGCTGGTATTCTTTCTGTGGCACTCTGGGAGGTTTCGGCTGTAATGATTGTTCGATAACTGCCTTGACCGAACCACAAACATCCGATATCCACGTAGCGGAGAGTTCGTGAATTGAGCATCCTAAGTATTCAGGGATGCATCTGCTGATTACCCATGTATTTATCGTCGCGGACAGCAGTAAACTGTGAACATTCGGGTCTGCAACAGATATGGTTGGTTGTTGAGCTGGCTCATGCCCCCCAAAGTCTAGGCATCATATTGGGCAAACGGCGGTTGAGTGGATAATAAACTCCAAACGCCGGGTAGAGCATGTTAGCTAGAGGTTATAGGCCGTGTGCACCTGTGCCGAGCATGTACCTGTGCCGAGTATCTTATCTGATCTCTAAGGATCAACTCCAAATGGTGGCTAAGATTCTGCCTTTATTACTTATGTAGATCAGATAAGGTGCTCGGCACAGGTACATGCGCGACACAGGTGCATACGTTCTATAGCAGGAAAGGGTCGAAAACTTGCCTGGCCCTCTAGTCTTTTATGGGAGAGAGATGCAGAGAAGCAATGTAGTAGCCAGGAAGTGGTGTAGGATGTAGCTTGTATTGTTGGGACTACAAGGTTTACTAGGGCTATGTAGATTGAGTCTAGATTAGATTAAAAGGGTAAGGTGGGTCGCTACCATCATGCGTTGAGAGGCTGTGGGCTGGTGGTTGTGGAGGGATGGAAATGGGGTGGTCGTGGTGGAGAGGTTCCCCAGCCGCGCATGGGGGTGGGTTCGATCCCTACCCCTGGTGGACTAACTTTTTCTTTTTTTTTCATTATTTTTTCGGCCGTATCTTCTAGGTTGAGTTTATCAATTGCTACAATACAGTGACATAAATCATTGGACAGGCACCAAAAGTTGCCAAATTATGACCTCTACCCACAACGCAGTAGGAGCTCTAAATGTCCAAGATGATAGATTTAAGAAGAAATACATAAATACATGTAGTCTAAATCTATAGGCTTAAACGCTGTTTGACAACCATCAAAAGAGCTAAATTGCTCAGAGTTGGAGCAATTTGTAAATATTTGCCAAGCCCCACACAAAACCAAGTTAGGTCTTGGCCTGACTCCCACAAAAATCTCTACAGCTCTTGCAAAAAATTTAGTTCTAGGAGATGAAGTTTGTAGACACTTAACTGTTTATATGCATACATGTATTGATCGTTCAAGATTTGGCGGTATGATACTAAAGTGTCGAAGGTGGCCATTTTTGGTGATGACTCCTGACCGGGGACTACATGTAAGTGAAGTGCTTACATGTCTGGACGAGATCTCTTTTATATACATGTACTTACATGTACTTACAAAGTATAAACCTTATAACAGATGCATGGTACATTGTATATAGCAGATGCAGGTCGTTGCGATACCTCAAAGCCCAAGGACCTCCCGTCACGGCCATTCCACGCCTCTACTCGCCTAAAAACCGTGTGTGCAACGGTGTCTGGCGTAGAGCGCCAGCAGTTTGGCACATCTTTCCACTGGCCACATGGGGAGTCGAGGAAGAAGCCTGTCTACATATCGCATCTTGCGCCTACATGGCTGATCCCTGTCTCTATAGCCGAGTGACCACCCATGACGCTAATCCCTCTGTACGTACCTCGTACTATCCACCCGTGTAGACAGTACCAGTACATCTTATATGCGCGGTGTTGGGCCTCGTCGTGATCGGTGTTTTCGAGCTAAGGGATTGTTCCGCGGGCCCTAGATAAGCTACATGTACATACTTGTACTTACTTACATGTAGTTAGCTGCATTTAAATGTTGTGTGTACATACGGATATAAAATCCAAGGATATACAGGCCACTTATGCTCAACTGGTATAAGCTTGAGATCAAATCAAAAAGTTCCCCCACCGAATATATCAATAGATAGACTCGGGGGAAAGGGGGGGGGGGAGACATTGTACTTAGTTAAGCTTCATGTAGCTAGGGAATAAGAGCCAGATCGCACCAGCTGTGTACTTGGTACACACATGATGATGTAGTTAAACACACGCGATAAATAGAGCGCCCCCATTCCCCCCTCTCTCCATTCTATCTACAACATCACGACTACACTCACATAAAAACGTTCATTAAATTAATTACCCCCTACGCTCCTTAATTAATTACCCCAATACGCTCCTTGCTAGATACATGCATTAAACCATGACCTCCACCAGCTCCGGCTCCAAGACCATGGCCACCACAGCCAGCTCCATCACAACCAAGTGGCCGCGGCCGCAGCCGCAGCGGGGCAATGGGACAAACAAAAAGAGTAAGAAGGACGGGCAGGAAGTGGGAGAAGGGGATGAAAACCCAGAAGACACAACCGTCATCAGGAATGACATCAAAGTCGACGTAGGTCCATAGATACTTAGATAGTTACACATTCTGTCACAATCACCCCGTCTAGCTATCCACGAGTGATGATACAGAACACTAACCCAATGACCACTGGGCCGGCCATCGTGCAGGAGACGGGGCGCATCGTCCCCCCACAGCGTTACCTCCCCCGCCTCACATACGGCATCATCATAGAGGTAAGCATCCCCCCAAGCCCTGTCGCGGCGCACATATATATACGGGCCCCCACGCTGACCAACAGACCCCGCGCATAAACCCCTATGGAGAGGATGAAGGGCACTTTCTTGCATCCAGCTTTGACGGCGAGTCCTGGGAGTCCGTCAAGGGCCTCACCCTTCTAGTACATTAGCCCCCCAATCCCAATCCCAACCCCCCATTGCCTGTCTATATAATAGCTTGGTTAATCCTACGGCACTCTCTAGGACCGGGCAGCCTACCTGCTTGGCAAAGGGGTGGAAAAGGTTGCTAGGCTCCAGCGCACGGGCGAGGAGGACGGAATCTGGGACGAGGATGGCCCAAAGGAGTGGACGGTAGTTGTTCGGTCATTGGAGGAGATGGAGAAGCTGGAGAGACCCCCCGATGTGGATGAAGAGGAGTATGTCGTCCTGTAGGGTAGGAAGCTAGACGCCAATGATGGGAAGGGGGGGGGGGCTAGAGCATGTACATGTATGGGGGTGAAAAGTGCCACCCGCCGCCGCCCCTGAGAGATTCCAGAGGCGGTGATGGGAGAGAGATGAACTACACATATACATGTCGTTTATCTATTCTTGTAACTTTTAGTGCTTGAATGTAGGTACAGTGTACCTGTTACCAAGCTTGCGGGGAGAGGGCGAAGACACTGGAACAGATGGCCTACATCACACAGGATGAAGAGTAATAACTACCACGTTGTGGGACACCTTCATTACTTTGGAGGCTAGGAGGCCACATATGCTTTACCAGCCAAAGGGCACCTAGACACTCTCTTCTGTCTGTTAAACGCATGCTTATACTGTCCGCTCGTCGGCTGTCAGCAAGATTCGGGGCTGTCAGTTGGTCGAAGATACTATGGACTTCATAGATTCCAACAATCAGCCTCCCCTGAAAACAGATTTTATATATATTCCTGTTTCTCAGCTACTTACTACATGTATATAGTTGGTCGAGCGAGTGCCAACCATTCTTTACCCCCCCCCCCCGTGCCATCCCTTATCAGTCCTCACGCAAAACAATCCAAACGCACGAGTCAAAAACACGCCATCTACAGCTCCAGTTCCAAACCCTACATACTTACATACAAAACAGGCCCCCACCTCCGCGGCCACCATCCAACCCACGTACGTACGTACCTTCTTGGCACCGAGTGATACACCATGACTTGCCCCGCGGAAGGCTACAAAACCCTTACCCCCACCACCACCACCAAGCTACTCATAGATCCGTACGTAAGTATACAAAGGTGGTTTTTTGTTTTGTTTTACCTTTGTTTATATATATGATGTATATATATATATATCCATCCACCGAGTGATAGTCCATGCCCGCCACACACACACACACAAAACGGGCGGCGAAAAAGAAGAGGAAGTTGGAAAGAAAGAGATAAAATAAAATAAAAAATAAAGGTATACGCCGCCCCATCCCATAACGATGATGATAAAAAAGACGAAAAAAAAAAGTGTCTACGAGAGCTAGAAAGCTACGCAAGGTAGACGTAGACATTGTCCTTCACGCGCTCCATGTACTCTTTATCAATCAACCTGTTTTATTTCACACTCATTAGCCACCATCCATCTCCTCGAATTAGAGGGGGGGGGGGAGAGGGAGGGGAGGGAAAACCAACCTCTCAATATTCTTCTTAATATCCACCACATCCAACACGCCCCTATTCTTCGTCTGGTCAATGACGCCCGCCACCAGCTCCGCATGCCTAATCTGCTTCCTCCCCTTCATGATCCTTATGATTGCGGCCTGGGTCTCGTACTGCCTATCCCTCGTCACGCCCTCGTGCGTCTCTCTGTTCTCCTCCTTGGTCTCCTTGAGCTGGATCTGGTTGATCTTTACGCGGAACTTTGGGTCGCTGAAGGCCGTGTTGACGATGAAGCGGTCCGTAGGGGCGACGTCGCGGCCGCGCGGGCTCTTTGCCAGCACGCGGTGCTTCGCGCAGGCCATGCTCTGCAGGGTGCGCGCCAGCTGGTCCTCGGGCAGCTTTGTTGCCGCCTGGAGCTCGCGGAAGGAGAGTGGTGTGCCGGCGGGGGCATCGTTGAAGAGGAGGAGGACCACGGCCTGGAAGGCGGAGAGGACGAGCTCCTTGTTGCCGTTGGGGAAGGACGCCTTGAGGACGCAGTGGGAGAGGTTGTGGCGCCAGACGAGCTTGCGGCCAGAGTGCTTGGCGACGTAGAATTCGTCGAAGGAGGCCGTGTAGGAGGCGAGGTCGGCGGGGATCTCGAGCGGCACTTCGGGGTATGTTGGCCATGCCGAGGCGGAGAGGATGTTGACGTAGAGATCGAGGGGGAGGGAGGCGCCGCGGTGGGACGACTTGAAGGAGGCGACGGCTTCCCGTGACAGGTCTACGTCCTTGAACATGCCCTCGAGGTTGTGCGTGAACCCCGCGCCGCATTCCGTCTTGAGCTTGGAGAGCATCATGCGTTCTGCGTCGGCGCTGGCACTGCGCCCCATGAGGAGGCGCCGGGCAAGGTCCTTCTTGTAGAACGCCTCGAACACATCTTTGCCCTGGATGAAGCGGAACAGGTCCAGTACCCACTCGAGCATGAAGGCCAGCTGTGCGTCGTCGTCGCCGGCCTGTGCGGCGAGTGTGCACAGCTCCGGCGAGGTCGTGGTCGGAAGACCCTTTGTCCCTGTGCGTAGGAGGAGGTCGACGAACTTGGCGATCATCTCTGCGGGCTTGCTGTTGGCCGCCGAGGACACTCCCGGCCGCCGCGCGTTGATGAACTTTGCAAAAGCCTCGCGAAGGGCATAGCCAAGCGTTTCGCACTTGTGAAAAGAGCGTAGGAGAAGCTGGTCAAGCGCGTGCTTGAACTGCAACAGGCGCGGCACCATCTCTTCTGTGCGGGCGTCGTCGTGCACAATGGCCGTGCCCGTGGTAGTGATATGAGATTCCCAGGCGGGGCGGAGGGCATCGCCGGCGGAGCCGACGCGCGAGAGCAGCGTGTACAGGAGGCTGAGGGAGTGCTCGTCGCGATTTGTGAGGAGGGCACCGACGCTGGCTCCATCCGTGAGGATGGGGAGGCGCTTGCGTACCATTTCGTCCTCAATGACAGCGATGAGGTCGCGCTTGGTCGAGTGTTCGAGGTTGAAGCGGTCACAGCGCGCAGTCTCCCGCTCTAGTTGTTTTGTGGTGTTTTTGAGGTAGGATGAGAGCGATTGGCTCTGCGAGTCGTCGGCGCCGAGGCGGGCAAAGTATTTCCGCGAGAAGACGATGAATTCCGGCTCGAAGCCGTAACTGTACATACCCAGGCTTGAGATCATGCGGATGCAGGAAAGGAGATGGATATTGTGCGTCTGGCCCTCGTTGCGGCGATCGTTCTCGAAGAGGGCGAATATGCCGCGGAGGAACATTGGCTTTAGGTTGGGGTCTGTAGCGATATGTTGTCTAAAGAGATCTAGCCCTATAGCTTCTATAGGCTTCTCCCTGGCCGAGGGAAGCAGATACGACCTGTCCAGGTATAAAAATATAGACCGAATCACTCCCTATGAAGCAAATGTCAGAACCCCAATCCCCCCCCCAACGCACAGAGGGAACTCACCAGCTGCTCATTCCACTTTGTCCAAGCGGTCTCAATGGCCTTGACCGTCTCATCCGCGCTACTGCCCGCCCTCCCCACAATCTCGGCCTTCAGCGCCCCACCCACATACTCACCCATCTTGGTCCTCAGCCTCTCGGCCAGCTGTGGGCCCCTCTCTGCACGACAGATGTTCTCCGTGCCCCGGTAGAGCTCCTCCAAGCTCGCCGTAATCCTTTGCCCAGCAAATATAGCTGCCAATGCTGCCTCCAACGATGCCCAAGTCGCGCTGAAATAGGCCTCGGGGTCTCCGCGCCCTGACTTCCGCAGGTTCTTGATCTGCAGCTTGCGCGCTCCGCCGGCATGCGGTTGAAACGGGGGTGGACGGGCCATTGCTGCTGGTGGTGGTGGTGGTGCTGGTGCTGGCGGCCGCGGGGGACTATCCGTCAGGTCGATGATGGTGGGAGCGGTGGTGGGGAAGTTTAGCATGGTGGCCTGAGTGATTATTGTGGTGGGAGCGGGGGGCGGAGCGGGGGTGGGGGTTGGGGTGCTGGACTTTGAGCGCGGACGTTTGCAGGTGGGGTTGTTGGACTGGAGGAATAGGGTTGGGATTGTTGATTGTGTGGTGGGGGGGTCAAAGGGAGATGTGGAGAGGGGCGACTGCTTTCGCTTCTTGCTGGGTGGAGGCGCCGCGTCGGTGGTAGGTACCTTCTCAGGCATGCGGGCTCCACAAGGGGGAGGGGGGGTGGGGGGTGAGGGGTGAGGGGTGGATGTATGTGAGAGCTAGTGATTGATGAGGGGTGGAAGAGGGAGAAGAGGGAGAAGAAGAGGGATGATGGTGATGGTGGGCTGTGATTGTAATGTATGTATTTGAGAGGTGTGGGTGTGGATGAACGGATGAATGAATTGAAATAGTGATGGTGGTGGTGGTGGTGGTGGTGGTGGATGGTATGTAGAGAAGAGGGTGTGGGGGGGAGGAGGGAAGGGTAAGGGAAGGGGCAATGTGTGCTTATAGTTAATTATTCTCGATGATGATGGTGGTGTAGATATTTGTATCATTACACTACGGAGATAACAAGGAGTTTAAAAAAAGCTGAGCTTGCCTGCATTCCCCCGGGGCCGACACCCAAACCTCAACACCATGTGATGTCGAGTTCTCGTGAATAACTTCATTGAACCCTCAACTTGTGTGTATCTGCAGCGGGAATCGGGAATCGAGCACCACCATCGCCGCGTGGTGATCGACTGGCTGGTTGACTACATAGACATCAATCATGTAGCTACTCGGTTCATGAATCTCATGAATCAGATCAATGGATCCACTTCACCTTGAATTGGGCTGTTATAGAGAGAAGAGAAGACTGCATGATGGAGGACATACAAACATGCACCCAGTAATGGATCTCTACAATTGCGTGTAAGCATAACTCTCTACTCTCTGCATGATACATCTCTACTTTTGATGGATGATCTCTCACTCCCTCCTCACACACTTCCCCAGACACTCGACATTCCCCATTTGATATTCCCCCACTTGATATTCCCCATTTGATATTCCTCATTTGATATTCCCCATTTGATATCCCACCTCTGCCAAGCTTCCTCCAAAAAAGCAATTCTTCATCCCCCCCCCCCAGCAAGCTTGAATCTTTCTGAGCCTCATGTAGAAAGAAGCTCTTTTCTCACAACCACCACAACCACAACCACAAACCACTCCACCCACAATCACGACTCCACCCACAATCACGACTCCGCCCATAATAATCACCAACCCCCCTCCCCCTCTCCATAATGTCAGATCTCCGCAACTGGGTATCCGACAATATTATCAAGGTCCGTCTCTCCCTCCCTCCCTCCTTCCTCTCCCTTCCTCCTTCCTCTCCCTTCCTCCACTTACTGACACACACACACCCCAGTTCTCCGGCGCTGCAGATCCCACAATCGTCGAATTCGTCCTTGCCTCTGCAGCCTCTGCAAAGTCCTCAAATGCGCTCAATGACGCCCTAACCCCCTTCCTCGACGGCAGTCCCACCGAAACCCGCCGTTTTACCACAGACCTCTACGAGCGCGTCGGCCGCAAATCCTCCAGTAGTACATCGAAACGGCCACCGGCGGAGAAGAAGAAGAAGTATGCACTGCTGGCCATGGTGGATGACGATGAGGACGCGGCAATGATGCCCCCCCCGCCGTCATCATCGACAACAGCAGCAGCAACAACGCGAGAAAAGAGCAGCAAGGAGAAGCGCCGAGATGCACGGAAGGAGGAGCGGCGGGAGCGGGAGTCGTCGAGTAGGGGGGACAAGGAGTCATCGGGTCGAGACCGGGAACGGGAACGGGACCGGGACCGGGAGCGAGATAAAGACAAAGACCGCCGAGACGACAGGGACAAGGACCGTCGCACCAAGCGTATCCGCCGCAAAGACTCCACCGACGACCGCTGGGGCGACGAGGAGCTCTCGGACCAGGACTACCCCGAAGACGACCACCCCTCACACGACGACGACGCTAGCCCCCCCAGTAAGCGTGCTCGTGTCGACGACGCCACCGACGATGCGGAGGCCCTCGACGAGGAGGAACTGGCAGAGCTCAACCGCCTCAAGGACCTCAAGGAGCGTGACGAGTTTGCAAAACGCCTCAAGGACAAGGATGACCAAAAGACCAAGAAGCTCGTCGAGGACCGCTCCTCGACAAAAGACGGCAAGCTCCTCGCGCAGCGCCGAGCCCTCGCCGACGACGCAACGGCCCGGAGCGCTGCTCTGCCGGACCTCCGAGAGCGCTCCCGCCAGGAGTACCTCAAGAAGCGAGAGCTCGAGCGGCTGGCGCTGCTCCGGAAGGAGGTGGCCGAGGAGCAGCATGAGCTGCGCACCAACCCGGACCTGACGCGGCGCGAGAAGGATGAGTTTGCAAAAAACAAGGAGATCCTGCGGCTGGCGGAGGAGCGGCTGAGGGTCGACGACCATCTAGACGGGTACATGCTGCCTGAGGACTACATCACGGAGAAGGGCAAGATCGACATGAAGAAGAAGGAGAAGGCGCTGTACGAGCGGTACGTGGAGCGCGGCGACGACGGGCAGGAGAAGTTTGTCACGGAGCAGGAGGAGTGGGAGCAGCACCAGGCGGAGAAGGCGCGTGCACAGGTTCGCCGCGCGGAGAGGGTGGACGAGGGCGACTACGAGTATGTCTTTGACGACTCGCAGCAGCTAAAGTTTGTGCTCGAGAACACGGATTTCGACAAGAACTCCATCTTCTCGAGCAAGGAGCAGCAGCAGATGGAGCAGCAGCTCAAGGCCGCCGAGAACAAGGCGAAAACCATCGAGGAGACACGGAAATCATTACCCATCTACGAATGGCGCCAGCGCTTTCTCGACGCCGTCGAGCAATACCAAGTCCTCATCATCGTCGGCGAGACCGGCTCCGGAAAGACCACACAGCTCCCCCAATACCTCCACGAAGCCGGCTACACCAAGGGCGGGCTCAAGGTCGGGTGCACGCAGCCCCGCCGTGTCGCCGCAATGTCCGTCGCCGCCCGTGTCGCCGAAGAGATGGGTGTCAAGGTCGGCAACGAGGTCGGGTACTCCATCCGATTCGAGGACGCAACGTCGGACAAGACAGTCCTCAAGTACATGACGGACGGA
Source organism: Morchella sp. 2015-shanyang (assembly GCA_024713795.1). Classification (NCBI taxonomy): domain Eukaryota; kingdom Fungi; phylum Ascomycota; class Pezizomycetes; order Pezizales; family Morchellaceae; genus Morchella; species Morchella sp. 2015-shanyang. The sequence continues at coordinate 850,717 of JAMGZB010000019.1, read as the reverse complement.
ATGCTGCTGCGAGAGTTTCTCACCGAGCCCGACCTGGGCGGATACTCTGCGCTCATGATCGACGAGGCCCACGAACGCACGCTCTCCACCGACATCCTCTTTGGCCTGGTCAAGGACATTGCGCGCTTCCGCCCCGAGCTCAAGCTCCTCATCTCCTCGGCCACCATGGACGCGCAGAAGTTCTCGCAGTACTTTGACGATGCGCCCATCTTCAACATCCCCGGGCGGCGGTACCCCGTCGACGTGCACTACACGCAGCAGCCCGAGGCCAACTACCTCAACGCCGCCATCACCACAATCTTCCAGATCCACACCACCACGCCGCCGCAAGGCGACATCCTCGTCTTCCTCACGGGCCAGGACGAGATCGACGCCGCCGAGCAGAACCTGCAGGAGACGTGCCGCAAGCTCGGAAACAAGATACGCGAGATGATCATCTGCCCCATCTACGCCAACCTGCCCTCGGAGCTGCAGGCAAAGATCTTTGAGCCCACGCCCGCGGGCGCGCGCAAGGTGGTGCTCGCGACAAACATCGCCGAGACATCCCTCACCATCGACGGCATCGTCTACGTCATCGACCCGGGCTTCGTCAAGGAGAACGTCTACAACCCCCGCACGGGCATGGAGTCGCTCGTTGTGACGCCGTGCTCCCGCGCGGCCGCCAAGCAGCGGATGGGCCGTGCGGGGCGCGTGGGGCCCGGAAAGTGCTTCCGGCTGTACACAAAGTGGGCCTACCAGAACGAGCTGGACGAGAACACGACGCCCGAGATCCAGCGCACAAACCTCAACAGCGTTGTGCTGCTGCTCAAGTCGCTGGGCATCAACGACCTGATCGAGTTTGACTTTATGGACCCTCCGCCGGCGGAGACGCTGATCCGCGCGCTCGAGAACCTGTACGCCCTGGGCGCACTCAACGACAAGGGCGAGCTGACCAAGATTGGGCGCCAGATGGCCGAGTTCCCCACGGACCCCATGCTCGCAAAGTCCATCCTCGCAGCCTCGACCTACGGCTGCGTTGAGGAGATCCTATCCATCATCGCCATGCTCGGCGAGTCCTCGGCGCTCTTCTACCGGCCCAAGGACAAGAAGTTCCACGCGGACCAGGCACGCGCGCGGTTCACAGTGCGCGACGGCGGCGACCACGTGACGCTGCTCAACATCTGGAACCAGTGGGTCGACACAAACTTCTCGTACGTGTGGGCGCGCGAGAACTTTCTGCAGTTCCGAGCGCTGGGGCGGGCGCGCGACGTGCGCGACCAGCTGGCACGCCTGTGCGAGCGCGTCGAGGTCGAGGCGTCGTCGTGCGGGCAGAGCAACGTGGTGCCCATCCAGAAGGCCGTCACGGCGGGCTTCTTCCCGAACGCGGCGCGGCTCCAGAGGGGCGGCGACACATACCGCACCGTCAAGAACGGGCAGACGGTCCACGTTCACCCCAGCAGCTGCCTGTTTGAGGTCAACCCAAAGTGGCTCATCTATTACGAGCTGGTGCTGACGAGTATGTCCCCCCCCCCCTTCTGAGGAAAAGTGAGCACGAGACTAACTAACGGTGAACAGGTAAGGAGTTTATGCGCAATGTGATGCCCCTGCAGCCCGAGTGGCTCGTCGAGGTGGCGCCGCACTACCATAAGAAGAAGGACCTCGAGACGCTGGGCACGAACAAGAAGATGCCGAAGGGGCAGGGCGCGGCGGCCGAGAAGGCGTAGTGAGTGGTAGTGGGTGGACGGGTGGGTTATGGGTCTTGTATACTAGCTAGCTAGGGCGTATGTATGTAATGTACTGGATAAGACAGTACTTGGGCGGTAATGATAGTGGATGTTTGTGCGCAGGTAGAAGTGTGTGTGGGATCATGGGGCGTCACTCGATCGTTGTGGATATACCCGCACCACAGAACCGAAACGCACCGAAACCCAGCCCGACGAGACGAGTATAGACACCCCGTTCACAAACAATCAACCCACCCACCCACCCACACACCCACCTACAGGGCAGAGGCAAGGTCCTTGAATCAAGCACATGTACACAGCGAGCTTACACACGTCTATACAGGCCCGGCCCTGGGGCATACAACCCAACCCCGAGCAGTGGGCAGCACACAGAACCTACTGCGGCCAGATACTTGTACATACCTGTACTTGTGGAAAGGGCCAGGAGTCTTGATATCATACCGTTGCAGCTGCACTCACACGTACACACCGGTGCGTGCGTATCCTTACGCCGTACAGGAATCACGGGATATCACTCGCTGCCAATATCAATCCAGTCAGTCGGTCAGTCACGGAAAACCACAACCACCACCACCACAGACGGGGAGATAAAGATGGCAGTATGGCAGTGTATGTGTATATATATCGGCGATGATTATAGCTAAGACGGTCACGCTCTCAGACACAACACAGACCCTGCCACACCCACGAACAAAGAAAAGAAAAGAACAGAACAGGAACCCAAGTTAACCTCCTCAACCACCCCCCAACCACCTCAACACCTCCCTCTCCCCTCTCCCCACAACACCATGGCCGAATTCACATTCACCGCCGCAGCCCCGGCAAGCCTCGTCTTCGGCAGCAGCAGCAGCAGCAGCAGCAGCCGCCCAACGCGCACCGCCGCCGCCGCCGCCGCAAAGCCACCCCCCGCCAGTTTCGGAACGCACGCAAAGCGCCTCACGGCCGCGCGCAAGAAAGGTATGCGATGAGCGGTGTCCCAGTCAGTCAGTCTTTGTGTTTCTAACCGTACCAGCAACGCCAAAGACGAGGGGCGCCGTCATTAGCCCCGATGATGATGAGATACTCCCCGCCATCACTAGCCCCGACGATGATGATGACATGCTCCCCGCCCCCGCCGCCCGCAAGAGTACAGGCGCCGCTGCGGGTGGCTCCCGGAGCGCTTTTGATGTCCTCTTCGCTGCGCGCGACGCCCCCGCCCCCGCCCCCGCCGCGCCGAAGCCAAGGGGCCTCAAGCTGAAGCTGAAGCCCAAGCCCAAGCCCGCACCCACGCCCGAGCCTGAGCCCCCCAAGCCCGCCCGCCCCATCCGCAAACCGTTCGAGAAACGTGCCACCACCGCTACACAGGCCCCCCCGGCAGTCGACATATCAACAGCGGACCTGAGCGCAATCATGCGCCGCGTCAAGAGCGCAAGCGCCACCCCACCACCACCACCCGCAGCAGCAGGGCAAGCACAGACCTCCACGACGCCCGCTGGCTGGCCGCTCGGGCTCTCCGTGATGAGCGCTGACGGGGTGCTTGCACCCGTACCGGTGCCCGCGCCGCCTCCCGCGCTAGGGATCTTTGCGAGGCTGGGGCCCGCTGAGATGACGGGGTTTACGTTCGGGGCGGTCCTTGAGCCAGAGCAGCAGCAGCAGCAGCCGTATAGCCCGCCGTTGCCCGGCCCGCCAGAGTGGTACAGTTCGCGGCCTATCCCGCCGGTGCTGAGTCCGCCGTTGCCCGGTCCGCCAGAGTGGTACAGTCCGCGGCCAATCCCGCCGGTGCTGAGTCCGCAGCTGGGGCACAGTCCGCCGGTGCTGAGCCCGCAAAGGGTTGATAGTCCGCAGAGGGACCTGAGCCCGCTGATGGGATTTTTAGGTCTGCAGCTGCAGCAAGCACCCAGCAGTCCGCAGCCGATACCCGCCCCCCGCCCTGTGGCACCACAACCGCCCCCCGCACCCGCACCACCGCTCGCAGCCCCTCCCACCACCACCACCCTACCCCCAATCCCCCTCCGCCCACACCTGACCGCGCCCAGCATCTCCCTCGACGCACTAACCACCACCTGGACACACTCGCTCGAGACGCACACATCGCTCTTCGCGCATCACGCCGCGGCCGTCCGCCGCTACGACCACACCCTGCACACGCACGACTCACGCATCGCCGCGCTGTCGCAGTGCGCCACGGCCGCCGACCACAGCTCCCGCGCGCTGGACCGCGCACTCGACGCCCTCGCCGCGGACCAGACACACCTTGGCGAGGTGCTCGAGTGGTACGGCGCCCTGCTGGACACGCAGCTTGTTGGGTGGGCGGCGGTGGACGCGGAGCGCGGGGGGATCATGCGCATGGCTGTGGGCGTGGCCGAGGGCGTCGACGCGCTTGTTGGCGGCGGCGCTGAGATGGTGGCGGCGCTGAATGGAGTGCGGGTGGGCGGGCAGGTTGGTTCCCCTTCCCCTCTGAACTGTGTGTGTTTTGGGCTGGGCTGATGGGCGGGCAGATGGGTGGTGTCGTACAGATATTGAATAACCATCTGTCGGCGCTGGAGTGGATTGACGGGCATACGGCCGCGCTGGTGAGTCTCTCTCTCTCTCTCTGTACTGATATTGATATTGATACTGACACGGACACGGACAGGGTGCGAAAATCACAGACGCACAGAGGAGTGTCCCTGACGTGGACGACGACGGCGACGAGGACATGCGGCGTATGTTCTGCTCTGCGCCTGGGTGGTGAGGGTTGTGTAGGTATTTTTTTTTAATTTAATTATTTATTTATTTAGTTGGTTATTTAGTTGGTTATTTAGTTGGTTATATAGTTGGTTATATACCATACATACATGCACGGGTCCCCTCTCTCTTCCCTCTAGACGGACATCAGATAGGTAGTATATAAGGCCGTAACCTAACTATCCAAGCAGAGTTGGGGGGAGGGGGGGCATTGTAGTTAACTAAGCCCGGACCTCAGCTGCCAGATGTTGTTTGGCTATGTACTGTAGACAGCACAGCACGAGACTCCTGGCTTGACTCGAGTACGTGCCTTATATTAGTTCAGTACCCGTAGATACAATATAAAACAGTCACATATCTACAACGCCCCATATAAAGGACCCCATTAGGCTGCTGTGCCCTCTTCCACGCCGGGGGTCGTTGGTACGTGCCAGACAGGTACCGAGTGACTGCCCATGACTGCGCAACGACAGCGACAACGCACCGCACCGCAAGGTCTTCCCAGCATAAGCATGGCACGACCACGACCACCCCTTCTTCCCCTTCCCCTCCACGCATGCCCACACACATAGAACTCCCCAGGTAACCAAAAAATAGACTCATATTTTCTTTCTCTTTCTCCTTCCCTTTCTCTCTGATCTAGACATTATACAGTACTTACTTGGTTAACCCCCTCCCACTCCCACCAATACATTTTTTTCTTCCATTTTTTCCATTCCCCTGCCTGCCATATGACATTTCCATACAAATAACCATAAACTAGCATACACGTTACTGTAATATCTGATATCATGATACCCTTTATAAAAAAGAAAATAGCGATAAATAAGGGGGGGGGGGAACAAAATATCATCAATGAGGAATCTAATGTAAAAAAACAAAACCCAGAAGCAAAAAATAAAATAAAAAGGAAACAAGAAGAAGAAGGGTTTAGAGTATATAAAATGTCGCGAATTCCCCAAAGTGTACAAACTCCCAGTAACCCCCTCCCCCCCTCTCCCACCCAGCCAGCCAGCGAACCGCCTACCCCAGGTAATTATTCCCTTCCCCGAAAAACGGACTCCCATGAAGGGAGGACAAGTCTCGAGACAATGGGTGAAATATACATTAATCGGCCTTGCTGAATGCGCAAAAGAAACACACACAAACATTCGGCTGGAAAATGTACAAAAAAGAAAGAAAAAAAAAAGATAACAACACCCACACCTCCCAAACATGCAATAATTAGTCCGAGACGAACAGTACTCCGAATCCCCCCTTTTTTTCATGTAAACACATTATCTTAACGGAGACTGAACATCCTTCACACCTCGCTTAAGAACCTCCTCAAGGGGCCATCTGGGTGGTGATACAATTCCCCTTTTCCTCATCTCCTTCTCGTCTTCGCGAGTGACACCAGGCGGTAGTGGAACAGCACCACCAGCAATGCCGCTCGAAAACTTGAGTTGCAAAACATCGCCAATTTCATCGCAGGCAGTCAAAAGCCTATCTAGATCGTCTTTGGTGTGGGCAGCAGAGACACAGAACCGAGCTCTTGAGCTAACAAGGGGGGTGGCAGGGTATCCAACAACGACGACAGCAATCTTTCGTCGCAACATCTCATGTGAAAAGGCTGGAATCTTGGCAGGGTTGTACAACATGACAGGAATAATAGGGGAATCGTCTTGACCGTAAACAATAAATCCAAGCCGTTTCAAACCTAGACGAAGGTATCGAGAGTTAAAGGCCAGACGCTGCAGACGCTCTTCGCCCTGGCCAGGAACAAGATCTCCAGAGATGATACGCAGAGACGATGAGATTTGCATCAGTACCGGGGGTGCCGGTGACTCGCCATAAACACTACCCGCATTAGAAGTCCGAAGTTTATCAATGACGTGTTTGTCTGCAGCAATATATCCACCATTGGCACCGAAAGACTTGGTCAGGGTTCCCATGAGAATATCAACTTCGGATGGATCAATGTCAAAGTAATCACAGATGCCGCGGCCCCTTGGCCCCAATGCACCAATAGAGTGAGCCTCATCGATGAATAGGTTGAACTTGTAGATGCGTTTGAGCTCCAACAGTCCTGGAAGATTGCACATGGTTCCCTCCATCGAGTAAAGACCTTCAACAACAACGAGGATCTTTTTCCAAGGGCGGTGTGTTCTTGGTTGGCCCTGAGAAATTTGTTCCCTCAAAAGACGCTCCAAATCATTCATATCGTTGTGCTTAAACATTCCAATCACGGCACCAGAAAGACGAGCCCCAAAACGAATGGAGGCGTGGTTCAACTCGTCGGAAATGATCAAACATCCCTTTCCAACCAAGGCAGAGAAGGCAGTTGAGTTTGTAACATAACCCATGGAGAAAATCATTGCAGAGGGTTTTCCAACGAAATCGGCAATCAGTTTTTCAACATCAGTATGGAGATCCGAGGTACCCGCATCGATACGAGAGCTTGCAGAGGACATTCCATAACGTCTAACGCAATCCTCCACAGCATCTGCACAGGGACCTACTGATTGGGCAAACCCGAGGTAGTTGTACGAGCTCATATTCAGGGCCTCTGTTTGTGTGCCAGTAAGCCTGAATGTAAGGTTAAAATCATCCGACACGCGGTCCAAGAGGGTAATGAAACGGCCCGGAACACCCGTAATAGGACGTGCGAAGCAATCACTAATCCGCATCTTCAATCGGCGGACGTAAAAGTTGTCAAAGTCACTGTTCAAAGCTGCATAGCCCTGGTAAAAAGCAAAAGAGGTGCGTCAGCTTTCGTCATCAACCGTTGCACTGCCAACAACAACAACAACAACAGTGACCACCTACATTTTGAGCCTTCAGATGCTTGTAATTTTGATCCTTGAACCTCTTGCCAAAGAAATCCCGAACGTGTCCGAATACAATCAATACGAGATACGAGATGTACGTCGTAAGCAGAAAGTAGTACGGCGGCTCATCCTCGACAGGGTCCTCGACTGGTGCCCCTTTGGGGTGTTGTGAGATACACTTGTGGCTTGCGTGGCCTAAGGGACCAAACTGTGCATGCTCTCTCGCCAACTTCCTCGCAGCTTCCGGAGAAGGGGGTGAAAACAACATCGTAGGTGTATCCGACAGTTTATCCGCGGTAGCAGTTGAAAGGGAGATAGTTGGCAAGGACACCGAGGGAGAGAGGCTGCGGGCGTTGTTCTGCTCCTGGGCAGCTAGGAGAGAGGCAGAGGCCGAAATATGGGCCGGAAGGGAGTACGCAGCTTTCGGTGATGAAGAGAAGAACTGGGCCACCTTAGCAGCAGTGTTACGAGAGGAAGAAGGTGAGCGTTTGCGCGGAGCGTCGATAGGGATAGGAGCCGTCGCGGACGTCGCGGACGAAGACGAGAACGGATTACGAGGCATCCCGTGTCGAATTGGGTAACTGTCTTAAGAAATTGAGGCTGCAGATAGATGTTATCTTGTAGTACTAGCGTCGATGAGGTCGATTTTTTATTTCAGCCAACACATTAGTGTGGTTGAATGATTAAAAGGGGTGGTTTTGCGTTGACACAACTCTCTTTCCTATCACTCGGGGGGCCTGTTCCTGAAGATCTCTCCCAACAACAACACAAGTGCCAATCAACGTGTAGTGGAAACACAAGGAAGCTTAAGCGTAACCAGCGGTAGTGAAAGGGTTTGAAGGAGGGGCAATAGCAGGTGGAACGTGTTGACGGGAGAGCAACAGTGGGATCCAAGGTCAGGAACGAGGGGGGTGGGAAAGAGTGGAAGGAGGTTGGGTTGGGGGGAGAAAGAGGAAGAGGAAAAGAAAGTAAGCGAAATAAGCCTGAACAGGAGACAGTAGTTTATTTAGTTAAAGAACGAGTCTCCACCAGAAAAAGGGAGACATGAAAAAAAAAAAAGCCTCGGAACAGAAACAGCCAGACATCCTTTGCCTGCATGCGTCAGTTAACTACATGTACCTAACAATCAACGACAACGGCTTCTATGGCTTCCGAGTAACTGTAACCTACAAACAATTTCTTAAACAGCTTTCCAATTGGCCCTGTCTGGAAATCAGTGTGTAGGGAAGATACCCAAAAAGAGTAAAGGAAAAATATTAAGCACAAAATTAAAGGGTGGACCTGGTGGACCTGGTGGGACAGCTCAACCATTATCCCCTTGCTATTCCCGAACGGTGATATGAACGAATGAATGGGGCTAACCTATCCGGCCCGGTCTCGGTCCCGGCATATCATGTAATTTCCGAACGTGCTGACCCCGTCCTCTTGAGAATTTTATGGGGGATGTTCTGAGTAGTAAACAGCCCCCAAAATGAGGATAAAACCACTCACCCCCCCTGGATACATACATGTAGCTAATATGCAGTTAATAGTGACTTTCCCACTTGTAATCACATCATACTGCCATATTGCTTTCCACAAAGTTACTGATTTGAAATCACTCTATTATTTACTTGCTAACCATTACATACACGATACTACTCCACCTATCACCGAAGCGAGACGGACTCAAGTCGCGTGGTAAGATCTGCACTTTATTAAAGATTCAAGAAATACCAAGTTCGCTTATGGAACTTCATCGGTTTTTGACGCCGAATATGGAGTATGACCCCACAACGGAGAGCACGGACGGACACAACCCAAGAGCGGTTAATACAAATCACTAACCCGTTCGTTATTCTCTGAAGTACCACTTGCAACAAAAGTATGTATGTAGGCGTCTATGAATTGTTGTTGGTATGCTTGGGAAGGGTCTAAGGAGAAGAAGCTCGTCCCTCGATTACTAGTGCAGGACCCAAGGACCTTTAAACCTTCTAGGATTTTGGGATGCTTCTTTCCAAAAATATGTTTCCACCAAAATCGGTTCCGAGGGGCGGATGTCCGCCATCATGGCGTAACCGGGGATGCGTAGCAGATCAGAAAGACTCATTTCACCACCAGAAGCCATCTGCATATGTGCATGAAAGAAATGAGGGGTAGATAAGTATCGATATTTCCTTTTTATCTTATCGATCAGAAACGCGGGACCGGCAACGATAAGAGGAGACGTTGAAATCATAAGATCTGTCAGTAGATGACATCATGATATCATGCGTTATTCAATAGAACTTGCCCTGAACTTGTCTCGGTTCGGGGCCGGAGGAAGGGGGGAAACCTTGGATTTTTTCAAGCGAGTGATTCCCTGTGATACTGACAACACCAGAGTAAAAAGATGGTAGGGTGGTGGCGCCAGTCAATGCTAATCCTTGCGTGCAACGATCGGGTCTCTCGGGCTGCATGCATGGATGATGGATACCACGGGTTCTCGCGTGGTTGTTTAGCTCTTGTGAAAAAGAATGCATCCTCCGAAGAATGTTCTACAAAGAGACAACCTGATACCTACATGTAAACACACGAGACAGCGTTTGAACTGAACCTCTTTTAACCACGCCTCGACAGGTATTGTGTAGCTGAAAAGATAGAGGGCAGCTGAGTGACTTATAGCTTACTAATTATTGTAAAGCTGCGAATCTGTGGCAAGATTAAAAATGTTGACTCAAACGCCAAACTCCTGGAGCACAAACTTTTCGTGGCTAAATGTCTTGGTACTGTGGGTGCACATCTCACGTAAACTATATGGAACGCATTTGTTTTGAGGAAGAAAGAGAAGGGGGGGGGGGGGGGGGAGGGAGGAGGAGGGAGGGAGGAGGAGGATGGGAAAAGCGGTGAGAAGGGGGAGCAGGGAAGCTAAATAATGGCATTTCTGACAACTGTATGTAACCCTAAGTCTAGATGTGGATGGGTCGATAAGAGTAGAGATCACACGATCTTTCTATATAGGGTCACCTGGAAATGAGAGAGGAGAAGAAAAAGAGTGGGCGGGAAGGTGGACAGAAACCTCAAGAGAGAGAAAACGCCAATCTTAACCAGCTTGGTACGTGGCAGCGGTACATGCCTTTGACATTGTTAACAAGCCTAACAAACTGGCTGGTAAATATGGAGGCTCACTTCAAGAGGAGAAGGGGCAAAACACAATCGGCGACCCAACTGAACTACATGAGGGTATCTAGATTTCACTCCCCAGACTCCAGCCCCTTTCCAGCCTTGCGTTCTTTACGCCTCCAAGACAAGGTCTGTTGGATAGTGCCTGCCACTGTCTGGTCACGGCAGTGATCTTGATTGGACGATTCTTGGCCCCAAGTATATACCTAGCGTACATACATAATCCCTAGAGTGCACAGATCTGCTGTGTGGAAACTCAAACAAAAATCTTTTCTCTGCATCATCACGAAAAACATCGAAACCGAAATCCTTTGTCCTCTCTTGTCGCCTTAATCGCCGGATCTATCAGAATAGGTGTTGCACATTGAACAGAACACTGCACTCTCTTTACTGTACAATACAGCATAAGTGCATAGTATTGGTAAAGTTCTTGTATGTTCGTCTGATTTTATTTCGGTGTATCCAACAGAGACAGAGGACGAAAGTACACAAATCTAGCCGGTCTTTTATCTTTCGATCCTCTGGTCTCTCTCATCTCCTGCATTTAGTATCTGCAACAACAACAAAACTGACGTTTCCCTGCAAGTTGAACAGCAGTAGCAACAAGCAACAACTCAACATCGACCCCCTCCTCCCCCACTACAATAACTCAGCATCCCCTTCCGCAGCTCCATCATTACGGTACTGTATTCACGGCGGTCGATAAGGTTTACCCGTTGTAGATGCTACCAGCAAACATGTCTACAACAGCATCATCAGCCGTTGTGCCTCCATCTGGCACTCCCCAGTCCCCAAGAACGGGTCGCCTTCGTGGTCTCTCTTACCTCCGCCACTACGCCCATGGCCATAATCACTCGACGTCGCCCGCGGCTCCCACTGTAACCCCCGCTAATGCTAGCTCAAATTCAAGTAACAACCACAATAACAATATAATGAACAATCATACTCCCACTTCCCCCTCATTTCCGCCATCCCAGCCGACAGCAACGGTTCCACGACAGCGGTCAACCTCGCCGCTCAACAACACAGCTTCAAACGCGTGGTTACCAACCGTGAGCGGTATCAGTGGGCTTTCTCGTGTAGCTTCACAGCCCTCAGCAGAGCTCTCAAACACACCAGGCGTGGTTTCAAACGGCTCGTCTGGTGTTCGCGCCTCTGCCGGTCCCGGGGCAGTGGGATCTATCGACGAGACGATCTCCAATCCCCTTGATCCCGCACTACCGACTACTCAAGGACATTCGAACGCCCCACTTGTCCGTAGTCCTAGTAATACTGCTAGAGCTACTCAGGCAAATGAGCCTGCAGCATCGATCCGTTTTATTCCTCACATTGACAATCGGGCATCTCGTGAATCTCTAATCTTTCCTCCTGTCGAACGTACACTGAGATTTAAAGATGAACGGATTAGGGTGGGTCGCTACAGCGATAGGGACTCCTCAAATCCATCTGCACCGGTGGGGTTTAAGTCAAAGGTCGTTTCTCGACGACATTGCGAGTTTTGGTGCGATGCGGGCCAATGGTATGTTAGGGACGTTAAGAGTTCAAGTGGGACCTTCTTGAATCATATCAGGCTTTCTGCGCCGGGAAATGAAAGTAAGGCCTATCCGCTATACGATGGGGATATCCTGCAACTTGGGATCGACTTCAAGGGCGGAGAGGAACAAATATTCAGATGCGTGAAAATTAGGGTAGAACTGAACAGGGCTTGGCAAAAGTCATTGAACAATTTCAAGTATGAGATCTCTATTGAAGGAAGTCGAGAGGGGCATTTTAGCTTACCCGAGACATGATAGTATGTCCGCACATCGACGAATAAGGAATCTTGCAAAAGGCACCTCCGGCGGGACAGGTAAAGGAAAGGATGTAGATGCAATGTCAACGCACACCTCGGAATGCTCTATATGTCTCATGCCAGTGGCTGTAAGTTATCTCTTTCGCTTTTTTTTTTCTCCCGGCAATACCTAACCCAGGTTCCGGGCGTAAGTGATTTTTGCTAATGAAATTTTTTATAGCCATGTCAATCACTTTTTGTAGCGCCTTGCTCCCATGTCTGGCACTACAAATGCATTCGACCTCTAGTTGAGAAAGAGTATCCTTCATTCTTATGCCCCAACTGTCGGGCAATCGCAGATTTGGATCGTGATATCGAGGAGGACGAATTAGGCGAAGGGTGGGAAAATTTCGAAGACATAGACGTAAACGTGACAGAGGAAAACGCCGTTCCTGCAGCTGTAGAAAAAGAAGTTCTACAGGTATCGGAGATTAGACCAGCCCCGGAACCGGCACCCGCCCTCGCCCCTACAGACCCAGTCGTTGAACAGGCGCCTCCAGAGGCTATCGTTTCCCCAGAGCCATTGCAACCCATAACATCGCCAGTAGATATTAGGCAAACGCCCTCATCTAAAGCCCCAGGACCGTGGAGGCGGCGTAAAGATGGTGTCCATGACCTAGACCTTCAACAGGAAAACGGCGCGGTGGGAGATGGCGCAAGCAGAAGTGGAAGCTCTAGTAGTGTAGAAGGTGGGCATGAGGGACCCATGACACCGATGAATGACGCGGGCCCATTTGTGTTTGACGGGGGGGCATTCGCAAACCTTGCTGAGAGCCCAACTCTGGAGCCCTTAGCACCAGCGGTGACATTTGTTACTGAACAACAGCCGAGAGTTAATGAGGGGGCAGAGAGCTGAGGGTATCGTTGTGCGGGGATCACTGGGGCCAATAAACCGACAGGACGACGAGCACAGGGGGTGACGAGCACGAGGGCTATAACTACTTGGTAACTAATTTCTAGCCAAGTTCTAGACAAATTTTCTACCTCAAGTCTTTTATCCCCTCCCATCATCCCCTCGCACTCGTAGTTCCCCAAATATCCCAATAAAAATTATCTCTTTATTTCTGCGGGGGCCAATATATCCCTTCTCCATTTTTATACTTTGCTTCTTCCTCTTTTGTCTTTTCCTCTAAAATGTTGGCATCTTGTCGGTCTGTAGCATGGCGCGTGGGAGGGTATCAGTCGTGCAGGGTCAGATTTGGGATGAACTAATGATATACACGGATTATGATGGGAGTTATTAGTCCTTATGTGTACTCCTACAGTTTTCATCATTGCCTTTTCCTCCTTTTCCTCTTCCTCCTCCTGGTTTTATTATCATACATTCTCTCTTATTCTTCTTTCTCCCGTTTCTCACTTGCATTCTCTGTATTAGCTCTGCATTGTACTGCATTTTACAGGTGCTGCTATTTCTGCACTCATTTTTAGTATTTCGGTGGTCTTCGATCCCTCATTTTTGCTTTCATTCTGGTGTTTCATTTTATGGAGGATGGAGTCTAGTTAAATAAGTAATTGATGAGAACTTGTATAAGTAGTGCATACTGGATAGAATCACCCGGCCAAGATGAAGGAAAGGCGGTTTAAAGGGCTTACTTTAGGTTCATGTGATCTGAGGTGGTGGACGTTGTATATGTACATATAGCCCAATTGTATATTAATGATATGGCTGACAGGTAAGCTGTTTGTTTCTGTCGATCTAGGGTAGACGTTATATCGGACGTTGAATCTTTGACAGAGAGGAAGATCAAGGCACTGACACGATGATGTAGAATCATGTCTTTGTGGATGCGCGTGCGGTTTATAAAGAGTTTGACTTTGGTCAAGCAGCCATCAACATTGTAGTCATAGTGCCAGTGAAAGGCTGATTGTGTTTTGGCAAGGCTATGTTTTATCCCTAGGTTGTTGGCCTTGTCGGCCAGCCTTGTGGCCCTGTGAGTGAGCCTTGGGTGCTGGTGGTAATGATTACTTCCACATGTATTTTATCCACTGCTGGTTGTGCTGGCATTTGGTTATACAGCAAAATACTATAAATATAGCTTGGGTACTCGCTATTATCAGATAAAATAAACGAAAACAAGATCTGTACTAAGGCGATCGAGGCCAGCTGAGCGCAGTGCAGCGCCGTGGAAACGGGGATATCTCGAAGCCTACATTTAGGGCCAGGTAGGTTACATTTCGTACTACGTGGTACATGGTGGGTTCTTGTCCTTCGAAAAAACCATAGATGAGTTATTGTACTTTGGGGCAATACAATACACCTTGTGACCCTCAGTATCATAGGCGGCCTGGAGACTTTCTGGAATAAGAAGCCCCGAAAATTCGAGGAATAATGCTTTATATATGACCGGTATCAATCGAATGGATATCTCAAATAACACCACCAGTAGAGGAATGAGTGGGGGCGGGAAGGGTACCTTGGAGGATCCGGTACTCACGCAGTGCAAAGTTGTGAATTTAGTAGATATCAAATAGTTATCCCTGTTATGGATACGGGTTGATGTTTCATATTTGTGCGCATATGTGCGCGTATTTCCTCTCCCGCATGAGGATAGTTGGCCAAATGCACTTGACAGCATCGGAGTCTGGTACAAAGATTACACATGTAGGTACATCAAAGTGCAGGTGCACTTTTGTATCACGGGTATGGTGGCTGCTTGGAAGCACAATCCAATTGTTTTTTTTGCCTTTGATTTTGCTGCTGGTGGAATTCCCCACGCACAAGGCCGAACTTATGGACCGAGTCATCTCAGCAGCCGAAACAGCAAGGACTATGCATGTGCCGCTATGCTTCCAATGAAGATAAGAAGGTACCTATTGAACTTTTAGACGCCAAACATCAAGGTATGTCTTAAACTTTAGGGGTAGGTAGTTGCATAATGTAGGTACTTTTCTCCGACCAGATTGGCATACCTTCACTATGGTGAATGTCGATGTGAAGCACAAACCGTGCGTATCGTATCCTTAGGCATTTGCACTTGTGGCATTTGGAGGACACTTTGCTCTTGGCGTTGGGTGCCTGAAATATACTAGGTGTTGCTGAAACTGGGGTAGCTACCGTTCTGCGGTGCACTAATGGTATTCCGTGAGGATAGGCATACGTGTGGAAACCTCGGGCCTTTATGATGAGGCATCGGCGGGTAAACTGGTTCATCTTCCCAAACATTCAAAAGTGGTAGAGCTGAAGGGTAAGGTGAAGCGATTTGTGGATCCGTGTGGAACCATACGAGTGATGAACCGTGATCCAATCCAATTTTGGGAATACATTACTTCGCATCTCATACATCGCGCCATGTGAATAATACAGCGGCAACCGGGCAGTTTATGGTTGCTTCTTACCTGGTACCGCATATGTAGGGCTGAACGACTGGCTTTACGGAAGTCAAGTAGATCTAGACTATAGAAATACCCCAGATTAGATACCGGGATTAGGTTTGCTTTTGACGGGATGTCTGATATGGCAACTTATTCCAGTGAGTTTTATCGCGCTGGTAGAATAGTTTGATTTTCCTTGCATTCCTGGCTGCATTGCTATTCCGATGTCCCCCGCGCTATGGTCACGAGCTAGTTTGGAGGGATATGTAGTCATTTTTCTTGGGTTCATCTAGCTGGCCGGGGCGCGAAAGGGAAGGGCATCTGGTAAATTTTCTGGTTTTATCCGTTCCAATGTTGTCGGGAGGAGTGATTTCGTACCGGAGTTTGTGCAGACAAAAGCCGTATATGAAATTGATATTCTCGGAGGGCCGGGAAGAAATATAATTCGAAGCTGGTTGGGGAAAGTCTCATCCCTAGACCAGGAATGTTGGGCCACTCGGAGTTGGAGCATTTAAATGTTCGAGGTCATAGGCCTATAGAAATGGGAAAATGTTCGGTAGAAAGAGTTGTTTTTGTGGATGAAATGTTTACCAATGGTTGTGACGATCGATTGCAAATCGATCTATAAATGCACACCACTGTAGGTATGAAGATGAGTAAATTCATTCGTTCCATACTAAGGGGAAAATAAATTAAAACACCACCCTAATAAGTTGAACCTTCTCCCAGTGGAGGGCTGGGGCTTGTTGCGTTGTGTTGGCGGTGCGTGCAGCTGTGGTGGTCTTTAAAGCCACTTCGTCACTCCGCAGCGCTGTCGAAGAGCAGCTGGGGAATGCTTACTCCTATAATTACTGGAGCCTACTGATTGATAATTGGGAACAATCAGTATCTACCTACATATAGGTAGTTATCTGGCTCAGACATTTACCCCCTACTTCCTCCCCCTACTCTAGGCAGGTACGCTACTTTAGAGTACATGGGCATTTGGTTTTCGGGTCTTGAATTTGCTGGCATGCACCATACGTGTAAGTACATCTGTGTCTCTCTTCCAGAAGTTGTTCGGGGAGGGGCGTGGTGGAGGAGTACCTAGAGTACTGCCTGTGCTTATTGTGGTGGTGTGGAGTTCTGCTGCACGACATTCACGCTGATCCCATCCCTGGTCTAGTCCCACACACACATCCTGTGCTCCCGCCCAACCAACGTTGACAACGACGGTAACAGCGACGTTTTATTATTATTTGACAGGCTTGGGAGTCTCTACCCAAACAATGTAGCCTGCCATAAACCTCTTCACCGCTCTTTCTATTTTAATTTCATCGAACGAACACGCACTGCAGGTAGAAGAAGGTACTGTCCACTAGAAAATAGTTCTCGGAGTGGAGGGTAGAGGAAGAACACGGATATGGAAAGATTCGCCGTGTTTTCTTGCCTTTATCTCTCCATATAATTCCATGTCTTTTTGAGCAGCTTTCTTTTTTTCATCCTCTGCCGTGATATCCTGGCTGATTAACAAATGGCCTCCCTGACCTGGGTGCTGTTTATGCCTTGGTAGGAGGCCCCAGAGAAGTGGGTGGAGGGATTCACGGGAGGAGACATGTCATGTCAGTTCGGTGACTCCACGGACTATAGGATCTGAAAGGTGGATAAGAGGAAAAGAAAAAAAAGACGTTAGTTTTCTCGGGAACACTGTGCACGAGAATCGATCGATGAGGGACGCCGGCGTAGGGAGAGAAAAATGATTAATTCCTAGAGATGTAGTCTTTGTATAGAGATGAGCGAGCAGAGTCGACTCAGCATCCTGCATCAGCTCGTACGCATTGTGTAGGGTGTGTGTGGTGTCGTTCTCCAGTTTACCCTTAGCGACGGAGCGCGTGGCCAGGACAGTGGGCAAATCAGAAAATTGAATATTGATTAATTAGGCAGACGGTAACCCGTTTTGCGATCTACGGCTCGTTGACGAAAACATGGCCGTGGATCATTGGATGTATCCTGAAGAAGCCTTTCTATTTGCAACGACTGGCGCTTCAACTCGACTCTGTATGGTTGACCGATCCGATCCGAGCTTTCGATTGAGCTTCGGTATTATTGAGCTTTTCCTCAAGGGTATTCCGAGTTCCAAAAGTGAGGGCAGGCTAGAGCTCTTCAAGCGCAACTTAACGTTATCTTTCAACTTGCAGTGAGCTCGGGGCGACGTTATTGCTGCCGTTGTCGTCGTTGTCTTGTCTTGGTGCCCGCACTACTCTTTGAGGGCCGACCCGGGTCGCCTTGCTTGTCCGCAACTCTATAGCTCTACTTGGGGGGGGTTTACAGCTTTACTTTTTTCGATAAGGTGTGGGGACGATTCCTACAATGGGGAATTAGACGAGACGAACACCCTAGACTATGATTACCCTATATAAGGAGGATTTCCGCCAAAAATCTGGGGATAGCGGCATAGCTGGTTGCAGTTGGGGCTTGCATGGCCATTAGCTGGGATGCGTGTAGAGGCATATGCAGCCAACTAACTGGATTTCTGGCAGGAGTTCCTATGTAGCATTTAAAATCACAATTGTTACTTATTAACTCTTTGGTAGTGTCTAGGATCTGAATTGAGGTAGGAACTATGCCTATCCTGTGGAGAAGTGCTTCGCCCGCCTCATGCCATAACCTTGATATGCTCCTCCAGACCATCTGCCTATCACTCAAAGCGACCCCCAAAAGTGACGAGGCTGAAAAAAAATTTGTTCAGTGAGTTGCACTTATCAGGTTTTGTGAAACGGTTTTGGTTGTCTGATCCTATCGGTTTTAGTGCCCAGCATGCAGGACCCTATGATAGGTACCAGCGATTTAGTTCTGCAGCTGGGTGGGTGTGATGCAAGACGACAGGATTGTACTTATAAAGATTGCGCTGGCCTCTGTCCGCCCCATTGCAGTTCGCCTTTCGTTGAATTCCTACAGCCTCGCTTTTTTTCGGGGCCGGTGCACGAGAGAGTTTGACAGAGGTCCCTAGCTGACTTCATCTTAATATCTCCGGACTTTTATCTGCGATACCCCACCTACATACATACCTCATCGTCATCTAGCCTGGAGTCAATCAATCAGACTTGCTTCCATCGGGCCTGTCTTGCTTTTCTCTAGATTTCGGGACTTTTTGGTGATCTGACGATCAATCTTTGACCCCAAAATCTTCCACTACATCATAAAAACCCTTCTATAAGCTTTGTAAAGCTACTATCACTGAGAAATGTCTATCCCTCGCCCCCCTACAACTACAGCTCCACTGGGTCGATACTCCACCTCGAGTATCAGGCCCGCTTTTGAAGATATAAACCCGCGCCATTCCTTCCAAGCTACCTCTCCTTATGATTCTGATATGGAGTACCGACGCTCCAGTTTCAGTCCAGGGCATCGCCCCCATAGCTATCACCCCCAAGTTCATCAAGAGTTCCCACGACACCCGGTAGCTGTTCCAGGTGGTCCACCACCGATCACTCGTTATGTATGCTTCCAGAAAAAGCCCACTGGTCGTATCTGGAAGAATGAATGGGAGACCTGTGACCACATAACAATGAGTATTTCTCCAGAGGAAACAGAAAAACAGATTAGGAAGCACGACGAACCCGGAAGGGACATTGGTACATGTATATCTAAGCTTGGAAAATACCAACTCAGACATCTGAGGAAGCAAGAGGATAAGCTGAACAAGGGTGAGAAGGATACTAAGAACTTCAAGTGGGTCGTTTCCGCCGTAGGGAAGGAGAAGAAACAAGGTAGCGCATCGCCGCAGACATTCTGGGCCATCTATTCCAGGCAGCCGAAATTCCGTCCTGCTGCCGCTCCTACGTCCGGGAGACCTCCAATGCCAGGCAGGTCACAGACGTACACACATCACTCCACCGCACCTATCCGTCGTGAAGAGCAGCACTACGACGGCCCTATCGTCGTTCAATCCGTCGAGATTCCTGCACCTCCCCGCCCAAATAGCTTCGTTGGAGGCCGCCCAACAAGCTTTTCAGGCGGACGACCAGCAACATCCGGGGGTTATTATGGGGGCGACTTTATGTCTCCTACCGGCCCTCCCCAAGTACAAGATGTCAACCCAGTCCGCCAGGGGTTCCCAACATTTTCCACTCCTGGCCCACAGCTGCGGGAGGTCGACGGAAGGTCCTCATTCACGCATGCCCAGTTACTCAGCCAAGCAGCAGGTGCGTTCCCAAGGGCGACAGCGGGGCCGCCATTGGGAATTGAGGCACAGGGCTTTGGATATCAACAGCCCCACAGTGCGGAGCCAAGGTCTTCGATGCCTTCTATCACCAGGGCACAGAGCACCAGAGTTGAGCATCCCTTCCAGGCTGAACAGGCATCGAAACGCTCACCACGCCACGGTGAAGGTGAAGTTAGACAAAGCCGACGCACGCAGCAGTCTCCACCACAGGAGCGCCCTAGAAGAAGTACTAGCATGGCAGCACCTAGGGTCCGCCAGACCGAGCATTATCAGGAGCGTACATCGCCGCCTGCAGAAAACCGGAAGAGCATAAATCGTCGATCGACAGCGCTTGATCTACCAGAAGTTTACCCAGAGGAAAAGATGAACCGCACTGACCGTTGGGTTGAGTCTAGTATCAGTGGTAGCAGCGGGCTAGGAACATCGACTGTTGGGAGCGGTGACGGTGGAAGCGTGGTTGGTGATTATGTACTCAACCCCCCACCAATGGGGAAGAGAAGGAATAGTGTGTCTACCTATGGAGGGAAGGATTACTATCAAAACACTAGCGGCAACAGGAGAAGCATGGCAGGCGACTATTATGTGGATGCCAAACCGGCGATTGAGATGCAGTATGAGACCACGCCTCACCAAAGGGGAAGACCAGAGCCAAAATATGTGGGGTATCATGGCGTGGGAAATAGGAGAAATGCTAGTCGCAGAAGAAGTCGGTATGGAGGCGCAGAAGACGATGATTATGAGTATGAGAGTGCAGATGAGTCGATGCAGGAACAAATGCGAAACCTGAGAGTGAATACTAGCACAAGTACTAGGCGGGGGCCTTCAAGACCTCAGTACAGAAGATATAGAGGTTTGGTCGAGTACGGGAGGTCCTAATTAGGACATAAATACCTTGGTTTGGAGTTTTATTCCTTGTTTATTGTTTCCTAATAGCGCTACTCACATTGGGGGGGGTTCATTTCTGATTCCTGTATTTAGTTGTTTTTATTATCATGTATAGTTAGGCATGGGGTAATGCTTATAACAGTGTCATGGGAACGTTCTTTTTTTCTTTTGTTCTTTCATTTGTTTCTAGTAAGTTGTTATTATTACCACTTGTGTATTTATTTCTTTTGTTGTTTTTTTGGGAGTTTATTTCATATCGAGGGTCTAAGTTGCTGGCGCCTTAGTTTAGTTCCATAGGATGTGTAAACAATCTATAATTATCCGAATCCAACGTCTTATTAGTTCACATTACGTGCAGCGGTATAA
The DNA here is from genome assembly GCA_024713795.1 of Morchella sp. 2015-shanyang. NCBI lineage: Eukaryota > Fungi > Ascomycota > Pezizomycetes > Pezizales > Morchellaceae > Morchella > Morchella sp. 2015-shanyang. Next base: position 829,738 of record JAMGZB010000019.1, on the reverse strand, counting down.
ATTTTAACCCTCTACTCCAGCTCAGAGAACCTTGCTTTTTCTTGGGGCACTAGCAAGATTTTCTAACCTGCATCACAGTATATCACTCGGGACATCATGAGTCCAACGGACCAAGGTACTAGGGTTCAGCCACCAAGGCTTAGATGGGGCATTCGGTTTTTCATGAAATCCTAGTACTACAAGTCGTGGCGACTTAGGAGGGGGCGTAACTCTGCCTGATGTTAGGTATACGCTAGGTATACTACTCGAGCCGCTCCGTATACCTGGCGTTAAAATTCTTAGTAGGGAACGGTATCTAAACCTTGCGCGGTGCAAGATCCTTAATATACATATACGTGATGAGCATGAGGTAAAACGATGACCCTGATTTGAGGCTCTTTAGGCCTTTGACAAATTTATTTACATGTAATACATGTAATTATAACTGGGTGCGGGTACGGAGGGACTGTTCTAGGATGGGGCTCACCAGCACCTCTGTCTCTAGCCCGGAGGATGCATGCTACCGGCGCTAGGTTTCTCGTTTTTACCAAGAATAAATATCGATGACGACCCGCTTCATCACCTGCACGTGGTGCTCCATCTTCACTCGTCGCTCCTTCATCATTGTTTCACTTCCCACCACATCCTCAAACACCAAAGGAGCGTCTTTGATGTTTGAGATTTCCAAGCACTAATATCCGATACATTTAAACCTGATCAGCACACTATTCACTGGCCCTCCAAAACGGACGTTGCCAACCTATATCTCAAACTTTCTGCTCTCCTTTCTCAGCATCTACCTCACCCACTTATCTCCACTTATACCAGCATACCATTTCATTTCTCTCAATACGTGCCACAACATTGAACCGGGCTATCTCTGCGTGGACTAGAATAAAACTTTGCGTGAAGATCGTCATGGCTAAGCGCAAAGCCCCTGTCGCCGAAGTTACTGCTGCGGGTCAGCCAGAAGAATCCCCCCCCCGACCACCTCCAGCGGCAAAACGGCAGCGAACAGCGGGGAACGGGGCGAGACGCAGATCGAGTAGATTGATGGGCCTTCCCCCACCTGAGATTGTACATGCCAGCCGTGAAATTACCAATATCAATCTTCTTCCAACAGAGCTGCTGGTCTCTATATTCAAGGAAGCCCAAGAGCTACTTGAAGATTCATATTCCCCCCTCGGACCACCACTCGGGTCAGTATGTGTTCTGGGCCACGTGTGTCGAAGATGGAGGGACATAATGATTAACTGTCCACCACAATTAGTATATCCCAACCTCCTTTTCTTTTTTTCTTCTTTTTTTTTTCTAAAAAAAAATCACCTTTATTAAGAATTTAGACTAATATCTCCTCTTGTGATAAAGATGCTCACTTCGGTCTTTGATGACCGCAGGACTGTAAACACCCAATCTACTGAACCAGAGATTACGACCATGACCCCAGAGGCTGTAGGCGAAATCTCAAAGGAATACAGGATAAAATTGTTGGCCTTGTCTGTGCTTGCTGGGGATTCAAGGGACGTATTCATGTTCAACAGCGAGCATCGTAGAAAGAAGCGCATGGAGTTGGAAGTCCGTGATCTCTGTATCTTGGGGTTGAACCATCGTTCAGCAGGTAAACAATCTAATTAAGGGATGGTAGCACTAGTAGGCAAGCTAACTCGATTGAAAACGATAGAGTTCGTTTTGACGGCGAAGTTCAATGGGTTACAGTCTATCACGATTATGCATACCGAAATAAGCCGCGTTTGTCAAATTGCGTCCATCACGAAGACACCTATCTCCTGCGAAAAGCTCATAATCAAGTCCGTCCCATTCAAGGGCCATACCTTTCATGCGTCCACAGAAGAAATGAGGATTTTAAGGCGCAGATTCTACACTCAGGATATCTGTGTCGAGGTTGAGTCGGGCGTGGGAAAGATATCGGACCAACATATAATCACTCGTCAAATCTGTTACCCTGAAGATTTCCAGGTCCGCAAATTTAAGACATTTCCACCTTCACTCGAGAAGGTGAAGCTGTCGGGTATCAGCACATCTGATATCATAGAGCTTGGCCTAGATATCCATGCTCTCCGCGAACTGAGCGTAAATATCACGGAGTTCATCAGGGTCCAGAGGCGTTGGCACGGTTCTCAAGAAACTAGGTTTTGGAGTGGATTACTCCGGGCGGAAAAAACACTGGAGAGGGTATCTATTGGTGGTCTGGCTTGTGTGGAGGATATCATGGATCTTCCTGAGGCGCTGGGGAAACTGAACCCTGAGTGTGAGCTTACTTTTGATAAGACCATGCCGTGGGGAGTTCTTCGGGAGTTGCGGAAGAAAATCTATACGATGGGCTTTATGAGGGTGCATGGGTTATGGGAGTGAGGTCCTTTAAGCCTTTTTTCCCCCTTCATATCTACCCCAGATCTTACCCTTATTTTCACATCCCTATCTTTTCCCATCACTATTAGTACCATTCCATACTACGAATACTGCATGTACTCCGTCAAACATTGTTTCAGGGTTGTATTTTTTTGCCCTCTCCCCGGGCCCCCCTCCTAGATATCTTTTTCAGGGTTATATTCTTTTTTTTTTTTTTCACTATCATATTTGGGGGATATTTTTTTGGGTGTACTCTTTGTCGTCCCATACCTTTACTGTACCATTGTTTCTCATTCCGTACATTTCCCATATATAATTTAGTAAAAATTTGTCTATTATACCATGATTCTTGACTTCTATAATTACTCTATGAGGGCTGGGTCTATCTATATATACATTATCTGTGCTAGTGAGTAGGGGTATAGAGTAACTAAATATGTACATAAAGATTCTGCATCTACGTTTAATTTGGTTCCCCTTTTGGAGAGACGAGTGTCAACAACGTTTTTAAACTAGAAGTAGGCCCGTTTATCCCTCGAGCCATGTATTTAGAGAGAGAGTTACCCATGGGCTGGGTAGATGCACCCCACTCGGGTTTATTCGTGTAATTTATATAGACCTATGTGTAGATGTCAATTTATATCACCGTTAACGTGCGCGGCACCATAGCTCAAGCTTCATCACAACGGCCATCCACCAACGACAACGAGTCAGATATCGAACCTGGTACATCCTAAAGCAGCTGACTTATCGATAAGCCTATCACATAATCAGTGGAGAGCAATTACCCTGCCTATCAACTCTAAATCATTGACAGAACCTTTCAACTTCAAGGCACTGCGACATACAAAACACAAAAGGAGGCCAAAAATGGGTTCAAGCAACAGGAAAAAGAAGGAGAAGCTCAAGGACTTCCAGAAGCCCAAGCTCAAGGTCGGAAAGACCAAGCCCAAGCCCTCAAACTTCACAAACACATCCTTCAAGTCCAAAGGTCCGTCCTGTATAACAACCTAAAGAACAGGACAGAACAGAGTTAGCTAACAGCCAGGGAACAAACAGCAATTGTCGTGGCGACCCAATCGCTGCACACCTCCGCCCCCAGCGTCTCATACCTCTTCACCCACCACCTGACACTGCTAAAGCACCACTCGGCCGCGACCCGGCGCGAGTCGCTCTCCTACCTGAGCACACACCTCCCCACGGCGCTCGCCCACGCCTCCTGCTCCGCGCCCAGCAGCGGCGTGCCCCCCATGTCGGCGGTCATCAGCGCGCTGACGCCCCTCATGCTTGACAGCAGCCAGAGCGTGCGCGCGCAGCTGCTGGCGCTGCTGCGCCTGCTCCCCACGGACCAGGTCGCAATGTACATCCCCAAGATCCTGCTGTTCGTGCACTCGGCCACCACGCACATCGCCGGGGAGATCCGCGCCGACTCGACAAAGTTCCTGCAGTGGGCGATTGGCGTGGACCCGGAGGGCGCGCTGGGCGGCGGCGGCTGGGGCGGCAGCTTGAGGGGTGTGGCGGGATGCTTGGGCTGGAACGGCGCGGGCGTGAAGGCGGTCGTGCCGAAGGGGAAGGAGACGAAGACGGTCATGGCGCACTTGGACGTCCTGAGGTATGTCCTCGAGAAGGGGCTGGAGCGTGCCGGTGCGGGTGAGAGGGAGGCGGTGAGGGGACTGTGGGGTGATGCGGGGGTGTATGGCGTTCCGGATAGGTCGAATGCATACGCGTACCTGAACCTCTTTGGGGCGCCCCCGGTAAGTACAGGGGGTGGGGAGCTGGCCACGGGGGAGCCGGAGGATGTCGATGCCAGGAGGAGGTATTTGACGGACGGGCAGGGGAAGGCCGTGTTGGCGCTCCTGAGCACGGGGTTGGCGGGCCTGAAGAAGGATGGTGGGGAGGTGGGGCGGACGGCAGGTAAGGTACTGTTGTACCTGCTGGAGATGGTGGAGGATAGAGTACTCGAGTAGATAGATTTAATAATTATAGATTTCTTTTTTCTCCCTTTGCCTGCTTTGTTTGCAGTGATCTCTCCTTGGTGATTTTGCATATGATGGTTGTGTATATAATGCCAGGAAGTTGATGCCGGTATTAAGTCTGGTTTGGTGAATCTGCAGCAGTGAGACGCCGGAGCAGGATCGGTGTGTTCCCTTGCACATATCACCACTCATCTCCGCAACATCCAGGAACTGAGGTCCAACCGCGTACCATCATTCTATACCAGAGTGCCCCCCGCCGCCGCTATATATCCCAGCCCTGGGCCCGGGGCCCATCTAGCCAGGGAATTGAGCACTGTACGTACGTACTACCTACATAGGAGGTCTACAACCTTTGCTCCGCCGCGGTCATGGTGTAGAAGGCCGGGTTGTGCAGGCGCGGCGCCAATTATAAGTGCATGTCTTGGTGGTGGCGGTGGTATATAAACCTGCGTTCCGATCATTGACGGCTGAGGCGGGTTGGGTTGACCGCAGCGAGAAATCACAGGGTATCACTCGAGTCGGGCAGCTGGATTGATTGATACTTCATGCTGGATTTCGGGATACTGGAATTAATGCTGTGGTCTCTTTACGGGATTTACATATACAGAAGCTCTAAGTCTAACCCCCAACCCCCTACCCCTTTTTTGATATCACCACGCCGGACGCAAAGCAAAGACAAAGAACCAGAGGAAGAAACGAAGAAGGAGAAGAAGAAAGAGAAGCAAGAAACAGAAACTACATACAAACTAAACTATTTAACTATGTACAAAAGAGCCCGTCCCCCCACCTAGTCGAGATAATCCATCTCCTTCGACCCGGTGCCCAACGGCGTCCACGGCCTCTTCCTCCTCCGCACCTTCATCGGGCTCCACGCATACTCCGCGCCCCTGCCCAGCTGCACGTACCCCGTGGGCGTGACATATACGAGCCTAGCGCCCAGGAACCACCCCATCCTCCTGACGGCGTTTGGGACCCTCTCGCGGGCATGGCCCGGGCGCATTCCCTTGCCCAGACACAGCAGCTCGACCCATCTGCGGATGATGCTGCGGCTGCGGAACTCGGAGCGGATGCACCACGCGGCGTCCCTCTTGTCGCGGTGGGCGCCGCCGCTCTGCGCGGCCGCGAACTCGCCCTCGTACACCTTGAGCGCGCGGTTGATGGCGGCGATGGCGTCGGCGGGCATCTTGCGCGCAATCAGCGAGCGCACGAGGTAGTCGTACATCTCGATCGTGGGCTGGACGCTGTACGGCGGCGAGGTCATGATGCCCCAGAGGTTCAGCGCGCTGTAGGTTGGGAGCGTCCGCAGCGGCGGCCGCGTGCCGACATAGGTCCAGTTGAGCAGCATCACCCAGGTGGGCTTTGTGATGGGGACCCCGTACCTCCTGGACAGGTGGTCCACGGCCCTCACGGCGCCCTCCACATCGCCGTTTATCCCGAGCGCCGCAGCCACGGCAGTCAGCGTGTGGCGCGTCGGCATGAGCGGCGAGTCCCTGGCCACCGCCGGCGGCGCCCCGACCCGCTCCGCACCAGCGTAGCCATCCACGTCCCACACGTCGCGCAGCGTCCTCTCCACGCCGGCCACGTCGCCCATGCGCGCCATGGCCAGAATCAGCAGATCGAACGTCATGCTGTTTGGCGCCACCCCGCGCTCCACCATGCTCCGGTACACCGTGATGGCCCTCGCCCGGACGTTCTCGGGGGTGCGCGAGCGCCTGGCGAGCGTGCGCTCCGTGATGTGCTGCTCCCGCTCCGCCGTCGCCGTCCCGCACAGCGCAGCCATGTATGAGTTGTACGCCCAGGTGTCTGGGGCGACGCCCGAGGCGGCCATGCGGCGCCAGAGCAGCTCGGCGAGGGGGCGGTCGCCGCCCGCGCGCGCGCAGTCGAGGAGGTGCGTGTACTCCTGCAGGCCCATGCGGTAGCCGTTTGCCTCCATCTGGACGCTGATTGCGTGGAGCCTGTGGCGGAACTGGGCGTACGAGATGCGGAGGTCCAGGAGGCTTGGGGCGCCGCGGTAGCTGATGTAGTGGCGTGCGCGCAGGGAGACGAAGCGGTCGGGGCGCAGCGAGAGGAGGAGGCTGGAGAAGTCGGCGGCTGTGAGGCGCGGGGTGAGGTCTGCGGCGGTGATGGCGCTGAAGTGTTGCCAGATTGCGGGGTCCTTTCGGGCGGAGATTGCGGCGAGGAGGGGGCGGATGGGGCCCTCGCGCGTGCCGAGGGGGAGGGGCGTCAGGCCGGTTATGGACGGGTCGAGGGGGGCGGCGGGGGGCGGCGGGAGGGGGGGGTGGGGTCGAGGGGGCTCGGAGGGGTGGAAGTGGAGGGCGGGGGGTCCATCGGCGTAGCGGCGGCGGCGGGAGGAGGAGGGGGGGGTTGATTTATGGGGTAGGGGTGACAGACAGCGGCGGAGAAGGGGATGTAGACCATTCATATGGGAAAGGTCGCCCGCAGCAGAGTTGTGCGGGTTATATTATTATATAGGGTGAGTTATTAAAGAGGAGGTGAATTGGAGGAGCTAGAGTTCCTGTGATGTCTCTCTCTTCTCTCTTGTCCAATTGAGTTTATTATATGGTAGATAGATATTGAATTCAATATCAATATCAATATAGCAGTAGTTGTTGATGTCTGAAGTGCGTGAATGCGGGCCGAGAAAATTTAAAGAATCTGATAAGCGTCGGGGGGGGGAATGATCCAACACGCAACAAATTACTGGGAGAGAGTGTAGAATTAAACCTGTTTGTAGAGGAGAGATGGATATCCAATCAATCCTGATTAACTGCAGTCTCTCGGTCTTTCTGTACGTGAGAGAATAGCTACTCATATTCTATTCAGATTCAGATTCGTATTCTTCATTTCTTATTCCCGTTATCACAAAGATCACTTGGCACCAAAAGAGCCTCAAACGTTAACCTTCCGTCACTTCCCCGTCAGTAATCATCAGCTCTTTTGACATCAACAACAACCTGAATATCAATCCAATATCCACACAACCAATTCCTACAACAACTCTCAAATGGCCTCTCACGACTCCTACGACTCTTACCGTCCCTCCTCCACTTCCCCTCCACGCCATTCCCACTCTCATTCCCACTCTCATTCCCACTCCCACTCCCACTCCCACTCGCACTCGCACTCGCACTCCCATTCCCACCATTCCCACCACCACTCCTCCTCCCACCACACCTCCTCCTCCTCTCACCACAACACCAGCACCCGCCCCCCCGCCCCACCACAACCACAACCACAACCACAACCACAACCACAGCTACAACCACAACCACAGCCACAGCCACCACCGCAACCACCACCCCTCACCGCCGCCGCAAAGTCAACAATCACAACCCTCAAAACCACCTACAAGAAGCGCGGCCATTTCGACGCCCTCCGCAAGGACATCTACCAGAACTTTTCCGACTCTGTACCCCCCCCCCCTCCCACTCTCTCCCCACCCCCACACTGACAGCACACAAAACAGGAAGCCGGCAAATCCTTCACGCAGCGCATCGAGCAGACCACCACAGCCGAGGTAGAGCGCGACCCCACGCTCCTCGTGCGCGACAAGAGCTCCGCCGCCGAGCTCCTCGAGGGCCTCGTGGGCTGGGCCGAGGCCGAGCGCGAGGTCGACCGCGTGCTCGCCGAGCGCCGCTGCGAGATCGAGGAGCGTGTGCGCGGCATCATGAGGGAGTGCGGCGTTGAGGAGCTGCTGCCCCCCGAGGAGGTAAAGGCGGAGAGGCCGCAGGAGGCGGTGGTCGTGGTGCAGGAGGACCACCACAACCACAACCACCACCAGCAGTTGGAGGGCGAGGAGGAGGATATGGAGATGGATTTGGTGGATTTGGTGCCCGTGAGGGATGCAACACCGCCGGTGCCGCCGCCGCCGCCGCCACCACCACCGCCGCAGCAGCAGCAGCAGAAGAGGGAGAGGGTGTCGAGGTTTGATGACCCGATTGGGCTGCATCGGAGGAAGGTGGTGGCGGAGAATGGGGCGGTGGGCTAGAGACGACTTTTTCCTTGTCTGTTTTTTCCTTCCTCCTTGTTTCCTTTTTTTTTTATTACATTATTGGACATTGACATTGACTTTGGGCTTCTTTTTTTTTTTATTATGACTATTTTAGTTGTTTCAATAGGTTCTTGCTTTGCTCGTGCTGCCCTAGCTGGCTCGTAGGTAGGTAGGTAGGTATGTGTGTGTAGGTAGGTAGGTAGGTATGTGTATGTGTATGTGTAGGTATGCAGGTACTTAAGTAGGTAGGCAAGAGCACCGCGCAGACGGGCAGATGTGCTTACCCACCCTATCCCATACCCATTGATACGCAGTTGTAGTGTCTCCAGGCATGCACGTCTACCTACCCTGACGGGCTATGTATTCTACAAGGCGGGAGAGAGTGACCCCCCCCCCTCCCAGTCACGATATAAAACCGCCCCGTCTCTCACGGACTCGGCCCTTTACAAGCACTAAGTAGCTACATGGGTGCAACCAGGCCTTTAAAGAACCTGAAGTACTCTCCCTAGAGCCCCTAGACCCGCGGGGGGACTGGAGTTTACGCCTACCTAGAAGGCTGTAGATATGATATGTAGATAGTTGAAGGCAGCCCTCTCGAGCGTGGGGGGCCTACGCTGCTTGCTTTGCTGTTCTGCCTTACGTGTACCTCAAGTGCGAACCGCCGTGGCTGAAACGGCATTCTTATGTGCATGTACGGGCCGAGTGATATCTCGTGCCGCAAAGATCGTCGTCATGAAAGCTTGTCGTGACTACTTTTACTTACTGGGCTAGAGGCGGAGAGAGAGACGTCAGCTAGAGGTGGAGTGGTGGAGAGGGTGAAACAGAAGCTCCCTCTCTTATCTAGCTCGAGCCTTACGTATCCCCGCGCCGGTAGTGCTTGTGCAGCTCTGGTAGCTAGGTAGAGGACAGGACATGGTCGCAGCTATGTGGTTAGTATATACGAGGGGCCACCACTTCGGCTAAGTATGCATGCCAAACAGAGACACTGCTTGTTAACTTGTTTATCGCATCATCATATGCATACCACCCCCCATAGTACAAGCCTTTCTGCCTGTTCTTTCCAGAACTCCTGCCTGGGGCCAAGAAACGTACCTACTTCCATGTAGACTACATGTACTCGCACGTACGTACTCTTGTTTTAGGGGGGTGATGTTTGCAAGGTGCAGACAGAGGCCGTGCATATTCCCCCACCCTGGTCGATGGAGTCGACATCAATTGCGCATTTCACACATACATGTACATAGGAAGAATAAGAATAAACACCAATAAACAGAAACAAAGTTTGTCCCTTGATTGCTGCAGACTGATCAGGATTGGCCTGCTTACCGTACCAGGCTCCTGTGGGTACCTACATGTCTGCACTTACATACACTGATCCTCGAGCGAATCGGGCATTATCCAGGGCCCCCGCCGCCGCCGCACCTTTGCTTTCTCCCAAACACCCAAGGCATCCTTCCATCTCTGCCTGTTGGTGGCCGAAAAAGTGCCTTACCGGCCTTGTCTTGTCGCGAACAAAAGGGCACATACGTCAACCCTTCGAAACCTTCCACGAGATCGAGGGTGACAATTCCAGATCTTGCCAGTTTCAGGTCACTTTCGGGAGGGTAACTCGAGACGGCGGGGGACCGTATGTACTTACGTATGCCCGTTGGAGCCTCAAGTAGAATAGATTGTGGTGGTGGGGTAGGGTGCGGGAAGTGGCGCTTCGTGAGGTTCTTGGGGTTTATGTAGCCGCTGGCTGGAGAGTTCGCGATTGCACTACACACACCCCGAGCGAAAATAAATCAAATAGAAGCAACGTTTCGGATTGTCTTTGGTTTTTCCTTTCTTGAGAATAGCTCTTTAGGTGCTTAAATTGAAGTGCTTAAAAGCACCTCTACAAGTGCCTTATTGGCCAATTGGTTAGCTTGAGGGTACCGGTAAGTTTCTCGCCAAGTGGACTTTGATTCGATGTGAAGCCTCCTCGTGACGGGTAGGGTAGGGTGCAAAAGAGCTGAGTACATAATTAGGTACATATCAGTGCCTATCTACAGTATAGTAGCGGTGTAGGCTCTAATTGCAAGCCTAACTAAACTGTCTACTGTTCGGGGGGGCGTTCCAATGCCCAATTACTTACCACCCTTCAGCTCCTTGGCAAAGCATCAAGATCAGATCTGCTAAGATCCATGAATTATGATTAGCTCGGCTCCATCCGAGTTGCAATTATCCTGGCGGAAAGGTCCTTTAACGAAATTTAATGGCAATCTATTCGATGTAGATACCCTCGTATGTTCTTCCTCTTCGTCATGTCCGGGCTCCACTCGTGTGGAAGACCGGCGCTGTTTGTGTATTGGGAAGTTTCTCGCTAGAGTTTGTTTGGGAGGCAATAAAATTTAAACTGGGAGCTGAGGTACCTCAATGCTGGTAAAGGGGGGGGGTTGCCTACGGGAGGCGATATTGTTGTTGTGGGTTAGCAACAGGTAAGCTAACTGGGTACCCCCCTTCAACCTCAGTAAGTCCAGACTACCGCTTTCATAAACCGAGAAACCGAGAAACTGAGGTACTACCGTACTAATTCCATTTTCTCTCTTTACTAGACAAAAGAGATATAACATCTTGCATAATCCGGGACCTCTCCGAGCAAGCCCTCACCTCGCTAGACACATAACCCGATTTCCCTTTGTGTTGAAAGGTTGATGTGAGACACATATGGTTTCATACCAGTTTTAGGGGGGGCCTTACTTAGCCCCGACAAGTTGAAATGATCGTCTTGCGGGCGGCTTCATGCACAAATCAAAATTTACCTACATATAGAGTAGAGTGGGTTGTGGATAACTAAGTATAGGATGCCCCTGTTTACGCGCTATGGACTGGTTCTAGCATGTACGGTGCGAAAGGGTTATATACATTGGTTGGTGACATCCGCTTCCTTACGAGTTTTGGACTTGTGACTGAACGGGCTTCATCCTCACTTCATACACTCTTCGATTCTTTTTTTTTCTTCCCTTTCCTTTTCTTTTTCTTTTTCTTTTTCTTTCCTTTTCACCTTACGTCCCTTTGGTGAACGAATTCTCTTTTTTCCCCCCTTCTTTCCCTTCATTCTCCTCGACAGGCTCGATTCTAGCTTTTGGGCGGTGCCTTGAAATTTGTGGTTCCAGTAAGAAATAAATACCACGTTTTTTTTTATACATTTTTTTATACATTTTTTTTTCCCAACTTACGTCCGGCACGTACTCAATAACAATCTCTGCCCCCGAATTGCGACCGCTTCATTGCTCCCTCGCATTTAAAAAAAAAAAACCATTGAACAATTACTCTTTCAAATATCATTACCAATTTTTTTTCAAATGTCGAACAATATCCGCCTTAGATATGCACTGTTCCTCGGGGCCGCTGCTACGGCGGTCACTGCGGTCCCACTCGACCGCCGGGAGGCAGAAGAGAACTCGAGTTCTCTGAACCAGGCAGTTGAAGATGCAGTGCATCTGGATAACGATATCAAAGCTGAAAGGGACGAGGTGGAAGACGATGACGATGCTGATGAGAGCGATGATGAGGACGAGGCTGATGATGAAGATGATGATAATGTATGTATTATATCTATATATATACACCCTGAGACATTCATTAGTTATGTCTATATTTATACTAATATCTACCGCCTAGGCCGGAAGGAACGACTCTCGCAACCGTCCTCCTATAAGTTCCACCGTCTCCGTCTCCGTCTCCGTCTCCCTTCCCAGTCCAACAACCACCGCCCTCGCTGACACCCTCCCGGCAACCAGTGCCACCACCACGCCCACCGCACTCCCCACCGCAATCCCCTCTTCAGCCAACACTCACAACCGCAGCGCCGCCATTGCCGGCGGTACCATCGGCGGCCTCCTCATCCTCGCCCTCATTGCCTTCCTCCTCTACCGCTTCCGCAAAGCCCGCCCCTCTCCCGTCGTATACGCCGACGAGAAGCACCCATACCCATACCCCGCCGCGCCCCCCAGCACCCTCTTTGGCGGCGGCAGTAGCCAACGCACCGGCGCACCCTCCCTCGCCCTCGCCCCAACCATGCCCAAACCCCCACCCCTCGTCTTCATCAACCCGCCGACCCACAACGTCGACGCCGGGACCTTCCACCGCCCGGAAGCCGCCAACAACAACACCACCACCGCCACAAACACCACGGAACCCCTCCCACCCGTGTACGAGGAGCTCCGCTCGCCCGGAATGGAGTCGTCAATCAGCCAGACGGCGCCGTACCCCGAGAAGGCCGCAGCGCGCAAGCTGTATGCGTCGTTTGGGCCGCCGCCGGAGCCGCCCGTCGCGCAGGTCTCACGGTTCTCGTGGACGACGCGGCGCAGCAGCATGGACAGCGAGGAGCCAAAGTTCAGGAGCGTCAACAGCTGGGTCTCGAACCAGGCCGGCCGCAACGGCGTCAAGGAGAAGCTGGCGCAGATGGGGCTCAGGGGCGAGGTGCCCGCGACGCCGGTCGAGTTCCGGTTCCATCCGGGTGCGCCTGTGCAGTTTGGGGCTGCCGGCCATGGGAGGATGGAGAGTGAGGATCTGGATAGGCAGTTGCAGATGAACTTGAGGAGGTAGTTGATGTTTTTTTTTGTTATCTTTTTGTTTGTTGGGTTTTTTGGGGGCGGGGGTGTGGTGCTCGGGGGGCGGGTGGGGGCGTAATAGTATGTGCATTTGCTTTGTGAATATCTGTCGTTTTGATGTTTTTTTTCTTTTGTCTTGAAAAGAGTTTTTGGTTCTATTTTTTTATTCATTATAGCATGGTGTATTCTAGCTTAGCATGGGAAGCATGGGAAGCATGGGAAGGGGGGCGTGAGTCAAGAGTTGTATATTGGCATTGCGGGGTGGGAGGGAGGTTCGTAGATTTAAATCTAATATTTGGTATGAATATAAAAATATACTGCAAGTCACTTTGGGTCGCGGGTTGGGTGGAGGTGTCAATGATTGAAACGCTTTATTCTTACTTCTTGGCGGAACCCTTGGGGCTACATCCCGCTCTGGCTAGCTAGTTGAACCAAACATATATTATAAACACTCCTATATTCTAAACAATGCCCAACTATTAAAAAAAAAGCCAAAACAGCAAAAAATGGTATTACTATCTACCCGCCCCCCTACAGCCATCTACCCTACAAGAACCCATACCCCATCCACCACGTATACGCCCCAACCGCCAACGAACTGAGCACCACGGGGCCGAGCGTCATCTCGACCGCCGCCCAGATCCACAAAGTCCCCACAGCCGGCGCCCGCTTCATGACCCGGTAGTACCCATACCGATTAACAGCATGCACGACCCAGCACCCCGCCACCACAGCAAGCACAAAGAGGAACAACTGCACACTCGCCCAGTGCCGGCGCGGATGGAACACATACACCAGCGCAAACAGCACTACCCACCCATACATTAGCCCCCCTCGCATCTCCCGGGGGGTTGGGGGAGGTGGACTTACCGGGAACAGCCTTGAGGACCCGCCACGCGATCTCGCGGGCGACGACCTCCTGCACGTACTGCTGGTGCACGAGCACGTCGAGCGTGAAGAGCAGCATCGCGAGCGGAACCGTCCACGTGAAGGATGTCATCACGGGGCCGAATACCTCCTCGTCGTCGTCGCCGTGGGTGGGGAGGATGGGGGTGCCGTCGGCGTGGCGCGGGCGCTTCTCGTCGATGAGGTCGACGAGCGTCTTGGGGCGTGGGCTGGAGGAGTTGGGCGCGGGGGGGCGGGAGAGTGGCAGCTCGTGGATGGTGATGGGGTCGGGGTTGGGCTTGGGCGTGGGTTTTTTGGCCATGGTGGTGGGATTGAGGTGGGTTTTGGTTTGGTTTGGTTTGTGGGTGTGGAGAGTATGGGGTGTGGAGGTGTGGAGGTGTGGAGGTGTGGAGGTGTGGAGGTGTGAATAGTTTGCTTGTATGTAGAGAGAAAAGACGATTCTGAGCAGGACACGACGGGAGCGGGAGTTACCGTGGGTGCGCGGCATTCCCCTGAGCTGGGCCGGGATTACATAAGGCACCTTAGGTACTTTAGATCTGCTTGTCTACTTGTAACTGCCCGAGTTCAATGAGAGACTCAATACATCATTCAATTAATACCTCTCCCTCCAGCATCTACGTATATATTGGCAGCTATACACACCCCCACAACCACCGAAAAAGTCAACCGAGTGCTATCCTATGATCCCTCACCGCCAAGAACAAAACTACGTACATGTATTTATTCATGCGCCCTTGAGCTTCACAACAACCTACATATCTGTCTGTCTATCCATCACTCGCTGGAGCACGTACCTACATACTCGCACGTAGAAGGATTGGGGTCGGGAATAGGTGGGGCAACGTGTCTCGCGGCTTTCTTTCCGCGTTGCTTTATGGCGATTGACCCGCCGGAATATTAACATTGTTAACTACAGGCTGCTTGGTGTCAATTGGACGGAACGGCGATGCCTTTCCGCCCGATGCTTGTCCGAGTGGTGACCCTATGTAGGAAGTTCTAAACAATACCCACCCCAGAGAGACACCGGCGTTGCCCGTCATGTTGATCGTACTGGGCACATGCACAGGCATCAATAGATTTTCAAAATGTCCCAATGAGCAGGTTCTTGGCCGTCAAAGTAACGCCGATATTTCTCCTTCAGTTTATGGGTAGAGGGGATCGCCGTGAATCGAAGAAGTGGCTGGTAGAAGCCTGTTTGGCAACCAGATCAAACCAATCCCGGAATATTGACAGCCACCAAGGTGCTTGGAGCCAAGCCCCTTTCACGAGCCATTCTCAAGCTCCGCCCATCAAGCCCGAGCTTCTCATGTTGGTTTGATTGCGTGACAGAGACATTTCAAGAGATAGTCGGGTTAATTGATCTTTGCTTTGCTGGTTGACGGACGTTGTGTGATTATGAGCATTAAATACATGTATCAATACTGGGACTCTGGCCTTTTACCTCCCCGTCTCCCCGCCTCCACCTCTTTCACCTTCACCTCCGCCCCTTCCACTTGGCCCCACCACCCTCCACAACTCCAAGTCACTCGATACTGCTCCACGTTAAGTACATGTAATATAGGTCTTTCCCAACCTATCATAGCTTTTGATGAGACCCACTGGGGAAAGTCAGGGTTAGGGGTCATGGCTCTCGACCAATCAAAGGCTCAAGAGTTCAGAAAACCCAACGACAGTACCCATATTAGACAAGGTAGGTGCGGCCCCTGCAGGACTGAAACGGCAGCTAACTTACATATAAAGACAGACACATAGCTGCTATATATCGGAGCTTGATTGATTGATATCGAGGCAAGCCTGTCCTTGCAGCTTGGAATCTTTTCACGAGTCGTTGGATCTGGATATATATATATACTCCAGCAAAGTATTCTAAACAATATATCCCCGGCCAGCTCTCCTTTACACTGCGCGGGAGTCCAGCTACAGTAGCTGTCTACACCCACCCTACTATTAGCTACCCACCTACTCTCTATCTGCCCACCACAAGATGAACCTCCTCCACGCGCTCCTCCTCCCGCTCACGCTAGCTCTCACCTGGCTATACACGCTCACCACGCGTACGCCCCCCCCGCGCAACAAGCGCATCACCCTCCTGATCGCCCACCCCGACGACGAGGCCATGTTCTTCGCGCCGACCCTACTCACGCTCACAAAGCCCCCCCTCAACAACACGCTCTCCGTCCTCTGCCTGTCCACCGGCAACGCCGACGGCATCGGCCACATCCGCAAATCCGAGCTCGTCGATTCCTGCGCCCGCCTGGGAGTCCCCACAGACCGTGTTACAAGCCTCGACCATCCGTACCCACCCCCTCCCCCCCTGCCCTTCCCCTCACCCAAGCTAACACATCCCAGCGACCTCCAAGACAACCAGCACGCCCCCTGGCCGCCATCCATCATTGCCCACGCGCTGCGCACATTCCACCTCGACGCCCCCGACATCCTCATCACCTTCGACGCGCACGGCGTCTCCGGGCACGCAAACCACGTGTCGTGTCTGCGCGGCGCGCAGGAGTGGCTCCCCGCCGGCGCGGAGCTGTGGACCCTCACCACCGTCCCGCTGTGGCGAAAGTACCTGTTCGTCTTTGACGGCGCCGTGCAGGCGGCCCTGGGCGGCGCGGGCAGGGGCATGGGCGGGACCTGGTGGTTCGTGAGTACGGCTGGAGAGGTGCGCGTCGCTAGGGAGGCTATGGTCAGCGCGCATAAGAGCCAGATGAGGTGGTTTCGGTGGGGGTGGATCGGCGTGAGTAGGTATATGGTTGTGAATGGGCTAGAGAGGGCCGTGTAGCCTAGGTAATGGTTTTTTGGCGGGCGGGTGTGTGGTGTAGTGTAGTGTAGTGTAGTTTGTAGATGGCCGGGCCGGTAATGTCCCGGGGCCAGTCTAGTAATAGTAATATATATTTTACTGAACAGAGCACTCAGAGAATAGGCTAAAATATGCGTTTAAATATCTACCGAATCTACTGGTTTCATTAACTAAATGTACTACATCCTGGAGTGAGTGTGATGCTTGGCAGGCAGACAGCAGACAGGCTCAGTATCCTGTTTTCCCGATCATTGACCATCCACCCACCACCCACAGGCTCTGGCACCAAAACCCACTATATGCAAGGCAAGGCAAGGCAAGGCAAGGCAAGGCAAGACACGAAGGAAAGAAGAGAACAACGCTGTATAATCTAATCTCATTCCATCACTCTACAACTACAAACAACTAAAACTACACAACCCCCACCACACGACTCTACGTCTGTCTACGTCTACCCCCTCGCCGCCCACTCCCTAAACCACTCCAAGCACGCACTATTAGCCACGCTGGCCGAGATCTTTACATCGAGCCCGCACAGTATCTGCTTGACGGCCACCTCCACCTTCTTCCCGTTAGTCGTGACGGGGATCTCGGGGCACGCGTCGATCACGGCGGGCACGTGTCGGGCGCTGAGCTCGGCGCGGACCGCGTCGCGGATCTGCGCGGCCAGCGCGGGCGTGAGCGTGTGGTTGGGGCAGAGCTTGACGAAGAGGACCACCTGCTCGTCTGTGTCTGTGGGCCGCCGGCGGCCGATGCAGAGCGCGTCGTCGAGCTGCGTGGGGAAGTGTGCGAGGAGGACGTTGTACTGTGGTGGTTATGTTAGCCAGCCTGCTGCAGGGTAGGCGTGATTAGGGGGGGGGGGGGAGGGTTACGATCTCGGCGGAGCCGAAGCGTACGCCGGCGGGCTTGAGGATGCCGTCGCTGCGGCCTAGCATGACGAGGCCGCGGGTATCCGCAACGATCTTGACAAAGTCGCCGTGGTGCCAGACGCCCGGGAACTCTGTGAAGTAGCTCTTCTTGTACAGCGCTTCGCCGGCGGGCCCCCAGAAGGACACGGGCATTGACGGGAAGGGCGTCAGGCAGACGAGGTCGCCCGCGGTGCCGTCCGCGGTTTGGGTTCCGTCGGGGGCCCAGGACTGGACGTTCATGCCGAGGCCGAGGCACTGGATCTCGCCGCTGTGGACGGGGACGAGCGGCGACGGGGCGCCAAAGAGGGAGATGATGTCGGTGCCGCCGGTGATTGAGGCGAGGTTGATGGCGCCGAAGGCGCGGTAGACGTACTCGAATGTCGAGGGGGCGAGGGGAGCGGCGGTGGAGTAGATTGCGCGGAGGTGGGGGAGAGGAGGTGGGGTGGTGGCGTGCTGCTCGAGGAGGGAGAGGTACTTTGCAGAGGTGCCGAAGTGGGTGACGGAGAGGTCCTGGAGGAGGAGGGGCATTGAGAGGTTGCCGTTGGGGCGGAAGGGGGAGCCGTCGTAGAGGACAATTGTGGCGCCGAGGGAGAGGCCAGAGATCAGCCAGTGCCACATCATCCAGGTGACTGTGGTGAACTGGAAGAAGATTGAGGACGGCGTCATGTCGCAATGTAGGATATGCTCCTTTTTATGCTGGATAAGGGTGCCAATGGCGCCGTGGCATATGCATTTCGGTTCTGCAGAAGCTGTTAGCGGAGGGCGATCTGACAGTTATATAGGGATGGGCAGCTTACTCCCGGTAGTGCCAGAGGAGAAGAGGATGTAAACCGGGTGGTCTGGGTCGAGCTGCAGGAACTCGAGAGGTGCGTCCTTGTCTTCGGCAGCGGAGAGAAAGTCGGCGTAGAGGTATGCGCTCCCACTTATAGGTTCCACTGCTGGGAGGTCGGGGCATTGGGAGAACTTGTCGATCACGACGACGACTTTGAGGGTGGGCAGTGCTTCGACCACGGCTTTGAGCTTTTGCATCACGTCGTGCACTTTGCCATTGTAGAGAACTGCGCTGTCGGCGAACAGGATTGTGGGCGTGAGTTGTGCCAGTCTGTCGAGGACGGCTGTAGCTCCATGATCCGGGCTTTATATATATGTGATTTAGTATATATTGTAGTGACATATGGGGAGAGAGGTGAGCAATATAACTGTTTACCTTATTCCAGACCACACACAGCCCAGGGACGTCGCTGCAAGCATTGCTACGAGTGCGTCCACATGATTCGCAACATAACCTACACAACTT
The DNA here is from genome assembly GCA_024713795.1 of Morchella sp. 2015-shanyang. Lineage (NCBI taxonomy): Eukaryota > Fungi > Ascomycota > Pezizomycetes > Pezizales > Morchellaceae > Morchella > Morchella sp. 2015-shanyang. The sequence goes on along the minus strand of JAMGZB010000019.1, from coordinate 810,934 downwards.
GCATTCCTCAGTCAGTCGGTCAATCCAATCGCCCAATCCTCAGCACTCCCACCATAGTATAAGAGTAACCAGTAGAGCAAAGGAAAAGAAGAAACTCACCCGCAACCCTATCACCAACCTTGACCCGTCCCTTCATTGCCGCCACACAAGCCCTCACCCTCTCCCTCAGGTCCGCCCACGTAACAAACACCCTCTCCTCCCTCTCCGTCGCCTCGATCACCGCCACCCTAGTCTCGTCCGTCACCGCCCCCGGGTACAGCATGTTCTCCGCAAAGTTGAGCTTCGCGCCCGCAAACCACGCCGGGCGGGGATATATTCCCGCGGCCTCGTCCACGACGGAGTCCCATCTGCGGGAGGCCACGATCCCCGTGTAGTCCCACACCTCACCCCAGAAGCTCGACGGGTGGTCGACGGACCAGCGCCAGAAGGAGGTTTCCTTGTCGGTCTCGGGGCCAAACTTCACGCTGTACTTTGCGGAGATGAGCTCTTTGAATTGGTGCATTTGGGTGCTCTCCGGAGAGGGGTGCTCCCAGAGCTTGCGGCCCGGGACGGCCTCGGGGGAGATTGTGGTGTCTGGGGTCATTCTTGATTGGGGGGGAGAATTGTGTAGTTTAGGGGGAAGCCTTGAGGGGGGGAGGAGGAGCTCTAGTTGTGAGATATACAATACACAACACAAGCTATACAAACTGAGCCTCGGTCTTCGGAGTTGGCGAGTGGTTAGAATAATTAGCACACGCGATGCAGCTTGCCAAGTAGAGTTATTACCTGTTTACTTCTGCTTCTGTTTGTTCAATTGGGGTCTCTCTCCCCAGAAATAACAGTAACTCAGTGTTGTTGATAGAGGAGCGTACCCCGGGTACATGTTATCTCACTCATTTATCTCATGCAGGGCCGGGACGCAGCGGGTGTCTTGGCGAGACAGTGATCGGTTCCAGGATAAACTAGCTCGGCTAGGGTCGGGACGGGTGAGAGATTGTGATGCGGTCTCCGTAAGCGTATCTTTGGCTCCTCCCAGACGCACCCTGGGTGAGCTATGTGGCTGTCTCCCCCAGACCAGGACGCGGGGAAGGACTGTCTCCGAACAAGGCGAGTCCGAGCACAAGGTATCACTCGTGGCTCGTAAGAGTTCGAACCATAGAGCTAGAGAGAGCCGTTACAAAAACCCTAGAGATAATAGAGGGCTATGTACATGTATGTATCCTATAGAACGGATAGTATATCTGTATGAACAACAGTAGTATAGCTACATGTATGTACATACGCAGACCACATATAGCTATAGTCAGACCATATACAACCCGAATCCAAACCCCCCGCTTCGTGATACCGTTTCCAACACAAGCGTCCTCCCAAGTTCGAACCCGATCCTTCAAGCAACCCAGCCCACCCCACGGAGAATCGGCGCCCACGCTCCACATATAACGAAGGCTTACATGCTACAGTGCGGTACCAGGGCTCCCTCCCTGTGCTGTGCATGCCCGCCCATAGCCATTCTACCACTTAGTACCTATCCCAGCAGTTAATGCCTCTGTAGGCTGGCACATACACGCAGCATGTACTGCGAATACGTGACAGTGATCGTACGTACGTGCCTATGCACGACCTGCATCGCTGCCTTGGCCGTGGTAGTCTAGCTAGCTACAACGGCTTTCGAAACTTACCTCCTCGATCGACCATAGAACTGGATTGTGCAGACACAACATATCCCCCCCAACTCTAATATCCGCGGGCGTTCAGTCTGTGAGGCGTTATAAGAACACTTGATAAGAGCCTCACGTAACTATTAAAAGTTTGCAATTCGTGTAGTATGAAGTATCAATCAAGTACGCGATTCGACCATTTAAGCCAAACTGCGCCGAGTGATATCTTATGACGCCCGTCTCTAGCTATCGATCCCATCATAGCATAGCATAGCGTACTGTACCGCCTCGATGGTATACAAAGACAACCAACCCCTAAAAAGCGACATCTACCAAGAAAAGCTCAAGTACGAAGAGCATACACCGGGCCTCCTACCGGCCCCTAAGCACCCCTCGAAACTCCATCACATATCGGCAGCCGCCCAAACACATCTTACAAACCGCCCCTGCTACAGGTACTCACTCAAGCTCATCCTCGGGCACACGACGCTCAACAGGCGTGAATACATCCACTACCTAGCTAGTCAGCACCCACTATACCCTCCCTCCCTCTACACAGCGGGGGGGAATTACGATTACACAGGATTCCAAAGAGAAAGCCGATGCCAATGATGCCGCCCAGCGTGAGCGAGGTCTGGGTTGAGCACATCTCTGTGTTAGCGCCCCAACACGAGCACAACTGGGCCTAGATGGGTCTTTTATGTACGTACGATTCCGTAGGCTCCCATCTTTGAATTGCGTTTATGTGTAACTGGTGGGATATGGTTGGGGTCTGGGTGAGGTGTCGTTGGAGAAGGTGAGTAGCTAGGTACGTAGATAGGTACGGGGTGATATATAATGTGGATGTCTAGCTGCACATAATATACGTGGCCGGCGGTTCATAAGCCCCCCTGGCTAGGGCTAGAGGGAGATGGAAGCCTTATACACAGTGTCCCTACTAAGTGAATATGTAGACTACATGTACTCACTCATCCGGCAGCTCCAGCGTTTGGAAGACGAGCCAGTGCGGGGAGCGGGATTCTAGTGGGAAAAGGCTCGATTATGCGTGTTCTAGAGGTACGTATGTGTGATGAAGCATTCCCCGCTTCTATGTCTAGGGCTTTGTGTTCTCTTGGATTCAATCCTGCGTTCTATGTAATTACATGTAAGCAGCTCCGAACTGTCCCAGTGACTAAAGAGTTAAAATTATGATGGTTATATTTCTCTATGGTCATGGTGCTCACTACTCCTTCCCCCATCCTTCCCTTTTTTGTGGCCGGTATCCATTCTATGCTCTACTTTAACTGCTGCGTTCTCTCCCCCCCCCTTCTCTTCTTCCCCCAACTATCATGTCCATATACTCATCTCATCCCATACACATAAATCCCACAAAGATAAAAAGCACTAAAAAAAACCCCTTAAAAAACCAAAGGATAAAGAATCAAAATTACTTGTACGTAACGCCTCATTACCCCCAGCTTATCCATTCTACTGGTAATACTCATCATTCCCCTTTCTCCAGCCATCGAGCAGGACCAGAACTTCCTGCCTAGCATCCTCAATGATGGCGTCGATCTTTATGTCGTTTTTGTCGTATCCGAATGGGTCCTCGAGCTCCTCCCCAATCCTGTTTACCGCCTCGTTAGCTCCTCGCCCTCAAAAACCAAGAATATAGAAAGAAAGAATAAAAAAAAAAACTCACCCCTCAATCCCATAGAGCGTGAAGCAGATGAGTGAGATGACCGGGACAGTCCACCAGCCCATCTCGTCCACCAGGCAGAAAGGGAGTATGCAGCAGTACAGCGCCAGCACCTGTTTCTGGTGAATCTGCTGACAGATGGGGATTGGGGTCAACCTACGCGCGCACGCACACGCATATCAGCATCTTTTTCTCGCCTTTTTCTCGCTGTATAACTTACTTGATAGTCTCCATCTGCCCATACGCACTTATAATTCCATTCAACTGTCCGTTCAGCATCGCCGACTGCGGCGCGTTAAATGCATCCTTCCGCGCACCCCTCTTGATATACCTCTCAACCACAAAGCTCAACTCCAGCGCCATACCCACACCATCCCCTTCGTGCCCCTCAAAGCCCTCCGGCACCAGCATCTTATACTCTGGCTGGAACTCCATTGCGCCCCAGTTCCCGCGGAGGTGGTTCTTGACGGCATACATGATCGCGACCAGCGTCTTTACGACCTTCTCGGTCTCCGCACGATCCTCGTCATCGTCGTTGGGCCCGCAAACAAGGAAGGAGCGCGTGAGGTTACGCACACTGTTGACGATGGACTGGAGGCCCGTGCGGCCGCCCCAGTAGCGGTCATAGGAGGAGCTGTTACGGAAGACGAGCATGAGACCCACGACGATTGAGAGGGAGGGGACGATGGAGGCGGGGATGCCAAGGTTGTAGGAGCTGTGCTGGTCGACGGAGACGATCAGGAGCGTAAAGAGGGCATGGATGCTGACGGGGACAACGATGACGTGGTGAATGGCGCCTTTGATGAAGCGGAAGGCGAGAGGCCATCTGTTGCACGGTGTTAGTTTTGTATATATATTGGAGGGGATTCTTGGGTTTTTTGGGGGGGAGGGAGCTACTTTCGAGGCTTTTGGCGGGAGGAGTTGCTGAGCGGGAATGTGTTGCGGCGTTCGGCCATGCTGACCTGGCCGTGGGTTGGGAGTGTAGGGCCCATAGCAAGATTGGAGTATGAAATGTCACGGAAGTCTGGGGGGGGGGGGATTTTGACCTAGGCCTGGTACGCCCTGATTGTTGTGGATATAGATTTAATTTAGTGGTGAGGAAGGGGGATGAGGAGCTCGAGGCAATATAAATACATGTATGTATATACAAATATTACCTGCTAGCTAGATGAGATCCAGATACTCTGGATGGGCGGGGGGGAGAAGGGGGAGAGGGAGTCAGAAGGTATATACAGCATCCTATCTCTCTATATACGCTATCATCTTTACATGTAGTTACTAGTTACTCCTCTCTGCTTCTGCTAGCTCCAAACAGGGAGCTCACTACACTCAAAAAAAATATTTCATCTAAAAAGCAAACAATCCCTGTCCCCCTGCAAGGGTAGGCGCTCGCTTATGCACTATGATTCCGGCATAGGAACTCTCGCGTGACACAGGGATGATACGTGGTTGGGCTTTCGGCGCGTCATTTCTACATTATCGTTTCCTGAACGAGTAGTGAAGTGGGGATTTATCGAGGGTGGGGGGGGACTGCAACATTGCTACCCCTCAGGCTGATCCTAGAGATCTGCTTGGCGGGTATGATAAATCTAGGTAAGATGTGTAGATAGCTTGGTGCAGCCCGCATCAGCTACCCTAGAAACTTCGACAAATACTCATGGATTATCACTCGACGATTTGTCGAGCGCAATTTGTGGTACCGTACTGATTTCGGGCATTTTGTAGGGTAGTTCTCCCAGTGTTTGATGCTATGCCCCCCAGTAGTCGTAGCTGATGGTTGTGTATATACACGCTTACCAGCATAAAATGCAATGCAGTTGCTCAGGGCAAGGATAATTTGTATGGAGTGGCGCCGTTCTCTCATACAAATAATCCCTGGTTCTTTTGCTGGTAAGCGTGTAGTTCACAATCGATCGAGATTGGTAAAGGGAAGGGCCCCAGCTAGGGATAGCAACCGTCCTCTAGCTCCGACAGTGATCTATGTGCCCCCTACGACATTCCCATCGCCGTAAAGGAGGACAGCTCCTCTAACCAATTTAATACCCGCGCAAATGGCGCCCAGCATCTAATTCCCACACCTCAAGTAACTTTCTTGGCGGCAACAAATCCATAAACTACATGTAGCCTGCTCCTCGACCTAGATTGTCTTTATGAGAATATAGTTTTTGTGGTGAAAAGCCTTAGGGATTTGAAACGAGGTGTAGGTTTTAGACTCTGGGCGCCATACTACATGTAGTTTCTTGGCGCCAAGTTCACATATTATCACTCGCCACCTCAACCACCACCAGATGGGTGGCAAAAAATGCACACAAAGGTCCATCCATATTCAAACCCCTAATACTCCACTCCGCTGACACACACACCAAAATGAAACACTACTTTATAGGACATTACATTTACACCACACTCATCAAAAAGAAAAAATAGGAAAATAGGACTCTACTGGGTTGTCCAAGAATATAACAGGATGGTATCGCAAGAACAGACCCTTCCATATGATATCCTATGAAGCAAATAAAACGAAAAAGAAAACACACCCCAGCTTTTTTGCCCAAACATCGTAACTTACAGCAAATTGACATATTGAACCCCTCTAGACTCTCTTCACGCATGTATTGGCAGGCTCTCCTCGTACTATTTGCTAGTTAGCCACAGTCTTATCTCGCGCTTCATATGGCGGGTAAACAAACCTCAACGAAATCCGTCAATGCAATCAACAATACAAACATCCCCACCAACTCACTCAGGTCTTTAATATTATCCATTCTCGGACCTCCAATGTTGGCGTGCCTCTTGAATACCGACAATACAACGGGTCTGATTTCGGTCAGGAACTGCTTTCCGGCCGTTATCGCTTGGCGATTAGCCTGTCCTCTGGAAAGAATGCAAGCGACAACAACACGCGTGGCATGTGTGAGAAGCTCGTAATATTTCTCAAGAGCCTTGGGGTCGTTAATTCCGACACCAAGGTCAGGATCAACAGAGAAGAGTTTGCTCTCGCGAAGGGCCCTGAAGAGGCCAGCGTTGATGACGTGGCCCGCACCGACTCTAGTTTGGGCGATCCGGACAAGGAAGCCAGTAGTCGCCTTGAAGGAGCGCATCAGGTAAGGGATATCTAAATTCTGTTAGTGGCGGAAGGAGTGATATATAAAGCGATAAAACCTACCGTTAGAGTTGGTGCTCACTAGGTCCGTGCGGATTTGTTTTGTTGAATCCACAAGCACCACCAAGAAATTCTGCCGCATCAAGGCATCGACTACATAGTGCGATGACTCGTTTGCAGCAAGCGCAACAAGCGCCTCTAGAAGCAAGAGGGCAACTATCTTGCACTGTCCCTCGCCTGAGTAGGCATCATTGCACAGAACCTCCAGCAGGCGATCACCAGACGCCTTTATTGTTTGTATACTGTGGCTGCGGGTAGTGCCCCCTTGCTGCAGCAGTTCTGATGTACCCTGTAGGGACCGATACGCAATATTATAAAAGTCCTCGCGTAGCCTTGCAGTCGCCATTGGTGACTGGATACACCTTAATGAAACTCGGAAAAGGTCGTAGATCCGGTCGCTGGCCAAGTCACTTGACCGTCCTTTCCCAAAAGTCTTGATGTCGAATCTGAGATGAATGATAAGGGAGTGTGTCAACGAGCTGAGTACCTGAGCACTCTGAATGTCGCTGCTGCTATATGACTCGACCTTCGGCATGATGGCTTGTAATGCCTGTAATAGGAATGAAGTCTTCGCCGCCGATTCGAATTCACAATCCTCCAACATGACAGCGACCAAAGTTGCCCACGATTTCAGACACTCGAGTCTTGCGCCTCTAAAGTAGCGGAGCTGGTTCTCTCCATATAAGTAGTCCATGATTTTTGTGAGTTCAGATTGGACTACGTCTTCGTCCTGGGGATTAATAGTCCCATTAGCCAACAACTCTTGCTTCCTTAGTAGTAGGATCTGTTCGATATTTTGTAGGTGAAACGACGGATTGCCGAATTGGTCATTTTGTTGAAATGCTGTAAGATTGAGGTCATGGAAGCAGGTGATTGTTGGGACCGGCAGGGCCTCAGGAGCTTCTAATTCTAAAAAGTCAAGAAGGTCAAGGATATGGATATTTTGCATTGGGTCCCCATCGAGATTTGTTACCCCTAGCAGTGTTGAAAGATATTTTGAGACCATTGTTGATGCACCCTGGGCAGCCAGTTGTCGAATTTCCAATGCAATGTAATTGAATAGTGAAGCTCGTCTTTCAATGTAATCGCAAAGCCCCAGAGCCTTACCATGTTCAAAGAACTCTAAGCAACCAAACACAGTACCGTCCCACATGCTATTCGTTCTCAAGACCTGCTCCCCCATGAATTGACTAAACAAGAGTTTGTTGGCTCGAAGAACATAAAGCATCTCGCTTGATGTAGAAGATGCCTTCCATAACCGTTTGAATACAGTGAAACAGTTGTTTTTTAGCTGGCATAGACCACCATCAAAAGACAAGCCTTCGTCGTCCGATACAACCGCTTCATCCACGTCTGCCAAGATACTGTGAAGAAGAGCAATTCCAGATCCGATACCCCCATCTTCAACGCTAAGACTGATGCCTTCTTGTTCGTCGTATCCGAATCCGAGCAGGAAGTGTGCGAGAGTATATTCATTCGGTTGTGTGGATAAACTGCTATTAAGCAATTTCAATATACCAAATTTTAGTGGGTACCTCATCTCCGGGCCCTCATCAACATCTGCTTCCCACTGATGAATGAAATTAAACAGAATTCGGCGAGACTCCGGGCTTGACTCGATGATCCCCAACAAACGGTTCCTGCCTATCTTCCGTCCAAACGTATGTGATGGCCCTGCCGTTGATACCAGTTTTGGGGCGCCTGAGAGCTTTTCAAGAAGACTCAAGGCAAGCAGAGTAATATCCTGGTGGGCACTCCCAACAAACAGCCCTAAAAATACCGCAATATCCAAGTGGTGTAAGATAGCTTCTTCAACCGACCCATACCCATTAGAAGTTACGTGCGCCTTTCGCATACCGTCGTCACGCTTGACTATAGGACGAACAGTGTTAAAAAACGTGGGCTGCATTTGCAACGCAAGATCCAGAATGGCGATCACTGTTAGAATTGACTCAATAACAGTCAGTGGTACGTCTGCAGCCTGGATATCCTCAACGCCGTGCTTCAAAATCTCGTAGAAGACGTTAAAGCACTTCTCAGTTAGAATGTGTTCCATGACCCTGGCAAAGGGATGCAGTTTTGCGTAGGTCTCGAAAGAAGATGATTTCATCGCGGAATCAATGGCAATATTAGAGGCTGAAATATTAAGAAGATCTTCGTTGAATGTTGAGAGACAAGTGTAAATAAAACCCAAGCAGCTAGACTGGAGCGCTGGACGGAAACTCCTGTACTGCGAGCGGGTCAACCTTTCGGTTGGGATATCTTGCTTGTCTACTGGTAGCACAAGGTCGGGAGGAAGATTTTGAACTGTCGTATTTGCAAATATTGTTCCCAAAACAAAGTCGACATACGGGTCGATTCCGGATAGCCTATTCATGCTGCCAAGACCTTCGGGAAATGGGAGAGCATCTTTGAGTCGATCATCAAAAGCCGGCGAAACCAAAGTAGCAAGTAGACGCACAAAGGCTTCCGCAGGGTGAACTGAAGAAACCACTGCGTCAAGCTTCTCAGAACCAGCCTGGGCGAAAGCTTTCCCAGGGTTGGCGCCAAGTTGTAAGGCAGTAGTTGGGGGAGCAGCGCCAAGGGCCCAATCATCAATTGCTTTCCATATTTCACCATTGATAACTTCAGTCTTATCGGTCAAGAAAGCAGTGATAGTGGAAAAAATGGAATCCCATAGCTGGATAGACGCCTGTAGCCCGAGGAGCTCAAACAATGCAGGGATAACTCTGAAAGGGCTTTCATGAAGAAGCCAATATTTTGCATCCGGACATTCCTGGACAATTTGAGAGATTAACCGCATGAATCCATCTAACATCATACTCAATTCCGGGGCAGGCTCCGTATTTTCAATTGGTGGCGGAAGGGGAGGTCTGAAGGCATTCGCTGGGACTAGTTGCTGTGATCTCTTCTCTAACTGACTAATATATAGCTGAAATTGTTTGAAGATGTAATCCCAAGAAAGATATGTTGTCCTTCTTTTCGCGCTACCAGGGTTGGCCTCATCGAGAAGAAAACTGTGAGCGTGTTCAGCGGCAACTTTGCCCAGTGATAATGAGGCTAACATAAAGCTGAAGGTAGCCGCCATAAACGGTGTTTGCCTCGTCGATGCCCAAGCGATAAATCCGTGCAAATTACTTTCCGGGTCACTCCAGAACACCATTCCGGCGTCTCGTCGCCCCAAATATGCATAATGAATGATAAGGAAAAATCTCTCAAGTTCGTATGCTAAAGTCTTCCGCCCTAATAATACATCCTCCTCTTCCCGTGTCTTGATGTCTTTTAGGACGTCCGCCATGTTCGAGATAAAACTTTCTATGAAAACTTCTATCTGATTGGTCATCAATGACCTGAAGGATAATGATATATGACCACGATTGTCGACTGACAGTACTCGGGTCTGCAAAAATCGGTGTAGTTCCTCTTTTGCTGCATTGAGGGGCCATTCAGCACTAACGTCCGCGCACACCGCAAGCAAAAATTCGAATGCGCCCTCCTCCAGGGACTCTTTTGATGGGTCAAAGATATCCGTCATATAGTCTAGTTTTGAAAGACTTGGTGCATTGGTGGTTGGTGGGTCGTTGCAGAGCCCATTAAACTCGCTTACCCAAAATATAGTGACGGATGCCTGAATATATTTCAGCGGCCATGGCGATGATTTATAATTACTCAACATCTCCTTGTGAAGTTGGATGGTCTCCTCAAAGCTCAACGGTGAATCTGTCTCGCAGAGCATAGTGATGAAGGCGTAGAGTGGGAGCATGTGGTGAAAGGTGAAGATATCATGTTTCTCGAAGGTCTTGACAGTGTTTAGTAGTATCTTAAAATCCGAAACTGTGGCTCGCTTCAGCTTAACTAAGTAGTAAACGCTGGATGCAAGCTCTTCATGCTGGTTTATCAGGAACCGGATATGCAGCTCCAAGTCCTCTTTGTAGCTTTGGGTGCTCTCTAGCCCAAGTGTACGGTTATGTTTCTCCTTCGCCCTCAACTGCTCTACAGATTGCCGCACCGACCCCATCGCCAATATGCACCTCTCGGTAAACGTTTGCCCACATGACGAACTGAGTGGGGATAAAACATCAACCGTATTTTTTGCCAACTCCCGTAGATCAGGATCTGTATTGTCGTTGAACGCGTAGGAGAGTATTAGTCGTAAGCATTGGAGGATGTTTTGTCGGCGGGTGTGGTAGAGAAAGACGGCGCTCTGGAAGGCCGACCGGTCTAGTTTTTGCATCTCCTCAGACCCCCGGAATAACAGCCGTGCTGCCTCCACTTCATCCATGCAGAAATCATCTGATAGCTGTGTCGCCTCCTGGATAAACTGCTCGTTGATCTTGTACTCCCCATCATTAATCTCTAGTTTTCCTATATAAGATTGAAAGAGTTAGTACGGGACCCCCGTTAGGGAAACGCGTGGAGACGTTATGTAGCCTACCGGTCTTGATCTTCGCTCGATTGGCCTCATTCTTGGGCGGCACCTCGAGCAACTTCTTTAGTTCGGCAGTGCGTGATTCCAGCTCTTCCGCTAGCACCGCTAGGTTTGGGCCACGGTGATCTACCAGTATGTCGTGGAGTTTTTTGAAGTCGTCAAACGATGATGCTGTTGATTGCGCCATTTCGAAGGGCGGCGGCGGCACGTATGTAGAGCAGGAAAAGGTAAACTTCAGCTAGACCGTCGCGCGCTGTGAGGTCTGGGTGTGTTCTCACGAGAAACTGGAACCTGGGGATGGCGTTGTTTTCGTGGCTGGTTTGTTGGAGGAAAGTGTGTGTGGCTGGAATCTGGAATTAATGACTAGACGAGGCTCATACGGCTTCCTCCGTCTGTGCCGCATGAAACAAGATGTAAACAAATCAGTCGACCATATTATTACATACATTGGATCTAGCCAGCTAATATCCTAATACGTATACTCAGTCAGCATGATGAACTTTTTTCTACACGAGTAATTCTTTTAGAGACTTAAGCCAGAACCTTTGTTTTCCGCATCACCAAGAGTTCCCAATGACACCACCATTGTATCGTTCCACTAATATGTTATCACTATACTCTCTACTCATTGTGACCTTTAAATATCCATTTAACAGCTCACATCACCACAAGGAAGCGTTGGCCATGCCATGTATATGTTCTAAATAACAAGAACCGACGGCCCACGATCGGGCCATCGTACTCTCCGAAGACAATAGATCCAACCCCAGAGAGGGAAACGACTGGTGATAATTCAGTGATGCAACCCAGAGGGGTTCCAGATTTCGGCTCCCGCCACCCTGAAGGTGCAAAGGCGAACAGGGAGCTGGGGGGGGGGGGAATTACCCTACACGACCCAGAGAAGCAGCCTTCAAAATCAAAACCAAAACTCCTATTGAAAAGGACCGGAACTGTTTGCTCAAGGACCCGGTTCAATATTCGCCTATAAACCTTTGTTTAGACCAGAGAGGTTTCTAGACCCTGTTTTAGATGAAATCGTGCCCTCAGATGAGAGAGGAGACCACGGCAGGTTTTACTCACTACTCCTAGTATCATGGCGGTAACATCCCTCCAACTTTTCTATTGACCGCGACTAAAGACAACGTTAGCGGTTCTACAAATTAATTATGGGAGGTGTAGTTGGGCATAATTATAACTCAACTCTACAACATCCCTAACTCCCCCACTGGCGCCTCCGTGTTAAGCTCTATCGAGGAGTATAACAGAAGTGCCCACGGTCATACATCACGCACTTGATCTAGGTAACGGACGGGTATATTGTGGTTTGGTATCAAATCACGACTTTGATTGATACATGTATAGGTCTTTTTTAATGGAGCAGCAGCAAACACGAGAGAGAAGGTTTCTCCACCAGCCACGGATTACCACTCGGATAAGCACCTCCCTCTTTCTTTCACGGGGCTGTAATGTCTTGTATGGATAGACTTAAACTTGAGACGCCTTAATTAACAGTCTTCCAGATCTGCAGAGTCTTTATTTTTGGGGGAGGCTCTTATAATTCATACAGAGCAAAGGAGGGAGGGAGGGCTAGGGACGTTTTTTTTTGGACCGGCCGTAAGATCTTTGAGGGAAGATAGCAATAAGGAACTTGTGTTATTATTCCTTAATCTCATGGATCCTCATGGATCCTCATGGGTTTGAGGATCGGGTCTTGCTGTTTGGCCGGCTACGCAACACAGGGCCTTGGTGCTTTAGACGCCTCGGGTGCTTTAAAATCGTCGATAAAATCCCACCTGCCTAGAGCATGGTAGAAGAATCTTTCTAGGACCCCGTACCGAGACATCCCGTTAGCTGCATTATATTTGATGACACATGTAGCTTCTCGCATTGGTTCTAACTAGACCGAATATATTTAATTTATTAGTGACACGATAATAACAATAAAGTAGAGGCTTTTGAATCTATACTTGTACTATTTACAAACCAGATAGATGAAGGTCAATGATTGACTGCACACCTTATCTGCCCAAAGCCTTGGCAGCAACAATCCCTGACATCATCATAAAAATTCTATACGCCCCTCCAGAACACCAAACCCCCACTATCACCACAATAACACCATCAATGCGCAATTAGCTGCCATTGGGCCACTTCCTGCAATGATCTCAACCTGTCTCCGCGCCCGCGGCCGACCGCAGCCACACCTCAATATACAATTGCTCCGCAGCCGCTACAAGTCTACAAACACCCCCAGTAGGCCCCGACCTTCCCCCGCACTCGCCCCAAGCTGAAAATAGAAGAGAAAACTAACAAACAATCTCTCATCTATAGCTCGAAAAAACTCAATTGGAATTCAACTCCTCCCCCCAAAAGTGCACAATGCTCTATTCCTCGCCGGCCCTCCCAAAATGCCCTCCCCTGACCTCCTCAAGCTCTCAAAGGAGCACCTCCAGCGCCACAAACTCCTCTCTAAGCCACCACACACAGCATCCCCCATACACGCTCCGCTCCCCCAACTCGTCGGGAACTCCCTCGATGAGCATTTCTATATGCTCGGCATGGAGGCTGCCTCCCCGTACCTACGATTTGCGCGCGAGTTTGCTGCAGTAGACGTCCCGCCGCCGCCGAAGGAGTGGGTTCATAGGGCCGGGTGGACCAAGTACTATCCGGATGGGCGTACAGAGGTCGTTGCGGCGCCGGAAGAGGAGTGTCTGGTGTTTGACGCGGAGGTGCTATACAAGATATCGCCGTTCGCGGTGATGGCGACGGCAGTGAGTCCATATGCATGGTATGCGTGGTTATCGCCATGGGTGATGGGGGAGACGGAGGATGACCGGCATTTGATACCACTGGGAGACCCGGGCAAGGCCAGGATCGTGGCTGGGCACAACATCGGTTTTGATAGGGTGCGGGTGAAGGAGGAGTATAGTGTGGCTGGGACTCAAACGATGTTTCTGGATACAATGAGTTTGCATATTGCCGCGAACGGGGCCACGGGAAAGCAGAAGAAGGGGCTGGCTAAGAAGTATGGAGAGGGGTCCCAACGCAATGAAGAAGGCTTTGTGGTAGGCGAGAGTTTGGAAGGAAGTGGACATTGGTCTGGACAGACCTCGCTCAATAGCCTGAAAGACGTGGCCATGTTTCACTGTGGGATTGAGGTGGACAAGACCGTCAGAGATCAGTTTGGGACCTTGGATCCAGCGGGTGTCCGGGAGCAGCTCGACGATTTATTAACGTATTGCGCTCAGGACGTAGTGGTCACACACAAAGTCTACAAAGAGGTCTTGCCTGCATTCCTCGAAGTGTGTCCGCACCCAGTCTCTTTTGCCGCCCTCCGTCACCTCTCATCATGCATCTTACCTGTCAACGACAGCTGGGAGTCCTATATTAAGAACGCTGAGGCCACCTACCACAGGCTCTCCGACGCCGTCCTGCAGCGCCTCATCGATCTTGCGGAGGAGGCTGTACAACTGCGTAAATCCCCAGAGATATACAACGCCGATCCATGGCTCCAGCAGCTCGACTGGTCTGGGCAGGAGGTCAAACAGATCAAGGCCAAGCTGCCAGACGATTCTCCGCGCACGATGCCACGCAAGAAGCCAGGGATGCCGAAATGGTACAGAGACCTGTTCCCAACTGTTGACGCCCCAATATCACTTAGTGTGCGCAGCCGCATCTCACCGCTACTCCTGAAGATGTCGTGGGACGGGCACCCTCTCTTTTGGAGTGACGAGCACGGCTGGTGCTTCCGTGTTTCCAAGCGCCCGCGTAAAGGTCAGAAAAAGAAAGACATCGCTCAGGCTATAGAAAGGTACGGGAAGTCGCTTGCCAGAGTGGATTTGGACGAAATGGTCCTCACTGAGAACCCAGAAGACGTCTACTTCAAGCTCCCGCACAGAGGTAGCCCAGCAACCCGATGTGTGACCCCGCTAGCGAAGCCTTACCAGCGGTATTTCGACTCTGGAATTCTGTCGTCGGAGTATGCACTCGCAAAAGAGGCTCTCGACATGAATGCGCAGTGCGCATACTGGATTAGCTCGCGCGAGCGTATCATGGAACAGACCGTCGTCTGGCAGGGCGACTCCGGCGTCGACTTCGGTATCCCCGCTGTTGAAGGGAGCCAGAAGATTGGAATCATCCTCCCGAAAATACTACCCATGGGGACCGTCACCCGGCGTGCCTCGGAGTCGACATGGCTCACCGCACCACCCCCATCTCCTCAGCGTGTCGGCAGCGAGATTAAGGCAATGGTCAGGCCTCCACCCGGTTACGTATTTGTAGGTGCCGATGTCGATAGCGAGGAGCTGTGGATAGCCTCGCTGGTCGGCGACTCAGTATTCGGCTTCCACGGGGCAAGCGCGCTCGGGTTTATGACGCTCGAGGGCAGCAAGGCCGATGGCACCGACATGCACTCGCGGACCGCCGCCCTCCTCGGCGTCAGCCGGGACGGCGCAAAGGTTATCAACTACTCTCGTATCTACGGCGCCGGCGCGCACTTTACTGCCACGACACTGCAGCAGCTGAACCCGGAACTGAGCGAGCATGAGGCAACCCTCCTCACAGAGGACATGTACAGGCAGACCAAAGGCAACCGCACACGTAGGCCGACCATCCACCCGCGCGGCTTCTGGCGCGGCGGCACAGAGAGTTTCGTCTTCAACAAGCTCGAGACGTTTGCGGAGCAAGAGGCCCCGCAGACGCCTGTGCTCGGCGCCGGTATCACGCAGGCACTGATGCGCAAAAACCTCTCGCCGCGCGAGTTTATGCCCACCCGTCTCAACTGGGTGGTGCAGAGCAGCGGTGTGGACTACCTGCACCTGCTTTTAGTAGCGATGGAGTACCTTTGTAACCGGTTCAATATCAGCGCCCGTGTTGCGCTCACCATCCACGATGAGGTGCGGTATCTCTGCGCTGAGCCCGACAAATACCGGTGTGCCATGGCGCTCCAGATCGCAAATTTGTGGACGCGCGCAATGTTCAGTGAACAGATGGGTATCTGCAATCTGCCGCAATCGGTGGCGTGGTTCTCGTCAGTCGATATTGACACAGTGTTGAGAAAAGAGACGGATATGGACTGCATCACACCCTCTCACTCGTCGCCAGTGCCGCCTGGGGAGTCGCTTCGTATCTCACAGCTGTTGGCGAGGGGTAAGAAGGCGATGCTGGATCCAGCTCTAGCGGCGAAGAGGGAGATTAACTTCGAGAGATGGGAGTATAAGAAGAGACAGCCGGTCATTGATGCGTATAGGGATGAGGATACGAGTGTCTATCTGAGGGCGCAGATCGTGAGTGACAAGGATGAGCTGCAGGCGGTGTATGAGGACGAGGGAGTGAGCCCGAAGGAGGGGAAGTCAAAGAAGAGGAAGAAGGAGGGGGAGGGGAACGCCGTGGTGATGGAGAAGACTTCGGAGGCCAAGGAGCCTTCGGAAGTAGATAAACCTTTGGAGGGAGATGAGCCTTTAGATGTGGCGGAAACAACGCTGCAGCCTCCCCTGCCCAACTTAGTCGAACAGGAACTTCTAGTGCCGGAGCCTGTCTTTAGGAAATCGCCTGCCGTAGAGGAGCCGCCCGCCGTAGTGAAGAAAGTAGGGCGGGGACTAGCTGTGAACAAACAGTCAGTTCCAGAGGTAAGGGAACCACCAGTCGCGGCGGAGGGACAGGCGCATCCTACTACAAATGTAACAGTCGCCTATATGCCAGCAAGAGAATCCGAAAGGGCAAAAAAGATGGAACTCGCCAAACAGGAAGAAAATGCGGCCAAGGCAAAAAGCGAAATAGATAAAGTACAAGAGATGCTTGAGAGGATTCAAAACTTGCTCTTCCAAGTCCTGAACCCACCGCCTTTGCCCCCACTACCGCGCCACATCCTGGAAGCCGACGCCAAGGGGGAGCTACCGCCGCGCGAGAAGTTAGAGCCATTAAGAAAGCTGCTTGCGCCGCATCCAAAGCCGCTTGCGCCGCATCCAAAGCCGCCCCCACTTCTTGAGATAATGCCCGAGCCCAGGCCGTGGAATCACGCGCCACCAACACAGCTGACCAAAGCACAGAGGAAGGAGCAAAAGCGCCTGCAGGTCCAGCAGGAAAGAAAAGACCGGCGGCGGGAGAAGATGGCCCGGGCGCGAGAAGCCGATGAGCACGCAATCCGTCTCGGCCTGCCGGGGAAGAGGGAAGTTATCAGGATGAAAGTCGAGATCCGGGCAAGGAAGAAGGCAGTGAGGGAGCGCCTCGACAACATAGAACAGATGCTTGTCGCTTCGCGCGATATGATGAACTTGATCAGTGCCCAGGCCAAGGGGGCGCCATACATTGAGATTATGTCAGTCCCCCCCGGGAGGAAGATGGTCAAGGAGAGGCAGAATAGGATCAGGTGCCTACAAAATAAAGTTTCAAGGCATGGCTCTCTAGCACTCACCGACGAGGAGGCGTGGGAGCTAGGAGAGCTCAGAGAGCTGGAGCTGGAGGTCTCACGCTCAGCCAAGATGAGAAAATTGGAAAGGGTGGTGGAACTGAAGATGAAGAGGGCTGCGAAGCAGGAAAAGAAGAAAGCGTTGAGGGAAAAGATGGCGGAGGCAAAGGCGGAGAGGAAGAGGAAGAGGGAAGAGAAGGAAAAGGTGAAGGAGGAGGAAAGGCGGGTCGCTACTTTACAGATACGGGCGAATACTCTAAGGAAAGCTGAAGCTAGAGCTAGGGCTGCTTTGACTGTGAATAGTGAAAATTAAGAGAAGGGTTATAACACCAGTCTGACGTCGGAATGTGGAGTTTCAAGGATTTCGGTTTTAAATCCCTTGTTGTGTACTATTATTACTTCTGTATTCTAGGATGGCTGTACTGCTCTATCGGTGTTAAAACAAATGTAACCTATGTATGTGTAGATCTCAATTCATCAATTGTATTAGCTGGAGAATTTAAGAGCTGTGGTATGATCGAGGTTCTGCGCTGTTGGTGACAGGTAGAGAGAGGTTTTGTAGCCGAGCTAGAACCTACTGAATCACTGCGCTCTAGTGCACAAATTTTCTAATTACCTAGTGTATATATGAGGCATCATACCAGATGTTGAGTCTAGTAGTTAAGTAGTTGATTTCTTGAGGCGTCTTTGGTTTCGCACAAGTGTTGTGACCACCCTTCTAGTTTCCAACAAAGGTGTCAGACCATCCAACCTCACACTACCCCATTGTTGCTGATTACTTCTTCCCATAGTCTCCACCCCCGGCGAATACGATTCGTTCTTTAAGGGATGGGTTATTTTTTCACATTCCAGAGATATGTATCCTCGCAATCACAGCATCTCACTCGAGCCTCCCAGCTCTTTGCTCCCTCCTACCTGTGTAATGAATAAGTAGTAGCCATTTACCGCTACATACCCCCATTGTTAGGGCACAAGAGCACATAAAGTCCTTAAACCGATTCCAACCCCCTGTCAGATCAAGGCAACATGCACAACCGACGGTTTTAAAAAAATAAGAGGAAGGTAAAATATCTGCTCTGGTAAGGCGCAGCACTAGTAATGCTGAGATCCTCGGTTTAACTCCGAGCCAGAGCATCTAGTGTTCCTTGTTTACTCAATGGAGCCTCGGGTCGTTGACGATCGGTTACGTGAGTGAGGGGTGATTGAAGAACTTTTTTTTTAGGTCGATCTATGACGGAGTTGGTTAGCATGTCTTTCCTTGGGGAGTTTACTCGGGGTGGGGAGAGGGCTTATTCGGAGGTGCACGGGGAGGTGGTGGTGGTGGGCTGAAGGTGGCGAGTAGTGGGCGATGAGAGCGGTGGGAGGTGGGCGGTGGGCGCGGGGGAAGAGATGCTGTGCGTGGGTTGATGTGATCATAGATTATCACTCGGAACAATGCGGCAGACTACATGTAGTGGGGCGTTATCCAGGTATTCGAGAGTCGTTGTGATCGCACGCAGGTTACAGAAGGTGGACACGGGGGTCAAAGCAATCGGGATTAGGTAATGACTACAGGATGGTCCTCCTAAAGAGGCTTATCAACGTGGCTAAGTCAATTACATGTATACATGTACTTACCATATAGTCACAGGTAAGCTTGTCCCGTTCGAGATTTCTCATGTTACAGTCGTGCATTGAAAGAGATCAGAGGTGCTGAAAAAGTACGCAGGTCATGTCAAAGCTCCTCCGGGTATGTGGGTTGTGTAGGTAGGCCCGTGTGCAGCAGCCTGGAGCTGCCCTCTTGTGGTTTCAACAAGTCTATAGGTTGTGGCGGAAAGTGTTGCGGGAGTGCGGGTACGCTTAAATTCAACATAAAATAGCGCCCGGTGTGGAGTGTTTTTAGTAGATGATAGAAAACGCGTTGATTTAGTTACATGTATCTAGAGAAGTGTAATAGGCGCCTAGCCCAGTTCTGTATCGGGATGGTGGGGTTACCCAGTTACCACATGCCCTGAATAACCACCACCACGCAGGCTAGGATCCCAAAAGATGAACTCGTCATGACCTAAAACAAAACAAAGAAGGCATCTTTCTCGGTTACAACTTACAACCATACTAAACCATGGAGAGCGACTTGTCCCGCTTAAAAAATCTGCTTCCCACAGCCAAGCATGCAGGAGAGTAACTTCACAAAGAATAGATGCATTCTCACATCATTTATCGGTGATAAAGCTTAAGGTCAACACCATTTGTCAAATCAGTCAGAGAACTACCTTCATGCTTAATAGAGCAACCAACTTACACCCGAAAGAAGGAATAGTGGTCGAACCTTACCTACCCATTTTTAAGGTTCTTAAACCCGTCACTTATAATTATTGACCTGTCTATTTGGGGAACTTTTCACTGAGGTATTTTACCCCAGGCTTTGGCAGGTAAAGTCCCTCCCCGAGATTATGATTCTTCAGGGAACGATATCAGTACCGGGAATCCCCGATTCCGCTTTACCGAGTCCATCCTGGTATTCCTCCTCCCCTAAATCAACCCAGACTAGCTGATCAAACGTACTTTGGGTTATAAAACCCGTTGGGACGTAAATCTGCACCTGTGACAGTGAAACGGCGATGGTAAACCCCCCTAACCCTGATAGGGACTACCCTATGGGCAGATGTGCGGGGCATCTTCGTGGGGGTGGTGCTGGTGGTTCAGATTGCCGGGTTAGCTTTGTCGATGTCATCCTGCGTGATGGGAGAGTTTCGATTCCCCCCCTTGCGTCTAGTCCTGAAAGAAATCAACTGGTTGTCAGTCATGGAAGTCAGAGAGTTGTTCTTCAGAGACTTTGCGCAAATAGAGTCAACTCCACCTTTCATTAACCTGATTGGCGCTGGTCTCACCTTCCGCAAATCGGATAACCAGAATATAGAGCCAGCTCTGCTTGCGCAAAAGTCTCTAGTACCTCTATTTTTTCCCTATCAGTAAAGAACGTCTAGGAAAGGGCCCTGTGCAACAGGGATACTCGGTATTCTTATAGAGGGAGAGTCAAATACTCACGCTATTCGAGTCTCTGCTCCATATTCTTGAAAACCCATTTAGTAATCTAGACACAGTAGTACTTTCCGTAAATGGTTTTCTACCTTCCCATATTCCATAAACCATAAACCATGTTTTAAAAAGTCAAAATGGTCAAGGTTTTATAGGGCTCGTGGGTTGGGCAATAGGCTAAAACAAAGTTTTCCTTGGGAACTCCGGATCCGTTGTCTACAGCTATACCTCGCTATAAGAAACCTCGCTATAAGGAAAACCTTGCTGTAAGAGACAACAGGGTAGGCGCACGCTAAGGACTCTGCTCTCACCTGCTATAAAGAATTTAGGGAGATTTTTGCTATAAGCAAAAACTGCCGCCACCTTGGCGTTTCTTATTGTCGCTGCAGTTGCAGCCAAACGGGCCCTAAATGAATTCTAGCCTAGGATGGGACATGTAGTCTAGGCCAATGCAACGGCCGGGTAGTCGGAGGTGTTATCACTTCGCGTGCCAGGGCCATTGGTCTTGTGCCCGTACTGCATTGTGCCTAGGGGTGAATGTTCCATCCTTAACATACGCCCATAAGCCAAGTCACCTCCCCTCATCCTCAAGTAGACCAACCTACAAACACGCCTACAGTAACGCCATAATGTCACAGCAATACCAGCGCTCTTCCTACCCCCACACATCGCCCCGCCCCTCCCCTAATAATCGTAACTCTAAACGCTGGAGCTCCCGCGCCCCAACAATAGACCTTACAGCCTCTCCCCCGGCTCACTGCGAGGAGCAGCCGGTCAAGCGCCGGCGCATCATCGAGAGCGTTGACCTGACGGAAGTGGAGGCGGATGAGGACGTGCTGCGTCGCCAGCAGAGGGAGGACCTGCTGAAGACGCAAGAGGCAGCGAGGGAGAGCGAGAAGAGGAAGGTGGCGGGATTCACGTGTGTTATTTGTATGGAGGACGAGCCCACAGATTTGGCCATTACACCTTGTGGTTTGTGGCCCTTTCTAGCTGCTAATCTACATTATTCATATACCTATATTTGCAGAAAACGTTATTGTGGTGGAGATAATTGCTAATAAGTTGTGGTGATAGGTCATATGTTCTGCCACAAGTGCCTCCATGGAGCCATCAAGGCCTCGGCTATGCCGCCCACTAAACAGGCAGGGAGATGTCCGGTATGCAGAGGCAAAGTCAGCCTCAAGGACGTGATACCCATGGAATTTAAACTTCTGTCGAAAAGGGAAGGAAAGCAAAAGGCTACTATATAGACTTTCTTTTTAATCACTATCTGTTTGGGTCGGGAAAGAGCTGGACAGGAAAGTCCACCATAATCAACATTTTTACAATAACGTCTTCCACTTTTCTTTTCTTTTATTCTTATCTTTTTCTCCTGACTTTTTTCTTTTTCTATTATGTCGGTTCTGCTATCATTTATTTGCTGGCTGGGTATTCAACGGGAATTTCCTTCATCTTTCGTTTTTCGTCATATTACTAAGGTGCGGGCTGGGCTGGATTAGGGGGGAGTTCAATTATTATTATTTTTTCTTTCTTTCAGTGTGTTTGTTCACATTACGCTGCTGTTGGCTATATTAACAACTAAAGAGAGAAGACGAGGGAGGTACCAGAGGGAATTAAAAGGCGACGAATTGTACTATCGTGCGTGCTGTGATGTTGTGAATCTTCTGGGGGGGCGCGCTAGGGGCTAAGGGCTTATTCTGGAACAACATGTGCTGTTCTGTGTTCTCGACCACTGTCAGCCGACCGACCGAGTGAGGAACTATGATGCCGTTTACTTGAGTATGCCAAGAAGGGTTCCTAGATCCATAGAACGAGCTAATAAATTGATCCCTCGACGTACTAATAAGAATTGCCACTCGCACTTAAGAAATACCCGGGAAACAGCGAGCGCAAGATAAGAAAGTTTATAAGAAATCTTATCCAACCTAGCCCTACGATCACAGAACGGTAGTGGAATGGTCCAACCGCTTGCTGCCACCATCTCCTATTGGTCTTAGACCTACTGGCAGGTCGAACCACTCTAACCCCTCTTTGCGGACTAACGACCATGTCGAACCCGGAAGAGTGAGTGGCCACAAGCGGGGAAGGAGTATGAGGTAGGAGGAGGAGAAGAGCTAGGGGGAGAATATGGGGGGGTTAGGGGATGGGTAAATGTCCCAGGCACCATGTAACATCTAGCCCGCCCGAGGCCGAGAACGGGGCATCAAGAGTGTTTGCCAGACCGGACATGCTATCATCGATTCTATATGCTGCTGGGAGGTCAATTACGTCTTGACTGGGGAGGTGGTTGTTTTGGGCGAGACCTGCCCCACTTCTGCAGACACCTAGGAGATCCAGGGCTGGGACGACGGGGGCGGGGGATCACCTAACCATTCCTTGCTGGTAGATACATCAAATTGGTATGGGGAAACAAATCTGTAAGCGAATTTTAGGTTCCCTTTGTTGCTTAGTTTTACACTTTTACCTTTGTTCTCTCCACCGCTGGTGGAATTACTTTAACAAAGCTAATAACAAGAACACACGATTTTCGCCGCTCTGTTCGTGGCACTGTTACAACTGAACTGACAAGACCCTAAGGCGAACTTATAAAAGCAATTTCTTGGCGCGCTTGGATCAAGAGATTTTCTTGCCCTTCGTAGGTTCGAGTGATGAGTTGTGATTTCACTCAAGTTCTAAAATTACAGTACTTAGTAGAACACGTTGTATCGCTGGGGTAGTGCACGTTGAAAACTGACCCTAATTCTACTTATTACAAAAGTTTTACAAAGACCCGCGGCCGGCCTGGAATATTACATGTACTTACGTGTATGTGGCACTAATTTCCTAGCGGTCATCTGCCGAGACCCAGCGACTTTAAGAAGGCTGTCCTCCTACCCAGTATTGTATCCATCGCGCTCAGCTACCTTCAACCCTCCAGCTCCAACTCCTACCTGATCGTTTGTCACGAAATGTTACTCGCTCTTACCCTCTCTCCAAGACTCAGGTCTATCCACCAGCGAACACCCCTCTTTTCACCTCTTCACCCTCTATAAAATCTAGCAAACCCCTCCTACATCTTAGCAGATTACCTGGCATCTTCCATTACCCGAGCACACCCGACCCTACCGACGGCCCTGAATCCCCCCCCCCCCACCGTAATTAGTACTCTATATACAACTCCCTCTCCCCACGCGAATTAACGGTACCAACAAGGCAGATAAACAATTGTGTTTTAGAGCCACGGTAGCCCCACAGCCCCGCAACACATCTGCAGCAGCACGAGCAGTTAAGACGGTACTCGCTATCTGCCGAATAGAGCCACAATTACAGGGAGGGCCCCTCGGCCCCAACCCCCAGGTTGCCTATAGTCACTTCTATAACACCCGGCACCGCTACTAACGAACCATCTTGGGAGATGGCGCCTCTTAGAAATGTACGTGGGCCCAGAAAATATGTTACGTTAAACAGAACTCGAACCGCGACCGCTAGTGCTACAAGACGGCCCTTCAGGGATCGATTTTAGTAGCCGCTATAGGCAAAAAGATGAAAAAACCAATTCAGACCCGTCTCAAAAATCAATGCACCCCAAACCCCATACAGTAACGCAAACCCATGCTCAGGGGAATGTGTGCTTAAGTGTAAGTACTCTGCAGCCTCTGCACCAAGTAATCACCGCTCAAGATCCCTGGGAACTTCTTGTCCTCCTCACTCTCATAGGTTCCTGGGAGTGCTTCGATGTACTGGTCGAAGTTTGGGTTACAAAAGTAACTACACGTATATCAGTATAGTATTAGATGGGAATAGAATGAGGTGAGGCCTCACGCGCAAGAGTATCTGGCTGGATACTCATCACTCTCTGGTGGAATTGGCGGCTCCACAACCTGATGCTCCGTCGACTTAATCTTCAAATTCGACCATCTTGCCAGAAGATCGCCCGCATTAATCACAACTATAACATTTATCAATACTCTCCTCTTGTTTAGGTATTGATATGAAACACTCACTAGTTCCCGGAATTGGTGTTGCGTTTACAAAAGTCCCCTGCGGACTCCTAACCTGCAGACCGCCTCTATTATCCTGAAATAGCAGTGTGATACTACCATAATCCGTATGCTTTCCTGCTCTAACCTGGTCCCTATTTTTAACAAATACATCCTTTTTGACGGCGGGATAATGTAGTAGGCGCAGATTATTATCGCCACCAGAGGTGAACTTATCAAAGAAACCCATCTCCAGGCCCATTCCTAAGCCTATTGCTCGCATGACTTCGATATGCAGCCCCTTACACGTATCGAAGAAGGTCTTCATTGTCTCCGTAAAGACCTTCCCCTGCTCATCTAGGTGTTCCGGCCAGCGGTTCGGTAGCCCAGGTACATTGTCACGGCCAATCTCAAAGGACTCCTTGAGGTCAGGGTTTGTATCGCGGAGTGCTTTGATAAGTGTGGGGTCTGCGAGTTGTGTTACTTTCTCCCGTCCATGGGAGACGTAACCGCGGTTTGACTGGGGGGTTGTCCACGCGAGAGTGTTTTTTTGGTCTTTTGGGCGGGCGAAGAATAGGGCTGATTCAGCAAAAACATTGTCGATCAAGGGCTGTGAAACGCCGTGGTTCTTGATGTAGCTGTGGGGGTTAACTAGTGAGACAAGCTTGATGGAGGGGGGGGGGTACATGAAGCCAGCGTTTTTGAAGCCGTCAACCATGCCATTCGCTGCAGCTTTTTTATCTTCATCAGTTCCGTTGAGGAAGAGAGAGAAGTCGATTAGCTGAGTGGTTGGTCAGTATGTGTGATTGTACAGTGAGGGTGGAAGCAAGATTGGGGTGGTTTGAAGCTAGATTCTTACAGGAATGAACAGCTCATCTTTGGAGATAGCTGTCGTGACGGCCTGAGGAGCGTTGGTCATGGTCGATATACTTTACAAAGAACTTGGTTATAAGGAGAACACGTTTGAGGCGTTATATGTAGCTAAACGCTTTCGATTAATAGATCAGGTGGTTGTCGGGCTCGAGCTCAATATTGATATTGGCTGATAATTATATAATAAGAACGATGAGTATTTCCAAACATATCAGCAGGTAGATAGGTACATAAGGTTACCTATCGCCAATCTGCGGGCCATACCCCACATTCCGGCTACTACATATCCAAAACCGTCCTCACCTTCCAGAATCGCTCCTTATCGCGATAACCAAATGCCAAGAGACCCTAAATAGGGCATACCACTGGTACAGTCGCACCTCGTTATGTCGTTAGCGTATTCTGGGGGCCAAACCCCTACGAGATAGCAAATATACGAGACAGAAAATAGTTTTTGGTGGAGTAGAGCGGTACCTGTCCCTCAAATCCGTACGAGACAGAGATATCGAGATACGAGATAGCGAGGTGCGACTGTAGGTACATAGTAATATCTATCCGAAGGGGGAATAATACCGGACCCGTCCGCTGCTGCCGTCGCGTAACCCCGACCGGATTGGAGGACATTTAGATGTGCGAATACGTCAAGTACACAACATCTACATCATGTAAATACATGTATACAATGTACATGAGTGGCTCGGACCACTTACCGGTTACATGATGCATAGATTGAAGGACAACTGTTCTTAGGAAAGTGAAATCACGCTAAGGGGTCATATAAGTAGAATGAAAGTAGACATCCATCCTCATACCCAGTACCATCACCCCACCATCATACCCACCATATCATACGAATTCATACATTATACACCTCACATAACACTTGCCTTGTACTTGCCAGCCAAAAAACTGCAATACCACAATACAATGACAATTGTCGATATCCACACTCATGTCTACCCCCCTGCATATATGGAGCGTAAGACTTCCGTTCTCCTGTTCTGTAATACGTATACAGGGGGGAAACGACTAATACCCTCTAGTTCTTCGTTCCCGAACCACAGTCCCCTATGTACGGACATTCCCCCCTTCTACTGAGGAGCGGCTTATAATCCTCCCAGGAGAAGATTCACCTGATAGTTCAACCGCTCATGGTCGTCCTATCGGTCCTGAATACCATGAAATCAGCTACAAGATCGCTTTCATGGACCAGCACAACATTGATATTTCTGTTGTATCGCTCGCAAATCCTTGGCTCGACTTCCTTCCCCCGTCTGAAGCGGCAGAGAAAGCAAGGGTCATCAACGATGATATGGACTCCACCTGTGGACTATATCCCGGTCGTTTATATGCCTTTGGGGCGCTCCCGCTAAGCGGGACTGTGGAAGAGATCACAGATGAGATCAGAAGGTTAAAGGGTCTACCATGGATGAGGGGAATTGTCATGGGTACTTCGGGACTAGGCAAAGGGTTAGATGATGAGAGATTGAACCCTGTCTACGAAGCGCTGCAAGAGACAGGCCAGACAATGTTTCTACATCCTCATTACGGATTACCTGCAGAAGTATATGGACCAAGGGCTTCCGATTACGGACATGTCCTCCCCTTGGCGCTAGGGTATATCTACCCGTCTCTTTATACACCCACGGTAGATACATGAACTGACACCCCAAAGCTTTCCGCTCGAGACCACAATTGCTGTTGCGCGCCTTATTCTTTCCGGTGTCTTTGACAGGTACCCAAACCTCTCGCTGCTCCTCGCACATTCCGGCGGTACTCTCCCATTCCTTGCAGGCCGTCTTGAATCTGTTATTGCGCATGATGCGTATCTCATGGCCAACAATTCAGCACCTAAGAGAAGTATTTGGGATGTATTATCCCAAAATATCCTCCTAGACGCAGTTGTATATTCACCGGTTGGAGTGAAGGCCGCAGTAGACGTGGCTGGCGCCAACAGAGTCTTGTTTGGGACTGATCATCCATTTTTCCCACCTTTAGAGGGGGCCAAGAACGAAACACAGTGGCTGAGTGTGACGGCTAATGTTAGAGCTATAAGGACTGCATTTGGAGGGGAGATGATAGCCAACTGTGTCCTGGGAGAAAATGCAGTCAGACTTTTAGATTTAGATAAGGGGGCGAGTCATAACTGTTAGCATACAAAAGAAGCATGGGCAAACGTGGTAATTTATCTTAATAAATAAATATGTATAAGAACGTGACCCCCCCCTTGATTATAAGTTAATTAATGAAATTGGGTTAGTTATAGAGAGTATAGAGAGGGGAGGATTTCTACATTTTAGTCACCAACCCCAAAAATATCCAAGCCGTAGCTACGGATAACCCTTCCGCAGGGGGGGAGGGGGTACTCGGGGAGAAAGAACCAGAAATGCAATAGGGGTATTCGGATTCCATTTTCTGGCTCTTATTCCTGAACCCGAGTACTTGTTGATTCCATACATATGAACAGGCCTTACATCCCGCGAGTCCCACCTTTGTCTACATCTATTATGTATTGGGAACTTGTGCAAATTAGTCGTGGCGCCTATTCTTTACTCAGACTTTGATAGCGAAAACATTTCTGTTATAACGGTTTGTCGTAATCCCCCGAGTGGTGAAGCCCCTATCCCCCGGCGCGAATTACGTTGAGCAGAGGTAGTACATGTAGTTACAAGACGTATCTATGCTTCTTAAACTCTTGGCAGGTTGCAGGTACTCTACATCATACATGTATGTAGTCAAGGACATGATCGGATCGGACCTCGAAACCAAACCGGGCTTATATTGGCCTAGATTAGACAACCTTCCGGTGAAGCTTTTTAAGGAGCCAATAGAGGAAGCCCATAAGTCATACGTATATACCCTTGGTTGTTCCACAAACCTGGTGAGACCATCGACATGTCGACATGTGTTCGTCACGCTACCAAGCGAATCTTTGGTAGAGTGTCTTAGTAGGATGAGGCCGGCCAGCGTACCCGCCGTGCGATCATTGCAGATTGCTTACTAAGCCGAGTAGGAGATCCGAGTTAAGGCGTGCTTGAACTACAGTCGCAACTCGATATGCCGGATCTCAATACCCCGGATCCCTTGCTGTCCCGTACGGGGTCCTCTGGGATTTTTACTCCTATTATTGCAAAATCAATTTGCTATCCCGGATCTTCTGCTATCCCGTACGAAATCCTTAGAATCTTGGCAATCCGGCATATCGAGTTGCGACTGTACCTCTTACTACTTGTTCAGATGGTCTGTCTACAGGTGGGCACACCGACCTCGCGCGTATACGTGCGCTTGTGTACCAACTGAGGTGAGTGATTGGTGATCGAACGACGTATCCTCCAGGCAGGTCCTTGAAGGCTGTCGGCTGTTTTCTCAAACGCCGTAACCTTCTGATCATAGTAGTCTTGGCGGGGCGATAACGACCGTTGAGGCTGCGGACACGAGAATAGAGGTTTTGGAGGAGGAGGTTTTAGTTTAGATAGATTAGAGACGTTTAGGTTAATTCACTATTCACGCAGCTCATATGCTCGAATCTATGATCGAACCGATGAAAAACGTGAAACTGATGATTATTGATGATGATGAAGAGAGAGCGATGAACTATCAAAGCAGGCGTGACAAAACTCGCCAAAGCGTAAAAGCGCTAATCTCTAACCCTGGCTTCTTTTTCTGTATTTGGTTCTAATCTTCGCAACAACCCTCTCTCTTTCTTGCATTTCAAACTAATCATCACTTTACTCTATCTTGCATCGTCATTCGCCCTTTTTATTACCTTCTTAATCTCTTATCTTATCATCGCTTGCATCTCCATCATCAGCGTCATCGCGCGCAGACCGCCTGTCTAGAGATAAATAGAACGCCGACTTCATACGTAATCTCGCATCTGCTCCGCTTATGCATTAAGATATAAAACTTCCGCCATGCTTGGATTCGTGGGAAAGTCGTCGCATTTCTTAGTATCGTCTTCGCATTTATAATCGTGAAATCATCACCGCTTCACCGCTATTAATCGTGAAATCATCGCGCTCCGGCTTAATCGTCTTGCCATTTATATCGTGGGAAAATCATCACCGCTTAGCAAATCGTGAAATAAATCGTCATTGTTACTATGAAATATAAATCGTCGCATTAGTAGCGTGAAATCATCGCCTTTTTTTTTTTGTAATTAATAAATGTAGAAAATAAAAATAGGGTTTATCGATTGATGGTCTCACTAAATCTTGTCGTCTTCAGCGTCATCTGCTTTCATCCATCTCTGCAGGCCAGACAAATCTTCTTCTTTTGTCGCACCTCTTATCTCCGTCGTCTTTCTTGTCTTTTCTTAAAATCTACACGATCTGTCCCAGGTCTTTCTCTCGTGAAGCCGACTTTCGGACGTCTTCTCCCCGTCTTCGATCGAATACTCTATCTTTGTCTTGCGATACTTTATCTGGCGGTATGGGCCTTCGTTCGCGCCGAACTTCATGCTGTCGATCCTCAAATCGACGCATCCTTCGTCGCCTCTTTAGGAATTCCATACCTCTTATCGGGCCTCCGGACTAGCTCTCCGTGTCCTTCTAATTTTGTGTTCGGAGGTTGAAGATCCACGTTAGGTCTTGGTGTTGAGGACTTGATGTCTGAAGCTGAATCTTGTTGATCATGATGCGTCAATTCAGTCTTGCGTCGTATGCTGACGGCGTATCTGCGTCGTCACAATCAAGTGTTGATCGCGTAGATTCTGCGAAGCCGATCCCATCTCGTCGTGTTCGCCGAGTCGTTAAGGTTATGATCGCGACGATTAAATTTGACGTCGCTTTCCGGTCCCATCGGTGAGGTGTGATTTAAGCGCAGGATCTTCTTGCGCCGAATAACGATAGAAGGCTGACTTCGCTGGTGTGATCCGTTATCGTGATATATTCTTTCATCCCGAATCGGTTTCCGGATCAATCGATTATTTACCGCGCTATCGAACTTCGATGCGGGTTTATGAAGATATCGTGTGAAGTAGTCGCGACTATTAACATCTTCCCTTTAGAAACGCGGTGCGATCGGTAGAAATCCATTATCATGAAATTTGGAAGATTGGTAGTAAGTCTTGAGAAGGCTGGCGCAAGTCACGCGATACGATAATATGAAGCATCGGTGTCCGTCGTAGTAATATCTTCCGATCGAACCTTGAGGTGATAGGCTCGTGAAAGTGTCCGTGAATGTAAATGGGCGTGAAGTAGGTTTAACCATCTTTCCGTAGCGTATAAGCTCTGCGTTCTTTTCGATGTAAGCGAGGAAGCGGCGATTCTTGGTGGCGTCTTTGTTTGGCTTTCGTCGCTAGTATGAATCGGGATGATTGATCTTTAGTCTGCTATTTCTTAATTCGCTCTGAAGCGATCTTATTCATCCTTTTGAGGATCGTCGGGATGGGAAAATTTTGAAACTATCTTTCCATATAAGACCGTCTGTTCATCGTTTATCCACTTTATTTCCATCTTTCTTACCATTTTTCTTAACCGCCACCTCACGATACTCGCGTTCTTAATCTACGTCGTCCAAGCGTTTCGTCACGTAGCGTGGTGGAATTCGAATTCGGAGATCTGTCTCTTTCTCACCGCCTTGCACGTCCTCAGAGAGAGAAGTCAATGATCGATATATCTTGATAGGATCTGGAGCCTGGGAATCATCTAATTTAAGTCTTTCTCGCTCTAGTGACTATTCAGTATCGTGTGCGGTCTCTCTTGCGAACGAGATGAACGTTATAACGTTCGGCGTCCCGAAGTTTTGAAGTGCTAGTGTCTGCATGGGATCTTGAATTTGAAATAGCCTTGCGATAAGCGTGATTGGATCATCGGTCGATAGTGATCGTAGATCGCCTCCCTCACGTTCTACCGGCGATCTTGATTTTATGTCTTTCAACGATCGTTGGTGAGAACTTCGCCCATCTGAAATTTCTGGCTAACTTGGCGCAAATATCCATTTCGGCATCACGATCTTTGAAACGGAGAATCGTGAATGTTACGATCGGTACGATGTCGAATTCTTCAATGCGTCTTAATGTGAAGGAATCATTTCTCTTGGCTGAGGCGGAGGTAGAATGTCATTATTCTTGCGTCTTATCTGTCGGCGAGCGTGGCCATAACCTCATTCATATGGCCTGCAACAAGCGACTTACATTAGAAGCAATTTCTTAGCAGGATTAAGAACTTTAAGCGCAGCCGGCGGCGTGGAAAGTAGTAGTCGTGGAGGAAGTCGTGTTGAGCGAAGCGAAGTATATGGGTAGTCGTCGTCATGGAAATCTTCATCGTAGATCACTCCTGCTGTCTTTATCTTTGGATATCTTGACCTGCAATCCGGGGTTCGGATTTAGGGCGAGGATAGGGCCGTGAATATAAGCGCCGTGCGTGATGCGTATCTTGTATGTAGGATAGCGCATCTGTCCGAATGTGAAGCCCGAGCGGGGTATTGAAAGCAGTTTTATCTGCGTCTTTCTTTTCTTGACAGTCTGATCTTACTCTTGAGGCGTCTGCGTAGCCTTGCGATCTTGATTCTTGCGTAAAATTTTATTGAGGATAGGTTATCATAACCCGTAGGCGTGTTGAAGCGATAGTCGCGATTGAGAACTACAGAATCGTCTTGGCGAATTACGAGGAGTTATCGCTTCTGACGAATGACTTGGGTTTCTTCTTTCATTTGAGTTGGAGTGTGTAATAATCTGCGAATCGCGCATCTTAGGTAGGTTCAAACCGTCATTCTCTTAGCGGATGTATAGAGAGGATTAGTGAACTTTATATGTGGTATCGGCTCGTCGTTGGGATATAATAGCGTCTTGGCCTGCGTTCGATGGCCGGGTCGTCATTGGTAGATGCCATGGTAATATAAGTCTCTTGCTTGGACTTCGCCGGTGGTTTTGCGAACCTCAGATGGTGATATTAGCGTCTTAAGCCAGGTCTTTCTAGAGTGTCGGGATCGATCAGCACTTATGGCGATGAAAGTCTATTTGGTATTTCAGTAGGATATCTTCGTGTTGATCATATGTGATCATCTTATTAATTAGAGGGTAATAAGCGTATGGACGTCATGGAAGACTCATATTTGTCGTCTTCAAGCGTTGTGAGAACTGGCGGTCGATCGTCTGGAGGATCATTGTCGTCTTCAACCATATTGTTCGGTCCGTATGCGTTCGTTAGCATCTGAAGTAATCTGCGTAACGGGGGCCGTGGCAGGTTCTTCTTCTTTCTGGCTTTGGGTGTCGGAGAAATCGAACCTTCTGACGTCCGGGAGGTGGTCGAACTCTGTACGTCCGGAAGGTGAATCAGGCTCTATGGACGTCCGGAGGTGAATCGGCGCTTCTTGTACGGTCCTTCTCTTAATCTCCTCGCCGGAGTCTGAGGATCTTAGTCATCTCTCCATTCCTCGTCCGATCTTGCTATATCTGCTGTGCATGGATTGAGGATTGATGTTCGATCTTTGAAATTTGGAGTTAGCGTTAAAAGCAGCGAGGCCGTCCAGTCATCTTCTTCTTCAGGGGGAGAGAAGTCTTCATTTCCTCTATGATTACTCTTCGTAACTTGTTTCTTAATTTCTTTCATCGTCTCTCCGTTGAGATCACTCATTCTCATTCGATCCTCTTATTAATTTCGGGATATCTGGCGGGAGGGGCATAAAACAACAACAACAATATGACTTTTTAGCCGCATCCGTAGCGTCCGTAATACTCGCCCGCGTCCGCCCGGCGTCACGTCATCTCTTTTTTTAACCTTTTCTTTATCTTCTTGTCTTTCTCATGCGTCGCGTTTCTCTGGCGGAGTCACTTTCTATCTCTAAGCGTCTTTCTCTTGCGTCAGCTAGGCACGTGTGGCGAACTTTTAAATCTCACCGTTCTCCGTCGAGATTAATTTATAAATTGATAAGCGTCAACTCGAGGTAGAGACGGATGAAACGAGGCGAAGCGGTCCGTCGCATTGGGCCGGGCGGAAGAAGTTAAAGGAGGGTGAGGTCCGTAAAATCGGTGAGGAGAAAGGTGGAATAAGGGCGAAGTCTGTAGCGTCGAGGCCGGAGGCGATAAAGGATCGAAGTCAATAACGTCGAATTTCGAGAGCGGAGGAGCGAAGCGTTCGAGAGTGTCAGGAAGCATCTTCTTCGCCGTCTCTCTCGATTATCTGGGCGATAATCTGGCCGTGAGTTCTTCGCGCCGAAAGGTCTTAGCGTCTCGCCGTCCGAATCGGCGATTCTTGGTGAAACTGCGGGATTCGGGCGATCTGCGGAGGTTTAGTCTTCATTCACTCCATCGCGAAAGGCAGATATTCATTCGAACTGGTCGTAATAGCGTAAGTCTTTGGTCACTATGTCGCGCTTTTCGTAAGCTATTCTGCGTAATCGGCAGCTTAGGAAGATAAGCGTCTGTGAGTTCTGGCGTCGGATAGCGATTGATAGTAAGCGGAGCGTTCTTCTTGAGATCAGCAATGTCTGATCGTCGCGCGATCTTTCTGCCGTCTTAGCGTTAAAGCGAGTGATTCTTCTTGGCCCGTCTCGCCGGCGGCTAACGGCGTAAGGTTGATCATGGCCATCAGCGAGGATCTTCTTGATTCCGTAGTATCACTTCGTAGCGCGGATCTGGCGTAGGTGTAAAATTGATGGCCGTATCGTCGGGGCCTGCGGTTTATTTCGTGTCGCGATGAGATGTCGCCATTTAAACGGGGTGGAATCGGGAGGTCTTTGAACTTGGCGTTGAATGCTTTCTTATCTTAGAACTTTTAGCGTCTCGCCCAGCTGGTCTCAAAGTTGAGAAAACTGCACGAGTGAATCCGTCGATAAAGGTGTCTCTGAGTCTGGCGACAACGTCTTATTTCATCTGATTCTTGTCATCCTTTATGTCTTTTGGAGGCTGGAAGCGGTTGCGAAGCATACCGGCTCGGTGTAATAATATCTTGCTTTTTAAGCGTTCTTGGCCATGAGCCAGAATATCGAAGTCTTGGCTCTATCGTAAGCTCTTGACCAGCCAGCCTCGCCCGTCATCCATTCATTCTCATGATCAGCTCTCTCCTGCTGACAGAATGCGGATAGAACGGCGTTATTAAGCGATTCTGGCATACTCTCTTTTGTCGCGGCGTTTGCGTCGTAATTCGCGGCAGCGATTCAGGCGCATCATGCATCTCTCAGAAATCAGAATGGCGTTCTATTTGTGGGGCGGTGGAGGATTCATCTGACGTCGTTCGATTGTCCGTTTGTCACGTCTATTTTGGTCTTCTGCTTTACCGGTGATATTTTCTTTAGGATTCTGCTTGTCTCTCATAGATTCTTCTGCAATTCTAAATTAGTGTATGGCGAGATAAGGGAGGTTGATACATCGTTCTTTGTAGTCATCTTGGCCGCCTGTATATGGCAAGGAGGGCGTCTTTCGCTACCGAATTCTCGCCGTTCAAGCAGGCGTTGTTGAGATATCAAGTAAGGGATTTTGAGGCCGATTCATCTGAGATTCTGCGATATCCGGTATGTCGAAGCGATTACCGTCTTGTCATGGGAGGTTGATTGCCGTCTTGATTTGTGTCTGGGATGATTAAAGTATCGGCGGTACTACCGTCTTGATTAAGTGTGGTGATTCGAGCAGCGGAGAACGATTTCGGGCGATATCTGCGTTATGGCGGCAGGAATGCTCCATTGAGCAGCGTAGGTTTCAGTTTAGGTCTTCTGTTTGATTCCTCTGTAGTAAACGGTTTCTGGGCGAGGTTGATGGCTCTTCCGAAACTTCAGCAGGCTTTCGCAGGGCTTCGCCAATTTCCGTCGGGAAACTTCCGTCAATAATCGCCGATCATCCTTCTTTCTCTTGTATTCTTAACCTTGTATGCGCCTTCTTCCATTCTTCTTCCTCCATCGTCACGCTCTACTCTTCATCGGCATTATAGAGTCTTCTTCTTGAATCCTCCTCTTCGCCGTCGTATTTCACTCTCTTCTTGATTTAGATGATGTTCTCAATCATCTTACTTGGCGTTGATAAACTTGGCAAAAGGTATCGTGTCACAACTGCATTCGATAATACGGCATCGTGTGTTTCGCTTTTAATCAAGATGAATCGTTTGGTAGCGGTATCGTCGCTGTGAAGATAGATTTTCGTTGATCACGATAAACTTCTTTAGGTATCTCTTGGTAGTCTTTTCATTTAAAACGGGAGAACTTATACTCGAATCGACGTCGTTATCGTCTTTATTTTTGAGTCTTGGGCGATATCGTAGCGATGAAGTGGTATTTCGCTTGGTTGATTTGCAATCCGTCTAGCGCTTCTTAAAACTACTTCTTGAGAATAGATAGTTTAGCGGCGTTTTGAGTCGTCGATTGAGGTATAGAGCGATGGTAGGGGATAAAGTTAACGATCGACAACGACGAATCTACGTCTTCGTTAGTCCTGTAGTAGAATTTGGTAGCGAGGATGGGCGTGATCGGTCGTGAATTGTTTAGTGAGAGATGTTTCAACGGTGGTGGTGGCGTCGGTGATGATGATGGTCGATTATCGTGAGGTGAAGATGAATCTGGAGGTGATCTTATGATGCGCTGGTTACGAGGTGTGGCCTTTTTACCATCATCCTCTTGGTCATGATATTTCGAGCAGTACGAGGGCAGCGGTTTTGATGAAAGCAAGCGATGAAAGCAGCGAGGCAAGCGATTGAATCTGTCGTGAAATCGCGTCGAAGTCATGGAGTTGAGGCTGAATGAGAATAGAGGTTTTGGAGGAGGAGGTTTTAGTTTAGATAGATTAGAGGCGTTTAGGTTAATTATTTATTCGCGCATTTCGTATCTTTCCGAATCATGATCGAGCAGATGGCGTGGCGATGATTATTGATGATGATGAAGAGAAGCGAAAAAAAGCAAGCAGTGAACTATCAAGCAGCGTGTGACAAAACATCGCCAAGGCGCCAAGGCGCGCTAATCTCTAGCCGCGCTCTCAACCCTCGCTTACACGCTGGTTGCCTAATCTTCGCCCCACACCGTGACTACATGTAATACGGGGGTAGGGGTAAGTCTCCAGAACTATGGTTCCCCTACCCCCGTAGTACCCATGTAAGAATCATGCTAGCTTCACGGGTGATATTACATGACTTAAAATCATGGAATCTCACTCATTATAACACACTTTTTAACCGCTAGAGCTTCCCCTGGGTCAAACATGCGCGAGTACTCTACATCGTAGTATTGTGAAAGTTCCAGTTTAAATGATGTAACCACCCCCCCCTCTACCCCCAAGCAGAATGAACAACGCTGAAGTAGCCGTGTGTAACCACCCCCTCCTACATGTAGCGCTCCGACCTTCAATTTTAATATGGTTTAATTCCTTATTCAACGCATACGATCAAGGTGCCTCAGCGGCTAGGTACCTGCATCAACTGAGTGCTTCTACTCTACGCCCGCGCCAGTCTAATTTAGGGTCCGGTTGTACCACCGGGTGCTATCAATATGACTAATCACTTGACCATCACCCACCACTACCCCCCTCTTCCACTCCCATAAAGTACCAAGATTTCCCAACTTAGATGCCAGGAAGTCGATCCCCAATAAAGGCAACAGATATCGGCTCAGAATAAAAAAACTCTTACAGCCATGGACGGCGACGAAAAGCCAATGAGCTCCCAACGGCGGGAGCAGGTACTAGGTGAGCAAGCTAATGATTTATTGTCAAGTTGTTGTTCTTCCAGGCTCTCGTTCATACTAAAAGCCATGGGTATTGTAGAGAATTGTAGATGGCTCTTTGGGCAAGAGGTTCAGCTAATAACCTTCTACCACACGTTCAACAATGGCGTCTCGAATGCGTGTACAGCGCTGATACTGCCAAAGGCGTGCTCGCTACGCGACTCGCATATTGATTTCAACTCGAGGATATTGTGGAGGAAGGAGTGTAAAGCGAAGGGGAAGAAGTGGGTGACGAGGGAAGACGCGATCAACGACTTGTTGTGGGAGGTGGAAAGTAAGATTGGCGAGATATTGCAGACGGATCAGAAGGGCGTGTTTCACATCAATGAGGGCGCCATTCCAAGCGTTTGTGGAGAAGAGGTGACAGGGGAGGTCAAGAAGCCAGTGGAGGAAAAAAAGCCGGAGGTTCCCCAAAAAAGCATTGAGGAAACTGTAGTTGAGGAGAGGAAGGAGGAAAATGACATGCCCGAGATGTATGAGTTGGATGGAAGGAGCATCAGAGGGGGAATAATTGGAAACAAAGTAGGGATGGGCAAAAAGGTCTGGAGGGTGGTAGGGTACACGCCGTCGGGTGAGCCATGTATCGAAGAACACGAACCTGAAAACAGTAGTCCGCTTCCACCACCAAATTGTGAGATTCTCGGCTCCTCCAAAGCCGCCTATCCACCATCTGAATACAATGATTCCCTTATGGCAGAAATGGGCCTCGCACCCCTTACAATTAGCCGCTCAGTGATGAGTGATATCGAAGCAGCAACAGCGTTCGATGATCGATTTTCCATGTCGCTTGATGATAATGAGCTGAGGAGCTTCGATGAGGATATCAAACAGATCAACCAATTGATCGCTACCACGGCTCGTGAAAGCTACGCTAGGCTAGCTGAGGTTCAGCACGGAGGCGTTAGTGGACCAGGTTCCCGACACAACAAATCCTCTGTAACGTATCAAAGGACATTAAAAGACCAGGACACCGCAGTGAAAAGCCTACTATACAGGATAAATAAAAAGAACCAACGGCTAGTTGCGCTCACAGCACTGCTTAGGCAGGCTGATGAGCTCCATAACAGGGAAAAATTACGGGCCAATGAGAGTGAGGCGAGAGAAATTGAGACCAATATGCTCCTTGAGAGGTTGTTCAAGAACAGAGGTTCTGGGGATTCGCGATCCGTGAGATCAGGAAGGGACTCGGGTGATACATCAGGTTGATGAAGGCAATACGATTGCATCATAGAATAGTCATTTATTATCAGTATTTATTATTTTATAAAAGCCTGGGTTTCATAATTCTCGGACCTCGAGTGGTATTCTGTGATTTCAGTGCGGTAGTCAAACTAGGTCCAGGAAATATCACACAGAGTCTAAATCCTTTTAAATTCTCCAATTACGGAGATTTTCTTATATACTAACCACCCTACCTAACTAACCTAACCTAACCTAGCCTTACTAACCTAACTGGGACTGAGCCCTAACTACATGTATATATTATACGGTTAGCCGGTGGTGCCCATCCCCTATTTTGGTGTGGTTGGAGATGTAGTATTTTTTATGTATGAACCCTAACTAACCCTAACTAACCCTAACTAACCTTCCGGTATTGCACACCACAATAAAAAAAAAATACCGATTGGGTCTGGGAACGAGACTAGGTGGTGTGCATACCTACATGTAGGTACATGTATTTAATTTCAGTTAACTACAAATTACCCTTGTCGGCCTAGCTCGCTACCTTTTTGGTTATACTAGGCATCATAACCATCAAAAGTAACTTTACGAACGGAGTAAATCCTCTACCACTGTAGTATACTGTATAAGCACTGAATTTCAGTCTTTATGCTGCTTTATACTATAACATGGATCAAGTACAAGATTTAAATATATTACGAAGGTGACGAATAAAACTATGCTTTACCGGTAAAACGTTCACATTTGAACGATGTGTGTGGAAACTCTTGCTCTTTTGTATATTTTGGACCTTTACATTCGACCCACAATGGTTCTGTATAATACAGTAGGGAAAGATTTTTTCCCCGTTTTTTCTACGACAATATATCACGAAGAAGGGACACAAGTTTAAGAAATTAGGAAGTAAATTTTATTTTATTATACTTCCTATATAACGAAGAAAGCCAGGCCCAAAAGGGACCTAGCCCCAGACTCACCATTACTCACGACGCCTTGCTATAGTGACAGTGCCCCTCCTACCGTCGAGCCTCAAGATCCCGCTAATCTTTCCACGGTGGGTGCAGTTGGCCACAATATCCATGAGGGCCCTTCTGATCTCATCGCAAGTGTAGGTGATCATGAAAGGGAGTTGTCCAGGCACTGAACCGGGGGGGCACACTGTGATGAGTATGTTTCTCTCGCTGGTGATTATCAGGCATTTCCTACTATCGGAAAAGAGGGTGCCAACGTTCCGATTCGGGCCACAACGCGTCCAGAAAGCCGTTTGAGCGCGGGAGACGTCCCTGCTGGAGGGTTCGAAAAAGAATCCCTCGAGGGTGAGATCCTTAATAGTGCACTGTATAGAGAGAGCTCTGGCATTATTGAGGCCGGAGGTAATTTTGAGGTCGGAGGTGGGAGTCTTGAGGTCGGAGTTGGGGGTCTCGAGATTGGAGGTAGGAGCAGCCGCGGCAAGAACGAAGAGGAGGCCCAAGAGGACGAAGACGAAGACTTGAGATTTCATAACTGCGGACGAGAGGTTGGTTTGAATGAATTCGTTTGATTCTACTGACTTTTGTACGTAGTGTAGCGTTTGATTCTGCTGATTTTTGTACGTAGTGTAGCGTTTGATTCTGCTGATTTTTGTACGTAGTGTAGTGGATAGACTAGGGGAATTGTTGGGAACGGTTCTCTCTATATGTAGATATATAAGATCTATGATCTAGACCCCAATCCTATGTATCGGGGGGCCTCAACAACTTCTGGGCCCAGATTAGTCCTTGGCGACTAGATCTTGGTGCGGATAGCCCGCCAAGAGCTCGAAATTTGAAGTTGGGCTGGGCTCTTTTCCGAATTAAATCTGCCCCAAACTAGAGGCCGGTCCGTGTCTCTATTACCGAATCACGCAAGGGAAAAGCCTAATTTCTTAGTGTAGAGTCCTCTTGACAGTGACAAAGTCCCTCTTGCCATCCTCCAACCTCGATCTACCGGTTCTCCTCCCACGCTCGATGCAGTCGGTCATGGTGTTCATGATAGCCTCCTAATCTCAATGCGTGTGAATCGGATGCCTTTTAATGCCATGGGCTTCAGAGTCAAGGGGTAAACTATGATTTGCAGATTGCCAGAGTTTATGCTCTGTAGACAAACAGAACCGGAGAGGTTGGGGCGGCCACCAAGTCAGTGCAGGGTCCCCAGAAGTCGATGAAGGCACTGTTGACCTGTTAGCGGGTATACTCGAAGGTTATAGCAGCGCCGGGGGCCTTAGGCGCACTCGGAGAGCTAGGCGTGGGCGGGGACAGCAAGGGGAAGGCAGAGATCCCCGATGGGGTGAGGAGGCAATTTTTAACTTATATAATTACAGGCGCGGGGAATATGGAGTTAAAGAATTAAAATTATTTAGCTTTAATGATGGTTTAGCTCAGGATATATGAGCATTGGCAAAAGGTGACTTTAATACAGCGGGCCTGAAAGGTCTTAAAACCAAGAGTGAAAAAAAAGACTCGGACACCAAGGGTACATATTACGTACATGTATCTACTATACGTATGCATGACAACTCCCCGCAGCGTTCTAGTACAAACTCTGAAACCAGCACCTACGTTTATGAGTGTACATTATTACTGATAATACGGTTTGAGGTGAGTTGAAGGAGCTACTTGAAGAACGGGGGTGTTGCACAGCACAGACGCAAGCAACCCTACTACATGTAATTACAATGGTACTAGCGAAATAAGCCCGCTAGTACAAAAATAGCCTGTAAGTACATTCGATGAAAGGTTCGGGCCAATACATTCTATACTCGTTTTGGGGATCCTATTCCTATTGACTTTAATTTAGCGTAATCTAAAAAGTATATGGAAATTCTAGATCTGCATAGTTATTCAAATAACTTATCTGTGATCTATGATGGCTAATAAATGTGATTATATGAGCATTTCTCACTGTTCTACGATAGTTCTCTCCTACGTGCCAAGTCCCTCCCCAATCTGGAGATTATAAGGGGTAAGATTTCGCCATAGTTTTCGGGTTGCACGCGTGTATGAAGTATAAGTAAATAATTCCGTTCCAATCTGGGGAAACTTCAAGACATCGAGTGATAATCTATGATTTTGCGCCTCACACATCTACCAACCATTCTGTAAGATAGTCCCAACGAATAAGACATCAACTTAAACCCTAAACTTTCTAGTAGCGTTGCATTGAGAAAAGCCAACGTGGCTCGCTTCATCTGAGCCGTTCGGATGATCATATGGGGGTGGCCAGCTATAATAATATAGGTTATGCGATATCAGCTTCCTATAAACTGAGGTGTTTTGGGCCTATTTTTATTCCCGCAGTTTTCCCGTCATTCGATTGCATACATGGGTTATCAATCAATCAATCAATGGTTATGGTTCTGGATACGATTAATGATGTAAACAAAAAAAAAATGGTTATGGTTCGATCATGAAATATCACTCGATACCAAGCCAAGCCAAGCCTTTCCCTTTCCTTCCCCCCCCCTTTTTTTTTTACCCTACCACTCACAATCTCGGATCTCCCGTTTATAGTATGGTAAGTTTCTTGGAAAAGCTTCTTAAAAGTCCATGCGCTTATCAGCTGTCTGGTGGTATTTGGAAGGCAGGGAAAGAGGTAGGGAAAGACTTTTGAAAAGATAAATTATAAAGATAGTTGCATATAGTGAGATTTTATGTTCTCTTTGAAATACGTATATTGGTAACAACTAGCCGAACAGATACATATAGAGAGCCATAGTTAGTACATTTAGTTGTCCTAGGCCTAATCAGCACTATATAACGCCTTAGGTTTATGGGATTACAGCCGGACCGCGCGCGGACAAAGAAGCTGATCTCGACAAGTAGTATAGCCAGTAGCTCTCCCGGTCCCTTAATGAACTATCATTCTCCATAATATACTGGTGGTGATGGAGCTCCAATCGAGTCTAAACGTTATTTGGCCTTTAAATCGACATCGTCTTAAAATTATGTCGTTTGTTAAACCGGGTGGCCAGGCCACATTCCATTTTCTCCCACAAAAAA
The DNA here is from genome assembly GCA_024713795.1 of Morchella sp. 2015-shanyang. NCBI lineage: Eukaryota > Fungi > Ascomycota > Pezizomycetes > Pezizales > Morchellaceae > Morchella > Morchella sp. 2015-shanyang. The sequence goes on along the minus strand of JAMGZB010000019.1, from coordinate 768,927 downwards.
GTACTTCCCGAGTGCATAGAAACTCCGATGAGTAACTCCTGGGGTGCGGGATGAAATGGGCGAATGATTTATATCCTTTAAAGGTCATCGTCCACTGCGAATGTTATATCCAGACTTGCGCCCGAAGCTCAATCTAGTCTACCACTAGAAATAAGTAGGTGTCACCATCAGATAAGAAATCCATCAACTCTGGCCCATTGATCGAGCGTCAACCTATAGGATCGAACGCGCGCAGTCAGGGAGGCATGAACTACGGGATTATTGTCATTGGCTAATGGCAATTCCTAAAGGCGCGGGGATACATAGACCATGGGCTATGCATCTCATTGCGTTACAAGAATTTGTTTTACTCGATCCCTATATAGCTATATATAAGCTACAGTGGTACGAAGTAGATACTGTAGAAGTAAACCCAGGCTACTATTTTACCATAGATACAGTATTAAAAAATGGGGTGAAATCACTACCATAGGACTACGGAACTTAGTGACAAATACCGAATTAAATCGGCATTAGAGGAAGAGTACTGTACGGATACCGTATTTTTACCGCATTGCTAGCGTATCAACGAGAATACCGTAGTGATCCCACCCCTCTTTTTGGTACTGTAGTAACAGTCCCCAAACACGCAAACAATAAACAGTCATGAACCTGTAACCCACTGCGTGATAAACAAGTCTAGAATTTAATATATAGAACGTCGTATCCAGGCTACATGTAGCTATAGGGTAGGGTTACATGGTTCCCCTGTATCTACATGTAAGTACATGTACCTACATGTACCTTATTTATGATCTTGGCAACGACGCGCGCAATGATCCGCAAGTTGCACAAAGACGGGTTTGTAAATCAGACATGTTAGATATAGGGGCGGATGTAATATAAAAAACCGTTTATATATAAATAACTTTGTTTCGATGAGATGAGATGATGATGCGGCGCGCCCACAGTGGGGGGCTTAAAACCGGGTTGTGACCTGGATAACGTTAACGTGCGTTGCTGTGGAGTGACGGTCATGATCATCATCATCATCAAGGTTTCAACGTTCCGATATTCTCCCTATCTATGGTACCCCCCCTTCCTTCCCCGCGAATGAGTAGAAGATCATGAGAGAGTTTTCGTCAAATGGTACAGCCAGCCTCTCGCTTCACGAGAAGGCTGTTTATTAGGTATATTGTCCTCTGCATCATTCTCCAATATTCGAATATCCTCCACTCCAACAAAGTCCATAAGGAAAACAAAAGGAAATTCGTGTATGCATTAAGCGTAGCAACGTTCATATACAGAATCCTGACTTTTAGTTATACATCATATGATAAGTATGGCACAACACCCCCAGTCTTCACCCGGGCTCACCCGGAAAAAGAAAATAAATAAGGGAAATAGACAAAAAAAAAGATACTTTTGTACAACGAAAACAACACAACCATGAGTCTATAGTGAAATAAGAGTATATGATGGAAAAGGGGACAGTATAACAAAAAAAGAAAAGAAAAGAAAACACCGGCATTGAATGCGTAAAATACACAGTACCAAAGAACACCTCCCATACAAAAGAACGAGTAATAGTATAAAGCTGCAATTATAGAGGTTTGAAGATATTTAGGTGCAAGTTATGTAGACGGTAAGAGCAAAAAACAAAACTTAACAGCTGTGCGCATAGTCTGGTGGTAGAAACCCCGAGATATCACCGCACTGGATACCGGAATAATTGGGAGGTGCTTCTGGAACGTTTTCATACATGGGGGGAGCCTCCTCATCCCATGAGATTCCGAGACCGCCACGGTCGGAAACGACAAGGTGGAATTGCATCCGAAGTACACGTGCAGCGCCGGTGGGAGTTATTAGGCGGGCTGGAGGTGTGGGACACTGTAGCGGGGAAGCTAGTCAGTATGAAGTAGTTCAAGATTAAGGCCGATTGACGTTGGCAAACTTACGTGTTCTTCCGCAACGATAAGTTCAACTATCAAGTTATGCGAAACAACGATCCCGCACGGTGAGTCGACATCACAAGCGGCCTCCGCGTGCGCCGGAATACCCGCCATAAACTGCATCTCAATCTTGCCTCCATCCACCTCAAAGTCTGATTTCCAACCTGACTTCAGTTCCCCCGATCCAATTACTCTCGAATCATCATGCAGCAAACCCTTTCCATCACCACCGAGCTTACTGCTGTGAGACTTGCAAGCTGGAGATACTACACGACAATTCTCATCAATCCGCCACGAAATCTTCCTGAGCCGCCACCTAGTCTGCTTCTTCTTTGGCACTACCCCGTCCAATCTGATCTCCAGTGGGAAGTCTCCTCCAGGATGTACAACGGGGGGAAGCTTGATAGAAGCGCACAAGTTCGTCGGGGGGAAGACGCGGACTGAGTGGCGGTCCATTCCGGGCAAGATGGCACGCTGAATAGTAATTGGCTGCTTGAACTTGATCTCATCACCCCTGACGCTCATAGCCAATGCGGAAATGCTGTATGTGATCTTACTCAAAGCATTGTTGTTTGTTGCTGGGAGGTGGCCCGGGACGAGGTAGCTGAAGGGGTATGTGTGAACGCCCTTTTTGAGAAGGACAGGCTCCGCTATGAGAGTCCAGTTGTGGAGGTCACTTGTGTTGACGGTGCAATCTCTACAGTGTGAGCTGACTGGTCTTCTTGTAATAAACTCCGCCTTTAATGACATGGTAAAACTCTCGAACGTCTGCGTCTCCTTGACCTCCAGATGGATGAGGCCAGATAAAAGTGCACCACTCGACTCCTTGGGTGTACCATAGCATACGAGAGGCGGTGACTCAATTGTCATCTTGATCTCTGGATCAGCCCCAGCACTGGCCTTGAGCGTTGATTTTGAGGAGCGGAAAGATTCAAGCATGGGGCGAACGCCCTCACTACTAGAACGGGAGCCAGAAAAGCGTCTTTTGGAGCTTCCCTGCTTTGAGGATAGCGATTCGATATTGGGTAGGTATATCATTGAGCTGGCTGGTGATGGTTCTTCAGAAGAGGGGATGAGTCGAGGAAATTTATTTCCTAGGGAGGCTTTGGAGGTGAGGTTGCGATATATGGGCATAAAAATGCCGTAAGTAACCTCGGGCGCTAGCCGCTCTGAAAACGTGTACGGATTAGGTTGAGTGACGGTGGGGGGGGCTTATCGATCAATTGGGTAAGTGAATCTACTAGTAGTTGCAAACAGAGAACTGGCACTAGTAGCTGTCGCGGGTAAGGTTTGTGGCGGGTAGCTTTGGTCGAAGTAGGAGTTATGGGATAGTATGTAGCCAACAGGGTTGCAATTATATGCTTGAAGGTTGAAAAGAGATGGGCGGGAAGCTAGTTGTTTATGAGATCTTCTGTCGTAGCTCTTTTACTTCCAAATCCATTCTCCTCCGAAAACCCTAATTCCCAAAAGCCACGGAAACTCACAGCTGAGCAGCCCTGAAAGTGTTGGGTTCACAGCCGTTTGTTAATGGGATGTTATGGTTGTTGTGAGAGCTGAAGGTCCAAGCAATTGAGTGGTATCACACAAAGTGCAGTGAGTGAGTGAGTGAGTGAGTGAGTGTGTGCGTGCGTGTGTGTGTGTATTGTATTGGATATATGTAGTGGGTAGGTTAATATGCACTGTACACTCAACTTGTATCGTAAGTGTAGAAAAGAGAATTTGGCAAAGTGAATTAAAGGCAATCTTATTGAAGAGACAGTAATTCGGTGAGGTTAATGCTGGAGCTATATACTGCTCGATCTCTAGCAAACACCAGCCAGCCGTTAGAACCAGGATTGGTTGAATCAGACAGCGAAAGAAAGCGAGTGTGAGTGGAGTGATTGAGTGCAGAGAGCCATAGAGAGAGGTAGGTAGGTAGGTAGGTGGTCACGATGCAGTTCAGGCGCTCACATGGTTGGGGTTTTTGCAATACTACCATGCGAAGGCGTTATGTTCCTCTTGTCACCGCTAAACTACCCCGGGTTTTTCATTACGTATAGAATTGCCTTCCCGCAGCACTAGTACGTTCTCACACATCCAGGAAGTGGTTGCTGGTGTGATGAGTGGTGGGGTCTTGCTTTCGGGTCATTCCAGACGAGGTTTCTTTTATGGGATCTTCGTGAACACATTTTAGCTCCCGTGTTTTTGTTCCTCCACCTCCATAGAGGCCCACCTACCTCGAGTATATCCACATCCATACATACATACATGCGCTTTCATGGCTGCGCATGCTTTACGCATTCATCGCGTCTACTTTTAACTACCGCACTACCATTCCAGGGTTGAACTTCGCATATCTTGCATTCATTTTTCATTTTTTGTTTTACGGAGTGATGAAAAAAGAAACAAAAAATAGGAAGAGGGAAAAAAAGAAAAGAAAAGAGATGGATTTCAATGCTAAATCGACGGGTAGGCAGGAAAAAAAAAACGTTTCGGGTTGACTAGCACGGATATGATTGAGGGAAGGAAGAAAGGAAGGAAGGGGGAAAGATGGCGTTGGAAAATACTTCCTTGCCTCCCTCCCTCCCACTGTGCAGCAGCCGGCATTCTTGTCAAAAATATCCTTTACCGAGTGTACCAAGCAGCCCTATGTTGCATGTAGATGCGCTCGCCGCTGCCTGTTTCAGCAACCACCGAGGTCCGCCTGGTCTTACATCACCTTCACAAATTTTTATATGTCGAAGGTTTGCCGTTTGCTGGCGGCTGAAAAAATTGGAGCGTGGAAATTTTCCATCCAAGCCTCACCATCGTCAGCCCCAGTTCATCATCCGCAGTTAGTGCATACAGCTACACCCTAGGGTACTTATGCACCCAAAAAAACTTACTATTCACCTACTCCTCTGGAGTAAGGAGCACTTGTAATTACCAGCAATTGAAGGAGGAGCTTTACTGGAGGCTCTTAACTTGAATAGGCACAGCTTCAACGTGGTTGGCCAGGTTGGGTTTCGAACTCCTTTGAACTCCGGTTATGGCGCAGCAAAGAAACGGACCAGAAAACGGTTCTGCGCAGCCCACGTGTTCTCCATTAGAAACCTTAGGCCAACCATCACTTTTGGTCAAAACTACTAGTTACAGAACAGCATTTCTCAATTGATGCTTGGCCTAAAATCTCTAATAATTATCCAGCCCCGCGGCGAATTCCCAAGGCTGTTCATCTCCTAGTAGATCCTCCTCGCCAGATTGACGGGAATTTGTAACAGCACATCTACCATGCACCATCTCGCACTCGGCTTAAGTATCCATGTACGAGCTTGCCTAGTAGGATAGCTGCTGTCATATATGAGTATGAGCGCTCGCGCGAATATCATTGATCTATTTTTTGTGCTGCTTCACATTTGACTGATCATTGCCGGACACCGGCACGATCCTAAATATCTTGCATGCTTGGCCCCAGCTCAATTCTGGTTCATACAAAAAAACGAAAATGGAACATGTATTTGTTTTGCATGAAACAAGCGACAACAACAACACAAGAACCCTAGGTCCCACTAGGTACATGTACATGTATTCAGGGATGAAAAATACTCTACTAATCCCACGTCACGCGCCTCTTGAAAGGAATAGGAAGCCCTGTAGACATGAAGAACGGAGAAGGGAGCTCAAAGAAACCCTGCCAACCAGAGCGCCTCACGCAAAAAAAAATCGTTTTGCGCGGTCACTGAAAAGTGTAAACATCAACCCAAAAACTGAATCCGCCTGGACTGACTGTTAAGGGACATTGTCATCGGTGATGTCATTTCAATCTGGTCGTTCACGATGGTGAAGATGAAGGATAAACCGGTACGTGATCCCCCTTTTCTCCTTTGTTCCCTGCTTCTATGAGTGAAAGCTTTCATCAGGGCAAGCTATGGTTGCGTGCGTGCGTGAGGGAAAAAAAAGTAAAGAAAACGGACGTCTAGATCGACGCAAATCGAGAGGGGAAAATAGAAATGGCATTCATGACTCCCTGACGATCAGGGCCCCCTGCACACACCACACCCAGCTCCTCCCCGCCGTAAGAGGCAAATTGCGGGGGAAATTTCGCTTTTGTTCCAAGGCTTCAAAAGCAGGCGCAACCAAGTGGGTGTGAAGGTGAAAGAAAGCAGGGTGATCCAAGACCAAAAAGGGATGAGACGATCTTTCATTCAGGTGTTGAGCTTGGCGGTGTCAAGAGTTTATTTATTTTCCTATCGCACATCTCCGCGGACAGCATCTAGCATCTCGGAGAAAGGTTGAAGCACCCACTTTCATAGCAGTTAATTAACCAACCACCACGATGTAGAGGCAAGAGACCTTCAACGAGTTACAAGGCTGTAGGTTTCCCTCGATTTGGGGATACGTATGCGCTCAATAACATATATGATGCTTTACGTAATACTACAAACCACTCAGTCCAGTTTGCAAGCTTCCCCTAAGGGGACGCCTCGTAAAAAACAGTACAACAATTAGCGTGGTGAACTCAACCGAGCAAATTATTTGCTCTCCCTGGGGCACGGTTGCTCTAAGGGGAGCTAACTCAAACCCTCAACACCACTGTCTAGGCCGACGATTCCCCGCAAGCCTTTAATATAGAGGAGTGTTACTGTCGGTGACACTTGAGGTACTAGTAGCTGTTGAGGAATGGTACAGGTGACGATGGTGGTGGCCATTGACAGACAGATATCACGATACCTTGAGATCTGAGTCGCCGTCCCCTACTTACGTGCGTGGGGAACGAAGAAATTTTTCTGCCTATTATCCGTTAAAGGATATATGCCGGACAGCGCGTAGGTTGTACCAGTCTCCGTGCAGCCTCTACTTCTGGAAGCTACATTGCGAAGTACCTCCTGTGTTTTCATCGAGTAATGGTACCTACAAATACCTGGTATGAAAAAAAGTCACCTCCGCTTCGGAGGTACTTTAGAGGCAGTTTGACCCATCAAGGTGGTGGGTGAGTGGGGCGAATTCGGCCCAACTCAAGCGGATAACCAGTCGGTACCGGCCGTCATCTCATCCAGGCGCCTGGAACTCTGAGCGAACAAATTTTTCTCTTCGTGAGGTCGAGTGCCGAGCTGTGCATGAGCCAGCCACGAGAACTCACACCACACCACAACAGCTGACCGCATCGACGAGCATGGAAACACAGACTTAGCCTTGGGAGGGCGAATTCTTGAAGTCATGCCTGGTCAGTTAGTCGGGCTGCTCCTCTTCGATCGGATACCATTGCAGTACCTACTGCCTTTTGTATAATTGGTTAATGATAAAGTTTAGCTCATGCTCATCTGCCTTGCTCGTTCAGTCACGCGTATCTGGGTTGAGAATGCAGGCAGGGCAAACAGCGAGATGCTTATCCGAGGAGCGCGTGCTTAGCGAACCACTAGGTCTCTCCCATTACAAGGGATTTACACAACCCTACTCTACAAAGCCAGTTATCCAAAGTACAGTATTCGGAAAGGGAACGGCTAGTTTATCCAACCTATCGAATTTCATGATCCATTGGGTTCAGACGAGCGCTAAAACTGCCGCGGGAGCACTCCGACTAATGTACCTACGGATATTAACGGGTACATACGCGTATGAGAAAAAGCAATTCCTTCCCGTGGGTGCATGGAATGGTGACCGTATATACCTGGGACTTAGATTTTCATAAGCCACGCCAAGAATACCGATTTGGCCTTGATGATAGATCTGTCAAAGAACCTTCTAGCTCGTTTGGCAACGTTTCTTTTATCAAAGTAACGAGCATAAACTGTCCGCATGTGTGGTATCTTGATTATCGACTACAATTGAGATTATGCATCCTCTAAAGGAGCACCAACCGGTTTTCTTTTATTTGTGAGGTGAGATTGATAGGGAGACAGTGGCATGCATCTGAAGAGCCAAGGCGACAGAAAAAAAAAAGGGGATAGTACCGTCTATAGTCACCATATACATGTATGTACTTGGGTGTGTGGGTAAGTGATCAGAATCTGATAAGTGAATGTTGTAGTGAATGTGTGTGTTTGTCTTATCAGATTCGAATTCTGATCACTTTTTGCAACACCCTAGTACATGTGCGTGTTACGATGCGTGCACCTGTCCCTACAGTCATCTCCTGCCACGGTTTTAGATTGAGCCTCTAAGACAATTATGTGCAGAGAAAGAGGATATGTGATGAGCGACGAAGCTGGCGGCCACATGTATGCCATAGGTGTTTCGAGTAGCCAGCGTTAGGTTCCACAAACCCTTGGCATATTGCAGCCGATACTCTGAAACCTCATGTTCACCCTACATGTATTCAACAATAAGATTATGACAGCAATCACCACCTCCAAGTTCCAGAGGTCTCAATTGCCGCACCGACAGAATCTCACGGGAACGTCTAACTCGGCCTAAACGGCGCCTAGGGCGGTATCATCGAAGAACTAAAACAAGGCAAGCTGCTCAGTACCCCCGCATTTAGGTCCTTAAATTCTTACAGTAAGCAACATACCCTTTAATTAGTCAGGTGCTTAAATTTTAACCCGAGATTTGGTATAGACATTCGATCCAATACATCGATCAATAAGTTGGCCGCCAAATCCCTCATGGAATGTCTGGAATGCGGTTAAAATAAAGTTTATGCAACCTGTTGATCAGAACAAGGATGTGCTGTCAGGTACACTTGCTCACGGGGTGATAGTGGTCCCTCTATAATGGCGGACAGGGGTTTCAGGCCAATGACAGAGTTCACTCTGGCGACGCCAAGTTCAGTTATAATGCGGGACACCACAAGCAGGATCCACCTTCAGGCCTTGAACGACTGTACATAGCATATGCTGACTTACAACCAGCTTGTACATCGCGCAACCTTCTATCACTATTTCTTGAACGCCTACGAACACACAACAGCGATCCACTCTAATAGGGAAATGCAGAGTGCTATAGAGTGTTGGGTTACGCTGGGTCGCGTTTCATATCTACTTACCGTTTTTACCCTGTTCTTGAAGAAGTTTGTGTAACCTGCGTACATACAACATGAGAGACTCCACATACACACCATATATCAGGGTCCTAACAGGTATATACGGCCAATCGTGGCTTTTGGTAGCCCTTGCGGTAGTATCCCACCCAGGACCTGAATAGCGATGATTTGCATAATGCAATACTCCGCTCTTAAGGGCACACCCGGTGTGACTGTGAGACTAAGTGCGTTATTTTCATCAAATCGATAACGGAGTTATTAGCCACTTTTAGGAACCACCCTTTACCATGGCGCGTATTTAATTTCATCAAATATTGCATAAAAATGATTGTTCTGGACCGCCCTTATTTTACAGGAATCAATAGTGTTTGCCGGTTCCGGAGTGCTCTATACTGTGTCCATCTTTCTCGATATAAGGAGTTATATCATATTCTTTGAGCTACAGCTCCCGGGCTAGTACAGTTATAATTTTAAGGAGGGGACGCTGTGGAATAATGACATACTAATATTATAACACCGACAAATATATCTGCCACGTAACTACGTGCATAGAAAGCTACTATTGACAGTTCTACCAGTTCACCATCCGCTGGTTACTCACGCTAATCAAACGAACCTTTGATACCGGGAGCGATTATGGATATGCCTAGATTGGCACTTAAGTTGAATTGTTTCTCAGTTAATGTATACTCAAGTGGAGAGATGGGCCTTTCTTTCACACAGATACAACTGGCTACATGTTCTATGAGAGCCAAGCATAATTAGGACAACACTTATTCACCCTCAGCAACATTGCCCCAATAATATTCCTCTATGAATTTGCTATATATAAACAAACACACTCCATTCAAGCTATATATACTATCTACCGCGCCAAACATAAGAGCGATGTAAGTCTTCTATGAGGGATAGGAAAAACGGACGGCCTGGATGAAACTCCTAGGTCAATATGTATTGTTTGAATTCTTTGGGAGACCAAACAATTCTTAGATGTTTAATTTTCAAACTAGGGTGCGCGGGGCCCTCTTAGAATGTATCAAAGAATCTTGCATCTACCTTAAATTAGCGACTATCGGCACACCCCTTTTTTCTAGCAGCGGGAACACTTCCTCATGATTAGGCATAACACACGGAAGGTAGTAATTATTTGGGATTTCTATGTATAGATAGAACATATAAATTAGTCATAATCCATCACTCGATACCGGACAGCCCAAATTTTCGGCCCCCTACAAACCGCTGGTAGCTTTACGAATAGGTCCTTTCTCTCTAGCTCTGTAGTCTATCTTACCTCTCGCGCGGCTAGTACTGCAACTATGGCTTTCTAGGACCTACTTTAATTAGTGTTTCTTGCGAGAGCAGTTAAGTCACATATTAGTCAACTTGGGCGTCTAGGTCACGTACTTACTATACACATAAATAATTTGTATAAAGAAGTCTCTGTAGTCAATAAATAGAAGGTCAAAACACAAAATCAAATTCTTGCTCCGTTAATCATTGATACAAATAAGTTGGCTTGGCAAGCGAGTGATATATGGTGATGGGCCTGGCTGGATAAGAAAATTTCTCTAATTCTAGTTTGTAAATAAGATAAATTCAAGCTTCTCTGGTTCGAAAATTTATAATCTATTCTTTTCAGTTGACAGTGGAAGTCTGGGTAGATGGTGTGGTTGTCTGAGAGGCCATGTCGCTAAGCACGGCCAGCGTCCCAACACCTCCAGCGTCCCTGACGTCTGGCACATACCATAATTACAACATCACAAGTCATACATAGATTTGCACTAGCACCAGAATTCGTGTATCTTAGTAGTCATTTAGTATCTCTTCGCACCTTATCATATTCTATGGGCCGATATTGCATCGATAGCCGTCGGTTGCACTATTCACCGTTGAGCCGCACGACCACGACCGCTAGATCTAGAGTGCTTCTTATGGTTGTTTTCCCATCAGTTAAGGGCGTCCCGTGAGATCGAGCGTATCATGGATCTATATGTTTTGAGATAATTATTATGCGGAGAGCCTGAAAGTTGGCTTTTTTTTTGCCATGTGTTTAATTGTTAGCTTGTAGTATACATATTGCCAACGTCCGCCCTAATTAGTTGAATCAACTATTTAGCTGTGGGTAATTATCTGTCAGCGCTCTGCGTGCAGGCAAGAACTCCGCCCCACGTGTTTTTATCACATATTAATTACATCATAGTGTACGTGTGTTTGGCCAATCTGAGATTTTGTGATATTTCCCGTGGTTGCAGCACACACCCTTCACATACTGGTGTAGGTCTTGATATTGGGGACTTGGCAAGGTTTGAGACGTTGATCAAAATAGTTGCCTGAACAGTGTATTACCACAAGAAATAACCTAGCTAGTGAAAATTTTCAATGTCGTGATCAAGATGATATTGCGTTGTAGCCGAACGTATAGGCTCTAAGGAAGAGAAGAGGCAAAGCCGACTAGGGACATAATAATACCAAGGGATCATTTAACCACAAAAATATACACACACATATATATACTATACTGCTACTGAAACACTGCAACTCAAAAAACTAACAGGAAATATAAGGCTATGAGAGTACTTGAATAAAAAAGGACCAACTTGAATAAAAAGGATCACATCGATCGTTTTTGAATCCTGTCCCTTTGGCGCTTATGGGGATCGGGAGATGTTTTTTTTGCGTCTTTAGTAATGGCAGTTTTCTTGCTGTTGTAACAGAATTGTGTAGCGTGTTTGGCTCTAGGATGACCATTGGAGAGCCATTATTCTGGAAGGTATGTTGACCCCATTTACTAGTATTAATACCTACTAGTATATATATGAATGATACTATAAGGGATGTATCGAATCATAGCCCTCCGGGAGGAAATGGCTTGCAGATGATTGCAACGAAACACAGATAGCAGCATACTCGATAGTAGCATATATACTCTCGATAGTGGCGTGTTTTTGGCCAGCCCCGAACGAGGTGCAAGCGCGTTGGCAGTAGTGGCATATGGTCCGAAATGGAAGTTCCTATACCACTATCGGGGTTACACAGTACTTCGTAAAGCGATCCGGCCCCGAGCGATTGTTCGCTAAGTATGCCGCACGCAGTTATACAGTACTGGCAAAGCTGCACCACCCCGCATTTGAGAGGCGGAGTAGTTTCCTCATATCCTTCATCTTGGGCATACCCGCACACACATATACATGCCATTGGATTGTGTGGGGGTAGGCTAGAGTCTCTAGGACTAAACCGATCTCTGCTTGCGCTAGTACGTGTATTTGGGGGCTCAATATTTTCTATATAAGTATAGATTTTTTAGCCATCAGATCGAACAACCAGATATATACAGATACGAAACTAACCATCTGGTAGTGTTGAGCTGGCGACGCTGCGCTGGAATGCTTCTGAGGACTGGCCCTGGTTGTTTTCATCAACCTTTAACCATGGGGCCTCTAATGCTTGTTCCGCGGTCAATCGTTTTTTTGGGCAAGGCTTCATCAGGCTTTTAATGAAGTCTGTTGCGCCTAAGCTCGCACACTTATCTAGCTTCTCCCTTGGAAATTGGGTGCCATTTCCCCGAACGTAATTAATGAGTCCCCTGTTCTCCGGAAACGGGACGTCGCCAGTAAACATACAATACACTACAGATCCAAGTGACCAGATATCTGCAGAGTTTGTATACTCTGAGGTCTCTTCATCAAGAAATCCTATGACCTCAGGGGCAATATAACCATACGTTCCTACTAAAGTCCGTAGCTGAGTAGTATCCGAGGACTTTTTCGTAAGCCCGAAATCGGCGATTTTGACTCTGATTGGTTCTATTGATGCAACTAGAATGTTCTGATCTAACATTAATTTTACATACATCAATTGATATGTCTAGTATTGGAGTAGGTGTCACCTGTGGTTTCAAGTCGCGATGACAAAAGTTTTTACTGTGCATGATCTCTAAACCGCTGAGTAATTGTGTTGTGATTGACTTTATCTCGTTCTCAGAAATGTTTCCTTGACGATTCTTAATGATGCCCATTAGATCACCGTGCTCAATATATTCCATATATAAATATGTGTAATTTTGGTCTTGTGTCCATTCGAGTAGCTCCACAAAGTTCTCAGAGTGCTAGGAGATCCATTAGCATAAATTCGCAAAACCGTAGATGATACTAAAAATTAATGGCACATCGCAAGTTTTACCAATTTCAGTTCTTTCAAGACATTGATCTCTTGTCCGCTGAATATAGTTTCCTTTCTTGAGACCTGTTTCACCGCTCTAATTGCCCCCTCCTGATTCTTTACCAGCGATACTACTCCATATGAACCTCGACCAAGAATTTTTACTGTGTCCCACTTCGAACTCGCCATCTCTAAGTATTATAATGGCTGTATACGCACACGTATATCCAGCCGCTAGTTCATTCCCGGTACGAATAAAAAGATCGATTGTTATTCAAGTCTCTGTTTGTTGTTTTGTTTTTTATCGATTGAGAAGAATTCACCTGGATTCGAGAGCACCGCCTCACCGAAATGGAATTGTTTGACAAGATCTGACAAATAGATAAATGACTAGGACAAAAAGCTAATGAAGGTGATATGAAGATGGTAAAAAGCCTCCTAAAACCTCACTCAAAGGTTTATATATCACTGTAGCTGTGCGTACTATACGTATGCACTTACTGCACGTACATGTTATGTATTGTTTTCTCAATCCGTTTGAGTGCCTGTCAGTAAAACCTGCCAAAGAGAAAATAAGAAAACAAAAAACGAAAAGAAAAAGAAGAGATAGAACTCTTTGCGGCCTGGACTGCGCATGCAGTAGTTGGGAGAAAACTGCACATGCAGTGATTGGGAGAAAACTGCGCAGGCAGTAGTTAAGAGCGCACAATTTTGAGTGCACAACCGCTGGACTAGTGCAAACCAACGAAACTTATTAAACTAATGGGGGCCTGGGATTGGTGACTCCACATTAGCTCATAGAGGACACTCATAAGCGACGGGCACTAGTTGCCCACGTACGTTCGTGCGCAGTACATTTAGTAGTTGGGGAGCTATTAAAAGGAACTTCAGTTAAGTGGTAGGCCTGAGATTTATGTATTTATACTCATGTATACGTGAAGCTAATGCATCTTAGGTTGAGGGGTTAGTATATTGAAGTTTCAACGACACCCACCGATCACCCCATGCCCATATTGTGGTGGCAAGCTTCTACTAAGATTGCACTTTCAAAGAGTACGCCGACTATGCTTTCTTTTTGGGGGAGTACCACAATGCGCAGTCATGGTAGAGCCCAGGACAACTAATGGTTGGAATTGACTTCATATTAGTTTTTAGGACTTTCTGTTCTTCTATATATTGCCCCCGTCACGAATTGTGAGGCCATTTCACACCAGTTCAGCGGACTTGGTGGACATAAGCAACAAAAAAAAATCGGGAATTGACTCCAATGGTAATAGTTGAGATCAAATGGAAATCAGCCTAGCTCTCGACACCAAGCTCATTGCTTGCAGCAGAGAGAAAGTATCTTGATTGACCACCGAGCGAGATCAAGATCTGATAAAAATCAAGTCTGATACCCCGAAAAAATTATAAAGGATAGGATACTTACTACCCACAATCGGGACCTGAATGATATTATTAGGCCCAAAGCTGGAGATGGTCTTAGCTCCATAGGGGCACGTACATCTTCCTTCACATCTTCCTCTATAAGATACATGTATTTGGCTTTCGGTGTCAAATAACCTGCAAGTCGCAGACCCTTTGGCCCATAAAAAAGTGCATGTATCCAGTTTAACTTCCATATGGGTGATTCCTGGTCACCTTCCCCCAAAATAACGAGGGAGGGTGCCATTTTTGTTCGTGGACGCACATGCCATATGGTCAAAAACGTGTACATCTGTGCCAGGGATGTAACTGTTTGATGAGGCTAGTTTCTGGCCTGGAATGGCAGTTTGCACGTTCGTGGGAGTCCTGAAACCGCCATTTATGAAATTTCAAAAAAAAGTCGTGTTTGTGTGTGCTAAGAAAGGATTTGTGACTATGTAGGCACGTTAATTTAAGGTTTGTGTGTGTAACTTTAAACCCTGGTTTATTTACAATGGAACCAGATCCAGATCTGAACATGCATGACCTGGACCACAACACTGGGATTCATGCAGGAACAAGTCGAACAAAGATTATTTATTCGCTCGAGGACAAAAAAACTTGCGATTCTCAAATCGCGCTACCACGGCCCCTGCCCGCTGGCTATCCTGAAGGCAGGCGCGGAGGCAGTGTGGTATCTTCTACCAAAGCTGGGGAATATCAAGCACAACAGAACTAATAAGCAAAGAAAACAAACAATGCGGTATAGCAAGACATCTCCGAGGGAGGGGTGCATGTAGGATTGGGGAGGTGATCAAGGGTATTAACATAGTAAACAGGAAGTGAAGGCAGAATAAAAGACGCTAACTAGTAGGTAGATCTAGAGTTGTAAAAAATGATAATAAAAGAATAAACCCGGATCCACGGCAAAATAAAAAGAAAAAAACGGCGCCCCTGGTATGGGCGCATCGTAGAAAGAATAAAGGAAAGGGGGGGGGGGGGGTAATTGCCCCGGCCCTTCTAACCGCAAACCCAAAATTTGGAGCCCAGCGGCTCCTGCCTTAAGTGAATTTTTAGATGATAATAAAAAAAAAACCGGCACGATTGTGACATTGAGTATAACGAGAACATGACTGAAGGAGTGATAACGAAAGGCATACTAGATATTTTTTTAAAAAGGGAAGCATTAAGTATCGTCTGTGATATTCTATCCCTTTTGCAGTCATAATAAGTACTGGCAATATAGGGTTGAAATTTATCGAGAAAATACCGCAAACTAAAACAGTGTATGTAAACGGATAACTTTGGATGTTGGGAGAATGATATGAAACGAGAAGTGGGCAAGCCATCTATGCAATGCAACCACGAATCGCTCCCAATACTTCTTTCTGCTCACTGGCGTTCTGACAGGCACATTGCAGGGTCCCGCCTTCGAATAGATGAAGCCTCACGCTGTGGGGGAGTTCTTGCTCATCCATATCTGGTAAATCAACCGATCGGACTTCCTTAGATATGTGATATCTTTTGGTTTGTGGCGCATTCTGTTTTATATGTCAGAAATATTCTAAGCTTCAAGTTTCTAAGGGGTTATACCTCATCTTCTGAAAGGGACAAGAACAGCCAACCACTTGAATCTATCTTCAAACATCGCCGCCTCCATAACATTGTATCCGGAAGTTGAGCATTTATCCAACCAGCCAAAAGGTATGACTTTTTTGTAGGTTCGGCAGGAGCTACGGGAGCGGGGGCTTGTACATCTTCCTTAGATTTCTTGCCTGTCAAAGCCGCACTCATTTTCTGTAAAAAGCCAGGGCTCTTTGGTGACTTAGGAGTTGTCGGGGATTTCGATTTGGACCTAGATTTTTCCTTGAAAGGACCTGACCCACCAGAGCTAGAAGAGGATCCACGTCTTTCCTTTACTTTCTTACTCTTCTTCGAGCTATTTGTATATGTTGACGGCGGCCTAGGAGATGTGGGAGTGGGCTTAGGGCTAGAGCTAGGTGTAGGAACCTTCTCGGGGAGATTTTCCAAGTCCCTTGAACTTGATCTTGATAGAATACCCCTACCCCTGTCAATGCTTTGACCCCTGGAAGGCGTTGTGGAAGCGGGGGCTACATCTACACTCCTTCTACGAAGAACGGGTTCTTGCGGTGTGATATCCACGCTGGGCCGCCGGCTGAAGCTGTTAGAGCTTTTCAAGCTTTTAGCCGACTCAGGGGTCGGAACTGATGCCAGAGGAGATGGAGATAATGGGTGGGCAGTTCCTTGCTCGTCTCTAGTAATTTGGGTTGTGACTTGTAATTCAGGCCTGTTATTACGTTCAATTATCTCCATCTTTGGGACTGGGCTTGATTTTGGCGGGCTTGATTTCGGAAGTGAAGGTGTTGATATCACTGATCGCAGTGAGGACGCGAAACTTGCAGAAGAGCTACCGAGAGTTGAGACGGAAGTATTGGGAGTGGATGGGCGCGATGCCGATGATGTTGGTCGCAGAGGAGCAGGGGGGTTAGACATCCTGCGCAATGCGACTGGTACATGTACACTAGATGGGCGATTTGGATGATACTGTGGGATCGGCGGAGTCGGGGAGCCGCCTCGGCTTACAGGGGGCGATTTTCCTGCGGCTGCGGCAGCTTTCTGAACTGACAACATCTCGAGCTGGCGAATCCGCTGTGCCACACCTCCGCCCCCGCCGCCTACAGCTTTTCTTGGTCCAGGTGCTGGCGCTGTCGGTTTTAAGAAAGGTGCAGAAACAGAACGGGCTGCTTCAAGAGTAGGAGGTTCGTTTACGGGCTCGCTTTCGGCTGGACGATCAGTTCTCTTAAGGACTTTTGGTACCAAGGGATCTGGTGATGGAGGTTTGGCCGGGTGTGAGCGAGATCCGCTTTTGATCATGCTAGGGATAGGTTGCTGGATAGCTGTCATGGTTACAGGTCTAGAATCCGTCATGATGGAAATCTCGGTGTGATCGGATTCGGTGTCAACATCAGAATCTGGCTCCCCTCGAACCTTTGTGCTCTCGGGTGACTGTAGATCCTCTGGGGATTCCGGTAGTTTATCGCCTCGCCCCCTCAGATCCCCCATTGTATCCCCCCTTTCTGCCTGCTCGTTTATCCTATCCAGCGTTACCCCTTCTTTCATCGTGGTTTCATGGGAACTGTCCTCGACTGCATCCACCCCCTCAAGTCCTCCAATAGCTTCGTTTGAATCTGGCTCGACTATCTTCTGGGATACAATCCCACTTCCCCCTTCCTCTCGGTCTTCATCGTCGTCAGTTTCTGCAATGGTGCTAATCTCGTCTGACTCCTTCATACCTTGGATCTCTAGGGCAGCTTCTTCGTCCCGCCTCGATTGTTCTCTCAGTTCAGGTTGCATTGTTTTTCTCCTCAGCTGCAAAGCTCTCATCAACCTCTGCTTTTCAGGAGTAAGGGCAGGCTCTTGTGGGGGAGCAGGCGAAAGTAATTCTGGTGAAGGAGGCGGTGAGTCCTCAATCTCAACCGAGAGAAATGAGATTGTATCTTGCTCTGATCGTAGAGATTCGTTGGACAAGGACCTATTTCTTGATTCTTTGGATTTTCTTGGAGGAATTTGAACAGATTTAGGAACCGAGACCACGGGTCGAATTTCCTGGTCGGGGCTAGGGAAGGCTTTTGGTCGCTCACCAGAGGTATGAGGCCGTTTTACGGGCTCGACGTGGGGACGAGGTCCAAGTCGAACCTTTTCTTTAGGGGTGTATATGTACGGTCCGTATAAATCGGTTGGAGAAGGTCTGGGTGAGTTACCTGTTGACTTTCTTCTGGGCTCAAGTGAGTCCCTCGAAAAGGAGGCACTTAGGGGGGACCCCAAGAGATCCCTGTCCCCATCGAGAAAGACGGGTGAGCCAGGTCCGCCATCAGATATTGACGAACCATGTGCGGTAATCACCACCGCCAAGCCCTGACTAGTCTTCCCTTTTCCATCGATCTCACCGAATGTCATCGGCGCAGGTGGCTCCTCCTCATCTGCAGATTCGGCAATATCCGTTAAACGACGCGCTCGAAGAGAACTATTTGAAGAAGATATCGAAGCAGTTGCAGTATGCGTCGAGCATGCTGACGTCAGCGCATTGTCGCGTAGCTCTTTGGGGGTTGATATTGAAAGTGTAGTGTCGTTTGGAATGAACCTTTCAGCAATAGATTGGAAATGCACCTGTGATCGAGCTGTGAAGATTAAATTAAGAATGTTATTATTCCACAACCGAAGAATGAGGTTTTTTTTTTCTCGCGACTCACCTTTCAAAACCCGCGAAGTTCCCTCTGGAATATACTTGATCAAGATATTTCGTCGCCTAAATCTAATAAATCCATACAACGGCGAATCATCTGGTTCCTTCTCTGCTGCTTCTCGCATCTCCTCCGCTCCATTGGTTCCCTGACACAGAAGCTCAACATCATCTCGGGAAGTGTATTTAATCCAAAACCTACAAAGTGAGCACACTACCTGTCAGCAAAAGAGCTGTAGGCGGGTTCCACCGAAAAGCTTTTTTTTTTTTTCCCTCCCAAGGGTGATTGATAATTTTCAAGCCAGGGTTGAGAAAAAAATTGTTGACGTACCAGCTTCCAGGCTCTGCACATGCCTTTCCAAATGCCTCTGTCAATTCAGGCGCATCCAATCCGTTGAGCGACATGTTCCTGCACTCTCTTGTATGGTAAAAGCTACTGGATAGTTGATGAAACGAGCGGAATGGATGTATATAACTGTTTCCGTAGGTTGGTCGTAATAAGTCTATTGCCCTGGGATCACCTCAGGGGTAGAATTTGGTTGGTTTTGGCGTGCCCAAGTAGTAGCCACTACAACCACAGGAGGGGTGGGATTTCGTTCCGATAATATGTCAACAGGGAAGCCGCCACGGGCACACGATGAGGGGAAAGTGAGTGTATGTAAGAGCGAGCGAAGACAGGTGCCGAAGGAGATCTGACAAGGAGAATTTTCACAATAGTCTCTTCCACTTAGCTGGCCGAGGACGACCCTGTCACTTTTTTTTTTCTCTCTCAATTGGCCGGAGAGAAGGGCCAGTACCTAAAAGGGGGACTTTCGGTACAGTGCAGGGACACGCGGGAACAGCCAAAGCTTTGTGAGAGCTCCAGACTCACTCACAGTGATTTTCAGGGAGTAACAGACAGTCAAAAAAGAGGGACAAAAAAGAAAAAAGGGATGAGGGATGATGGACGATGATACTGATGAACCCCAGCGACACTATTTACAACATTCAGACTACTGTTTGGATACCTATTCCGAACGGCTGGGAACAGTCAGGGATGCCAAACAGGAACAAAATGCGAAGGAGATGCCTGGATCTGATTGGGTGGGTGGGGTGTGATGTACTTTAGAAGGCCTTTTGGCGAGGATGCAGCAGACGCAGGGCGGCAAGCCTGCTGCACCGATACCGATGGATATTGCACCCTCGTACCTGACCTGCACTTTGATCATTTGCACCTCAGCACCACATCTAATATATCTACCGAGGGCTGCCCTATCCAATAAAATACCAGCACTCACGATAGTTAGGTCGGAAGTAGCAGATAGCATCTTATCAATAGGATTTGCCCTTTATCATCAGTTAAATTTGGGCACATCACGGTCCACCAGCTTTGAGCCCAGCTCAAAATGTTCCATTGAGCTCTTGAGCCTCTCTGGTTAGTAACATCGCCTCTTGTGGCCCCCCCGGCTCTTGGCAAGTGCCCCTAACTTCCCTCCGGTGCACCACCGCACAGTCCTCGCTTTCCTCGGGGGGTCTTGTGAGTTGCTCTAATACCAATAGATCGCATCCCCTGCAGAACCATTTTCCACACATCTCCATTCACATATCAAAACGGCGCTGCAGTCTACATAGGTAGTGCTGTTTCTCCACCACAAATAAAACAAGACATACATATAATGTACCTACTGCCACTCCCATCCCATGGTCCATAGCCAGCTTCTAGAAAAAGAAGAAAAAAACATCCAATCACTGTCTCAGAGGCGATTTGTAGTTTAGTTGTCGGGGGTAGGGTGGAGTGCGTTGACGTGATATTATTACATGGGAATATCAAGCGCACCAACCGGACATCACCCGAGCGTTGTAGCGGCCAAAACAATGTCAAACATCGTAAATCATTGAAAGCTTAAGTGAGTAGTTTACAGTAGGAGGGTTAATGGAAGATCAACATGGGGAGTGCCGCTCAGGTTTCGCTTTCTTTCTGAAATATTTTGCGAGAAATCGCTTCGCTCGAGATCTGCTTTCTGACCGGACTAATCACGAAGAACTTAATTGTAACCTTCCGTATTGATATAACACTCCCGTTGCCCGAGATGCATATGTAACTAATGCACGGCGACAACGAAGGTCATGAAAGAAGCATTTTTCCTCTTCTGCTCCGAACTGTCATAATAGTCTGGAGATAGGCAATGGATATCCTGGATATGGACGTTTCCCGATTACTAGATCTCAAGAAGTTAAAATTGCACTAAAGATGTCGGAGATGAAAAGTTCAGTACATACATGTAGCTACATACTAGTTGCTAGAATATTCCAGCCGCCAGTAGTCGTCCATCGCGGTTATCAAAGGTGACTTGCCGCCGTGCGACCAGATCGTGAGAAAAAGGTGCAAATTGCCCTAAACCTGCATATAATCTAGATATATTGCATGAAATTTTTGTTTGTTTCGTTTCATTTGCAGTGCCATGCCCTGTAATAATGCACGTGTTACCCCCTGCATAGAAGTGCAGAAGCGCCAAAGTAGGCATCTGGTCCTCCGGCTAATAAGTCTTTACTGCCTTATAGGTCGGTACGTATCATGGAATGAAAGAGAAAAAATGGCTCCCAGCGACGGCCGTGAATACGCGGTAGTGGTTGATTAGAAAAAGATATCGTACGATTTTTCTGGGTAGTTCCACAGGGCGTTCGATAACTAGACCGTAGTATTGCAAAGTAATATCAAATTCTATAATCCAATTCCCGGCATCTCTCGCTCCGGCTGCAATGGGCTGCAACTCCTTTGGACAGGCAGCTCGCTTAACATCAGATAAAGGCGAGGCACAGCCCCCACAAGCAGGCCACCCGGAAACTTTTTTCCCCCGGAATTTTTTTGTCCGCACGTGGCGATGTACTCTAGAGTAAACCCTGACTGCTGCACTCCGCGATATGTCGGTTCCGAATCGATTTGGCTTTGACGGATACACAAAACGTAGAGGTTAAAGGGGGAGTAGCCTGTTGAGCACAGCTGGATGTGTGTACCGACTGTACCACCAAACTGCAATGTCAATCAATCTGGGGGATACAGAGTAGAGCCACGTTACCGATTGAACCCCCATACCACAAGTTCCCCACGAGTAAAAAGATCTGGATTCAGCCTTAAGTTTACCCTAGTGAGCAACGCCTAGCTTCAAGTAGGTGGTATAGAGCATGTTTCATGACCCCAAGTATTCACAACAGGGAGTTGGGAAGGGATGGGCAGTTTCCCCTTTTCTTTCGCCTTCGCTGCGGCAGAGATTTACAAAACAAACACCGAATGATTATGATAAGGGTGACGTTCTACATGTAGTTATCGCGGTTAACTGCATGTCAGTAATGGCAGGTGGGGGAACGTTACATACCTTGACGGAAGAGCCTTGAAGTCAAGCCTCTAGATATGTACATACAGAGTTTGTGGTTGAGGGGCGCAGATGAAACCAATTCACTGTTATCGATTTGACGGTTTGCACGATGACGAAAGAGTACCATATCCCTTATCTGTGTATCTGAAACGTGTATTGCCGTGGCCATGGCTCATGATGGGTCACTCGTCCGGACTCCTTGTCAGTGTAAATCTTGGTGTGGGGTGCGGGGTGTAGTCTATCAGACTCCGGGAGAATGAGCATTTGGGGTCCGGGAGATCTACCTCCCAGTAAGATTCGTAAGCAAATATTTGACGGTTTCAGCATGCAATAGTTGCCCTACTATATCAACATCGATCAAAGTACATACAAGTACATACATATATATCTCTTAATTACATAACTTGAAGACAACACACTTACAAAACTGATGGCAAAATTCTCGGGAATTAAAAGTTCTGCTTTGCGAATCCAATTTTAATATTCCTTCGTTCTGAAATGCATGTAGTATAGTACTATGCCCTTGATATACATGTAAGTAACCTATTTTGGCTTACTACAGGTACATGATGTACATCATGTACCTACAGTGGTATATATGTCCTCTTAACCTCAAGCGCGTGGCGCACCCATTTTTAAAAGTTTTGCTTTTGTGTGCATCCTCCCTGCATATCAGGCTGCGTGTCGACATGTCATCTCTTAAGATATACATGTAACCTAACATCTTAACTCGCATCTCTACTTGTATCCAACAATGTCATCAACAACACCTCCTACTACCCCTCTTAGCATCTCCCCCAAGCCCTCTCGGCTCAACTCCCCTGCCCGAATAGCACTGGCAATCAAACTTCTTCAAACAAAGCCACCATCCCTTTCAATCAGGGAATTTATCCTTCTACTCCGCTCACATACTGTTTCCGGAGAACGAGCCCTGGATCCGGTCTTAGAGCAACGGCATATAAAGGCCTGTAAGTTCTGGAGGGAGCGATCCGAGGCTGACGCCGAAAGGGTTCATGAACTGCAAGCGAAAGTCAATGAACTAACAGAGAAGATCGCTGCTCTGTCAAAGGCGGATGAAGCTGATCCTCATAAGGTCTGCAAGCCACAACACGGGACACGCGGCGGGGGCCTGGAAAAGAAAAAAGGCAAGGTAGTAATTAAGAGGAAAGGCGTCCCTGTAGTAAATGTTGTGAAACCCGCGGAAAATCAATCTGGGACAAGCAAGATACTCCAAGATCCATCGTGGTCTAGTCTTCCCGAGGGAGGAGATTTTGTGCATTTTTCTGGACGTAAGTGTTGCCGCCCACCCTATACATGTCCAACCGCATGATATGTTTGTTCCTGCATCGTCTAACCCCTCTTCTTATCGAAGCGGCGATTTCTAAGCTCATATCATCCTTGCATCTATTACAATTTGTTAGAGAGCCGCATTTAATACCTAGATCTATCAAACAGGTGTCTCATGTCCTGCATGATGTCGCACAAGATTTTATCGACGGAAAACTCACAAAAGCAATCTCTCCAACCGAACTTATATGTGGAACCAAGGGGTCTCGGGAGATTCGTGATTTTTCAAGAATTGTCGGAAAGACTTGTGCCAAGGCTGTTGCGTCTTTAGATTATCTAGTTGGAGAGGGGGGTAAACTAGTCAAGGCTAGAGACAAAGAATTCCTAGCTTCCGGGGTCGGCAGTGTTATTCAAATGATAATTGGCATCTTTTCAGTGATCCACACAATTACTCAAAGACTTTTATCTGAAGCACTATACCCAACAGAGAAACCAGCGACAAGAGATATCCGTTTAGAGCTGACAACTATTCTAGTCAGGCTTCTAAAGGCTCTGAGTGAGGGGAGATATTATCAGCAAGATATATTAGAAGGTTTATTTCACATTTTCCTAGAAATAACAAACGGAATTCTATCACAACATTCTCCATCCTTCTCGGATGAGGACAGTGAGGACATGGGACTTCAGAGGCTAGCAGCAGAGGAGACATCATGGTATCTACTGAAAGTACTTCAAGCAATATTACTGGTCAAGAGCCACACCTCAGAAACTGAGGAGAGAAAACTAGAGAGACGGGCGATGGAGAGATTGAAGTTCATCCTGATTAATGGAATCTTTGGCGACATTGGTAGCGTTGCCGTAAATGAAGACAAAAGCGGAAGGAAAGAGAAAAAGGGGGAACAAGATAGAAATAACCAACCGGGCTTTTGGGAAAGTTTAGAAACTAAACAATCCAGTGGCAGTGTCATGGTCCCCGATTCGCCATTCTCAAGAGCTTTGTGGGATTTGGTAGGGTTTGATATGTTGGCTGAATGAGCGAGTAACGGATAGGAGCACACGATGTACTGAAAACTATTCTATAAGATCTTTATTGATAGCTGGATATAGTACTCTCTATCATAGTTTCCGCTGTAGGGGGGGTGGCCCACGATGTTATTGCTCCCATCATTTACACTATCCCTTAAGCTGTCGATGCTGACCCCCTCTAATAGAGGGTTAGGATTTGTATAGGTAATCAATTATTTAACAAGAGAGACAACAAGACCTGTTAGCAAAGCCACCAATCTTTGCTCTCTGCCGGGGGTCAGCATTTACTCTACCACTGCTTACTAAAGTGGAAGCTATGTATACGATTAATGATGTAAACAAAAAAAAAAGTGGAAGCTATGTCAGCACTCCATAATCTATCACTCGATTTGTATCGAGTGATATTTCGTGAACCAGCCTACAAAGCTACAGCACACTTGTTGTATATAGAGACAACTCGCTCTACATTAAGAATACAGCCGGCCACTATTTGTGACCCCAATTCTGCAATCAATACATTTGAGGCGAGAGTACACCACCCAACATGTGCAAGGCGAGGACCCTCCCTCCCAGTGCATGCAGCAATGGCGCCCGAAATTAATAACCACGACCTACCTTCCTTCGTTGCCTCGATACACCACCCGCTGAGCGGCTGTACATATCCCCTTCGCACCCTTGTAAAGGATGGCACCTGCGGGCGGGTAGCTAGGCTGTAGCCTTATGGCCGGGGGTCTAGTTCCTAGGACTGCCTATGCACCCCCCCCCCCTCCGTCAGTCAGCGGTTGCAGTGGATGTCGTGACTCGTATGTAGTCAATCCTGTGTGCCACCCCGCCTCTGTTGCCTGCGAGGGGTGCATGGTACATACAGACCGGCACTGCTGTGCATCCGTCCACCCCCCCACACCCCACGCTGCCCCCGTCACAGCCACCACTCCTCCTCGCCCGTGGTTGTAACCAGTACCGAGTGACGGTCCATGATCCGCGGGGACGTAGAATTGGGGTGGATGATCGAAGGGCAGGATTGGAACTGGTCTGGGAGAAGAGGAGGAGGAGGAGGGAGAATGTATAATTAGTAGGGTGGAATGATAGTGATGTTGGTTTGGTATTCACACCGCCCACGTCCGTATGGTATCATTAGGCGTAGGCACATAACTAGATAGTAGAAAAAGCGAAGAGGAAAAAAAACGTCCAGTCTAATTACTACAAAAGGAAAATTACATTACAAAAAAAAACATATATAAAAAAAAAACCAGAACCCCAAACCCCCCAACCAAACCCAACCCCTCCCCTAAACCCTCACCACCTCCACCCTCACCCCCGCAAAGACGCCCTGGTCCTCCGGCCCACCCTTCGGCGCAATCCACATACGGCACCAGCTGCCGGCGGCCCTCCTGCGGCTCGCAAAGCCCGGGTTGACGACCACGACGCCGGCAACAACCTTTGCCGTGGCCGCGAGCATGCTGGGCAGCACCGCCACGTCCGGCCGCGCGCACCCAAGCTCCGCGAGCCGCATGTACGGCACGTCCAGGTTGACGCCGTGCGCGGGCGGGAACAGCGGGTAGAAGTTGCGCTGCTCCATGAGCGCGCGCGAGAGCCGCGTGATGGGGTTGGGTTCCGCGGGGTTGCGCCGGCACTCGGACGACGACAGGTGTAGTAGGATGTCGGGCGTGGAGGTGGCGAATACGATGCCGTTGATGGTGAAGATGGCGGGGTTGGGGAGGAGCCGGACGTTTTTCTGGCACGGGTGTGTTAGCTGCGAGTGTGCGGGAAGGGGAGAGGGGGGGGGGGCGACTTACAGGGGATAGGTCGGTGCCGCGGCGCTTGAATTTGTCCTGGGGATATGCGACATGCGGGTTGATGGCGTCCGTGATCGCCGGCACGAGGATTACCATGCTGTGCTCGATCTTGCGTATCTTTGGGCTGATACGCTCCCGGAAGAGTTCGACGAGCGGGTCGCGCGCCTCCGCCACAGTCTCAAAGTCCCCCATCTTGACCATCGGGTGCTCGGAGTCGATGAAGGGCCCCGTGAGGAGCACAACGTCCGGACGCTCCTGCGCCGCCCGCTCACAGATCTCGTCGAGGGCCTCGAAGAGTAGGTTGTCGTCCGTCGTGTACGGGCCCGAGGCCACAAAGACGCTCAACGGGCCGCCCTTGAGGCGCTCCGTGGACTCACGGAGCGTCTCCGGCACCGTCACGGGGAGTGGTAGCAGCGGGGTTTCGAGGACCTCCGAGACGGCGAGATATTTGCCGCTCGCGTTGATCCCCCTGACAGCCACGATCTGGCCGGGGAAGAAGGAGAAGCTCTCTACGGCGTCGAGCTTGAGCGGGACGCGAGCGCCGGCGCCCATCCGGCGGGACGCCTCGAGGAGGATAGAGTTGTCGTTGATCTTGCCGTCGAGGGAGTCTGAGGCGATGCGGCCGACGGCGATGATCTCGTTCGGGGAGGCGGTGGACGGGTTCCCAAACTGCTCGTCCTCGAGTTCGTAGTGCTCCTGCACGGCGGCCATCATCACGTCTATGCGGTCGTCCATGACCTCCGACGCCTCCGAGAGCTTCTGGTGCATGGTTCTGAAGGCAAACTTTTTGATCTCGATGTTGGCCTGCAGCTCCACGCGCTCCTCCCATCCGCCACCCACGCGCGGCATCACGGGCCGCTCAATCTGGGGGTTCAGCACCTCGATGATCTCGCCCTTGTTTGCGCGGTTCGCAAACGCCGGGTCCGCAGCAGCAGCAGGGCCCTTGACCGATGCTCCGCCGTGGCCGCGCGACGCCTTGGCGGGTGTGTCGTGGTGGTGGTGGTGGTGGTGGTGGTGGTGGTGGTTGTTGTGAGCGCGGTCGATCTTCCGCTTGACGCCCGGTGTCAGCTCGTCCAGCATCCAGTCGGCCGCGGCGGATCCGGGGGCGACGACCTTCCGGCGCGCGGGGGTCTGCACGGCGGTGCGGGCGCGGGCGCGGACCTCCTTCTCCAGCAGGGCAATGACGTCTTTCCGGAAGGCGGCTACGGTGTCGGGGGTGGGGCGGGTCTCGGGGCCCATCTTCATGCAGTAGGATTCCCATTTGTAAAAGAGCTCTTCGGCGCTGATTGAGTGGATCTTCAGCATTGATTGGAGGTCTGGAATGACGTCTGGAGGGAGGGGGCCGAAGAGCATCGTGAGGGCTTCCTCGTCCATGTCTGTAGATCTTTAGGGGGGTCTGTATAGAGTCGTGAATAGGGATATCGTGAAGTTGTCGATGGGACGAGACGTTGAGATATTTTCTGATTTCGACGTTGTGGTTGAGATCAGTTGGGGAGACGTGTTTTAATCAGCGCCAAATTGGATCGGATCGTGACGCGCTGGCCAATCATGAGCAATTCCATAAATAAACCCCCAGAATTGAACATTTACAATCCCAAGGAGATATAATATTTATACTGACTGTAGCCATAAATATAAGATAAAATAAATATAAATATACCTCTTGACTAAACCCTAACCCTATCCCCTTTGATAGAGGAATCCGATTGTATGGAAGATCTACTGTTTGATAGCGGATCTGTCAGTAAAGCCCCACACAAAACTCGCTTCACCTGGCATCTTACTGGTAGATTATTGCTAAGGGATAGGCACATATATGATTATTTATTAATTGCGCACAACCGGGATGAACTAGGATAGAAAGTACCAGGTACAATGCACCAATAAAGTCGTGTTGGATAGAAAACCCCAGTGGGAGGTGCTGCAAGTTGTCGCTCGTTTCTTGGCGGCCCAGTTGATCTTCTCCGACGAGTGATGGCCCGTGATCAAACCGGGTCCAATCAGGAACGTTCCCCCACCAACAGTGACAGTTGGATCAGTTATTACATGCAGGCCTAGCTCGACCAGGTCAGTGATCACAGTGTGATGTAGGTACATACTTGACATACTCTACATTACCTTCGATGGGGGCTTAACTACACTGTAACTACATGTATGGCATGTCCGCGGTGGTGATAAGAGGCGCCATAAGTGGTGTAGATTGCACCTCAGAGATACACATAGTATAGGTATCCACAAGAACGCAGTCTGGTACTTAGCTACCAAGCATAAGAGTGGCCCACCCCCGCTTCTCCTTCATCGTCATCATCAATGCAATACAACCAACTTCCATCTCGTATCTCGTAAAGTAAGCCATCACATCCTCCCCCCTTGGCTTCCGCCACTGCAGACTCTCCAGTTCTTTCATCGTACGGCATATATATATACAGGTATGTACGTACTCTACCCAGTGAGTCTGTGAAGCAAGTCTCAAAGAGCCCAGGCTACCACCCCTTTGTGTTTTGTACTCACATATCTATAGCTCAAGTCACAGCGTGCTACTAACTATACATCAAAAACAGAAAACCACCTGGCCACGGCGGCGGGAGGGGTTCAACGATGCATGGATACCCATGCGCACGCCACTCGGCCCGGACTTCTAGGAGTTCTTTTCGGAGTTTCGGCCCTCGACCGAGACTGTCTCTCTCCAAAACGAGGCTAACCCTCTCCGAGCCTTAGACAGTTTTGTTCTTATCACTATTGTTACCTGTACATGTGTTGTTGGTCGAAACATCACTCACTTAGCCCAGGATGGGCTCAGACTTCACTACCCTAGACCACCTTCTACGATGACCCGTGTGTATCAATGTATATAAAACCGATGATATTGCCACCTGCGTTCTAACCTTTCAAATCTAGTAGGACACACAACCCAAAAAATAAAAAGGAACAAAAGAAAAAAGAACGAAAAAAAAGTACGAGACCCCCCCCCCCAAATCCGTTCACAAAAAGTCCCAATTTGGGACGTCCGTCCTCTCCCTTATCAACATATTCACGTTCGTCGGCGCCTGATTCAGCTCTGCGAGCCTCCAGTTCCTCGGCCTTCGCTGGCCCTCCTGAAACCTCAGGTCGTACTTCATCAGAAGCCTGATCAGCATTACCTGTATTATGTTCCCCGCAAAGAACCTCCCCGGACATGCATGGTCCCCGTATCCAAAGTTGACCTCTGACATCGAGATGGACACGTATTGGTGCTTGTTGGATGCGCCTGCCTGCTGCCGCATCTTGTAGAAGCGGTAGCCGTCAAATTCAAAGGGGTTCTCAAAGTTTTTCGGGTCAAAGTTGACGGAGTGTGCTGCTAATGCGAGCTTGCTGCCAGCTGGGATGTAGGTGCCGTCCGAGAGGTGGAATGACTCGAGAGCCTTCCGCGAGAATGAGACTTTGCGCCGCGGTTTAGCCGCTGCTACTGACACTGCTAGTAAAAAGAATGAGGGTACTCACAAATACTGCTATTGAACCGTTGGCATTCCTTCATGAAGCTATCTAGCTTCATCATCTTTGCTATCGTTGACTTCTTCAACTGCCCGCCGTCCTCCGTGACGGCCTGGATGATCTCCTCACGCAATGGCTCGATATAGTCTGAGTGCTCCACCAGGTCATAAATGATGGCATTCAGCGTGGTTGTCACCCCGTAGATCGCCGACACGAACAGCAGCAGATTGAAATCGGCCAGGTCGTTTACGTTCTGCCATTTGGACTCCGCATGGTCCACCATCCAGACAGACAAATCCTCAACACTCGGCTTGCCCGCTTCTTTATCCGCCAGCCGCTGCTCATACTTTGGGCCCAGATACTTTCGCGCGTTCTCCCTATGGCGATGAATCCTACGTTTAAATGGGGTTAGGAAGCTTGCGAGGGGGTGGAGGAATTGCGGGAGGCTGGCCATCAGGAAGGTGTTGGTAAACATGTCGTTGGTGAATTGGACGGGGATGCGTATCCAGTCTTCTTCACGGCATAGTTCTTCGCCAACGTAAATGCGGGACGTGATGCGCGAGATGATGCGCTCTAACGTGGAATGGAGGCATATGGATTTCCATTCTGTTGCGCAAGTCAATAGGGGAATATACAAGAGAGAGGAGCTGTTGATTTTCCGCTGGTAGCTTACCTTTAGCAGGCCCAATCTCGGCGCCAAATGCAAACTTAGCCTCATCAACAATGGGATCGATTAGTTTTGCTATATATGGCGCCCCAAGGTTAGCTTCAAACTCATATAGGCTGCGCATGCAGCAAAACTAATAATCAAAACACACCAAGATTAGGCGTAATCCGTGTTTTAACCAGCTTATAATGAGGAGCATGTTCCGCCCCTAGAAGATCAAACCCGATATTCTTTCCTTGCAGAGTCTGTTTATAGTATTAATACTACTGTAATTGCTGCATCGGGTCTCGGTATAATAATCTTACATCATAAAAAGAAGCGGTAAGGCTCAGTTTAGTAACTGGGTAATTCTTCAACTCCTCGATGTGCTTTGGAGGGATTATAATCCTGTTGTTCAAATTCGTCGGTATCTGGAACGGCGTATCTGGATACTAGAAAAGAAAAAAAGAACCAATCCAGTTAGTTATATGCATCCAGCTGGCCGGGTGGGTTACTCTATTCGCCCAGTACTCACCTTTGAGTATCCGCTATCCAACATGCCCCGGGCGTGCACCACAAACTTAAACCTTGCAAAGAACATGCTCACGAAATCTGAGGACCAGGTCCCCACGAGCGGGAAGTTGGCCTTCGGTTTTGCCGCCTGATTGGCTAGGAAGAGGATTGATGTCACGAGTAAAAGTGAGGCTGAGATTTGATATACCTCGGGGAGTTCTGAGAGTACACCCATTTTTGGCGAGGAGGGAATGAATTCTTATGGTGGTGGTGATGCTGATGGTGGTGGTGATGGATCGATTGATTTATATACCTATAGTACCTGGTGCAAAGCGGCGCCCCCAAGGGCTAGTCTCATATATGCCGCTTCAGAGTTGTGGGTGGACGGCGATCAATATAGAGAGATAACTGGTTGGGCCACCGCCGGCGGTAGTTACCAGACATCTGCAGTCTCAGACATTGCAAGATATAAGCCCGACGGTACGACACGCTTCACTACAAGCATTTCTTAGGTTTAGGAATTATACATGTACCTACATGTACTTACTCCTCCTACAGACAAGTTAGCCGGCCCAATGGACAACTGGATATCCGGATGCTAACCATAACTTCATGCACGTATGAGCAGATCTAAGAGACATAATCTAAAGACGGCTTCTAATTCTAGTTGGCCTATCCCTTCGTTGCTGACCTCCTAAAAAAAGTTTTTGTGTAGCTTTACTACCAGATCCGTCAAATAACAGATCTCCCATAAAAAATCTAATAGGGGGTGGGGGGTCAGCATTATCAAACTAAGGGTAACCCCCCCACCCCCTTGCGGAGGCGAATGTTCTCTGAAAATTTTGGTACGCTTTCTTTCGTTCGTTCGACCACGAATACATGTACCTACGTGGCGGTTCAGGTAGAAACCTGAGGGAGTGTAGGTATCGATACTCTCTGACCAAGGGTCAGAAGGATCCTGGTAAAAACGACGCCCGAAAAAAATACATGCAGTGCGCCACTGCAATGCAATTATATATAGAGTGGCCCAAGGGAATAAATACCCGTAGGTACTCTAGCCCGAACACCCCCCCCCCCCCACGGCTCTACGCTGCACCATCTGCTTGCATAACCTAGCTTAAAGTTTCCGTAGGCGTGGTAAGGCTGACCCAGGGTTAATATTAAGCTACCTAGTTGCGGATCATTAACAACACCGAGTGGATATATCATATAGCCCTCTTTCACCGCCGCACAACAACAACAACAACAACAACAACGCTACGTGTAGAAGAGGGAGCTAAAGCATTGAGATCGAAGATGATATACGTATACACCCCACCTGGAGGGCTGGTTTAATGAATCTCCGGATCAAGATATAGAAGAGGAATGGGACCCGAATATGCAGGTCGGCGCTGAGACTGTATTCTCTGTCACGGGTAGGCTGCATGGGGGGGGGGGGTACATGTCAACAAATTTGGGACGAAAAAAAAAATGTGTTGATAGCTGAAAGTCAAACCTTAATCCCTCCATACATGTAGGTACATGTTTAAGTTAAGATAGCTTGGCGCGGAGGGGTTTGATGGTTCGGGTGGTTGCTCTAATGGCACACACCTACCTAAGCTAGTCTAATTTGGGGGGCGGTTCTGAGACAATGATCGAGCCTCTCTCTGTTCGGCGCGTGATGCGCTAGGGTTTAGGCTAGCTTTCTACTCTATGTCTGGGCATGTATGTAGCCTTTCTTGTCACACCAATCCCCCCACGTTGTTGCTCTGGGGTGGTGCAGCTGGGCGAGTGATAGACCATGAATGGCTGTGCTGGCCCTATTCCGGGAGCCGGATTGGACCTCTCCCCCACCTTTTTTTTATATATAGTACAAGCCACGAGAATAGTATTAAAAAAAGCAATGAGACTACATGATATAAAAAATAGGTAAAAATTGCTGACTAAACTACATCTGAACGGGCTCTGCAGAACACATACACGGTAATATAGAGAAGAGGAAGAAGAGTATATATGGACTACTACATAGCTAAGTAGCTAGCTAGCTAGCTAATCGATCAACCACTACTAAGAAAGATAAGAAAAATAAAAAAAAAAAAAAAAACACGCATACGCCAGCAAACTAAAAATACACCGCCAAATACGATCCTGGATATCACTCATTAATAACAATAAGAAAAAAAAAACGCCACCCCAATTAACCCGCACAAAAAAGAAACAACCACCCCCCCGTCCCACACATCTAATTCCCAATGTTTTTGATCCACCGGTCAAGTGTTCCCGCCGCGCCCTCCAGATCGAGGTATCCTCTGTTTACCAGCACAATCACCGACACCAGCGCCAGGAGGGCTATTCTGATCACGAAGCCGGTTTCTTTCCAGATTTCTTGGTCCTCGCTTTTGTGCGTTGCTGTTGTTATCTGTAGTGGGCGGGGGACTTCCTTCTTGGGCTTGGGCTGCACTTTTTCTACCGGTGGTGGCGGTGGGGTTGCTATTGATTTTGGCGTTGTAGTGCCGCTGGTTTTGGGCGTGAGGGCGCCGGTTACGGAGGTCGAGGTGGAAACGGAGGTTGCAAGGGTGAGGATGGGGGCGGGGATAGAAGTGGGGATCCCTGTGGCGGGGGCTTCGGGGCCCTGTCCGACCATTCCCTTTGACTCTGCGAGTGCCGTCGAGCGCGCAAACGACGGGTTGGACTGGTAGTATTGATCTTTGCACATGTTAGTAACATTCTTCAACAATTATCAATAAAAAGGCCCTACTCACCAACAATCGGGTGAATCAACACAGTCTGCTTGTTGATGGTCAGCACGCTGTTTGTTGGCACTGTCACCCAATCGCCACGCTCAAACGTCAATGGCTCACTGGCGACCATGACAAGGTCCTGCCCGCGGTCGTGCCGTTCCATGCGGTAGAAACCGCCCTCCTTGTACTCGTGAAACCTTGTCCCGGACGAAAAGTACAGACTCGCCGCCTCCTCGGTCCGCGATGTCACATATCGCGTGCACACAACACTGTGACCATCCGTCACGGCAAAGTTGAGCAAGCTCGGGTCGTCGACGCCGAACTCGCTCCAGAACTCGTTCAGCCTCCGGATTGTCCCCAGCGCTGCCTGGCGCAGGAGTGTGTGCCCGAAGCCGGCCGCCGTGGGCGGGTCCTTTGGGTCCACGCCGAGCGAGGCAAGGGTATCGAGGTACAGCGCGAACGCCCACTCGCTGTCCGTCGAGCCCTCGACAATCAGGAAGAACTCGTCCTTTATGCTGCTGACCAGCCGCCTCTTGATCTTGGTGAAATTTGCCAGATGGCCGTTGTGCATGAACATCACGCTGCCGTAGGAAAATGGGTGGCAGTTGCTCTCGCTGAGGGCACCCGTGGTGGTGGCGCGGACATGGGCAAAGACGAGGCTTGAGACAGTCTTTTTGGCGATGCGGGCAAGGTTGACGCAGTTCCAGGCGGGGGTGGTGGACGTGAAGATGCAGGGCTCCGAGGAGAGCTCGGGGGTGGTGTAGTAGCCCACTCCGAAGCCGTCACCATTGTGTGGGCGGCGGTCAAGACGGAGGCGGCAGTCGTATGATTGGGTGAGGATGGAGTGTGTAGGGTTAAGGATAAGGTCCGAGAGGAGGATTGGGTTGGAACCTTTGTAGACGAGGAAGCGACCTGGAGAAAGGTTTGTTAGTGAGTCATTCTGGCTGGTCCTGTTAAGGGGGGGGGAGGGGGAGGGGGAGGAGAGCTTACACATGTTTACAGGCCTTTATATTTAGAGAAAGTGGGAATATAGTAATGAGTGAATGAATGATAGAAGAGGGGAGGGGAAGGGGAAGGGGAAGGGGAAGGGGGGGCGATGGGGTTGCAGAGAAATATGATGTAGCTATGTATGTATGTATGCAACTACAGTTCAACACATGAGCTTTGCACGTCCTCTTTATCTCAGGACATGTATGTAGGAAGGGAGAGGGCATCATGCAGAAGCACCACAAGATGGAGCTGAATGTCGCGATTTTCGGCTTTCTTCCGCCACACACACCACACACGCGAGCGAATTTTTGCTTGGCAACAACTAAAGAATTCCTTCCACCCTATCGATCTGCGGTTT
Organism: Morchella sp. 2015-shanyang; assembly: GCA_024713795.1. Classification (NCBI taxonomy): domain Eukaryota; kingdom Fungi; phylum Ascomycota; class Pezizomycetes; order Pezizales; family Morchellaceae; genus Morchella; species Morchella sp. 2015-shanyang. The sequence goes on along the minus strand of JAMGZB010000019.1, from coordinate 734,073 downwards.
TTTTCTTTCTCCAAATAACGCTGGGTTCAGCTTCCGACACTTTACGACGTCACAGATAGATTGGTTTTCTTGGTTATCTCCTCTCAGGTATGGATTGCATTGGTTAACAATGTCAAAGCCCTGATGATGTGCTGGACAGGAATGATGGGACCCTGAGAATCGAGATAAATACATAGTGGCCGGGTTTGGCGTAGCTTCGAGAAGAAAAGTTGCCCAGGGATCTGCGCCAGGGCCTTTAAGGGTCACGTGCCGGATATCTATGTAGGAATGTATTCTGAGGTGCGATTTCACAACCTGTAAAGTACTCCCATTGCTAACCATAAGGAATGCATGCGATAAGATATTCTGGGGGGTTCTCACTGGTAAATCTTTGGCTCTGTACCCGGGTACCCGGGGCAGGCAAGAGGAACTTGAACGTCATTGTCAACTGTGGTAGCAGCCACTGATTTGTGCATATTTCGCCTGCCCGAGTATCTGGAGTGTTCCTCCCCAGGCCGCCTGTTAAACAATCATCGAAAGCGCGAAATCTAGTAGATAACGTCGTCCATCTTAAATATATATATATGCAGCAGCAACATATATATAAAAAGTGGGCCTTCTCATTGGGGCTGGTTACCATACATGACATTTAGGCTGTTTTTTCAGACGCGAGAATGCAACCGAAAAAATATCCATCTCACTAAAGATGTCCCTCAGTTGCATCGCATGGGTATCGCAGACATGTGGTTTCCTCATCTCACTCAAGGCTTCAACCATCTTCATACTCCAGACTGCTCACGTCATCCCCAATACCAGGGCCTCTCTAGATAGCTCGGTACTTTAAATGGATCGGTCTGGTACTCTTGGTATGTAGGGTGAGTACCTACATCTCTGTTCTATAGCACCCTATTGATTATCGTGCAATTAGATAATAACCCTGCACTTAGATAATCCGGCAAATGCTTCCGCCATCTCCAACTGCGTGGTCAAATTAAAGTTGTCATACGGCACAGCTCTCAACTCATCTGGGAGATAGAGTTCTCTCCCTCCCTCCCTCTCTAAACACACATTGCCATGCCTTGCATCCCCCCTTAGTCAACGCCATTCGGGGTGGTGGCCCCAATTCAGATTAGGTACGGGCTGCATGTTATGCCTATCAGATTGTGCAGCGATTGGAGGGATAGTTCCGGTGCTGGACAGCGGAGATTGCATGAATCAACAGGGAATATAGGTGCATCCCCTGTGCCAACAACCCGGCAGACCAACATGCCGAGAATAGGACGAGAGACTGAGGGTAAGGTTGCCGAAGAAAGCACGACGGTTGTGGTTGTGGCTAAGGGTGCGCCATGCCAGGCAGAGAGTACTTATTATCACTGGTATTCTACTTCACTTCACTACAGCGTAGGATACGAAAACAACAACACCACCACCCTGACAATCACCACCACCACCCTACAACCACGTCCTCTCCTTTCTCGCCCTTCCTCCCAATCACATTCTCCTCACCAATCTTCACAACATATCATTGCTTTCCCCCCCCCCATAACATATAGCTGTTAATTACGTATGCATCCCCCATCCTACCACCCCCCCAGGGATTTCTGTTATTGTTGACTCATCTAACATTCACTGAGCTCTGGACAGATTAATCACCCTAATTGACCCCCCATACTCCCGTAAATATGACAGAGGTCGCAGCACCACCTACCGAGGCTCCCGTTGAGACCCCCGTGGTCCCAGAAGCCACTGTTGACGAGAAGGCTCCAGTAGCCCCGGCAGCCGAGACGACGACGACACCAGCAGCTGAAACGAAAACAGCAACTGAGGCCGTGCCCCCAGCCGAGGCCGCCGCACCCGTCTCCGACACCCCTAAAGCTGCTCCCACCGAAACCCCTGTCCCAGCTCCCGCGGCCTCCAAGCCCACAGTTTATCCGGAGGTCGTCCCGAACCCCGAGTTGGCCGCAGAGGAGGCCAAGAACAACAAGCGCTACACCCCCTTCATCAACCCCAAGCCCGAGTGCAAGCCCCCAAAGGCTGAGGCTATAACCGCCGACCAGGAGACCAAATACGCCGAGCTCCTCGCCTACGTCGAAAAGCTCGAGTCCGTCCCCGTCTCCAGCGAGAAGAACGCCGAGCCTAAGCCCCTCGACGATGAGGAGCGGATGTGGTTGACGCGGGAGTGTTTACTCCGCTATCTCCGCGCCACAAAGTGGAACGTCGCCAACGCAAAGAAGCGTGTCGAGGGCACACTTATCTGGCGCCGGGAGTACGGCGTCCGCGAGCACACGGGAGACTACATCTCGCCGGAGCTCGAGACAGGAAAGATGTACACGTTGGGCTTCGACAACGACGCGCGGCCGTGTATCTACTTGAACCCTGGGAGACAGAACACCGAGAAGAGCCCGAGACAGGTGCATGCGCTGGTGTTCATGCTCGAGAGAGTCATTGATATCATGGGGCCGGGACAGGAGACCCTGGCGCTGTTGATTGACTTTAAGAGCGCGACAAGTAGCACAAGTCCGTCAGTTGGGCAAGGGAGAGAGGTATTGAACATTTTGCAGACGCACTACCCTGAGAGATTAGGGAGGGCGTTGATCATAAACAGTGAGTACCCCCCTCTACGAGGTCTTAAAGCCGGATAACTGTAACTAACACAACCAAGTCCCCTGGTTCGTATCACTCTTCTTTAAGGCCATCAACCCATTCATTGACCCCCTGGTAAGCTCTATCTCACCCCTCTAGCAATCACCCCCAAACTAACAACACCCCCCCCCCCCAGACCCGCGAAAAACTCATCTTCAACGAAGACCTACGCAATTACGTTCCCCCCGACCAGCTCGACATCAAGTTCGGCGGCGACAGCGACTTCGAGTACCAGAACCCCAAATACTGGCCCGAGATTCTCCGCATCGCCGCCGAGCGCCGCGCCGCCTACACCGCGCGATGGAAGGAACTCGGCTCCAAGGTCGGCACCAGCGAGGTCGTGCTCCGGGGCGGAAAGAGCAGCGTGGACGAGGTGGCTGACCAGATGGCAAAGACGACTATGAACTAGACGGCTTAGAGATCGCGGTACATGTTTGTAATCTTTCTTCATCCTCCTCTTCTTCTTCTTCCTTCTCTTTTTTTTTGGGGGTGATTAGATTGATAGACACGTTTTGAAGATTCCGCCGTTCTACGAGTAGGCATGTTTTTTTAAAAAAAATTTCTTTCTATGATTTTAACTAAGTAACCCTAGAAAGGCTTTTGTACGTGAATGTGAGGTGTCCAAGTAATGGTGATGATGATGATGTGTTTGTGGTGCCCAGTAGGCGGGGGAGAGTTAGATCCAATCATGGGTAACCAAATAGTCCCGTTCACCCGCCCGGGTCATGGGGTGTCACTCGACATTAGATTCAAGCATCTTGGCACCACTAGTATGTAGTATCTAGCCATCTCCGGAGAATGGGGCACCCCAGTTAGACCTTCCCCCCCCCCCCTTTTAAAACCGTGGGTTGGTTCCGTCGTTGTAATAGTTATATAACCTCTACCACCAAAGAAGAAGGACCATTCACCACAAAAATTTTAATTCTCATATTTTCCATGTAATGTACTCTACGTCCCTCCATCATCATATCGTCGTCGTCTCATATCCAGCGCATTTCAAACGCGCAGGGTAGTATCATATCATAAAGCAATATACATATATCACGCGCAGGAAAAGGGTACATAGACAAGAGAAGGTACCAACCAAAAAAAAGATGAAAAGGGAGCTGGGAATTTATGCAAAGTCGGGTGCCACCTAGCCCGCCTCAAAAACATATATCAAGGGCGGAAAAGAAATAGATATAAAAAAAAGCCCCACAAAAACGCCGCATCCCTTCGAATCCGTCTAAAACATACTTCCCCACCTGCCACTTCTGGCACTTGGTGTTTGTTCTGCTGCAGCCCCGCCCCCCTTGGTCTGCTTCTTACTCTTCTCGAGAGCCATAAGGCTCTCCATCTTCTCTAGGGCGAGCTCGAGGAGCTCTTTTCGCTTCTGAAGGTCGATGTGCTTTCGGATTTTTGGGTCTTCACGAGCAAAGGCCTCGACTTGTTGCATCGAAAGGTGACGCCCGAGGCGATTGTCGAGCTCTCGCGGGAACTAGGGAACAGATTAGTTAGCAAGTTGAATGGGGCAAAAAAAAAAGGGATAACATACATTATAGTAAAATTCTGAGAGTAACTCAACGTTCAGGAAAAGAACAGCCGTAGAGGTCAGCTTCTCAGCGACTACATCCATGAATATCTCTGGGCAGTGGTATTTGTTGGCTAGGTTTGCACATTGCTTGCTCTTGAGAGCCATGAGACGCATCTTGATAAGGTCTGCTCTGTCTCTCAGGAAGACACCCTCACGGCCTGCAGGAGGTATTATCAGCACTAACTGGAAACATCACAGGTTGAGTGTTACAACTTACCCTTTTGCAAAAGCGCTTGGCTGAAGCCAAAAGCTTCCGTTCCCTCTTTCATATCTGCGTGCTCTCCCTGCCGGATTTTGTCTACAAAGTTCATAACCTGGCCCAACTTCTTTCCACCAATAGTAGCTTTCATCGTCTTCAAAGCTTCCTCGCATGCTTTCAACTCCTCTTTTAATAGCCGCTGAGAGTTCTCCCTGCTCTGTGCCCATTCACGATCATCTACTTCTATTTCAAACTTGAAGGGCTTGATGCAGTTCTCAACCTGGTCGCTAGTAGAGTAAAATCTCTCGTTTAAAATAGCATTGGTTGCTTCCTGGATGGCCTGTTTTGCAAAGGGGTGTTCCTTGAATGTGGATTCAGAGACAAGACGGTCCATATGCTGAGTAAGGGCATTCGCAACAACATTAGTAGCAAGACGTCCAACACCGAGCTTTGTGAGAGAAGACGTCGAGGCATCAAGTCTGCGGTGCCAGAAAAGGCTGTCTGAATCAGCGTTTGGAAGCTCCGATAGAGGTCGTTCGTCGAGGCGGCTTCGTGTGTCTTCTCCGAGAGGCTTGTTCCAGTATCGGGATGCCAGGAGATCAAGGACTTTCTGATCAAGTTCGTGCTTGAGAAGCTGCCTGACCTGGGGTCGACCAAAGTGTTCAGTGAAATCCTTGAATGAATGCTTGAACTTATCTAATGATTCTGCCAAATAGGTCTCTGCAGTCAATGGCCGGTCATTGTATTGTACTTTGAATTCATAGGTTGCTTCTTCAAGCTCTTGATGAATTGCATCACTTGTGCTTTGTAGGCTCAGTGCCATTGTCTGCTCTAGCACGGTCATGAGCTTTTTCCGTAGATTTTGGGTCCCAACTGTTAGCTGGCTGTCAGGTGCTGCAAATTCAGGATGTGTTCCAAAGTAGGCATTTTCGTTCTTGCTAATAGCGCTGGAGATGTTGACATTTTTGCTGCCTAAGAAACCTAATTTTGAAGATGGGGTTCTGCAGACAACTCCTACATAGCCTAGTCGAAGAGGGTAATTCCTATCCCTCAAAATCGCGCTCCCCCGTTCGGGGTCTACTAAATCCATCTTTGTGATAACACCAATTGTCCTTTCACCTCTTGGATCAACCCTCCTGCTTGCTCTTAAGGCGGTGGAATTAGCTAAGTCGACATCAGCGGCTGAAATTGCTAGAATGACATTTGGTGCCTGGATGTATTTGTCACACAAGGCCGCAATCTTTCCCTTCAAAGCTTCGGGCTGATCATGGGCACTTATTTGGATATACCCCGGAAGATCAATAAGGGATAGGTCAGGGACACTAGGCGAGTAAATGTTAAGCTGGATAGGATCATCAGACACACAATCGGCCTCGGGAACAGCAAGATTAAGGTCGGTAAGTGTCCGTTGAATCTGGCTAAAGTCTGAAATGCGTCCAAGTCCAAGAGCCGGAAACTCTCCATACTCGGCGGGTGAGTCAGGTGTATTGATAAGGGTCAGTTCAATGGGCCTACGGGTAACCATGTTTGAGCCCTTTGGCAAGAATTCATGACCGACAATTGCCTCCAAAACCGAACTCTTTCCCGAACTCTGGGATCCAATAACCACAATTGATGGAAGTTGAAGCACCCCCGTCTGCCCAACCTTCTGTAGAATACTTCGGATTTCGATCATCTTCCTAGTCAAAACCATCATTTGATCATCCTTGGCAGCTTGTTGGTCGGTCCGCTCGTCATCCCCACTGGCACCGTAGAATGTTGCACCTGCTATAGCAGCAGCAGCATATTTTCTTCCATCTCCCTTTGGGTCTTGACCACCCCTGCCACCAGAGCCCCCGGAGCCCCCGGAGCCGTTTTCACCCCCAGAGAGCAAGCTTTGCATCCATTCGGGCATCTCGACTGAGCTAATACTACCAGTAACTCCGCCATAGATATCATTGACCTTTTGTTTGGCTCCAGAGTAAGTCGTTCCTACAACTTCACCAGCTGAGTGGAAGACTCCCATAGCGTAGTTTCCCGCCTCTGTTTAACCATAATCAGTAACAGATCCCTTCGCGAGTTCGCTAGATGGGCAGCCGGTACTGACGCTGGGCCTGATACTGTACATAAGCCAAACCTGCAATCATAGCACCGCCAAAAGCAGCAGGAATCCTCATGAACTTCATCATGAGCTTTGGTATGGCCCGGTGAAAACTCAAAGCTCGAACTGTAGTAGCCCCAGCGCTGTGAGCGCGATAGATCTGGTTGGGCCATATTTGCCGCTGGGACCTTAGTACGGACTCAAGACGTAGCAGGCCGCCTGAGTTACTACTACTAGATTTTATAGCAGATGTGGATAAGGGCGCAGCCGAAAGAACACGACGGGTGGCAATATGAGACCGGCGTGAAATCGCCGAGGATACAGCTCTTGATGACAGGAGGCGGGCACTCATTGCAAGAAAAGGACGGAGATGAGCATTAATGACTGGCAAAGGAGAGGTGATTTTGTCAAGTCGGGACTATAGTGGAAACGCTTTTGTTTTGTTTTGTTTTGTGGGGAGCGGGCTTGTTTGGAGGGGTTGAACCTTCCAGGATTCCCGGATAACAGTTGACGTGGTCGTAGATTTTTTTTGCCTGTGACGAAACAGCTGGATAGGGCTTAGTGCATCTTGGCTGTACTCCGGATCATCGTTTCTCCATTTCCGTGGTACAGGGGCTGGATCAACCTGGACCCTGAGCTACAGCAGACTGCAAGTCCTGCAAGTCCTCAGACCAAGCTAGAGCTACAGCAATTCTTGTCTTAGGAAACAAGATACCTACATATGCAAACGCCATGTAGTTATATGTGCACCTTCTTGCCATCCGTTCGGTTGAATGTAATTTCAATGGTTTCTTTAGAGCTCGATTCACGGTAGGTACCACATCCATTAAGAGGTCTCGACCTAATTAATCCATCGCAGAGATTTCTATTAATGCTTATAGAAGTGGGTTATATCTAAATTAGGGCTCTAGTTCGAACAGCCGGGGCATCATCACAGCGGGGTGTGTAGGTCGACAGGTGATGATCAATGGTTCTCTGACTGGGGCCAGGGCACCTCGATCTGGTGCCTGATATACATGTATGTACATGCAGTCGCATACTGGTCCCTCCATGACGTTTCCGAACACGACCAATATTGCATACCATACAAATAGGAGGAGCTTGGCGCTTTTTTGTGTGTATGCAATAGCAGTCGTGTTCGGAAACATCATGGAATTAATAGTAGTTCTCTAGTGGTATTAAAAGGTTTTGCAGGCGATGTCCCTACGTGCTTGCATGCGCAGTAACAACAGATAATCCAGAGGGAGGCTAAGGTAATTCGAGACATGAAATCCGTATTGATGTTTAATGTGCTAGCGTGCGCGCAGTTTATAGGCCATGCAAACAGAAAGATAACGTTTTCGACCCAGTACTGTGTCAGACCTAGAAGTGTGTCGTATGCAGACATAAAGCCTTTGAAAAACGAAGACCCCATAATCACCATAATCAATCTGGGAACTAATTAAACGCTTGTGTTTTGAAGTGGAATTCATTTACTAAAAATCTGGTACCAAATATCTTAAGAGGTGGTGGAGATAGCTTTGGTAACAGAAATCTCCATACAAATTTGTGTGGGGTTGACACTCTTCTAGGTCTGACACGGTACCCGGTCTAAAACGTTAAGGCGGAGTTGGTCTCATCCCATTTTGTCAACTACATGGCTGGACACGAGACTACCGCAAAAACTGCCCTCAGTGGCCGGTGATACAAGACGTTGGAATTCCCTGTTCAGCTATTTGTCTTGAATACGCCCCCTAATTTTCGCTCATACAGGCTTAAAAAGGTAACTTCGACGTCTTGTGTGACCGGCCACTGAGGCCAGTTTTTGCGGTAATGCGCGAGTACATATATAATTCAGGCCTCCGATGTACCTCATTATCCCTGCAAATAATAGACTGCGCACCCCTCTTACAAAACCCCTCTATTGTTATTGGCCTGGTTTTGGCAGTCTTAGAAGCACTTTCTACCTATAGAGCCAGGTGCATGTAGGTAGAAACACCAAACATCCAGAGTGATTATGGGCCTTGAGCGGGGTACATAACTGGTATGGGCTAAGCGCGCGGGCTGAGATGCGCCCAATCCTGATCATGAGCCATTCGCACCGAAGGGTGTGGAAGCAGGAGAGCAGTTCTGACATATATATATGCGCCTGACTCGAAGATTAGAATTGAGAAGTCTGTTTAGTGCCTTCAACACTAACGGGGCCAACTCAATTCACATAGCCATATACAACATGGAAAATCAATGCGACGTTGAAATGACCAACATTGTCACGGCAAGACCTCCTTCTATTGAAGTCACCTGCCCGGGGATTCCCTCCAATACTCCACAAGAGCCAGCCGGCGCCGAAGGAGGTAATATGAAGCCTTGTCAATTAATATCTCACAGACTAAAAATGTTGGGAAAATAGCAACAAACGGCCCCGCGCCAAAGCCACCAAATTACCGTCCTTGGGTTATGGGTACTTGGGCATTATGTCTCTTTTGCATACTGCCTCTTGTATCGATCGGCATGATTGAATATGTTCACCAAACTTCCCGCAAAGACCGCGGCTTGTTTAGAACAGGTCATAAATATAAAACCCGCGAGAAGGTTTCAAAATTCGTCCCGATGGTCCTAGGAAACTTTATTCTTATTTTCTCGGGACTCTACTTCTTTGAGCTTGATGTAACAGTCAAAAAGATGGAGCCCTTTTACCACATGTCGAAGCCAAGGGGAGTGACTGGCTCAGTAAGTCTTTGTGTCGATTACTTCCGCCCGCCGATCTATTTCATACCATACATCGCCATAAGAAACCGCCATTGGACAGTTCTGTGTACATCTTCGGCCCTGATACTTGACACGGTAGTTCTTCCACAGCTGGTTTGGAGGAGCTTTGGGTATAGAGATGACCAACTGGAAATGGTTCTGCCCTACAAATATGCTTTACAGGCAGTCCTACTTCTTGCATCTGCGTTGATGGGGGTATTGGCCATAATACTTCATAAGAGAAATTCGGGCGTGCCATATGACCCCAACGACTTCGAGTCTCTTATCGAATTTACCAGCATATCGAGCTCCCCAAACTCAATCAATTCCGTGTTCAAAAAACTATATATAAATGACGAGATCTCAGAGGACGAACTCGAGAAGATACTCGGGCCACTTAGATTTCAATTACAGTCAAAAAATCTAGGTACTGAAAGGCCCCGATTCGATATTGTCCTGAATGAGGAAGATTTGCCCCTTCTAGAAAACATTAACACCCAACAAACTCCTTCGACTACAAACCCCAGTGTTTGGACAAAGGTTTTTTGGACAAAGGTTTGCTGCTGGTATTCCGAGATGAAAAAGATCCGCAGACGTTGGCTTTGGAAAGACAACCACCCATGGCTTTTTCAAAAGATTCCGCTATCTATATTTTTCTTTATTCATATCAGCCTGTTTGTTCTACTCACTGGACAGCCGTTTTGGTCTAGAAACACTAGATTCCCCCAAAGCTTCGGAATATGGTTTGAAAGGGGGGTTAAAGTGGTATTTTCATTCTTGCAGACGTCTTTCTGGATGCAACTCAGGAGGTATTCAGTTGAGTACGAAAATATCTATCTCATGTGCAGAAGTCAGGGCGCACCTTACGACAAAATGAGCCCGAATTTTATGATGTGGCCTTTTGAAGATATGGTGCGTGCCATCATAAATATTCACCGAAACGGTTGGGGTGATGTATCTAGTTACGCCGATCTCGCCACCTCATTAGGTCTTTATGTACCGCCTATTTTTCTAGCAGTCTGGCTAGTCTTGCCTTTTGATATGAATAACGATTGGACGCAATCAATCATATGCATCTCGGTCATGATCCCTTGCGAGGTGATCACGGTTTGGATAATGTTGATCATGTTTTGCTGTCGTAGTCGCCCATTCCTCCCTCGACAACCATTCACACTGGCCTCAAAATTGGTGATGGTTTATGCAACCGATATAATTATGGCTGACTACGATCCCCTTGTCTCGACAAAATCCTTGAGAGAGCACCAGAAGACCATCGATGCCGAAGCAGAAGAGGCCCCTCATGCTCAGCGCCGGTGGAATTTTCTCAGCGGAAGGAAGAAGGATAAAAAGAAAATGGGAAGAGTATGGCAGGATTTCGTTGAGGATGATGACCCACGTATTTGCGCTTTTGGAAACTTTACTGGCCGCGACGGAAACCCTCATGTAGGCATTGGGAAATATGGGGCAGGCATGACGGCATATACGTTGAGTGAGAAACGACAACGGGCGATTGATCAAGAAAATACCTATGAACCTATCAGCAACACCGAATCGACGAAGGTGTAAACACGGTACAGAGCACCATCATCCTATGGCATATATGGAAACGGTCACTGAACTGGAGACAATTAGCTGCAAGAAACCGAAAAGTATAGTCGGTGTTGGGTCATGGGTTTTTTTTTTCCTTTCCGTTTTATCTCTATTTTTCACTAGCTTACGGATGTTCCGGATCTTTACTTCTCATTTTTGACCAATTGATCTCTTGTTTCATCAGCTTCAAGATTTCTGTTCGCTACTTTTTGTTTTAAACTTCTTTTATCTCTAATATTTTCCATTTGTCGTGTCAACATATTTGAAGCTTCTTTTCCAACTTGATGGGCTGTCAAGGTAGTTCGAGTTTGGATGTGTCTTAAGTACAGATCGATATATAAATATCAGCCTTTTGTTTGTCAAATGGGGCCACCATATACAGAGTGTTGGATTTCCGGCCATCTCAACCAGTTAGATTTCACGCGGCTAATACTAACAAACCATGCAAAAAACATTAGACGTCCTACTATCTGGGACTGCGTGCTAGTTGAGGTTTCTTTTATATCTATATATATATGGTTAGTGAGCTTAGTGTTCAGTTAGCCGAAAAGGATTTCAATTATCTAATGATAATTACTTCGCAGTATCGCTGCTTAAGGCACCCTTGATATATATACCCCCAATTGGTACCCTTTATGATCGATAAGCCCCTATCAATTGGTGAAAAGGGCTTGATCTACCCCTCCGCCCCTTTTCAGATGTGGGTGCGGGCGAGCCTTTCTTTCCTAGATATTCGGGGGAGGGGACTAATTACCGTTAGCCCTATGTGTCCTCTCCTGCCTCTATTAGTCCTTGGACCTTCCGTCCAGGACACCGGCAGGACGGTTAAGTAATCACAGAATATCACTCGATATACACGAACGAATAATGTGTTGCGATCACTAATCTGCATGCGATTTTTCTTGGCATCCACACGACCTAACCCCACACCTCATGTCACAAACACCTTCTGCATCTGCCCTGCATATATCCCGAAATCCTCACCTTCCAAAGGCCATCTAGTAACCCCACACCTAAAAATGCAGGGCATGGAGGTTTGTATTCTTCTATCGTGTGTCGCAGTTGTATGTTACTAACCTGAGAGCATCTTGTAGGGCGTGACCGGAAGTAAGCTCATTTGGAGCGCTCGTTTCCAGAGATGGCTAGCTGACCCGAATTTCTCGTATAGACGAATCACTCTTTGACTTGCTTGAGAAACTTGAGAGTTTGAGCGGGGAGACAGTCTCGAAAATCGATCAGGCAGAAGAGAGAGCGAGGGCATTGAAGTTAGAGCTGGCAGTAGTTAGGGCCGAGAATATGAAGTTGAAAGATGAGGTTGCAAGGAAGAATGATGAGAATGAAAGCTTAAGGAAGAAGAACGAGGAGTTAGTAGCGAGAAATAAGGAACTGGAAGGTTGACGGGAGCAGGTAGCTGAGACGGTAGAGGAATGTAGGGCAAAATACAGAATCATTAAATATAATCAGGCTCATACCCATAGGAGAATCGGCGAATCGGTAGAATCTTTGATATTCACTATATGCACTGCTTAATGATACCCCGCTTTATCGTTTGACACAACCCAGTGTTACAAAGTACGGGTAACATCACAAGCTACATGGGATAGCTGGAGTTGACATTTAATGGAAAAGGTAGAATGGAGTTTTGATAGGCCGGACCACCTAACACAACGCAGAAACGTCATCTAAACTGAGCTTTGACCCCTGTAAATGTTGTTTTCGGAAACGCCCCTTATGTTTAGATTGGTGGCGGCTCTTTTAGTCGTCTAGGCAACGAAAGTGAAACTTCCATTTAGATTCAATCCTTGGCATATGTACGTACATACATGTACTTTCAAACAACGCGACGCGTTCCTGAATTAACCCCGAAACCACCACCACCTGGTACCATACCATCCCATTTCTGATATATATATTAACAGCCTCACTCAAGAAAGTAGAGGCTCCCATTGATCACGCCTATAGTTATGTCTGTCACTCCAAGAAATCGAAAAGCTCAATCCGATAAACGCACGGCCATCTCCACAAGAAGCGTAGACCCAGAGTCCAATTTACTCTCTCCTCCAGATAATAAGGCCCCTACACCTATAAGTACTGTTCACTCCTTCTTTACTCCGAGGCGGAACCCTCTTCGGAAAGTCACACCAAGTGGCAGTAATTCAAGGGGCCGAGGCCTCCCATCGCCAGAAGCATCACCATCTCATCGGCATTCCAAGAGATCACGTATATCAAAGTCTCTATTCGGAGAGAATGAACAACCGATATTTATATCACCTCTCATCAGAGATGTTGAGACCAAGAATGATGCGGAGCTTAAACTAGGGCCCCCACCACCACTTCCAAAAAGGATCAAATCGACCTTCAATCATAGGATTTTGATGAGAAGTCTAGGTGGATATGGAATGCCATGGAGGGATCCAGGTCAGCGGGGATTTAGCTGCACCGGTATGTATCTCTTGATACCTTATCGAGATGTACTAATATAGTGGTAGACTGGAAAATGGAAGTAAAGGGATTTTATTCTAGGCCGGAGGATTCACACTCAGTCCAAAATGAAGAAGAAGTCCTGTCACTGCCACTTACGGTACAAGCGTGCAATAGAAACACGCTTGTTGCTGTCGGAGATGAGTCTGGCGCTGTACGGTTGATTGAATCCGCAAAAGATGAAGCACCAGGTTTCGGTAAATAATCATTTCCATCTATCAATAGGACCACCATTCTGACATCTCATAGGGAAAACCTATACCGGTATGAATTGCCATGAAAACGCCGTTTTTGATATTTCATTCTCCCCAGACGACTTTCAAATGGTGTGTAGTATCAATTTCCCTCCTCATTCAATTTCTGGTGTCTTTGACATAATCATATTTACCATCATCTAGGCAACTGCATCCGGTGACCAATCTGTCCGAATTTTTGATGTTCAAAAGCAATTATGCATTTCTGTGCTGCAAGGTCATCGTAGTAGCATTAAACAAGTCGCATTCAACCCCCTCAACCCCTCCGTTCTCACTTCCTGCTCAAGGGATGGTAGTATCAATATCTGGGATACCCGTTGTGTTGGTGTCCGTTCTGAAGATCTAGTCATCCACAAGCCTGTCAACTCCATTGTCAAAGCTCATAGTCCTCCCGTTGCTAGGGGAAAGGGAGCCAAGAAGCGGGTTGATGTGAGTGTGACTGCCGTCACCTGGATTGAAGAGCAAAAGATTGCCTCCGCTTCAGAGTTGAACGCTGAGATCAAGGTTTGGGATATTCGAACGACTCAGAAAAAAGGAAGGGCTGCAGTGGCTATAGACGCAAGCGCATTGCCCACGCATCACAATAGGGCCTTTGGGTTAAATTCGCTTACCTTGAGTCCTGATGGGGCCAGACTTTATAGTCTTTGTAGGGATGGTGTGATATATGCCTACGGCACCCAGCATCTCTCCAATGGCCCTATTCATGCATACACCCACCCCCGTTTGCACGCGTCAACCTTCTATGTCAAAAGCGAAATCTCCCGCGATGGAAGATTGCTCTCAGCTGGTTCTTCAGATAACTGTCCAATCATTTTTCCGACAGATGAACGCTATCTTGATCGGTCATTATACCCACAATCCCACCCAGAGGACTCGCGGGCTGCAGGTATTAGCAAGACTATTCCTGTGGGGAATGGGGCAGCATTAATCAGGGGGTACGAAAAAGAGGTCATGGATCTCACTTGGACGATGAATGGGGATATGGTCGCAATATCGGATGATTATCTAGCTAGATGTTGGAGGGTGGGGGAGAGAGGCGAAGAGGCGGAAAACATGAGAGATGGGGGGGAAGATGAAGGGCGAAGATGGGGGTGGGGATGGTCAGAGGTAGAGTAAGGACATGAGTATACGGAGGGCAGTAGCTTGACCTTGAATGAGTTGCCTGTTTAGTAATTTTTAGGCTATCCCATACTGGCACAATCGAATCTGGATTGTAAAGCATGTTTGGGGCCGATTTTTGTATTATTCTGTGCGATTGGAGATCTGGATTGGTTTGCGAGTGGGTGAGCTATTCAAGATTATACTCCAATCGGGGCCTTTGATCGCTAGGGGCTAGCCTAATCTATTAATTAAGAGCAAGGATACTGGGGCAACGAAATACCTTGAACCGACTGTATCGACGAATCGTAAGAGGTATAATTAGATGTATAGTTACTTTTTAAAAAGATTATGTAACTGAAAAGCTTCCGAACAATTGGCAAATGCCGAAATCCATATCTTATATGACACAGTTGTGACTGGTCTGGATAAAATAGATTCTCATGAGATAAACAATAGGTTCCTACTCAACCGGCTGTATGAAGTATCGCGCTTCCTTTCCCCATGTTATGTACTGTCATGTCAGGATTGACATGGCCACTCGCTCTGATACAAAATGGGGGGGAATTGTGAGGTGGATCATGGAGTGAATGAAAGGGCCATCCCTGATGATCTGTTCAGAAACGGGTGCGAGCCTGAGCTATTAGTATGATAACATCTACTCAGGTATTATTGTGAGACTTTAACTAGTAGTGCATAATCTACTGTCCATGTACATACCTGACGGTACTGTAGTAGTCAAAATACCCAGAAAACGGAGGAGGAAATGGCCCGGTAGGATACAGGCCCATGATGTACCCAGGATGTTGGAAAGTAATGCACATTCTGACTAGACAGCGCCCAAATACTTTATAATACAACAAAATCGTACGGAACCTCTCTACCATACCTAAGTACTAAGCATATAATTGATGAAGTGTATCTACACACTCATGTTTACCTTGAAATAGTCTAGTGTGGAAACACTTTCCGACACCGGGTACATTTCTAGCTCTATAGTAGTTAACATGTATACACATGTACTATTCCGCCCACAGAACCCCAGCCCCAAGTCTGCCCGGTCGAACCCCCGAAGATCACGAGGTGTGTAATATGCGTTGCTTCCACAAAAGTGGCTAGTACTGAACAAACATATGTGACTGTCTTATATGAGGCATCTCTCTTCAAATCTCAGAACGTGGTAAGGTGCGAGAAGCGAGTGATACATCATGATTCAACTGGTGGGGGACTTCCATCTCTAGAATCTAATCACTCTGGTGCCGGTTATGTATGGCCAAAGCAAGGAAATAGATTGTTGGTGCACATATTGTGGTTTTGGGTCTTAAAAAATGATTTATTTGAACAATCATCGGGTTTGGGGATCATAAGCTAGGTTTTAAGCAGTAATCATGAAAGATCACTCGGTTGGTTGCAGATTATCACGTGATCGTGTCTGACATGGGGTAGGATACACCCCTCTTTTGAAATTTGTACATTGCAAGCCTGACTAGATGTCACAACGGTCGGCGTTCGATCGCTGTTCCGCGCGTGTTATTTCCGTTAAGTGACTTTTCCGGTCGATATATTTTTTAAGAGTTCGTCTTAGTAACTACATCGTGGTGTAAAAGACAGTACAGATACGTATACAGGATGTAGCGCTGCTAGTACCGCAAAGATCAAGTGTAGCTTAGGTGGAAGTAGTCATATGCTGTTAAAGGTGAGCTCTAGCTATCCTGATACCAATATCTAAGATATGGATGACCTTCGCGGCTCTCGCCTGTAGATAAGTTAACTAAGATCAGGTCCAAATGGCGGAGATGTAGATCTAGGGGCAAATAGGGATAGATATATGCCGACGAGGGGCGGGGGTTGGGATAGTAGGCTACGGGCCAATAGGGTGCAGGGAAGGGGCCGGAAAAGTTGACTACATGGATTGCATATCTGTGACAGCATGCATGGGATGCGTATATGTACAGGGGACATTTTGGCAAACCTGAAAGAAAGAAGCCTATCGTCCATGCATGACTAGGCTTACCTAGCGGCCTCACAACTTTGCCTTGGGGACATAATCTTGAGACGAACGGGGCGCAAGGCCCAAGGCTGTGGGGCTTCGAGGACGCGACAACCTAAGGCCAGTCAAGACAAGGTCGAGTATTATTGTTTGAAGCATACGAAACAACGAAGATCAGGATCTTTTAAGCCATACAGGTTTCTCTCCGTTCTAGCTAGTACCTCTAGTGCTGGCCATCGATTTTCAAAACCAGGCGCACCCACCACTAAAACTCTTGTAGGTGCCAGATCAGTGTGGTCAACCAGCTGGCTCAGGTTGGGTCTAGGATATTGAGATCATCATTAGTGTTGACAATCGAGCTGCTCTATCATCATGAGGAGCATTGTGTGCTTCTAGCTCCACTGTATCATCAGGATCTTGAATCGTGGAGAAGATGTATATGTACGAAACAACTAGTGCGCTGTTCTTGGGTGGGTAAATTTATTGCAATAAGTTACAGGTGAGAGAGTAGTTGATATATACTAGACCACGTACTTGTATAGTTTTAGCTAAAGTGCGGTAAAGGGAAGTGAGCCTGAGTTAGTTGCGCACAAAATGTGGTGAAGATTCCAGCTTCTCTAGATAATTGATGTATTTATAATTGGGGGGCGTACCGTTCAATTACTCTCATCGATTCTCTTTTGATATCCGGAATATCCTACAATAACAGATCTAGATCAGCCACGGCACCGAATTATCGCTCGAAATAGCCCTATTAAAGTCACATGCCTGCCGATTCGATCCTTGTTTTGTTTCTAGGCTGAATATATATATATATCATACAGAAGGACCAGGAGTACGGGTCCAAGTAAACTATTCCACAAGCCTTCAAACACATTCTGGATTCCAATATCGGGCCAGTTATCGAGGATACATCCCGATACAAGCTGTGAATTAATAAATGAACTTCTGAGGACGCTGTCGCAGGTCTAGGGATAGCTGTGAAACAGTTATATGAGTAAGAGGGCGATCCCATGGTTCCACCGATCATGGCATCACATTGAAAAATGCACATGCTAGTACCCCACTGGACCACATATACAGTGTAACACCTTCTTGTTTGAAGCCTCGTTTGTGATGAAAACCAAGCATGGTTTTATGCCCTATCACCACAGGTGGCATGGCAGTCCAGGTCACGATAATATTTTATATCTACCGGGGCTTAGACTGCCAACTACCAATCAGAGTTTCTCTTATCCCCACCCTTTACCTGAGTTCTAGACTGCTTATCTATAAACTCCGAGGGCAGTACAGCCTCTCATACACATGTCTCTGCCCTAGGGTTAGGTGACGGTGCCCCATTAGGTCATCACATCACATGATACCCAATATTAGATTGGATACCACCGCATCTCTGATAGGATCATTGGTAAAGTATCCCATATAGATTCTGTCTCATTTTTTCCCTTTTGTTAGATCTCTCCATTTCCTACATATTTATCTCCCCACAGGCCCACCTCAGTAAATAGCATGATATTATCCTGGCTCGAGCCTCATCCTGAAACACCTCCGTACAACACCCGCATAAAGGGTTAGGGTTAACTATGCGCTGTCTGTCCTCTCACGATTGGAACGTGGAAAAAAAAAACTCCCCATTTCTCCCTCCGCTCTCCAGATTTCTTGGAATGCTAGAAGGAGACATACTTTGATACTACAATGCCTATGAACATTTCCAGGTAAGTATCTCCTCAAAACGAAGAATGAACACAACACCCAGCTAACAACCCAGCTACAGCTACCTTTCCTCAAAAACGGTCGAAGTCAAATCCCGTGATATCAGCTTTTTTGTGAACAGCAAGCTGCTCGCAAAATGGGGGCTTCTGCCAAGTGCTATCACGGGTGCCGAACTCGAGGAGAAAATCGAACTCTTGGAGTGGGACGGCAATACGGTTGCAAGATTCGTCGATTTTCTGTATAACGAGACTTATGACATTTCTCCATCGAAGGAGAGAGAAGAGGACGAGCTCGAGAAAGAGACAAAGAAGGGAGTTATTCCTCCGGATCCTGAGGGATTAGGGGCAATATTAGAGGCCCATCCTAAGATTTATACCCTTGCGCAGTACAAGGGCGTAGAAGCGCTTCGATCGATGGCTTTAGAGAAGCTAAAAGAAGTGCTGAAAGAAATCGATGGAGACCTTCTTGATAAGAACCCAAAGCTACTAAGTCGTGTTATTGAGGTGTCGGAATATGTCTATTCTTCAACCTGCCCCTCCCCGGACTGTGATGTCGACTCTCAAAAGCGTTCTAATGATCCAATGCGGGATGTTATGTCAACTTTTGCAGCAGCGAATTTCGAAAAGCTAAAGGGACATAAAGAGATAAGGGCATTGATGGGCAAGGGAGGTGATTTTGCAATTGACTTGATGGAGAAAGTGGCAACCAGACTCTGTAATGCCGGAGATCTTGTTGTGGACGCGAAGTCGGAGATGCAGAAACTTGTGAACGAAGTAGAAAGAAAGTTACAGAAGTCCGAGGAAAATAATAAGGAAATTACACAAGATTTAAACGCAGCAGAACGGCGACTGGAGGCTGCCAAAAAGAGGGAGGATAAGCTGACGGACAAGGTGCGAGAATCGAACGAGGCGTCCTTACGACTGGAAGCCGCTAAGAGAGCCGAGGCTCTCAAGTTACGGGAAATTTCAAAGCTAAACGACAAATTATCGAATATGGAGAAGCTGCTCGAGCAAGAGAGGGCAAAAAAATCCACAATCCCCCCACCAACCCATCCTGGCCATGGTAGGGATGTTATTCCGACATCTGGCCCGAAGAAACACCAATGGGACAACTTGGACAAGTTGATATTCTCTGTTTCCGGATCAAACCTTTCCTTGCGTACACTTCTTTCTATCGCAACCACGGCCTTGTTCGTGATCGTTGTGGTCGTCCTATCCACTCACAAGGCTACCTACGCCCCACCGCCTCAAGCGATCTCACAGTCTCAAAGCCACACCGTCGACGGAAAGTTTTTTCAAAATCTATGTCACTACTATGAAACCTATAGCTGGGCTGGGAGCGATTTCGTCAGGGTTGGAGGAAAACCTCTCAGGGCTGCATGTAACGACCGCTCGCGCGGTACTCGAGTCTTACGGCCTGTGATTTCCGCTGGCAAGCGGGAGGATATGTGTAAGTTCTATGAACAGCGCTTGTGGGTTGGAAGTTACTACTTGGAGCTCGAAGGGAAATCTCTTGACCTCTACTGTCAAGACGCTGGCCACACATCCTCCTGTCCTAGACTTCGTGTTTTTGACAGGCTGCTGGGTGGAGCTTAACATTCATGTACACGTGTATGGAAATGACTGACGAATCCTAATGATTAATGTATACTCAGCATATTCCATTTTCTTCTTTCGTTAAAATTTTTTTATGTTGGAAGTTTCTTTACGATATCTTAACGACTTACTTATGGCTCATGAGACACGAGAAAGCTCTGGTTTTGTTATTTAGTAAAGATATGACTATATATAGACATTCTTTCACTTTTTGGGCCTCTTCTGTGCCCTTTGGGAAGGCAGCTAAGGGACGCAGCTGTGAGCGCTCCACGTATTTGGATTTCTAGTGGTGATAGATAGCATTTACGAGCCCTTAGACCCTAGCGTGATTCTGTAATCCTTACACGTATTTCAACAGAAATACTAATGATATACCTATCCACCCACCTCTTCCATAAGAATTATGGTCAGGAAACGAATATCCGGGATAAAAATACGTACGGTATTAAAATCGGCCTGGACCAGTTACGATATTTCTTTCCTAGATGAGAGAGTCTAGGGCCAATGATGGACTCTCTCAGGGATTCTACTCTAGTCGATCGGATGTTTCCTATGTAGTAACTTATAGTTAATCCCGTGGTTCTACTGCACCAACGCGCAAACACCGTCCCCTCATTTGGTGCTGAATATTTGTGTCCTATGATCGCCGTGTTATTAGCCAAATAGCAGGTTATATACATGTAGACAAATCAGTGATTGCCCACTATTGAAGAATAGGCAGGCCCCTCAAAAGGGAACGGGCCGGGTGTGAGTTCTCCACTTGTTAGTATTACCTCTAGTGACACTCGGTTGATGGTATCACGTATTGTATCATGGGTTTTCATTATTCATAGTACTCACATCAGGGCCCACGCTCTCCTCTTCAATCGGTGTTAGGTACATTTAAGACCGCGGGTATGTAGGTGCCGGATATAAACCCGGGAAGGGAAGACAAAGACTCGACCTCCCCAGGTAGGACAGAGGCAATACCGCAAAATCTCGTGCGCCCCAGCCGGGGTATTGACCAACCAGAGGCAGTATTTGCACGTCAATATATACCCGCAACTTCATAGCGTTTCTGAACACAACTGCTATTACATGCCATACAAAGATGTGGTCTTGGCGGTTTTCTTTTGTGTATGCAATATTAGCCGTGTTCAAAAACGATATGAAATTACGAGTAGGTTCTGGTGAGGATTTGCGGTAACCGTTTTTGTGTAACATCTTGGCGGGCCACCTACGTGTACGCCAGGCACCTCGATCCTTCACCCAACGAGAATTTCAGCAGGCACATTACCTAGAATGAATCCTACGGCCACCGTCCCGAAAAATTTCCACCCGAAGTAGAGTAGATAGAGTAGCCTGTCCAGAACCGCTCCCCTACTGCTGGCATGTCTCAGCCTTACCCCCCTCTCCTGACATCTCCACAGTGCGGCGCCACGCCTCCTTCCTTATTGTCTGCCAGGTATGTGCATAGATACTACTACCTCACCCTGCCCATATTCTCCAACTGGATATGTACTAGTGTTCTTATCTTCAATAGGGTCAATGAGAAAAGCGGCTTCAATGTCTATGACGATATTGAATCAACACCGCTTGTGTGGACAGAGCCAGTTATCGAGAAACCCGACTGGGATGCCAATACCATGGGGCGATTCATGGAGTTTCTTCGTACTGGAGACTATCGACTTCCTGAGCCGGGTCCTGAGATAGAGATTGCAAGTCCAGAAATCGAGGGCGTGCTATTAGTGCACGCAAAGTTATACCTACTCGCGCGTTACAAAAACCTTGCCGCACTGCAATCGTTAGCATTGAGTCGGCTAGAAACAGCACTAGATCTGATCCTCATATCGGAAGGGACAGCCAAAAATGTGATAGAATTGCTGCAATACATATACTCTCGTACCAGCCCCAAGGAGCTGGCGAGGGAGATGGTCTTGGGATATGTAGCGGGGAACTTTAGGACTCTCAAAGCTGTGAGCGGCCGGGAGATGAAGTTGCTGCTGTGTGGAGGTGGTGACTTGGCGGTTGAGTTGATGCATAAGATGGTTACAAGGCAATTTGGGGCTGAGATTGGTTTTGGGGCAGGCCGTGGAAACCTTGTTACTATAATTGAAAGGGTTGACGAGAAAAGCAGAAGAGCTGGAGACACTAGAAGCGACGTGGAGGGGCTGCATGTTGTGGAAGTGCCGCGGTTGGATATTCCAAGCAACAAAGCTCTAGTAGCTGTAGTCGATAAGACCGAGGGCACTAGCGAAAATGTCGAAGATATAACGAGCGAGTCAGAACAGGCTTCCTTTATGGTTAACGATGAGTACTCGGCTCCAGAAAACGAGCCAGTCGATGAACATGATGAAGATGTAGAAGGAATGAGGGTAGCGACGCAGGGTGTTGTTCTTATGGATGATCTTTCAAAAGACCAGGCGACACTTGATGTCGTGTCTGACAGCAATGAGCGTGAAGGTGTCAGGAGTGTGGGGAGTCAGCTGATGAGTGATCCCCCAGTCATCAATGAATGTTTGGCTGTAGTGGCTGATATGCCTGTGGCGGAGAATGAAGTTACCGAGGGTGAGATGGGAGCTGGCCTTGTGGTTGGAAAGGAGGATTTGACAACTGTTTCCGGTGATGGATCAGCTGAGGAGCCAGAGAATACTGGAGCAAAAAGGCTGGGCAGTGTGAATGAAGTAGAAACCTCCGTCATGGAAACGCCCCAATTGGATACCCCTAAAGTTACCGAGCAAGTACATAGAACTCAGATACCTGTAGGACAAGGTGCAGTTGTAGGTGACCGAGCCTTGAGCCGAAGGTTGTACATTTCTTTGCAAACGTGGTGGGGCCTTCGACCACCTGCAGAAGCATCTTGGAGATTGAGATAGTTTCATCGCTTGTATATAATTGGGTCATTTCTAGTAGATTACACGTAAATTAAACAATCTTAAGGGAGGTAATACATGTATTTTAAACTGACAGAGTTAACACATGTGCGTACATCCATCATGAACCATCAATGCTTCTAAATTAGGAGAAAGCTGTCAGTTTCAGAAGCATACGTATGCTTCCTAGGAAGGCCAGATTCGATCATTGGCAGGCTGGAAGTTTGTGGCTTCTCGACATCCACATGTAAGTAAGTAAGTATCTACATATGTGCATGTAGGTATGGTACGACGTGCATGCTATAACAAGAGCCCCCACTACACTACGACAAATTAACTATCAACAAATATCAAAGATGATGTATCCAGAAGTGCACAGGTATCCAGCCCTTTCGTATTCCAAAATAGTGGCTTGACCTATGTAGTCATCACTAACGCAATGATCAACGATCGACGGACTATAGCCTCCCAACAAACCTCACCCTAATATCTTCAGAGATCATCTCAATAGTAGCCGAGTCTGGCAACAGAGTATTCAACGTTCACAAAGAACTTCTCACAGCGAAATCGGAGCAGCTCCGCTCCGTATTAGCCTCTGATTGGCGAGAGGCCTCTGAAAAGAGAATTGACCTCTCGGAATGGGACGGCGATACAGTGGGCCGTCTCCTACAGTTCATCTATGTCGATGACTACCAAGTTCATAAACCAAGTCCAGACTCTGGTGGGGAACAAGGTCCCACTCGCAGCTACCATGGTATTGGTAATTATGAGCCGTTTGATTGTATCTGCAAGGAACTGTTTAGGAGCGAGGATATAAATGTGTTTCTGGTACACGTGAAGGTGTATGTGCTTGCGCAATATAAGGATATTGGCCAGCTCCAGACTCTGGCATTGGACAGGCTTGAGGAGCTGCTTAGGAGGCTTCCGCTATGCTTGTCTTCGCGTACATTAGAGAGGGGTTCGAGAGGGAGGATTACGGGAAATCTTTTGGAGGTGCTGGGCTATGTCTTCTCTCACACATGCGCTCTCAAGAACTCTGATGAGCCGGTACGGAAGCTCTTTCTGGACTTTGTATCAGAATATATTCGGTATCTGGAAATTAAGGACCGGGAAGACGCATGGGTATTTTTGAGAGAGGGGGGTGATTTGACTATTGAATTGTTCAAGAAGGTGGTAGAAAGATTAGTTACAGTTGAACAACAGCTTCATGAATACGTGAAGAAGAGTCCATCGTATGTTGCTGATATTGCTGACGAGCAATTCACAATGGTAGAATGGAGCTAGCTAATTTCGGAGGATACAGCCGTGCTGGGGCTAGTTGCGCCGGGAAGGGTGGGAGACTTGTATATTAGAAATAATGCACAGGTATGTACACAGTCCCCGAAGGCCTGGAAGAATAGATGATTCTTCATTAGAAAGAGCTATGAGTTCTGTGGTTCAATAACTCCTTTGAAAAAATCATTAGCAAGAGTTAAAACTAGTGGTTAGCTATACGTGTGATAATACCTCATAACTTGATCCAATCAATAAGTGGTAAACCTCTCTTATCACATAGCACATGGTTGATGTGGGACTAACCTTACACCCTACAACGCTAGATTATCAAGACCCAGATATGGTATAGGTTGAGCATAAGTATAAGGAGGGTCCTTTAGAATTATACATGACGAAGAATTTAAACCATGCCGCTGGTATTCCTATTATTACATGGAGAAGTACGTGCTATAATATATGATATTATACACAATCCCACATCTTAGCAGAAGAACAAAGAAGGTTTGATTTCCTTGCTGTGCTCTGTATTGTCAATATCAACTACATATACCTACTGTTGGGATAACCTCTACCGTTGGCATAATCTAGACCATACCCCTCTCATATATACTCTTTACCTCTCTAGGAAAAAACAGTGCGTATAAGCATCCTCAATATGCCGTATCCAGGCAGATATCTTTGATGAATGGATTTGATAACTTGTTCGTAGTGACAGCATCCTTTACGACATGTATCTACCATTGACAGGATGTTTTTCTTTAGAACATTGGAACCCATTTAATGTCCCATTAGGCCTTTTTCGATTTCTTGAAGGGGACATCATTGACACTGGCGAGTGATAATCTATGACTCTTTGGCGAAACAGGGGCCCAAATATGTTAGCAGATATCAAGAGGAAACTCTCTTGACTAAAGCAACCCTCAATGTGATAATTAACTTTTAGAATCTATTGACAGTTAAGTGTTAATCCTCTTAATCGCAACTTCACGTGTGTAACATCTTGGCAGCGACGTCAACAATTTTCACATCTCGAACTCACCTCAACCCCGACCTCTGCCCCCCACGACCCCCCACAGCATGCGTACCCCCCAAACGCTCCTCCGGGTGCCTCCCCGCACCACCCGGCTTCTTCAAAAACGAACCCACACCACCGCCGCCGCGCGCGCCCCCCCCAGTGTCGACTCGGCCCGCACCTACTGCGCCGAACTCCTCCGGTACGGTATACTTCCCCGCTCCTTTCCCCTGCACCAATTGTAGCCAGTTCACCTAAACAGAAAGGTTCAGGAAGCATGATTACGCCTCGCACCTTCTCATGGCCCTTGTGCACCCGCGCGCGCGCGACGCCCACCTCGCCATCCGCGCATTCAACATTGATATTGCGCGCATCGAGGACGTCGTCTCTAGCGTGGCCGTCGGGCGCCTGCGTATGCAGTTCTGGCGCGACGCCGTCGATAATATATTTTCGGGGAGGCCGCCGGCGGAGCCGGTGGCGGTGATGCTGGCGGAGGTGTTGGGGCAGGGCGCACCGCTGACGAAGGGGTGGTTCAAGAAGGTGATCTCTAGTAGGGTACGTTTGTTTGGCCTTTCGCGGAGGTTAATGGAGGGGGGGGAGAGGGGGGGGGAGAGTGCTCTAACAGGGAGGTGAGAATACAGGAGCAGTATCTAGGCGCCGTGCCGTTTGCCACCCTTGATGACCTCGAGACTTATGCGGAGAATACCTACGGATCGCTCAACTACCTCTCTCTCGAGTCTTTCTCCGTCCAGAGCGTTGCGCTGGACCATGTAGCGTCACATATTGGCAAGGCGACGGGGATCGCAGCGATCCTGCGTGGGATGCCGCTGCTGGCGTTTCCCCCTGCGGCGGGGGCGGGCGCGGTGGTGTTTCCACTGGACGTGTGTGCGCAGTATGGGCTGCGCCAGGAGGACGTGCTGCGGGGGGCGGGGAGTGCCGAGGGGCTCAGGGATGCGGTGTTTGCTGTTGCAACTAGGGCGAATGATCATTTGATCACGGCGAGGAAGATGCTGGCGGATGCGGGTACGGAGGGGAGAGGTGCGCCGTTTGGTGCATTTTTGAGCGTGGTAGGTATTCTGGGGTTAGGATCCGGTACTGTAACTGACGAATTGTGATGTAGGTCCCGACGGCGCTATATCTAGAGAGGCTGGAGGGTGTCGATTTCGACCCGTTTAATCCGGGCTTGCAGAGGAGGCCGTGGAAGCTCCCGTGGAGGGCGTATCGTGCGTACTCGACGAAGAAGTTCTAGTCGAGCTCTTCTGAGGCGGGATGGGAGAGCACTTGTATAGTAGTAGTAATAGTAGGTGCGGGCTCCAACTAATATGTAGATAGCACAAATAGATGTTGTGGTTGTTTGTCTCCATAGAATGGAAGTACATATGTAGGTTCCTTTTTGGACGATAAATATAACGTAAAGTATGTACGTATACAAAGCCATGACCCACACCTACAGAAGTAGAGGTATATACATGTATCTCATATTGTCGAATCAATTCCTCAATCCTTATCATGAAAAAACAACCTAACCGGCCTGCAGCTGTGCGCATAATTGTTTACCAGCCCAGCCAATGATCATGAAGGCAAGGCCAATCCATCTATCTGGCCCAGAACCCGGGATGAGAGCCGCCGTGTTTCTAGATTCACCCCGCACCCCCGCGCGCGTGAATGCTGCATTGCATTGCGGTGCCAGATGATCATTGACCTCGTCATCCCTTTTAATACGTAGCTCGGCGTATATATGAGGCTATCAGTTAGGTGCCGCCACAGTTCC
Source organism: Morchella sp. 2015-shanyang (assembly GCA_024713795.1). NCBI lineage: Eukaryota > Fungi > Ascomycota > Pezizomycetes > Pezizales > Morchellaceae > Morchella > Morchella sp. 2015-shanyang. The sequence continues at coordinate 707,241 of JAMGZB010000019.1, read as the reverse complement.
AGCCACACAGTCAATGAGGTTGAGAAGTGCGAACAGAACAGAGGACAAAATGTAACTTGTCACCTTCCTCATCTTTCTTCTCAGCTTCTCATCTTTCTCATCTTCTCATCTTTCATCTTCTCATCTCCACCTTCACCCCCCCCATTCACCTCTCTCATCTTCTCATTCTCCTTATCTTCTCCATTCTCCTTGTTCCTCATCTTCTCCCCCCCCACCTTCCCATTGTATCAGCCACGAGCTAGCTTCCTTCTCTAGTTTACTCGGACGCCGAAACAGCAGCTAACGGCAGCCTACAACAACAATGTTCGAGAAGCAGGCCTTTGAGCCATACGACGAGACGCTCGACCAGGAATCATGGCCCCTGCTCGCTCTCACGGACGCCGTCGTCTACAAGTTCCGCCGTAATGAGAAGGACGTTATGTGCGACCTTCTCGACGTCCAAGACACAGGCCCCTACCGCATCAAGGGCAAGCTCTCGCCCATCCCAACGGAATTCTCAAATATCGTCTACCCTGGCAGGTTCGCCAGCAGGATCTACACGGAGCCCCTCGTCATCTTTGGCGTCACCACGTACTCGATCCAGGCGCTCGAGGACGGTGGGTTCAATCTATGGGCGCTGGGAAAGTGTGCGTGGTACGCGATCACGCCGGCACCAGAGTATGCGGGCATCTTTGCAAAGTCGCTGGAGAAGATGGCGCTGTGGTCGTTCCTGCAGGACCGCTATATCGACCAGGGGTATTCGGGCGGTGGGGAGCCAATTGAGGGTGCGGTGGCTGACATATACAGCGACTACTCGAAGGCGTGTAAGAAGGGGGCGTGTCCGAGTGCGAAGGCGGCAGAGAAGATGTTTGATCAGTACCATCGATATCTTCTCTTTGAGATGTGTGCGCTCCATGCAGACTACAAGATGTGGGCGAGGACACCGCTGTTCCGCGACTGGGCGGTAAACTACAAACGCGAGGTAGAGGGGATTGTGAAGACGACCTCCAATGGCAGCCTCGAGGACCGGCTTGCGGCGGGCCTGGCCAAACAGGAGGTGAAGGAGGAGGATTACGAGGATGACGGGCCGCTGTCAGCGCCCACCAAGTATTCCGCGAGAGCCCACCCGGCAAAGAAGGCTCCCGCGAAGAAGGCACCTGCGAAGAAGACACCCGCGAAAAAGACACCCACCCCAGCCCCCATAAAGAGGGAATCCTCCCCGACGCTATCACACATCACGGTGCTAGACTCCGATGACGAAGACTCTGACGACGACCAACAGCCCGCTGCCCGCCGAAGCAGCACCCGCACAAAAACAACCCGCCCCATCTACAGCGCCAAGGGCAAGTCAGTCCTTCGCCCCATCCGCACCCAAGCACCCCCACCACCCGTCGACTCCTCCTCCGACTCGGAGCCTGAGCCCCCCATCACCACCGCCACAAAACGAACCCTCCCCCCTTCCTCCTACTCCTTCTCCGCAACAGCGGCAAACAGTGACACAAAACGCGCCTGCACCACCACCTCCCGCTCCGCACTATCAAAGCCCACAACAACGCTCCGCGTAGCCTCTCCAATGGCGTCAATTACCACCACAACTACGACGTACATCTCCCCGCTCGCATCAATCCCCACGAAGCGTACCGGCGCCAACCGGCCCGGTGGTGTCTGGGAGTGCGAGATTGCGGGGTGCAGGCATTTCATTGTGGATGCGGATAGCGCCGAGAGCTTGGCGGCAGTCGAGGCGCATTATGAGGAGCATGGCAGGGTTATGAGGAAGGCGATGGAGGCAATTGGGGGGGAGGTTTTGCCAACGAGGCCGAAGCATCATGTTGAGTATGTATATTGTTCTGCCTCTTTTTTCTCCACTGTCTCCCGGGATATGATAGAAGCTAGACAAACAGTGCTAACTAGGATGATAGCAACCTCTTGGCTAAAATTGAGAAGATGGCCGACCTCTGGGCCCGGACCAAGCCCGCGCCCTTGAGCAGCGAGGAGAACGGCTTCTAGGCAGTCTGAGAGACTACCTAGCCTGTATTGACGGTCTGGGGGGGGGGGGAGCCCTTTTTGGCGGGGTCCCTCCCCTCTGACTTTATGGTGGACATGGGAAACCCTCCACCGGATCGATGGAACTTTTAGCAATTGGTGTAGGATGTGCTGGCTTTTTGGGAGCAGGGCGTTTTATGGGTTGGGGGGCGATCAAGCGATTTTTTTTTGTGAGTGTATGTGTGTGTATGCTTTTCCTGAGTGTAGTTCTTATTTTAACGGGAGTTTCTTTCCTTTTTTACGCCTTTTTTACGTTTTTCTTTCTTCGAGGGCCGGTATACACTCGATGGGTGTTTTTGTTATCCTTTTTTTTTTTGATTGTCATTTTTTCTCCTTTCTCTTCTCGACTTTTTGTGATTGTATTGGTTTGAGGGGGGGGGGGGGGCGGCCGGTCTTGTCCTTCAAGAAGATTGGCTTGAGATTGACGACGACGGCGGCAGTAGGAGTATTAGCTGTTCTTTTTCTTCTTCTTTAGTTATCCATATCATATAGGTCAGGCCAGGTTAGTGAAGGGGTGTAGAGTAGAGAGAGTGTGGGGGTGGTTTGGTTTGGTTTTGGGTGGGGGGGCGGGGGGCGTGTAGTCAGTTCCAGCATGAATGTACCCTGGCTAGCTGGCCGCGGTCACTCTACTTACTGCTACTATTCATACATACTCCGAAAGCTGGAGAGGCTGGGCTAGCATGGGCGGCCGAGTGATAGTTATTCTCTCATCTGATAATATATATTGCTCCACTTCCCACTGTCTCTCTCTCTCTCTCTCTCTCTATGTCTCTGTCTGCTGCCCCTCCAAGAAAGGAAGGAAAGAAAAAAGTACACAACCATTGTGTGGGGTTTTTTTTTGTCTACAAGGTCAAATTGGGAATATATGTTTTACGAACGAACGAACCCCATAAACAAGCCCGCCCAAAGCAGGGATCCTGTATTTCGAATATAATATATAAATATATCCCTCCCTACATCTAAGAAACAAAAACAAAAACAAAAAAACCCTCCCCCGCCTCCCAAAAAAAAAAAAAACCAAGAAAAGGAAAGAAACAAAAACAAAACCTCCCCCCCTCCAAACTACCTCTTCAGCGTCTTCTGCTTCTCGGCGCCCGCCACCACCTTCTTCTTGACAAACAGGCCCTTGCGCTCCCTGACGCGGTCCATATACTTTTTCGCGACATTCTCCTTATCGGCGAGCTCGCCAAGGTCCTCGAGCTCGTCCTCGGTGAAGGGGGTCCAGAAGGGGTCCTCGTCCACGAGCATCTCGTAGCCGCTGAAGATTAGCTGCGGCGACGCGGCCCCGCTCGTGCGCTTGCGGATGTCGTCGCCAAAGCCGAACGACTCGGCGACGGGCAGCGAGGCGCGGATCGTGAAGAAGGGGGTGCCCTCGTTCATCTCTTCGGCGAGGATCTTGCCGCGCCGACGAGTGATTACTGCGTATACCTTTCCGAGGACTTCGGCTGTAGGGTAGTTGTTAGTATGGATGATGATGAGGAGTGTGAGTGGGGGGTGGGAGGCTTACTGGAGGCTTGGATGTCGCAGCTATACATGGCCATCAGTAACCTTGGAGACCAGTCGAGGAATGCAGTCTTGATAGCGTTCTGCACGGCTGTGATGACCTCAAAGTTGCGTGCGCGCTCGTCCTCGTTATCCTGCACCGTGGCCTCCTCGACGAAGCACGCGATACCCTGCACGGGCTCGTGGCACAGCGGGCCCTGCCAGGTCGCCAGCTGGAACGCATACGTGAACTTATCCTCAAAGTCCCGCGCAGTGGAGGATGCACCCTCCTGTGCGGTGGAGCTGTCACTCAATCTGTTGTGTTGCGGAGGTTAGTCATGGGATATCACTCGGATGGATGGGTGGGTCGGGGAAGGGGACTTACAGCCTCCTGAAGAGTCCCTGGCTGGTGGCATCGACGAGAAGGTTGGGTCCAATACGGCGGGGGCCAAACGCAGCAATCTTGTCGACGATGCCCGCCCAGACGTCTTTGTCGGCGCCCTCGACGTCGTCGAATGCTTTGCGCAGGCCGGCGCAGAACTCGGGGAGATTGAGGAGCGCGGACTTCTCGGGCTCTGAGGTGGACGTCTGGGCGGCGTCTTCGGCGGCTGTGGCAGCGTCAGCTGCGGCTTCGTTCCCGCGGCGCTCGGCGTACAGCTGCTTGATGCTCGTGCTGTTCTTGAGCAGGAAGTCGGTCACCTGTGCAGGGAGTGGTCGGACCCGGAGGCGGATCGAGACCTGCTTCGACGGTGTTGTTGCCGTGACAGCGCCGCGGATGCCCGCCTCGCCTTTCGCGGGCGACATTTCTGGCGCGGCGACGATGGTCTCGCGGTACGGCACGATGGGGGCACTGCTCTGGATATCGACTCTTGCAAAGCGCTCGCGGAGGTCCTTGAGGCAGCGCTCAAGGTGGAGCTCGCCGGCGGTGAGGAGCACGTGCTCGCCGGTTTCTTGGACAATGTATTCGGCACAGGGGTCGGCTTGCTCGAGCATCTTGAGGCCCTCGACCATCTTGCTCATGTCGCTTGGGTTCTTTGGTTCCACGGCGACACGCACGATGGGGGCGGCGCCAAGGTTGACGCCGGCGAGGTTGACGCCACCGTGCGGGAGAGAGCAGATGGTGCCGGATTTGAGGATGTGGCCTTCGAGGCCGCCGATACCGAAGACGTTACCGGCGGGGACGGAGTCAAGGGCTTGAAGGTCGCGGCCCATCATGTAGTAGAGCTCTGTAACGGTGAATTTTTGAATGTGGTGGTCGGGCTGGGAGGGGGTATATTTGGGTCCTAGAACGTAGAGCTCCTGTCCAACAGTGATTGTGCCGGAGTAAAGACGCGCAAAGCCGATAAGGCGCTCCTTGTCTCCCTCTTCCTCCTCCTTCCCCTTCTCCTTTTCGGCCTCTTCCCCTGCTTCGGTCTCGGTTTGTTTCGGGGATGTCAGCGCACTAAACGTTGCCGTCTCGCGCGGCCCCCTCGTCGGCGCCTCTGCAGACTCCGATGCTTCATCACCCGCAGCGCCCTCCTCCTGCGCGGCAAGTGCCCTGACGACCGCAATCCTCTTTTGGCGCGCCGCCTCCCGCATCTCCTCGGCGCTCAACTGCACCCTCGTAGTCTTCTTTAGCTCCTTCTCAGGCACTGCGACCATCTTACTGACGAATGCCATGATGGGCGCATCGGCGCCCTTCTTGAAGTCCACCATGGCAGACTTGAGAGTGCTATCTATCTTGTCGGCACCAGGCGCGGACTGCAGGATCGATGGGATGCGCTTGTGCTGTGCTGCGGGTGGAGCTGGGAGCTCTTCGATTACGGTCACAAGCACGGAGGTGGAGAGGGGCAGCCATTGGGAGAATATAGAGGTGAGGAGTGTGCGTGTGTCCTTTGATTTCAGCTCGCGCGGGAGGATCTTGAGGTTGAGTGATTTTACGATTTTCTCTACACGTTCCTGGTCTCTGTGGGTGCGAGTGATGAGTCATGATCTAAGATAATAATAATGGGGGGAAGGGCATACTTCTGCAATATAGTGCTTTCATAGACTGCCCAGATGCTATCTAGAACCAATTGTACAAACATCGGCTTCAAGCTACGCCCCTTCAGATGCTTTGCGCCCAGAACCCGCTTCGTTTTGGGGTCTAGGTAGTACTCACCCCACAGCACCTTCTCCAAGACCGACTTCTTGATGCCTAGCTTTTTCTCGTATAAGCTCGCAAACTGGCGGACTGTAAACGCCCACCCGTCTATCGCGCTCGCGAAAATAACATTGTGCTTCTCCGGCGCAAAGTATATATCCTCGTCATCGCGTTCCTCATATTGACTCTCTGGTGTATCCTCGCCCGGCACCTCACCTCCACCCTCACTCTCGTCCTGCCGCAGCTTTGTTGCTGCAAGCCGCGCCTCGAGCGTCTCGCGCCACTTCAGATCCTCCTCCATCCTCTCCCCCGCAAAGAATGAGCCCATAACCGCATTGACCTGCTCCAGCAGCTTCATCAGATGCGTGAACGCCTCTCCTGGCGTGAGCTTGATCTCCGTGATCAGTCGATCCATCTTATTGATTACGAGGATAGGCTTGATATTCTCGAGCCACGCCTGCCGGAGCACTGTGACGGTCTGCGAGCAGACACCCTCGACGGCGTCCACTAGCACCACTGCGCCATCGCAGAGACGCGACGCTGTAGACACCTCGGAGGAAAAATCGATGTGGCCGGGTGAGTCGATCAGGTTGATGAGGTACTCGCTGGGTGCAGGCTCGGCCTCGGGTGTGGCGCGCCGCATCAGCCGAAAGTAGAGTGATATGGCGGAGGACTCCATTGTGATGCCACGGAGCTGCTCATCGGGACGGGAATCGAGGTAGCGCACGCGGCCGGCAAGCTTAGATGAGATGATGCCATTGGTGGCGAGGAGACAGTCGGACAGTGAGGTTTTACCGTGGTCCTATAGGTAGCAGGTTCAGGCGTTAGTAGGGGTGGAGGGGGAAGCCCTGGGAACTCTGGGAACTCTGGGCCGGGGATGTGGGAGCTAGAGGCTATGGGAAACGCTAGGGAGGGAAATGATTGGGAGGAGGGTAGGATTTCGGTAGTGATCGCCTCAGGGTATTGGTGGCGGAGAGTATTGAAACTCTGAGTAGTAGTAACAGTAGTGGCATGTGGACCGGTGAGACGATCGACTCCAGGGAGGGTATTTTGGAAAAATAGGGAACGGGGGATATGTTGTTAAATTTGGAAACTCACCACATGAGCGAGGATGCAGATCTGTAGGGCGATTTGTATGTAAGCGCGGCGTTTCAAAACACACCCAGAGTGACACTTTGACCTTTTATGGGCTGGCTGGGGAGATGGGGTAGGGGGAGGGGGGGGGGTAGACTAACGTTTCGGATGTTGTCGCTATTCTTCTGAAGGGCGACTATCTGAGCTGGAGTGATGGGAGGCATCGATTCAGACTGATAGTGTGATGTTTGTGGTGGTGGTGGTAGTGATTGTGGTAGTAGTAGAGGGGTGGGGGGGGGTGGTAGTGTAGATGGTATGTAGTCCCGAACTACCTGCTACAACTGACCACACGATACAAGCCCGATCGATATGTAAATGTAAATAAAAAGATGTATGTGCTTTAGATAGACGAACGTTTCGAAAGTAGGTCAGGGGGTGGTGGTAGTAGGTGGGTGGGGGGGAGGATGGAAGCTGAGTTATGTGGCGGCGAATTAGACAAGAAGATCAAAAAATAGGAATAAATAGGAATATTTTTATTATTGGCGGGGTACAAAAGGTTTTTGGTGGGGTGGGTGGGAAGGGGTTTTGGGGAGCTGACTGGCTATGTCACCCTCTTTTGGGAGTGGGGCTGACTGTCCAGTTGCAGTCTGCCTGTGGAGCTGCCTTCTTCTTCTGTCTTGTCTTGTCTTGTCTTGTCTCTCTCGTAGAGTCTCGGGTACATGGAGTAACAACTTGGACGTACATGTGGTGCTCTACTCTAGGTAGAGTACATACATCTCTTAGCCCTGCACCAAAGAAGTCGTCAACGCTACTGCTGCGTCCAAAGAGGCGAAACCCCTCCAAAATGATCCCCTGACTGAAACAAGGGAGCGAAATTATAAAAAACCTAACCCTACCGGCAAAGACAATACAAGCCTTTTCTCGATTGGCGCCGCTTACATACACTACTCTCTTAGGGTGGAGACAGGGGGGAGGGAAGAAGAAGATGGTTTTAGCGAATGAAAGTGCGAGTTATTGTTGACGCTACGCACTCTGTCTCTACTTTTACATTTTTTTACATGTGTATATACATGTAGCCAAGAGTTCTTTTTATGCAGCTTTACCTGTGCTGGTCCGTCGCTTCTCAAGGGCTCAGTCTAAGCGGTGGCTAGGATTCGAGATCCTTTGTGCCTGGTTTTAACTTTATTGTGCCTGGCCGAAATTCTCTTTCTCTTCGGTAGGGACATCATCATCATCATCATCATCTACTCGGAAATATCATCATCTATGATTCTATAGATTCCACACCAGCTCACTCTTTACTACATCTTCTGATACTCGCTCTCTGTCTGTTTGCTGCTCACGTTTACTTCCATTAATAAACGCTTGATCCTCCCCCCCCCACACACACTCACTCAAAACTTCTTCATTCGGCTCTGCATCACTCACTCACTCACTCCCCCCCCCCCCTCCCTCCCTCCCTCCCTCACTGCATCTGCATTTCTGGAAATGCCCCCAACGCAACCGTTAATTCCCGTCCAATCACGATTCTGCTCACCTGCTGCCATCTTCACCTCCACTCCGACGTCCGTCATCTCCCCTCCATAACAAAACCTCTGCACTTCTTCACACCACACACACACACACACACACACACACCACACACACACCTAAAAACAAACACACACACACACCCCATCTCTCGCCGTTAAATATCAACCCTCCCCATTAATCAACGTCCCGTTTCCATACCAACAAGCCAAAACAACCGCTCACTCAAACCCCAACCCATCATCTCTCGCAGGCTCCGAGTCCACCCCCCCTCCTCCTCCACAACCACTATAACCACTACCACCCCTTTACTACTACAACTTGGGTATGAACATTTCTCACCATTCAATCTCGCCACGGTAGCCCATAATTACAAAACCAAACAGCAATAATGTCGACAGCTCAAGTTCTCTCACCAATATCCGGTACTGTTCCCATCAACGCGTTTGCTCAGCGGGAGCAGCCACCACAGCTGCGCATGCGGACGAATACTGCACCTATCGCTGGCGTGGACCAGGACGGAGCCTTTCACATGGACAAGGTCATTAAGAGTGGTTGGCTAATGAAGAGAAACAGGAAAACAAAGGTAGCTTCTACACTCCACCTCCCATCTCTCCCCCTTTTTACCCACCTTTTTACCCACCTTAAATCCCCCCAACAATACTGACGTGTAGGCTTTCAAGAACTGGAAACGTCGTTGGTTTGTCTTACGCGGTGATCGCCTACAATCGTACAAGGATCAGAAGGAGTACAAGATTCATCGTCAAGTCTACCTAAACGAGCTCACAGCGGTGGCCGTTCTCAAGGATGCGAAGAAGCCCAACGTTTTTGGCCTCTTCTCCCCGTCACGAAATTACCACTTCCAAGGAGAATCGCTAAAAGATACGAACGAGTGGGTCGAGTGTATACGCAGAACTGCGGCCCTTGCGGAGGCGGACGATGAACTCTACCTCGGCTCCCCAATCAATGCTCACGACCCTACGAACCCGCTTTCTAGCCCGACTATTCCGATGAGCCCGGACATGAGGTTAGGTTCAAGCTCGCCCGAATTTGGGGCGAGCCCGGGGGCTATCAAGATTAGGGGCATGGGGCGTGGTGGTACATCATCGCAGACTCTTGAATATTCAGGGGCGGAGGTTGGGTCGTTCTCGTCAATGTCTGACGGGGCTAGGATCTCGCAGTTGTCATTAGGTGCAGGGATTGACTCGGGCGCTGAGACGGAGCCACCACACCCTGGAATGGTGAGGAATGAGTCTGGGTTTTCGACCGATGTAGTGGACGGCGGTGGGAGAGTTGTGTGGCACGGATACTTGTACTGTCTCAAATCAAAGGGAGGCGTAAGGCAGTGGAAGAAATACTGGGTGGTATTAAGGACCATCAATCTGGCTTTCTATAAAACTGAAGAGGTACTACCGCGCCCTATTTCGCAGCAAATCTGGGGGGTCCAAACCTAATTGACCATAACTAGGAATACCGAGCTATCAAGATAATCCCGCTAGAGAGTATTGTCGACGCCGTTGAGATCGACCCAGTGTCAAAATCCAAAAAGTACTGTATGCAGGTCATCACCGAGGGTAAATCGTACCGATTCTCCGCGCCGAACGAGGAGGTTCTTGCGAAATGGCTTGGCGCCATGAAGAGCACTCTTTCAAAACGAGCAATCGCAAACACTGCTGGCCCGGTTACGGGGGTAATATCTCCCGTGATCCCTCCTGTGCCCCCGATGCCAGCTGCCGGGTCATCACAGTAATAACGAAATAACCCTTTTTATAATCGATTTTTGATGAGCCTGAAAGTGAAGAAAGACATTATCATAAGAATTCCTTAATGTCATTGTGCGGTTGGTAACATTGATTGTTTTTCTTCTTGTGACATTATTTTCCATTTATCTTTTTTTTTAAAGCTGCAAAAGAGCTGGCGAGCGGGTTGGATTGTCTATATAGGTGGTTTGGTCTGGTTTTTTCTCACATTTTTTTTTCCTTTTGTGTTCTCTGTCGAGATGCATTATCAGCTGGGGTTTGGGGTTCTTGATTTGTTCTCTCTTGTGTGTCCTACTACATTGCCGACCTGTTGTGTTGTTGCGGTGAGTTTTTATTTACAAGCCTGCACACTAACTGATTCCCTTCGTTTTCCATTTCTTTTTTTTCTTTCGTTTCTATTTACATTTTATTCCGCAATGTTCCTTTTGTCTCTTGTCAGTCGCTCTAGTGTTACCTATACTAGCAAAACAGAAAGTTTTCATTTGTCGACAACATATTCCTTGATTTGCATGCATGCACACACTTCTGAAGTACTTTGGCTGTTGTTGCATCATCGTCATCCTCACCATCCCTTCTATCTTTTCTATCTTTCCTTCTCTTGTTCTCTCTATCTCTGTGTTCCGTCCGTTATTGTTGAAAGTGTCCGCGTCAGATTACATGTAGTTTTTAGTTAGTTGTTATTGGGGATCCTCTAGTATGGCGCTTGTGTGTGTCTGTGTGTGTGTTTCTTTTAAACAGTCTCTTTTTGTTTTATTTCCCCCCCCCCCCACATGCGTTGTGTTTTTTTTGCTGTTGCGGTGCGCGGCCTCTCTGTTATACTAGTAGTAGTGATAGTGGTACTTAGTGGTGGTGGTGATGGTGGGGAGGTTTAAAGCAGATGGGGGGACCGGGGTCGGGGAGGGGGGGAAAATAATATGTAAGAACCAGCTAGTCGGCCGCGGTAACCTACACTCTACTTCCTACACTCTCCTAATCCCACCACCGCACGAGTGACCCCCGTGAACCACCCACCGCCACTCTCTCTCTCTCTCTCTCTCTCTCTCTCACAAAAGGGGTGGCGATGGTACTACTACATACTACTACTACATACTACAACATCGAAACCCCCCCTCACAACCTACCTAACCTAACCCTCAAAACAAAACGCTCATTAAACAAACAAAAAAAAAAGGGCCGCCCACGACGCAAATATAGTAGCACGTATAATCTCCGCACGGCTTTTTTCGCGGGGTAATTTCCGGCGCGTGGGTTTGCCGCTTTGGGGTTAGTGCTGTGTGTGTGCGAGCGAGCGAGCGAGCGAGTGAGGGATTGTGACCGACCGACTGGGTGGGGGGTTGACTCGCGGGTGCGGGTATCGCGTGGGTTGCAGCGTATGATAGATGCGTGCAGGTACAGTAGAGTACAGTACAGTACCAACTAGCCGGTAGAGTAGAATAAGTAGCGACATCTAAACAACCCCATGCCCATCTCCCATTTTCTAAATATATGCCCCTCGTGTTCCCCGCCCGCCCAGAGTAAAGTATGTCACCGTGCACAGCTCCATGTATGTAGCAGCCCAACCCCGCATAACCTACATCGTGGCTGTCTGTCTAGAGTAACTCTAGTCGCAATACATGTATATACTCAATGTATCCACGACGTCGTCGCTGTCTAAACTGAACCCTAGGCCTCCCCCTCCAGGGCCGAACTCCAAGATTTGGTCCGTGCCACCACAGAACCAAGAACCGTCCAGCCAATAACACTAGACCACACATTAGGGCACCACTGCTTGCAGGGCACATCCTCGTCCCCAGGCTTTCTTCCCTTCTAGATGTTGCGATAACCAGGTGCCGTCCCGTGTGCAACAGGAGATCCCTCTTGGCACGGGCCGAAAAGAAGAAAAAAGTCGATTGGTCATGGGATGTCACTCGGCCGGTCTTGGCATTACAAAACCCTACATGTGTCTGGACGGTGACGGTGACGGTGTTTATCCATCATCATGTAGTGTTACCCGACGGGCGGGCAAACATTAGTCGTCCCACAGTGGCTGCTGCACCCGGCCCCGCCTATATCCAATGATAGCGTCTAGAAGCCACCAACAGACGGGTACTGCTGCCGCCAATTGTCTTTCTATCACCTTGGCTACTGCCGAGCGAGATCCCCAGAGATGGGGAACCACCCTTTAGCAAAGATGGACAGCAGGAACCTACGGAGTATGAGAGCCGATTCCTATTAATGTCGGGGGCTAATCATCGATCTCTGTAACGATTACATGTAGCTCTTGATAATTGACGGAGCGAGAGAAGGCAGAGGTATGTGGGTGAAATCGGAAACAAACTTTGTCCGGCAGCCCTCCTTACACAAGTACACACTGGTAATCCTAAATCCTTGAAGAAAAAACAGATGTGCTGGCTACATGTATGTACTTAACTGATGGAAAAACATCATATTGGGACTAAGCCCCCGATCCACGCGACGATCTGTAGTAGGGACTGAAGAAAATGAGAGCAAGGAAATAATAAAAAATAAAAACCCCCCGAAAAAAATAAAAAAAAGTTTCAAAACATCATCAGCAACCTAAACCCCCCAACAATTTTCTCTCCAGTATTTCAAAAACTTTGCAACCAACTTAGTATCCACCACCCCGATATCCCTCAGTGTTGGCGAGAGTGCCCTTGCCAGCTCTGTACGATAATAGAGCCCCTTCCCGGCTCTATCATTGTCGTATTTCCTGGCAAAAAAGTCCACCAGCTTGAATGTTGGATTCTTCACTGGGTCCGGGTCAGAGTTTCGGAGCTTTTTGACCCACTCCCGTTTCCCAACAATGTCGAAATCAAGACCCGCCTCTTTTAGAGCTGGTAGAAGGTCGTTAGTCCAGTGAATCGTGTTTGGATTCACAACATGGAATAATGCATTCAACGGAGCATCAGTAGGGGGCACAAAGGCCAACTCGAGGACAACCTTTGCGACAATGTCGACAGGCAGCCAGGTAGGGGTATCTTCAAGAGCAGGCAGGGCACCTGTGCTTAGGGCTCCTTGTATCAATAGCGGGATGGCCTCTGTTGCGTTCCAGATACCGTTCTCGGTGTCACCAACTACTTGACCAACACGGTGAACACGGGAGCTCATGAGAGCCTTCTTCGCAGCCAGATTACAGATGTTTTCTGTGATGAGCTTTGAACGGGCATAGCCCATAGGCTGAGCAGATGGGAGATACGTTTCAATGGACTCGGGTACCTGCGAACCACTAGTTGCCGCGACGGATGAAACACTAGAAAGAAAGTTGAATCCGGCCGGGGATGGACGGTTTGAGCGGAGACACAACTTTATTAAATTGTGGGTGCCTATACTCATATGTTAATACTGCACACGACATTGGGGCTCTATTTTATGTGTACCTCTAATGTGCTGTGCCTCAAAGCTGGTTACATCCATGTTGAAGTTGACAGACCATGCGGAATGAATCACAACTGTAACCTTGGATTTCAACTCTTCATAACGCTCATGTCCAAGACCAAGATCTTCTTCTCCTAGGTTGGATGGCAGACACACAATCTTCTTTATCTTTTCACCTGATAAGCCATCATAGACCCTTCTGGCCTGTAATGATTGAACTGTACGGTCCCAAGCGTTCCCGGGAGTCTCGGCACGGACAAGACAGAAGACAGACTTTACAGACTCCATAGCAACAAGCTGTGCTACAATATGGGCTCCAAGTGAGCCAGTGGCCCCAGTAATTACCTAAGAGCACCTATTAGTGAGTTTATTAACTGAGAGAGGGTAAAGAGAAACCTACCACATGCTCACCCTCAATATTCGAGTTTCCGGGAACGTGCATTGGAAATTCGGAATATTTTTCAATCAACCTCTTCATGGTTCCCTCCACAGTTTCTACTTTCTCCTCTCCTAATTTCTCTGGGACTCTTAATCTGAACAAAAACCTCGAGAGCTGGTTGACTGACGGCTTCTCGAATACAATGTTCAAACCTAACGTTTGCCCGCCGGTATTCAGGTTTTTCAGAATTGCAGACCTAATCCGCGCAGCCATCAAAGAGTCCATTCCTATTGAGAAAAAGTCTGTATCGTCTCCCAAGGCCAAGGGATCTGGCAATCTCAAAAGATTGAGAACGGTGTCACGCACAAAGCTCTTAATCTCAGTTTCCGACAACTCCAAGCCACCATTCGCGGCACCTCTCTCGAGGTCTGCATATACCTCCTCGATATCTGATTTAAAGGCTTTATAAAAGGCAGCTCTGATCACTGTGCCTTTATCTGTCCTGGGAAACGGGGTGCCAGGGGGTAAGAACCTAACCATCTCCTGGGAGATGCGGGCATATTCAGGTGCAAGGGTATTTGCGGTCTCGAAAGAAGGCCATACTCTCTCCATAACTTCCTTTTCTAGCATCCCCTTAGAGTTGTCGGAAAGAATAACGATTGATCCTAGTTGTTGTTTCCCAGCACCAAAGACAACTGCTTCGGATACATATGGGTTCTCGCGGACCGTGTGTTCGGTTTGAATTGGGTTTGCCTTTTCACCATTGACTAGCACTAGTGTATCGTCTAAACGGCCAAAGTATTTCCATCTATCCTCTTTCGTAGGGTGCTTCAGGAAAAGGTCTCTGGTTGCGTAGGAGCCATCTGGGCGGTTTGTAGCGACCTTAGACGCCCATCCGTCGAGGATCACCAACTCGTACACATCACCTGCCTGCTGGTCCCATCTAACAAAAGGCTTGAGGTTCGGAGAGACCTTCAGATAATTCCAATCGTAGTCCCCATCTTCACGGAATGAGGTCATCAATTGTCCAGTCTCGGTTCTGAACGCTATTGTCAATTACGTGATATCCCCTCGAAGGGATCTTTGGTATTATAACTTACGTTCCATAGTGCGAAACAAGCTTTACACCATTCTTGACCAATCGATCACCCAAAACATCTGGGCAACTTGAACCGCCAAACATGACCAAGCGACACTTCTTCAATGACTCCATCCCCTCTTTCGACTCGGCAAGCAGTTTCAATGCATATGGTACACCATAGAATATCTCCGGAGGGTGTTGTTCCATGCTCTCCACAAGGTACGGGCTTGTAAGTGGTAAGTCGGCATTATAAACATGGATTTGCTTTCCGGAATGGATGGCCCGGAAAACAGAAGATATGCCATGAGCATGGAATAAAGGTAGTGTGATAAATCCCTTCATGTTAAAATTATTGGAGTAGTTCCGTAGAGCTGCGGCATGCGTCTGTTTAATTGGCTTGGGAAGACCTGTGGAGCCACTGGAGTGAATGATCCAACATATTTTGTTTGTCTCAACGCTGAGGTCGAGATGCGCATCAAAAGAAGTTGAGAAAGCAGGATGTGTCTTGGCCAAAGGGTAGTCGTAAAACAGACGTTCGGGCATCAGATGGGCTGCCAGATTTGAAAAAGGGTATGCAGCCTTCACTCTGGATATGACGGCTTCGAACGATGGCTGGACCACAACATCTGTGCATCCAGTCACCTCGATGAGTGATGCATAAGCAGCATCGGATATCCTTGTCGAAAGAAACAATACCGTGAACCCTAGCTTGCTAAGAGCTATCGTGGTAATCAAATAATCGAAATTTGATGCCGCAAGAATTGCAACAACCTTCTCAGGTTCGGACGAGGAGTTTCGAGTGGCAATTAGCTCCGAAAAATGCTTTGCCACACGAGCAGAAAACACATCCAGCTGCCTGGCAGTATAATCTTTGTACTGGAGGCCTGTAGTTGGGTATGCGATCAGGGGAGTGTCACCAATGCTTTCCGCACGTGATCTGACGAGCTGATCAATTGTGAGCGGTGCAGAGGCCGCAGAAATATCGTCATGATTATCGTGAGTAATGAGAGCTGGAGCCATGGCTTTTCTGCGCGTGAGATGATGAATAAAGGTGTACAAAGATGTATACATGTATATCTCTTGATAATTTCCAAGAAGGATGCAGTTGTCTATGCTTAAGTATGGATAGCTTCTTTGCAAAAGAAAAAGAAAAAGTAAAAAGTAAACAAAAATACTACGCCCTGTAAACTATCTCCACAATTCCCATCGGATTTCGGGTTTAGAGGCCAATACAGCCACAAGGGTTGTAGGCGGGAGTCGTTGCGGATTCGCAACAACTGCTTAGTTCCTTTTCCGGCGCCCCCCCCGGAAAAGCGACACCTCCGGCACATACGGAAATACGGCCCCCCAAAAATTATGGGGCGCCGAATTTGCCTAAACCGGGTCGTAATTAATCTATCTGTAATATTCACTTGCGTCAAAAAAGCTTGATTTTGTAAACTCTCGGTAAAAGATATCGAATTACATACAAGGCTGCATTCATTACAAAACGCTTAGTAAAATACAGGATCTATTACTCTGAATCCGCCCCGGCATCTAATATAGTGGGCCATCTGGCCAGCCAAAGATATATCCTCCACTAACAGTTGCATCTAACTCTTGAAATGTGGAGCCTTCTCCGAGCCCTTGTAAAATAATATCACCCATGTCTCCATACCCAATGCCATTGCCACCCCATAGTTCCGCCATATCTGTTTGATCATCCAAATACGGTTGCTTTGGGTCACCTACTAGCAGAATTGGTGACTCAGAGAAAGTAGGGGAAAATTGGGATTGTGGTGGAATAGTACGAGATGATGGCGGTGGTTGTGGATTTTGTTGATGCTGGTTGTGTTCAAGTGGCTGCGTTACCACATTCACTGTGGCTCCAGGTTCGTTGGTAGCTTCCCCTACATTATCACGATCTACCAATTCTAGCCTGCCTTTAACTTGTCGTAATAGACCCTATTTGTTTCCATCAGTAGGTGCTACAAAAACAAAAGAAAAGGGAAAGAGAAAAAAAAAATCTACATACCTCCAATGTAGATGCATATCTTTGGGCCATCTTGTTGTTTTCACCAGCGAGCATTTTCTCGATAGAACAACATTTCTCTGCAGCCCTTAGTGCTGTCCTCCGCTTGCTCGAGTCCGGGTTTTGTGCGACATAAACTAACATAACTGTTGCCGCACAAAACGTAACATATGCTGAGAACTACTTGTCGTTAGATGATAAGATATAGTAGGATGAAATTATAATATGGAATAGAAGATATGTGTTATTTACCCAAAATGGCGAGGAGATAGAACGTTTTTTAGCTAAACCAGAAACTAAGCTCCACACCCTTAGTGCGGCATCTAAACAATTGTCCTGATAGACCTTGATTCTTTCACTTTTTGACTCTCTAGGACTGTACGTAGCCACGGAAGGAGGTAAAGTGGACGGGCTTGTAAGGCCAGAGAGAGGTAAAAACGGTCTGTATATCATAATCAAGGCATGCGCATACGCAAGTTGTATCACGGCTGATTGTCTATGAATTCAAGTCAGTGATAATCCACTTAATCTGGAGGGTGGTGATCTCATACCGTGCATAGATTAATAATAAGCTTCCAGATGCCTTTATTTTGAGAAAACCTGGTAGCGAGCTTTCCCAATCCGCAATCTTTGCTGCGAGATCGTCAACCACCGCCATCTCTTCTAAATCCACCTCTTCAGACCTTTGCCTGTCATTGTAAAGCTTTCGAAGTGTTAACCGTACTATACGCGCCAGTCTAATATACTTCTGTCAGGATCAAGAATAGTATCAGTGATTATCATTCCGTTTAATTACCTACTTTGCATGAGCAATAGGTGCATGCATCAAAGATGGTGCGCTATCCCCCTCCTCAAGGTCAATTTCATCAATATCAGGGTCTACACCACCGGCAACTGAAGCTGGTCTTGATTCGTCTATCAATTTTGGATATTGCTCTGTCACGTCGTTGTCGTCCCAAGTTAATGTTTTTCCCAGCATCGTGCACAGATATCTGTTTCAACCGGTGAGTATCGCTCGCTAAATCGGGCTCTTGGAAGACCCACGAGTCTAGGGTATAAACCGCCCATAACGTTCTCCTTCGTGACTCCAAATGTAAAGGGTCCAGGTTATTCCGGAGGCGTACTCTTCGATTTAAGTCAAGACTGTTTGCCATGTTTTTCACTGACGCAAATAGGTCCCAGGATGCTTTCAGGCGGGATTTGGTTAAGAGATAGAGGCACTATTCGACCGAGGCCGGAGCATGATTAGAAAAGATCCTGGGACATGTTCATAGCATAAGAGCATGCACAAGCTAAAAGGGCTTTTCTGTACCATCAATAGCTTTGCCTGCAGTGCTGCAAGTCTATCGATTTGCGGTTTTTCTTTTTCCAGCTGAAGCTGTGCGCATTGATAGAACTGTATCCTGAACTTCGGTCAGAACTTTTGTCTCCATTGTTTGACATGGGGATTCATCAAAGCCACGTGAAGCAGGTGTGACCGGGGGAATTCCAAAGCTCGATTCCACATCATTAACTCAATGACAAAACCTCCATAGATTGTATGTAGTTCTGATATCCCCGGTTGTCATCTGAGAATTGATGGGCTTGCGTTTTATCTAGTTTTGGTACTCGCCCAGTTGCACGCACTAGTTTCACGAGGCTCTGACGGGGTAACGCATTTATGAAAGTGAACTCACGACATCCTCCCGTACTTCTCTTTGTCCTCCTCCTTTTCAACCAATGGATATTGACACCCTAAGGCCCAAACCATAAAGACAATTGCACAAACACACTTATCCTCTAATTTTTTGTTGCCCGTGTTACCGCCTGCATATAGCCCAGCATCGATGATAGCCTCCACGCTTGCTCGATGTAACACCCGATAAGTAGGCGATGCGTTCTCAAAATACCACTTCGAATATAGATATGCCTGCTCCCGTGTTGGGAGCGAGAACATAGCAAGGTTCAACGGTGGGAAAGGAGGCTCGCTGAACCAAAATTGATTATTCTGACACCTGATTCTATTGCTATTCGAGATGCATCTCTGGGGGAGTTCGACATCGTTGTACTCACGCTCATGATTGTTATTGCCGCATGGGTCTTGTGGATAGGAGGATGTAGCTGGCGGAGTAGATAGGTGCAGATGAGCTGCTTCAGAAAACACAAGATTTGAAGAGGATCCTAACACGATTGTGAGAAAAGGCGCAGCATGGATAACTACTCTACCCATATTCACTCACCGAGGTAAGACTCATGGTGCGCCGTATCAACGCTCCCATCAAGGCTATGCTGGGGGTTATGAGGGCCAGGGGGGTCCTGAGGGTCTCGAGACCTGGCATGAGCAGTACTGGATGCTGGACTTTGACTTTGTGAAGGGTTTGCTGGCATTAACTCAGGCACAGTCCCCCGGTGATATGGTTTTTCATAGGAGCATGCTTAAGAGCTGGGTTAGAGTTTTGATCTTCCGCGAGAGGGACAAGAGTTGGACTGACTTTCTCCATTTGTAGTGCATCGAGCACATGGCTGTTTTATCGGTTATTAGATTTTTAAAAAATTATGAGCGGTGGTAAATAATAAGATTGAAACCTACTTGAGTACCATCGCACTTTGATTTCTTCCTAAGGAGCATAAATCAATGCCACAAACCATAGATAACGAGCGATCTCACGGGGAATTATACGATTTGCAACGATCACAAGCTCTGGTAGCGTTTTTTCGTCTTTTCTTTACTGGTGGCTCGATGCTTCCAGGGGACCGTGTGTCCTCCATATTGCTCATTCTATCTCCTTCTTTCGTACAATTAAAGAAATAAAGAAAAGAAATCGCTACCGTAGTCGTGATGCAGTAGATTGCGGGGGAAGAAGGGATGAGATGCAATGGCAAGTTGGTCATTTGTGGTAGTCAAGTCAAGCTTCGTCATTCGGCTATTGCGCCCAGGGTCTATTCGAGTGCACTAACCGAAAGTTCACCCCGCATATAATTATGTCAGGGCACATTTTGCGCACCCGGGTAGGTACATGGGTACAAGTATGTACATGTGGGTATCACAAAATTACTACAGTATGAAAAAATGGGGTGAAATCGCTACCATAGGACTACGGAATTTAGTGACAAATACCGAATTAAATCGGCATTAGGGGAAGGGTACTGTACGGATACCGTATTCCTACCGCATTTCTAGCGTATCAACGAGAATACCGTAGTGATCCCACCCCTCCTTTTGGTACTGTAGGTCTAAACGCTTGAATTCTTTTGAACGTATGTAACTTTTATGTAACTACATTTATCTACACAGTTTTTTCCCCCTCGAGCTCCACAATGCACATGCACACATGTACATGGCAAATTCGATTTAACCCATTCTAAGGTATGCACCTATCTACATGTATTTGATATATCTAGACCGGTTAAAACATTATCAAGCCTTCTTGTTTGCCTCCGCCCAATCAAGTGCGGCCTTTTTAACCTTTTCATCACCAGCTTCATCGAAAATGTCATAACCCCAATGAGCGGGGAAGTTGAATCTTTTATGTCTTTCTAAAGAATTTAACTCCTCAAACTCTGCTTCCGGTATTATGAAATCTAAGTTTACCCATGAATTAGTACTGATATATGAATATACCCGAGTCAATGTACCTACCTTGGAAATTCGACTCTATTCTCGCTTTTGTCACGCTCTTGGGTAGCACAACATGCCCCTTTTGAACACCCCAGCTGACCAATATCTGACCTCGATCTTTACCCAGCCTCACGGCCAATTCGTGGACCTTCGGGTCATCGACTGTTCTCGGTTCACCAGTCTGGTTATTTCCGAGTGGCGAGTACGCCTCAATAAGTATGCCTTTCTCTTTGCAGAGTTTCATCAGAGATGGCTGTTGAAGGTATGGGTGGACTTCAATCTGATTGACTGCTGGGACGATAGTACATTTTGAGAGTAGGTCGACTATCCTGCGTTCATTGAAATTGGAAATACCGATTGCCTTGACTTTCTTGGTTGCTAGAAGGGCCTCCATTGCTTTCCAAGTATCAATATAGCTAACTTGGCTGAGTTCGAACTTGCCCTCACTATCGAGGGGGAACCAATCGTTTCCTGATCTAAAGGCACTATTTAAGTAAGCTACTTTATTTCTAAAAACGATTTATTCGGTCTAGAATAAGTTCACTCTTACCATGGCCAGTGCATCAGATAGAGATCTAAATAATCTGTTCCTAAGCATTGCAATGTCCGGTCTAGCGCTTTTTCAACATCATCAGGATGATGCTTGGTATTCCACAGCTTTGATGTCACCTTTATTTACATTGATTATTAGACGAAGCCGGTGCAGTCCATAATTAAAGGAATAACTCACAAAGATTTCTTCTCTTTTAACGCCTGAAGCCTTTATTCCTTCACCAACCTCAACTTCATTGCGATATATAGCAGCACAGTCTATATGCCTATATCCTGCACGGAGAGCAGCCTCGACAGCAATTCTTACTTCGTTTGGCTTCGCTTGCCAGGTTCCGAAACCAACAGCTGGAATATTCGCTCCAGTATTCAAAGTAAAGGTACGGTTGAGAGACATTTTTGATATCAATTTGAGGTGGTTGAGTATAGCTGATCAATTGATGTGAAGATAGGAGTGGGGGCTTTGAGTATACGAGCACTATAACGTGGAATCACATCTATAAATGAGGATATTTCTTTCAGTATTTTTGGCGCCAATGCGCGGTGACGAGATGGAGTTCCGACAAACCTTGGAAATTCCTGTGAGTGTGGATTTCCGACACTTGGGCTATTTCCGAGCTGAGCGCCGGAAAAGTCCCGTTTTCCGAAGCTATTTCCTAGAGTGATTAACACTACAGTATGAGGCTAGCGAGCGGCTAACCTCCGCATTTTCGCTAAAGCGGCACAAATCCCTGTTTCCCCACGCCCGTGACCCATTCCAACGGCTTTCAACTACAGGTTTGAGCAAGCCACCAAACCACCCTGAAAACATGGCGTCTTTTGCGTGTGCAGAAGACTTCGCTCAAGATATTTCATAGCGAGCACTCGGGTTCAATACCCAAAAATCTCTATATAATCCGAGATCTCCCAGAACCCCTTTTCTCTCTACCCGTCCAGTATCAAAGCCAAGAGATAGCCCTACAGCAAACAGATACAGGGACTGCCAGTCGATCGTGAATTCAACAAAGCAAAATGTCTATTCCCAGCACCAAATCGGGAATTGAAAAGTCTAACCAGATTATGGTTGAAGACATTATTGGGTCGAAGCATCAAACCCCTAGACCAGAATGCCTGGTCAATAAGTCCCCTGAGGAATTGGAGGCAATCAAAAAATCTATGCTTAGAAAGTTGGATTTAAGGCTCATGCCTACTTTGATCATATTATTCTTATTGAAGTATGACTATGCACTTATAAGGCGTTTGGAAGACGATAGCTAACAAAGTACCCATACAGTATTCTTGACCGGAACAACTTCACTAATGCTAGATTGGGCGGCTTGGAAGATGACATCGGGCTTGATGATCACCAATATAATACGTCTTTGATGATCATGTATGTTGGATATCTCCTATTTCAATTTCCATCCAACGTGATATTATCCAAATTTCCTCGCCCGGGTATCTATCTTTCAGTCGCCGCCTGTCTTTGGGGAGGTGTAAGTAATATCCTAGGGAAAACGGTATTGTCGAATTATATTTATTCTAATTACCCGTAGGTATCTGCCTCTATGGCTTCTGCCCACTCATACGGCGCTGTTCTGTCTATTCGTTTCTTTCTGGGTTTCGTTGAGGCCCCTTTCTTGTGAGATACTCTCTATTTCCCCCTTTGGGTCCCCCCAAACACTAACATCTCCCCTAGCCCTGGTGCTTTGCTCCTCTTGACTTCATGGTATTCTCGCTCTGAACTTCCTCCGAGAATTGCCTTCCTTTATGCCGGCAATACGCTCTCCAATGCTTTCGGAGGATTGATTGCCGCAGCGGTGTTAGATAAGATGGAAGGTGTTGGTGGACTACGTGCTTGGAGATGGCTATTTATCATTGAAGGCTGTATTACCGTCGTTATCGCCGTAGGCGCTGGCACCATTTTACCCAACTACCCCAAGAAGACCAAATGGCTCACCATCGAGGAGCGTGAATTCGCTGTGTGGCGCCTGACCGAAGAAGCCGGCGGTATCGAAGACGACGACGGCAGCTCCATCTGGAAGGGCGCGCTTATGGCCCTTACGGATCCAAAGGTCTATCTCCTCATTCTCCTCCAGCTTTCTCTTCTTGTCGGTATGGCATACACCTACTTCTTCCCCACCATCATGAAGACCCTCGGCTACAACAACATCATCACCCTCCTTCTGACCGCGCCCCCTTACTTCCTCGCCTTCTTCACCTCTATCGGCAACTCCCTCCACTCCGGAAAGACCAACGAGCGCTGCTTCCACATCGCCATCCCCCTCACAATCTCCATGCTCGGTAACATCCTTGTCGTCACCCTCGAGACCACCGCTGGCCGCTATGTCGCCATGTTCCTCATGACCATGGGCGTCTACAGCGCCTTCAATGTCACGCTCTCGTGGGTCTCCTCAACAATCCCCCGTCCAAAGGCGAAGCGCGCCGCAGCACTTGCTATGGTCAACTCAATTGCCAACTGCACCCACTTGTTCACTAGCTATTTGTACCCAAGCACGGACAAACCCAGGTACCTGAAAGCCGGCTTGGTACTAGCCACTTTCACGGGTGTTTGTGCGGTTACTGCAATTGCGCTTAGGGTTTGGCTGAAGCACGAAAACCGTAAGCTTGATAGGGAGGAGGGCTTCTCGCCGGGCTCTAGCGAGGAGGTGGGCGCTAATGGGCGTAGGAAAGGATTCAGATATACCCTCTAAGTGGTAGTAGTCGGTTGACAAAAAGTGGCCGGTACTTTTGTTTGATGATGTGAAATGTTTATGATGGCTTTGGTTCGGGTTGTGGGATGGTTCTTTGTAGATCGGTTTTTCTCTGTGCTCGATGACTCCGTGGCCGCGTCACTTAATAATGATTACAATCTATGTCTATAATTAGTATTTTCCTAGCGGAGGAACCCAGCTCCAGAGTTCAATAGATATAACTAGTCCGCTAGTGCTGAGAATTCTAGCACACAGCCGTGGATAAGAGCGAGTGATATTCTATGATCAGGTCAATACGCAAAAGTGTCATTGCTCATTCCTCATACATTAGTATTCGGTCAGCTATCAATGCATTAATCGTTGACCCTAGACCGGATTCAACGCGTAAACCGTTCGGAACCGAATCGGCCGACCGGGTGACATCAATGCCTAAAGTATGTCTGTATCCGAGTGAGAGCTTATGATTAGTATGGCGAGATCTTTCCAACACCGGCAGGATATAAGCTAAACTCCAATGAGGGGTTCTTCAGAGTTCTTAAACTCTCGATTCTGTCTAAGGTCTAGGGTTTACTGCCACTTTCACCGTACATTTCACCGCCCCCCAGCGGATCACGACAAATATCAATTGTCGAGAAATCCATCCTACTCTGGGCGGGGGCGAGGTGGTTTTTTTTCGCCGTGTCAGCCCGTCCATCCCTATTTTTATATCTGGACCCAAAGGCGTGAGGTCATCGACAATTGTGAGACATCAATTCCCCGCAGGCAACCATATCAGGGTTAGGGTTAGTTTTTACCCCGTTCCCGGCGCATATATATAGATATCTCACTCCGTAGTCTGCAAAAGGTGGTGCGATTGATTACCACGTTCCAAACACAACAAGTACAAAGCTCTTAACTGCGATCCCCGGGCTTACCAGCTGCGATTTTCCCTAGACTTACCAGTCGCATCTCGACATCGTCGACATTCTGCCCCAGCTCTAGAGACTATGCCTCCAAGATTTTCCGGGTACGGTTCTCCTCTATATCTCCTGCGCTATGCGCTAGCTAACAGGATAAAGTCTCACCAGGACTAGCGATCTCAGTTTCATCTCCTCGGAGCCCTTCGTGGTGACATCTGGGTCTGGTAAACGGTTCTTTGTTCACAGCGACATCATGCGTGATTTACATCTATACTCCGGTAGCAACTCCAAGGAAGTCAACCTGTCGGCCTGGAGCGACGAGACGGTGGGCCGGTGGATCCAATTCCTGTATGCGGGGGACTATCGGGTTCCCGACTTGGTCTGGCAGGAGGCGGGAGACGTCAAGGAAGAGACGGGCGAATTGGATCGCGAAGAGAGCCAGGATATCTTGCGCCCAATGTCAGGCAGACCAGGGTCAATCACGCCGTATATTCAGGGCCTGGCGGCTCAGGAGGAGTCCCTCAATGTGTTGCTTTTGCATGCGGGTCTCTACGTACTCGCATGTTCTTTCGGCCCCGACGCACTCGAAATTATATCGTTCGATCGACTCAGTTCTGCGCTTGAATATACTGGTACTGCCGTAGAAGAGGGTAATTCCGCAGCAGCGATCGGCTTCGTCGAGTTAGTTGACTATATCTGTTGTGTTACGACAGACACTTTGGATGGCCGTATCAAGCTGGGGACAAGAGGGCTGGACATTGTTAGAAACTTTGCAGTAAGACATTTCGGAACCCTGATGGCTCGGACAGAGATGTCATCTTTGATGCGAAAGAGGGGTGCTTTTGCTGTCCAGTTGATGGAGATGGTTGCGAATAAGGTTCGGGTGGCAGAGAGTGATGCCAAGAAGTGGAAAGATAAGGCTCGATCACTTGAGGGCGCGCTGGAACAATCGACGTCAGATTCCAAAAAGTCTCAGCAGTCCGAAATCAGAAAGTTCTTCCAGATATGGATATCGAGGAGACCAAAAGAAATCTCGGCTCATTCACAGTACCCGCAACCCTTTGAACTTGATAATGACACGCTGTATCGCTATGATTCGATATCCTTGAAGAAGTTGAAAAATTTGGATTTCAACCTGACAAGACTACGTGAGGCCCATCCAGACTGGACGCATGAGTTTGAATCCTCAAGATCAAGAGAAATACGGGACTCCACGGAACTCGAAACGGAAATCGCCAGTTACCTTGATTATTGCTTTCCAATAAGTCTCAAGCTCCAGACAGACCTTGAAAACTATCCGAGATTACGCGAATTTGAAACCTCCGAAGCGGCCAGGTCTCTGCGCGAGAAGATATCTGCCAGAAACGATGTGCAGACAATAATGCCTATTAGGCTTCAGGAACTACTGTTTTTGGAGACAGCGCATAAATATCGTTGGCTAAACAATACCTGCCGGACTCTGCATATTGTCTTCTATGATCGCATGTGTTTCGATATCCTCGTCCACCGTGCGGCCTGGATAGATAACCGTGTAGAGCGGATGGAATATGAGATTAACTGGATTATGAAGCAGGTGGAGGATTCCAATGTTGGAGGCTTCTCTGATATTAACTTGAGGGATTGATGAATCTGGGAGTGGCGGTGGGGGGGGATAGACCTATCGGGAGATGGTCGTGATGGCGGCGACGAATGGCAATGAGCTAGTACGAGTGCATTTTATTATGTACATATATTTGTATGTTTTTTTTGAGGTCTGGATGGTTCATGGGTATTTTTTTTGGTGTTTATAGAACCTTTTATAATTTAGTATCCTTTACGAATAGACAACAAGGCTAATGGTATACATCTGCACTTGTTTTATACACACCGCACGCGTAGCTTTGGATCCATATACCAAGTACATACGTGTCTTTCACATCGTCTCTATGTCACCTCCAAATCCCCCTTCTTCTCTTCTTCTCTTCTTCTCTCTTCTTCTCTCTTCTCCAATCATGATTATCAATAACCTCGCGACGTCCTTCAGATGACGAGTGATATCTCATGATTACATCAATTACCAAGTCACTTAGGTAGACCCCCACCAAAATCGCATCTATGTCCGCTCTATCTACCTCTTAACCACAACTACACTCAAAAGAATATCACTAACTCCTAAAAGGATCTAGACCTAACTAGATAGTCCTTAGTTACGTAGTTGTGAAAGGCAGTTAGTTACCCGGCTACCCAAGTCCTTACCAAAACTCCAATTCAGCGACCCGGCGGAGATACAAACGACAGTTCATTTCCGCGCAGCCCACCGACCCCAAATGTCACGACATCGCCGCATAGTCGCCTGGCGCACTCCCGCCGACCTCCTAGAGGTCAAGGCCGCCTTCTACCCCGCTCCCGACGGTGAAGATCTTCGCCCAATGGCACTCGCAAAGGTATTGAAGACGAGAAGGAAAAAATTCCACTCGTTCCCAGTAACTATAAATCCATTCTAACACCTCAATTGCACCCACCACAGGTCCGCGCCTGGATATCGCGCACTCGCATCCCACACGCAATCGAGGCCACTGCCCTCCTGACTGAAGCCGCCCTTCACGACACCCCCAATCATTCAGCGCTCAACGCCCGCCTATCCTACTCGACGGCGATCTGTCGGTACGTATCTACGCCCGCCCGCCTACCTTGTCTCAATCCCTATATATAACCTGCCAGCTAACAACTCAAGCCCCACATAGCTTCGTTAACGGCCTCATCGACCCCGCACAGCAATCCCAGTTCGCCATCCCCATGCACGCCCTTGCGCGCAATCTCAACCTCCCCGCCTCCTTCGTCGAAATCCGCCACGCAGCCACCCACGACATGCTCCCGGGTCTAGCGCTGCTGCGTGCGGTCGCAGCAAGGGCCCTCGCCTGGCTGTGGGACAACTATTGGGTGTCCGTGGGCGCCAACTCGACAGCGGATGTGACAGGCGCCGGCGAGCAGGCCGTCGTGCTGTCGAAAGCGCGTATGGCGCTGAAGCGGTGGCGGCACCTGCGGCGCGAGAACCCACGGAGGCCCATGAGGCACTTTGACAAGAGCGCCGAGGGCTGGGAGGCCCGCAAGATCCTGAAGGAGTGTGTGACGATCTGGCGGGCGGAGGAAGGCCAAGAAGCGCTGATGGAGGCTTTCCTGGAAGAGAAAGGGCTGGTCCCGGCAGGGAAGAAGTAGGTACTCTTCTTAGCTTACTGGTGCTGGATACTAATGGAGTGGGGCTGCAGGAAGGCGCCCTTGATGCTCGGTGCGCTGTATCTTTGGCGACCGCTCATAGACAACCTCGATTCATCCATCAACGGCTTTGCGAATACCCTCCTCTCCGCCATGCTTGATGTCTTCAGTGCGCCGCAGCCCCTCTTCACATCCCCCGATAGCACATCTCCAGACAACCCCCACACCCCCGAGTTCATGGAAGCAATCCTGACCTGGCTCAAACACCTCACCTCCGCCAATCCCGAGCCCAAATTCAGCTTCGGCCACCAAGCTATGAGCCCTCTTGACTATGACGAACTAATTAGGCACTGTGTCCTCCGTCCCAGCGAATGGTCTGTCCCCCCTTCTCTCCCTTCCCCTCTCTACTAGCTAACCTTTCCTACCTTTCCCCTAGGGGCCTTAAATTCCTCCGCCACCTCCTCAACGAATACCCGGCACTCCGCGCCAAATACGCCAAGATCGCCGACATCACCGCGACGCAGGTACTACCACCGCCGGCGAAAACAGACGCTGCCGCAGGCAGAAAGCGGAAGCTCGAGGAGATTGAGGAAGAGGTTAGGGGCTTTGAGGCGCGGTTTGAGGAGATGAAGCGGCGGAAAGCGGAGCTGGAGACCGGCGAGGCGATGAAAGTGGATGTAGAGGCGGAGGCGGACAGGTTCGAGACTGTGAAAGTCGGGAGGTGGAGGAAGTGGAGTGGGGAGTGGACGCCGAGGCCGATCGGTTTTGTAGGATAGTTCCTCTTCTTTTTTTTTTGGTATCCGGGGTGTAATATATTTATATGTAAGGGGGGTATTAGGCCGCGTGTGGTGGCTGTGAGTGGGCCCTGGTGGCTATTTCCGCCCTGCCCCCGGTGATGTGTAGGAATGGTCGGGCTTTGGCATTTACTAGCAAGATACGAGTCCTATTCTTATATTATTAGAGGATGAACAGCACCGCGACGTAGCCCAGCCTCAATAGACTCCGTCACGCCTCTGACACGCCGGTTCAAGCCCGGGATGGTAGCGACGTTTGCTCATGAGGGAATGAAACTAATCCATAGGTCTTTTGCCCCACGAAAGCCCCCATTTCCCTCACTTTAGCCCGTCGGGTTACTAGACGTCGTGGTATGTAGAACCTAATTATTTATTATAGATGGCGGGGTCTCCTTTTAATTTTAGGATGAAGCGCCTATCTCTTCTACACTAACGTCACGTTTATCCCGCCGAGTGAGAATCTGTGATTGGGACGGTGTCAATGATATGGTTTGTTTGTTACCTGCATTTGAGAAACGCTCAGCACAGTTTGCTGTTCGTTGAATGTGGGCCAATTGTAAAGAAGCAAAGTCGGTTCTGTTGCTGGTAGTTACAGGTGACACTTGCGGGAGAGCTTGGTGACTCGGGGTTTAACACCTACTTACGTACGCGACTGGGCTAGGATTGAGGGCGCTTGCTTGCGGGGGGGATATACCGACATGCATCTCTGCCATATTGCCTGCAGTTTGCGAAAGATTGAGGGTCTGGGGGTCAAGTTAGCTGGTGGTGTAATGAAAAGAGGTGTCTAGTGCCATTTTATATCTGTTTGCTTGCATTGTGGCGGGTAGAAGAGGCGGGTCACCGTAGAATGGATCTGTATTTGCAATACATGTTATTGTGACTGCCTTAAATGAGAAAAAAGGTTTGATAGCTTTAATTACGTGTAGATTGCAAATCGTAGCCCCTATCAAGTGACGCCCAAAACCATGTAGGATATTGATGAAATGAGATTTCTAAACTACATATGATGTTAAATGTACAGTACATTTAACTTGGACCTAAGCCCTCCCTCTAAAAAAAAAAAATTAGGCCTCTAGAAGCCGGGCAACCTCTTCGCAAAGTCCCTTATCTCCTAAGCCCGCTCCTCCGCATTTCGACCTTACTACGGCACCTGCCTCGAGAGCCTCCAAAAAGTCTTTCACCTCCCCATCAAGCGGTGCGCAGTAGCAGATCAGTGCGAGGCTTAGTACGAGACCCTTAACTACGTCTTTACTCTCCTCTTCCGCCTTGAGGGCTTCGAGTACACTGGCCAAGATGTCTACGCTGACTGTCTCGAGAACCTCCTCGTTGTGCACTGAGCGCTGCTTCTGTGCATATGTTGCTAGGTTGAATACAAGTGAGGAAGCGGCGACACGACACGGTGCGTGGATATGGTCAAGTAGGGAGGTAGTGATCAAATTTACAAGGTCTGACAGAAGGGTGGCCGAGGTAAGGTGCGCAGCGAATAAAGGGGATGTGAAAAGATTACAAGTGGCTTGAATAGTGACTAGGCGTAGAGAATAAGGGATATTTTGAGCTTTGGCATAGGATAACATAGCTTTGATGGTGGCCGTATCTATATTCCTTTGGTTAGACCGAGTGATAGACCGCGAAGGAGGAGCGCATTACCCTTTTCCTCGGCAAACCAACCAGAAACCCGCACATCAGAAAGCATGACACGGAAGAGATCAACAAGGGGGAACAACCTATCCGCCGGAAGCGCTTCGAAAGATTCACGGAGGAAGGCTGCAACATTCGACAGATTTGGAAGATGGGATTCAACGGCACCACTGGTATCCCGAGTTCCAATGAAGTCGCAAATTGATTTTATGATGGGGTTTTTCCCAGCATCACCAATCTTTTCGGTGACTTTAGCAAGTGGGGGAACCTTGGTAAATGCTATCGGCTTCATTGGGGTATTGAGGGTAATGGGGAGCTTGATATCCATGTGTGGGTGGGCTGCAAGAGTTTAGTATGCGCCTTCCAGAGTAGAGACCCGACGGGGAGGGGGAGCACTTGCGAGGGTAGGCCATTCTCAGAAGAGTGTCCACTCTCTGCTTTAAATCTATTTCACTTGGACCAACCCATTCCTCAACTTTCTCGCCTTTCAGGAAGGTCACAAATGTTGGGACGCTATTGATCTCATATCTCAGTGCCGCATCTGGTGCGGCGTTAATATCGCATTTAATGAACTTTGCTCTATTGCCTGCACTGGCGGCCAATTCCTCGTAGCGCGGGTAGATGGTTCTACACGGTCCGCATGTAGTAGATGTGAAGAAAACCACGGCACACGAAGCTTCGGCGGATGATAATGCCTTCTCCAATGTTACAAGTGAATTTGCAGTAATAACTTTAGAAGCCCCTGGGTGCTGACCTCTTGAGGCTTGAGTATAAGCCGCATGTGGGGTTGGCGCAGTTGTAATTGGGCGCATGGCCTGCTCCAACTGCGGTCTCAGCATCTGGCCGAAAGGTGTTTGTAGTACAGTCTGCGGAAGGGAAACGATGTGCTCGGGAATACCACAGCCGCAGAGAAATTGTGCAACGTCATTTGTGAAGTTGTTGCAATTATGCTGGAAGAGATCGTAGGCCTCAGGGCTATATATTGATTTAAGTGAATCAAGGTATTCAAGGAAAATCTCATCCGTGAGGGAAGTTACCCCGAGGTGAATCTTTTCCATAGGATTTCCATGATGAGTCCCCCCGGGGACGGAGAATTGAATTCCCTGGCCTGTATGAAATTTAGTGAGCTGTTTAACGGTCATGGAAGAATATTAACGGACCGTAGTAGTATTCACGACCTCCAAGGACTATACTAGTGTGATAAATGGCATCTACAAAAGTTGGTAATTAGCTACCCAGGTAGAAAACCACCCGGACCTGTAAGGGCCTACCTATGTAAGTTCCCAGGAACCCGAGAGAAAACTGTGCGCTTGTGAGTACTATGCTAGTAGTACCTGGAGAGGGAAATCAAAGAACATACTTGTCTAGCCATCCCTAGTACATAGTGGAGTCAGTTTCATTATACGGTACACTTGAATATTTGATGGGCCCACCTTGAGATAGATCATAGACATAGAGCTCAACAGAGCGCTCAGTATTTGCCATGACGTAACGTGTGAACTGAGCTGGTGTATGAGTGGATGAGTGAATGAACAGACAACGGATGGTTTCTGCGACAAGAACAAGACAAAGATGGTGATGTTGTAGTTGATTGTATTGCTTATTGAGACGAAATGCAGAGTTGCACTTAATGAGAGCTCACGTCAAACAAAAGCACGCTCGTCTACGATCTCTTAAATACGAAGCTTATCGCCGTGGATAAGGATAGAAGCTTCCAGAGCTTTTCGTTTAAATTCCCCTAGTCGTGTGCACTGTAGCGTAACTGAATATACTCTACCTGCGTGCACATGGTTCATTATCCATGTCGGTGGATTATCATTGGCCGGGTAACCCAAATGGGATTATTTATTCTACCCCTGCAGCAGCAAGGAGGAGCATTGGTTAGATCTTAGCTACGTTGCTACATGTATCCAGCTAGGTTTTACTTGCACTCTAGATAGGGGTCCGGGCTTGGGCTAATAGTTCTTTTGTCTTTTTTTCTTCACCTGGTCTGTCCCCTTACAGATCTGCTGTTCGTGTACTTTCGCTATTTGCCCTTTCATCCGCCCTTTCCCGCTCTGCATACCAACACTCGTTTTTCTTCCATCGAGTGTTGGCGTCCTTTATATTTACAGTCTTCCATGTCTAACGTGAGAAGAAGGCCCTCCCTCTGGTCATATTTCTCCTTTCAACGTCCTCATCAGAGATCATCTAGCATCTCATCACAGCTTCGTCCATCGGATCCACACGAAAAACCGGGCCGCCATCAAGACTCAAGGTCCTCTCTAGGATTTCCCGCAATGTCGAGTCGAATGATCAAGTCTACAGTGACCATAGGGGTCGTCTTCTGTCTGGCTCTCTTTTTGCTAGCTCCTAGAAGCCTCCCATGTAAGTTCAATAGTCGCTTTGATACCAACCAGAGGGATGAGTATTAACCTCCCTTTAGCAGCTGGGGGCGCACATCAAGGAGGGGCAAAGGTAGGAAATGGACAGGTTGCTCTTGATCCGTCCTCTGGGACCTCAAAGTGCACAAGGTCTAGTTCGCCAAACAAACCAATTGTACAATATGCTATCATGATTGACGCCGGCTCCACTGGTTCGCGCGTCCACGTCTACCGATTCAACAACTGCGGCGAAACCCCTGAGCTCGAAAACGAAGATTTCAAGATGATTCAGCCTGGTCTCTCATCTTTCAAGGAAAAGGCTGAAGAGGCTGCTATGAGCTTAGATGTATTGATGGATGTAGCGCTTGCGTCTGTTCCTGAAAAGCTTAGAGGTTGTTCGCCAGTTGCTGTCAAGGCTACCGCCGGTCTGCGATTGCTAGGCCCTGAAAAAAGCCAAAAGATCCTGGACGCGGTGCGAAACAGACTTGAAACAAAGTATCCGTTCCCAGTCGTTTCTGGAAGCGGCATCGAAATCATGGAAGGAAAGGATGAAGGTAAATCTTCAGAGACTCAATTTCGCAACTTATCAAAGATCGGGTTCTAATAATTCATAGGTGTCTACGCTTGGATCACCACTAATTACCTCCTTGGCAACATTGGCACCGTTGAGGATACTCCCACTGCAGCTATTTTTGACCTTGGCGGTGGTTCAACACAAATTGTCTTTGAGCCAACTTTCCCCGCCATTGGGGGTGGTATGCCCGCCCATCTCGCTCCCGGTGACCACAAATACGAGCTCAAATTTGGCGGCCGTCACTTTGACCTTTACCAGCATTCTCACCTTGGTTATGGACTTATGGAAGCCCGCAAAGCCATCCACAAGATTGTTGCTCAGGCAAAGATTGCCGAGCTTGGTCAGGCATGGAACGAAAAGCCTATCGTGAACCCTTGCATTATCCCTGGAATGATCCGCGAAGTCGAGATCGAAATGCCGGATACCAAGGAGGCTGCCAAGGTTAACATGACTGGCCCTGCCGAGCCATCCATGACACAATGCCGCTTCCTTGCGGAGCAGATTCTCAAGAAAGATGAGAAATGCGCACTTACTCCCTGTTCCTTCAACGGTATCCACCAGCCACCTCTAGAGCGTACATTCGCCACTGAAGCTATTTATATCTTTTCTTACTTCTATGACCGTGCTCGTCCACTCGGTCTCCCGGATTCATTCACACTCAAGGAAATGCACGAGACTACCGCCAAGGTGTGCGCTGGCGAGAAGGCATGGGACGTATTCCATTCCATCCCCGACGCCATGGAAGAACTTCGGGATAGACCTGAATATTGTCTTGACTTGAGCTTCATGCTTGCGCTCCTGCACACCGGGTACGAAATGCCTTTGGACCGGGAGGTTAAGATCGCGAAGAAGATCAAGGGCAATGAACTGGGATGGTGCCTGGGTGCCAGTTTGCCATTGCTTGACCGGGGTTCTGGTGGATGGCAGTGCAGAGTTAAGGAGGTTTAGATGATTGCGACTATGTAGACTTCTTTTTGTAATGTGTCCAATAATTCTTTCTGGTTTCTGGTAATCTTCTTTTTTCTGGATTTAAGGTTTTTGGGATGGTGGGGATTTGTGGATTGTTTGGTTGGGTAGGGTGCTAGACTGATGAGGTTATGTGTGTAAGTGAAGTGACATCACGTTGAAAAAGTATTTATATATAGCTTATATTCAAGAACAAGCGTCAAAAAGTAATGCAGAAACGTCTCTAAAAAGGAAGCAAAGAAAAACCTAGAGCCCAGAGTAATGTACCTAAGAATGATTTACAATGAAATGGAAGAGCCTCTACCTTCTATCTTTTCTCCAATGGATCAATTTCCATGTCATCATCATCTTTCCTGGCACTGAGTACCTGATCCTGTTCCACCTCTTGAATCCCTGGCTTTCCGCGAGTGGGACGCTGCAACAGCTTCCCGAGGATATCTTTCTCTTCAGCCTTTGTCTCGGCGTCGCTCTCTTCTTCCTCCTCCTCCGACTCGGAATCTTCAGGGTTGTTTGGGTCTAATTGCTTGAGGACACCGAGGCCGAGATTCTACAGGAACGCATCTAGACGTTAGTATCCATACGTGAGCTTTTCCCGCCAGGCCCAGCACCACCAAAACGCCTATGCTCACCATTTCGATATACGCCTCATCCTTCTCGCCCACATTTTCGATATCCCTCTGTGCGATTGTGCCTGCGGCGATCTCGGTCTCCAAGTCCCTGTTTGCTGCAGAGATTGCGGGCAGGAACGCATTGAGGCGGGAAAGTACTATAGCATCACCGGGTCAGCAGTTATATATATTACGCAGGTGGCGCTAGGTCTTTCACATACGATCTGACGAGGGCGGCATGGGTGCTATTTTGGGCTTATTCTGCGGCGGCGCGGCGGGGGTCGTGGAGACGGTGAACTGGGGAGTTTGGTTGGAGTTGCCATTGGGCTTGGGGTGAAGGAAAATGGCGGGGAGGGTTTCCGAGTCTTTGCGTGGCATTTTGTCTGAGGTGAGTTTTGGAGTGAATTGATGTTTCGATGTTTAGGAAAAAGTTCTTCGCGGGTTCTGGGGGGTTTGATTGAGCCTCAGCTACTAGGGTGTTCAGGGCGCCTAAAGGTAAGTGGGGGGGGGGGGTTTATTTTAAGCTCACTCATGGCGAGTACCTACATTTATGTACCTACCCTGGTCGGCTCTTCTTCGCTGTGTAGCATTCTCTGTAGATTTAAATTAAAAGAAAAGAAAATACTGGGTACTGCATATCAGTTTCTACAGTAGAAAGCGATGTTTGATTTTCTAGAATAAAATTTCCATAGTCCCTAAACGGTCTAACCAGTCCACTCGGAGTCTCGGGGCGATTAGATCTCCAAGCCCTCAGCTCCCCCGATCCCGGCCCGGTCCACTTAAGTTCGGGGACTTCACCAAACCCGGATCTCGGCAAATCCAGGTAGCTACTTGCCTTCCCGAAGGATTAGCACACCTGCCCCTCAAAACCACACGGCCAATTCGTAGAGTTGAAACCGGGGAAGTGTCATAATCCAACATTGATCCCCATTGTGGTACGCGTCTCTTGGTGTTCACTTTGCCCAAGCGCTTTCCCTCAGAATCCATCCAATCAGGGGCTGTTCTGCTGTTAGCAAATAGATACATACTTTAGATGATGCTAGAAACGGGCTGTTCTGCTGTTGTCACACGCCTTGTTCCGTCCCCCCCCCCCCCCCCCCCCCACTACCAGACCAGGTGTGCCCCTCACTATGAGCTCTACTAATCCCCAACCGCCGATCGGTAGGACTAGGGCGAAGTGAACAGAACAGAAGGGAATGGTCAGAGTAGCGATTTGCTTCCTGACTGCCTAAGGCCAAATATATACTCTGGTGTCATCCCACCCGTTCTCTGGTCTCTTCCTTCCTACTACTTACCTACCTGACCAGCTCTATTCTATTGCTTGCTTGCTTTCTGTTCCCTTCTCTGCGTGGCCCATCCTCTCTGGCCATCAATATAATAACTACCTATATTTTTTTTTACAGCTACTGTGATACCTTAAATACTACATCTTAATTTACTATCTACTATACCACCTACTGTTACTTTCGTTACGACAGCAAAGTCAGCTCAGCCGCTTTTTTCTTTGTTACAGCCCAATTCTTAGATCCCTTTGTTTCGACTCTTGAATCCCACTTCTCTAGAATAAACTTCCCTCCAGCAGTAGTATACCACCATGGCTACAACAGCGTCACAGACTGGCTCTCCTCCACCCTCATCCGAAGCTCCATCACTCCAAGTAAACGGAAGCACTCCCGCTGCTACTACCAGCGTCAGCGGCGAGAAGCGTGCGGAGCTACGCATGACCATGCTCAAAAAACTACGGCCCTACCCGCTACGACATGAGTGGGTCTTCTGGCACGACAGGTCGGTTGAACCACCCAAGTACATACATTCAATCCTACGTTACACTGCCACCGAGGGAGTCTTCCTAAAATTTAATATATAACTAATACCGGGTATGTGCAGACACACGGCAAACCCGAACGCTACAGAGCAGGAATGGGAAGACCAGCTGAAGGAGATCGCGCAAATCAGCACCGTGCAGAGCTTCTGGCAAGTATACAATAACACGCCATTCTCGACGTTGTCGCTGCGTGACTCGTTGCACCTCTTTAAGAAGAATGTAAAACCAATCTGGTAAGCCTCAACCCCACACTCCCGCTTTTAAAAGCGTGTGCTATGGGATTGACGCTTACAAACACTTATTTTACAGGGAGGACCCACGGAATGTGTCTGGTGGAGCATGGACATTCCGTGTGCCAAAGGCCAACTCGCAGGAGTTCTGGAAGGAGGTACTGATGATGGCGATTGGAGAGATATTGCAGGAGGTTGTGGAGCGTGGTGAGTTTACTGTCCTCCATACAGTTATAGTGGTGCTTGTTGGGACTAATAATAGTGTAGGGGATGATATTTGTGGTGTCTCAATCAGTGTTAGGTTTAACTCGCACCTGATTATGATCTGGAACCGCGATGGGAACAACCAGAAGAGCATTGATGCGATCCTGGCAAGGGCATTGGAATCACTGCCTGAAGATATGAAGCCAGCACAGCAGAACTACTATTACAAGAAGCACTCGGCACACAAGTCGTTTAAGAGTGGTGAAGAGAATGCAAAGGCGGAAACAGAGGCTTCATAGGAGTAGCGGGTTTTAAAGGATTTTTGTTAAGTAAATGAGCCGTTTAGGTATGGCACATTAACTATTACCACTATTTATTGAACAAGTGGATTTATTTTTGGTAACAAGTTAGCTGGCGGGATATCTTGTCTTTTTTGAATTTTTCATACATCATACATGGTATCTTATCTGATCACCCTATTCTAGGACTCAGATATGTATACCAGAGGAGTTTTTAAAAGGAATCTACATCGATTTGTACAAAAAAAAAAGTGAGAGAGAGGACCAAAAGACCAAAAGAATACCAAAGACCAAAAGACCATAAGACCGAAAGACCAGGGGACCGAAAGACCGAACTACGAAACCAAAAAAAGAAAAAGAAAAAGAAACACTTGCGTCGCCATGCCAACCAAAACAGGC
Organism: Morchella sp. 2015-shanyang; assembly: GCA_024713795.1. Lineage (NCBI taxonomy): Eukaryota > Fungi > Ascomycota > Pezizomycetes > Pezizales > Morchellaceae > Morchella > Morchella sp. 2015-shanyang. Next base: position 669,574 of record JAMGZB010000019.1, on the reverse strand, counting down.
GAGTGAGAATTCATGAAAAAAGTTTGGGGGAGACAATTTAATTTTTGCTCCCGAAATCTAATCTAACCCCCACCTACCCGAAACCAATCCCCCCCGCCAAAAAATTAGCCGGGGGATGGACTTTAGACAGCATTAGTCTAGTTCACAACAATCATCTGAGGACATATGCAATGAGAGGCTTACCTAAAAAGAGCCGTCCTAGACCGGCAAAACCCCAGACCAGGAACACTCACAAAGAGTGGGGAGAAAATTAATCTTCTCCCCATTCTCCTTTTCGACGAGGCAGGGCTTGTGGAGGGTGTGTGTACTAGATAAAAGTCAATCGCAGCACTACAACACACATTGATATGAGTTTACTTACAGGTGAAGCCACACCTCCCCGTATTTCCCGAACCAGACATTGTACTGCTTGTACGTCTGGCACGGCTTACTCACGGCTCCAGCGAAGGCATGCTCCACGAAGCCGCCGGCACTCCCAGACCACGGTCTATCGCCGACCGGATAGTCCAGGAGCACATCGGTGAAGAGCGGCTGCGGGAATGTCGAGAGGACATACCCGTACTCCAGCGCCCTTATCTCCACGCCAGACAGGAAAGGGTCGCAAGGCCCAAGCCCGATGGCGTGGTCCGCGCACTGGTGGTTGAACGCTTCGTGTTGGAGAGGGAGAGGCAGAGTTCCGGTGGGCAGGGCGTATACGGTGCCGGTTGGGAGCGGGGCGACGCTTGGGGCGGCGAGAATTGTTACGGCGCGGCCGCTGGTTGACGCTGTGAGGACGTTTTCTTGGAAAACGGTAGTCCCAGTGGTTGGCAGTGGTACCGTGGTCGGGTATCTGGACGGGGTTAGGATTGTTGATATTGTAAAGTATTTATAGAGATATTCAATGGGAATGCTCACGTAGACACTTTATTGAACAACATAACATTACTTGTCCAAGTCTGGGTAGTAATATCGCCGGCAGTCGAAGAACTAAAGTTACTGATATTACTGGCACTAGCGCCCCCGAATCCATTGGCTTGGGCACGACCACCGGTAAACGCAGCGGTAACAACAGCGGAGAGGGCAACAACACCGATACAAAGTCCGGTAATTATCATAGTGACCGCCTTGCCACTGAGAATACTTCTAGAGCCCAGCAAGACGGCTCCAACAGGGGTGGCGGTTTCAGGTTCAGCAGTAGAGACGGAACCTTCGGCCTGTTGAATCTCTCCTCTAGAAACTGCGGCGTTGGGGACTACTTGTGGGGCGGTAGTGGGTTCACCCCCGGCGTGCGCCACTTGCAGGCCGGTCTCCTGGTCCTCGGGGGCGGGGTTGAGGGGCGGGTTAGGGTGCATCTCTTCCATCCTAATTGAATTCACCCCGATGTGTTCTCGGTGCTGGGGTAGGATTGGAGATGGCGTGCGGAGGTGATACATGATACGTTCTAGAGGGATAATGGGCTAATGATTTAGGGATTAGTTTTCTGTTTTGGTCTTTTTTGATATACATTTTTTTTTGGGCCTCTATAGACCAGTGTGACGAACCCAGGTAAAACACATTTTTCAAACGACGGAGCTAGACCTAAGATACGATATTGGCGGTGGATCACGGACGGAAGGATTCCTTGACTAGACGGCTACTCGGTCGATGGTGAGAAAAAAAATGTGTATGGAGAAAACGATATCAGAGTAGAGTGTGGAGAAGGGTTAAGGAAGGCAGGATATGGGATGATTGGGCAGGAGTGGAAGGGTAGGAGGTACTTAGAATTGGTACGCAGGAATATCTGCTAAGCGGGCATGGGGCGGGCATAGGGCGGCTTGTGCGGCCCGTAAGAGGTGCAGCCGCGGGCATTCCTCAACGGGGCAATGCAACCCCACAATGTATGGTATTCTTGGTGGTACTGGGTTTAATCTGTTTACTTTGTTTATAAGGCGCCATATTAGCTCGCCCCAGCGGCCAGTGGTGCAAGACGTTGTTGGGATTTCCCGGTTTGGGGATTTGTCTTGAATATCCCCCCCCCCTTATATCACACACTCCCCCCACCCAATCTAGCTACCTCGACGTCTTGTGTACTTGCTGAAAAATAAAGTATGTCTCCAAGGTGAGCCAGAAAGCAACCGGGGATGTTCGGGTTGAGACCATACTTTATTTTCCAGCAAGTATTGGTAATTCGGGGTCCCTCTATATACACTCTACCATGGTCGTTGATCGTGGTTTTGGTTGCGTGTATTTTTATTTAGTGGTGAGTATGGTGGACTCTCTTCTGTCTGTGTATGGCTCTACGCAAATATTCCCACTCGGTTATTTGGTCTCGTCATCACAGAGTATCTCTGGCTGTAGTTTCTTCTATACTTATCTCCCTTGCATGTAATGTAGCTCTGTGGACTACAGCCAGCTGCCGATATGTAGACAAAGAATTAATACCACCACATAGGATACCATACCAGGGAAATGCAATTAAGTGGATACACACTGCCCTAACATTAGCAAACCACACTGTCCTTATAATATAATCACTCTCAATCAAGGTTAAAGTATATGTACCTCCCTAACCCCCCACCTCCCCCAATTAGAGGGCGTGAACTAACTGCCCCCGACTACTTTAGTTTCTGACCCTTCTCCCTGCAGCTGTGCCATTGTTGGTAATATACTTGTAAGTTACCAGCTCTACCAAGACCGAGGAGCCTCGTCCCAACCTCAGCAAACCACTCATAGGCGAGACAGCGCTCCAATCGAGCCCGGTAGGACAAGAGGGAAATAAGCTTTCGGGGGAAACACCGTACCCCGACCTATCGGCTTACAATTGTGTATATCTTGGCACCAAATACCGGGTTCGACAACGGCCCCATCTAACGGGAGGGGAGGGATTCGGTTGTATGGGGGGTGAGAGCTAGTCTTGGCATCATCTACTGTCACTCGAAGGTCCCTTGCCAAGCCACTGGACAGAGTTTCACTGTGTGCCGTGTGTTGCTTAAACGGGCCAGTATAAAGTATAATGGCCAAAGATGACATAAACTGCACCACCTACAACCCTCGAACCAGACAAGATATCAAAAACCTAACAAACAAAACTGTAGATATACCTAATATAAAGACTTTGGTTTTGATATCTTGTCTGGTTAAGAAATTATAGGCGATGCCATTTACCTATTTTTGTATGTAAAAAGCGCCAAGACTTGAAGTGGAACAGTATCATACCCATTTATACCAAAATCTAGTTTTCAGCCACAACATGGCTGGAATCTAAGGCTCTTATTGGTTCATAAGCAAAAGAGTGTTCCAACTGAGATATCGGCATGTCACCTTTAGGGCCATTACCTACCATTGAGTAATTGCATAGACTATTAGTCCCGTAACTGAAAGCCGAGGAATACTGTGTGTTATTATCCCACAGATACCCTTAGTACTACACTACTGATAGCATCCTCATTCATTTGCCATTGTATTGAGTTCGAGTTGGTTATTGGTCTGGCAGGTCTACAGCTAGCGGGACAGTACTTTATAAATGTAATTCTTCAATTTCCCAACTGTGATGATGGCTTTAATTTGCTGACCCTGTACTGTGACAAGCAGTATTCCCGTGAAGCTAGCGGGTAATATAATTTGTGACTCCAGTGGCCAGGTCTCTGTAATGTTTACCCCACATGTGGTTTTACTGATCAGTCTTCCTCATCACCATATTCCTCCATCTCACTGATCACTCACCAACAACTCGTCTCATTAGCTCTACGTCAGACCTGACCCCATATTCATCATGGCCTCTCAACAATCAAGGTATCTATCTACCTATCTACCCCCCTCTCATCACCATAACTAACTCCATCCCAGCACCCTCACCAGCACCCCCGCCATCCTCTCCTCCCCCATAATCTCCGTCATCGCCGACCACGGCACCGCCCACTTCTTCGTCCACGCCGCAACCCTCACCGCGCACTCCCCGCCGCTCCACCGCGCCCTGACAGGCCCCTGGCGCGAGTCCAGCACCCACCGCATCGAGCTCCCCGAATGGGACGGCCCCACCGTCTCCCGCTTCCTCCAATACCTCTACATAAACCACTACACCCTCGACGCCCATGACGCCAGCCCTCTCCTCTCGCACGCCAAGCTCTACGCCCTCGCCGACTACAAGGACGTGCCCGCGCTGCGCGCCCTGTCGCTCTCACGGCTCTCCCACGCCCTGGCCGCAATCACGTGGGACGATGCGGCCGTCGCCGGCGCCGTCGAGCTCATCGACTACGTATACACGCACACGCGGAGCGGCGAGGCCATCCGGTCCGTCGTGTCCCGGTTTGCGCTCGAGAGCCTCGAGTGCCTGATGGTGTCCGAGGACATGGAGGCGCTCCTGGGCAGGGGCGGGGACTTCACGGTGGAGCTGATGAGGGTGGCCACGGCGAGGGAGGAGGAGAGGTTGCAGGAGGTGCTGCAGCAGAGGGAGGCCCTCGAGAGGGAGAGGGAGGGGAAGCACAACGTTTGTGAGGCCAACCAGGCGCGCATCCAGGCGCTGGAGGACAGGGTGCAGGATCTGGAGGTGAGGAGGACTCTGCCAATGAGTCCGGCGCAGGCGCAGAGGGCCGCGGCCGCAAGGATGAGTGGTGTGAGGAGGGGCATCGGTGCCCTCCAGATCAGATAGATATCCGGTGGTTTGTGTCTTAATGACATCGAATGTAAGCTCACACCACCATAGGCCCGTATTCTTCTTCTTCTTCTTTCTTAAAAAAAATAATTAGCCCATTACGAGATTACTAGCTCAAAACAATAATTAGTATTCACTCATTTTAACCTCAACACAGTTCTTCAATTGACCACAAGTAATCCCAAGCCCGCACCGCAAATGGGGCGGGGCATCCACACAGAGGTATATAAACAAATATATATAAGAGTCTACATCCCCAATCACAAGCCATCACTCGGGTGGTAACCCTTACCCTAACTACATAACCGCAAGATCGTAGTAGCCCCCCCCCCCCCTTTCCCCCCAGAACATGACTTCCACCAAAAAAACAAACAACCCAGTAATCGCTAATCCAGTATCATGAAACCAAAAACAAAGAAAAGGCTCTACAGAACATGCCTCCAAACTGCAATAGACAGATACCGAAAACGACAAGATCATAGATATATCAAAAAAAGGGAAAGACTTGTATAAGGAAAAGAAGAAAAAGAAACGAGCCTCTTTTTTTTTAAGAGAAGAAAAACACAAACACTGTACTGCCATAACACACATCCAAACACACACAAACACCCACAAACACACAAATAAACAAGTACGCCCACGCCACTCTTCCCCCCCCCCCCTGTAACCCTCACCCCCCTCCCGCGCGCCGCGTTGAAGAGAAGTATAAAAAAGAGGTGGAGTAACACCTCGAAAGCAGAAAGGTCAAGGTTCCTGACGCTGTAGTGATATAAAGCACGCATATACACACACAAGAGCCCCCTATGCCTCCCCCCCTCTCGACCCACCCACCCATTCACATAGAGAGAGGGCCGTGGATCAATTGGCGTGGATGGATAGCTAGGTAGAGGCGGGTAGGTAAGGATGTAGGTAGGTTAGGTTTTAAAGAAAAAAGGGTCGACCGCACGGTAATCCGAAAAAACAAGCAATCTTCCAATCTCCAGGCGCCGAATAATAAACACATTGAAACAAGAAAGAAAACCACAAAATCCCCATCCACGACAAGCCCAAAAAAGGAAAAGGAAAAAAAGGAGAGGGGGAAGGGAAAAAAAAAACAGACTTGACTCCGGCCTATCATACTTTTTCACATTCACGGATTTTTTTTCTCTTTATAACACAGTAAAAGAGAGAGAGAGAGAGAGAGAGAGGTTTGGGGTTGACACACACAAAACAGAAAAAGAAAGAGCAAAGAAGGGTGAACGAGGCCTAAAAATTTGCCTCATAGCTTACTTCGGATGCCCTCTAGTCTAAACTTCACATCCTTCAACACTTTGGAGGTTGGCTTCCAGTTCTCAAACTGCTCGAGCAGCTGCATGCATTCCCCCTGTAGACGGGTCCTGACATGTGGCTCCTCGAGCATGCCCCGCATGCTCCAAGGGAGAAAGAAGGGATTGTTTGCGTTTGTAGGGAGCTCAAAGGGCTCAACCTTCATGGCTACACCCTCGCACTCTGTGGTTTCTAGGGCGTGGCGCACTCCAAGGCTGTAATAACGATAGACCATAGTGAGTATGCTGATAAAAACCGAAGATGGAGAAGAGGTACAAAAGGTAAAGACTTACTCATAGACTTGAACATCATCATAGATTCTTGAATGGCCCTCACCGCCATACAAGCTTCCAGCCAACGGGTTACTCAGCTCTCTTATTATCCCGTGGTCCGAGATTCCCTGATTGCGCAGCTTCATGGCAAAGCCCACCAAGTGACTCAAGAAATCCGGGGCGTGCACCCGGCCGTCCACAAAGACCGCACGGAAGATGTACGGGTGCGAGACATTCGCAAACGTCGACGACTCTAAAGGCACCAACTGGTCGTCGATACTGCCAACGTACAGCACACGCACGTTGTGTTTGAGGATGACCTCAAGAGCCTGTATGTATTTCTGTGAGGGGGCACTGTCTGGCTTCTGGAACTCAAAGAGCTCTTTCGCCGAGCCTGTCAATATTGTTGTTGGGAGATGGTAGAAGGGGCCCAGGTTGATTCCAGCCATAGCTGTGAACCCCATCCGTGCCTTTTCCTTTACGCATCCTTCCTCAATCAGCCGGGCCAGCAATTGAACCCCTACGACCACACCTTGTGAGTGTGCTGCCATCAAGATGAGATCTGCGTTTTTAACATGATCCATCCAGTTTGATAGCAGCTTCCAGAGCGTTTCAACTCTGTCGCCTACCTTACCCTCTCCCTCAAGGGCAATTTTCTCAATTTCAACCTCTACATTGTTTTTCTCGGCCCATCGTTTGATAGCACCAGCGGCGGAATTGGCAAAGCGTATAGATGTCCCCGTAGGTTCACCCAACACCGTCCGCACTAGTCTCATCGGAAAAAAGCCATGAACACCAATTGCCACCGCCTTTTTAATCCGCGGTGGCACTGGTGCAAGATATAAATGTTTCTTTGGGGGAGGGGGAGGGGTCTTGAAAAGAGGGACCTGGCTCTTCAAAACCTTGGTTACCTGGCAGAGCATAGAGGGCTGGCGCATCTTGTGATAACAAGATTCAAAATCGGGGAAAAGGTGATTCGCTGGCGAGGTTTTGCTAGGTGCCAGTCTCGGGGTAGTGGTAGAACCCGAGGCCACCGGCTGTGGGGTAATTGGCACAACAGAGGCCGTTGCAGACATGTTGGTATCCGACTTCCTGGGGGTGACCGGGCGGATCTCCTCCCGAAGATTACTGACTGAGCGAGTAACCTTGGGCTCATTGACCGGTACCGGAGGCGGGGCAGGTGCCGGGACGGGTATATCCTTCACCCTTGCCTTCTGAGGATTTGATGCCGAGGGCGTACCAGCTACGGCCAGCTGACCTAAGGTTGTTGTGCTGCTGGCATTGCTATCAAGAGCAGGATTGGTAGGCTTCGACCGGTCTCTCGACCAGAATGCCCAACCTGAAGAAGCCTTGATGGGGGGTGCACCCGCTGCCGAACTGGCTGTTTCGGTAGCACTAGGCATTAGCGGAGGTGGCGTCGCCGAAGACTCCACTTGCGCTCCTAGCAGATGTGTATCAGACTGCTTTGCAGCAACTTCTACCGCAGGAGCCGCCGGAACTGGTGGTTCAGGCCTTGCAGCTGGTTGAGCGGCGGACGAACTTGGCTCTGGCGGCACCTGCTCTACCACCGACTCTGCAGGCGCCGCCGGAGTCCCCTGGGCATTCTGGGCTTCAGGATACTGCCCGCCTCCCCAAAACCCAAACCACGACCTTGGCCTCTCCTTAGGCTTATTATCCGCCGCTCCGTCCAAAGCCGGCATCTCAGATGTTTCCGTAGGGGTTCGCTCAGGCTCAGGCTCCTGCACCGGGGGAGATGGAGGAGGAGAAGGAGGAGGGGGTGTTGGTACTCGTGGCGGTGGGGTAGGTTCTCTTGGGACCACAACCTCTACGACTGGAGCTTCCTCCGGCTGCACTACTGGCACCTCCGACTTTGGCGGTTCAGGCGGAGCCTGCGTTTCTGGCTGAGGCCCATACCCATACCACCAACCAAACCAATACGACCCCGCGGCAGGCTGTGGTTGCGCCGCGGAGCTATCTGCCGTCTGATTGCCCTCCCCATCTTTCCCGCCCCCCTCCACCGTGTCTTTTACATCCCCCTGTGTCTCCGTAGCGTCCGACTCGGCAGGATGCAGTGACGGGGCCCTTGACGTCTCTCTCGATGGGGCCGCCGATTTCGTCATTACTGGTGGTGCAGTGGTGACCATTGGTGCAGATGACTCTTGGACCTCCCCTTCCTGCTGCTGCGTCTTGCCGTTCTTTATTGAGGGTGTAGGGCTCGTTGAAGTTCCGGAAGCGTTCGCCGGTGCTACACTGGTGACGGGTGCTGACTTTCTGGTTCCGCCCCGGGGCCAAGTACCGGTTCGCAGGAACCACCGAGATGTGGGTTTCTGAAAGGGGGGGGAAGTAGTTGAGATTGTTTTAGCAAATGATTGCCACTATCTCTCGGTAAAGTAAAAAAAGAAGGGCAGAAGGCTAAAAGACAAAGGTGACACAGAAAAGGAGAAAGGGAAAAAAAAACAACGAGGCCGATGTCATACGTACTTCAACGTCATTCGCGGGTAAATTTGAGTTCTGGCCGCCGCCGCGTTGTGGTTGAGATTTTGGTTGTTGTGGTTGCGGAGGGTTTTGTATTAGAGCGGAGGAGGAGGAGGAATAGGATGCAGGAGCAATAACGGCGGTGGCTGGGGATTTAGATGAAGAGGCAGCAGCACTAGCACTGGCACCGACACTGGCACTGGCACTTGCACTGGCACTAGGAGGCGGGTGATGCTCATCTGCATTTGCTCCTACTGCTGCTGCTGCTGCTGCTACTGCTGCTGGCGGGGGGATTGGTGAGACCTTGTGGACGTGTAGATTAGACTCGCTAGTGCTTGCCGGTAACGAGGATTTCCCGGAAGCATGGACAGTTGATACCGCGGGTGCTGGGGACGAAGGCGAAGATGAGGACGAGGGGACCGGGAATTTGGTACGTTGAAGAGGAGGAGGGAGCTTTGTCTTTTTCCTTATGCTGGGCATGGGGACGGAAGGGCGGGGGGGTGGTGACTTTTCTTTTTGGGGGGGTGTGTGTGAGCTCGGAGTGTTGTGTGAGGGAAGGGCGGACAGACGGTAGTAGTAGTAGTATACTGGTGATAATAGGTGATGGAGGTTGGGAAGGTTGTTAGAGACGAAGGAAGATATCAAAAAAAAAAACACACACACACAAAACAAAAAGCTGTGTAGCTTTATTTCTATTTAGCTAGCAGCTTCTGTTGTGGGAGGGGTGGAATAGGGAAGGAGCGGGAAAAAGAGGGAAAAATAAACACAGAAGGTCTGGAGGTTTTACTTGAGGAAGGCAGACACGCCAACCAGACTGACAGACTGACAGACTGACAGAGAGACAGACTGACAGAGAGACAGAAAGACAGAACGAATCGAAGCCACAAGATTTTTTTTTTTTGCTTTCTTACTGCTGCACGTGTAACCCTATCTAGATAAATAAATACATGTAAATAATGCTTGTGTGTGTGGGGGGGAGGGGAGGGAGGGGAGGGGGAGGGAGGATCGAGGGCGTTCGGGAAATATAAAAGAAGCAGTAGAAGAAACACTATATCTATATGTGTGTGTGTGTGGATGGAAGGATGGAAGGAATAATACGGTTGCCTCCCCCTCCCCTCCTCCTCCTCCACCTCCTCCTCCTCCACCTCCTCTATGTAGCTCTCATGCCATGTATATCTCCTCCACCCACTGACGACAAGCATCACACAACCGGTAAATCTGCGGCCCTTTCCCTGGAAGTTGGAACGCCTTAGAACCTCAAGGCTGGGAACGGGTGAGCGTGTGTGTGTGTGTGTTGTTGTATGCGACAGTAGCGGTTGTGGTGGTAACGCAGCTGCCTTCGCCACAGGGTGGGTGCAAATGTCATCCATCACTAACCGCCACCCCCCCCCCAAACCACACCCACTAACCCAGACTGGGCGCCCCAAGCTTTCCTCTCTGTTTCAACGTTTCGACGGGGACCGCTAGTTTCTAAACCCGCTTCTCCACTAAACCGCGTTCAACGCACCTGCAGAACCTACGCGGCCACGTGTTCCTCACGATGGTCCAGTTTTATGATATATCGACTCCTCCTCCGCCCCCTTCACGGGCCGTACCTAAACCAAACCAAGAATGAGAGAGAGGGAGAGGGAGAGCTAGAGATACCCACCCACCCACCCTCAACAATTCAACCATCTGGAAAGGGGCGACGTTATTGCTTGCAGCAGCAGCAGCAGCGGTCTAGACGTGAATTTCGGGCCGATCATGCGCCATCTCAAGCTCAATCAATGTATCAGGTTAGGGGGGGAGGAGTACTCTAGAGTAGGTACATGTGAGGTACATGCTGCAGTGTCCGGAAATCACAAAGGTTGGTACATGTAGGTACATAGCAAGTACATGAGCAGGTACATGTACCCAGGTACCGTGTCACATGAGCACGAGTGATATTGTATGATCAATTAACCCTAAAATCTATCGTGACACCACAACAGGGAGGGCAGAGAACTAGGGGGAGGGCAAAGGGAAGAGGAGGAGGAATTAGCTACTAATATGTATATATACAACCATGCGCGAGGTATAAGAAACAAAAGAAAGACCGAATGAGCGAATATAAACCCCCCCCCTCTATCCTGAACCGTAGCTCAAACCCAGAGCGCCTTCTCCCGCTTACAAAACTCCCTCATCACCGTAGACGTGAACGAGATCTCCCTGGAGTCGAGGTCGAGCTCAAACACATTCCCGTCCAGCATGCGCATGCCGACCTCGCGCCCCGCGGCCGCAAAGTACACCTCCTCCGAGATGCACCCGTGCTGGAGCAGCAGCCTGACGACACGCTTCCCGTGCTCGTGGTAGGCCTGTCCCGGCTGGAGGATCTTGGCGTTTGAGAGCTTGCGCCTGGCGTCGGCAAAGTAGCGCGCTCGTACTTCTACACACATTAGACGTTAGAACTCAATTCCACCTTCACTTTTACATGTGTAGCGTTGTTAGAAGAGATTATGGAGGGGGGCATACTCTCGAACGTCTCGTGGTGCCCTGCCCGTGCAAGGTTCTTGAGGATGCTGCTCTCGAGGTCGCGGGGGAAGAGGTCCACGGTCTCGGGCTGGACAGGCTTCGGTGCTATATCGCGGCGGCGGAGCGAGCGGGAGAGCTCGGCGTTACTGGTGGTAATCTGGAAGTCGTGGGCGGCCTCGAGACTTGCTACTCTGGCGGCCAGTGCCGGAAATGAGACTGACACTGTTAGTCTACATCGTAGTATAGATGTGTATGTGTGTGTGAATACTCACAGTCACTGCTTGTAGCTATGCCGACGGCCTCATTGCCAGTCAGCTTCACGCCAGAGTACTCCCTGGTGCCAACTGGGCGGGTAGGGGGCGCATCTAATGGTGCCGACGCATACATCTGCTGTGGAAGGGTGCGCTGGGCAGCATTGGCGGAGCGGAGGAGGACGCGGGCTTGGGTGGCCGTGTGCTTGAAGGACATTATGGGGATTATTGTATCAATTAAATTTGAATTCTTTAAAAAAAGTGACAATGTTGAACTGATCAGTTAATGTAGCGTGGGGTTGATTGGGGACGTTGGTGATTCTTAGTGCGGGAAAGGTGTAGTAGCTACAGGGAACGGCGTAAGCTTTATATCTCACTCTCGCTGGCACGTTATCAAGAACCACCCAGCCCAGCCCAGCCCTGCCCTGCCTCCGCTCCCAAAGGTCCCCCTTATCTGCATATAGTGCTACATGATGTGCGTACCTACTCTAGACCCTCCCTCCCTCCATACTCTGCCCTCATACCTACCTCATACCTACGCAGCCAGGGGACCCAGATACATACATAGCTACATCCATAGCTCGAGTAGAGTAGCAATCTGCCCACGGGACCAGAGTAAGACTGCGTGAGCAAACCATTAATTCCATCGTGTCTTAAACCCGCTTCTCGCCTCTCGGGGCATCGCATCGTGAAAGGGTACCTGTACGCTTCGACATTCTCATTTCCACAGCGTTGCACACACACACATGACCTTGATTGCTAATAATCAACCCTGGGCCGGGGGTTGGTGTTCACGATCGGATTGGTAGGGGGTCGGAGTTTACTAATAATTGCTATCGGCTAGGAACGGAAAGTATGTGTGCTTCTCCTATCTTATCCAACCTTTTCCCTCGCGGTCGTCCGTCCGTCCTATCGGAACTCTTCTACGTGGCAGGCAGCAGTAGCTATCTTTAACTGTCTTCTTGTCTGGGGAGCATTGATATTGATTGATTGATAGCAAGGGCACGGAGCGTCAGTCGTTGGTGAGCTGCGAAGAAGGTACATACATGTATGTAGATGGCTGTAGCTTCTAGAGCCTCTTATCAGCCGCCGCAGCTCAGGGGTTATCCTAATGCTAGCGCGGTTTTGGGATTGTAGTGCGATAATCCAATCCTGGACAGACTCTCCAATTTCGAATTCACCCATAGACATCAAGTATCTGCTACTATAGAGTATCAGCTACTCTGTGCCAAAGACTATGTATGTACCCTATCTCTGCGGCGCTGCGCTGGGGAAGATCTCGGAGGTGCATCGGCGGGTACGCGCATAGTCGCGGCCCTCATATCATTCCCATCACCGTACTTACAAGTGCGATGAAATGTCGTCACTTCCCGGGCTCGAAACGCCTTTCTTCGAGAAGAAGCCATTGCGTTATTGGCGGGGGAGGATGTTGTCAAACCGACCCTGGTGCCAAGCCCCCCCCCCCATCATCACCAACCAGGTTACACTGTGCCCCTCATGACCATCCCATGCGTCTTTTCTCTTTCTCCAAAGCTTGTTTTGGTCCTCTGTACCGGTACCGGGTGGTGGTCTGTCTCACATTCTTGTACCGGGTGCTTTGGGAGGGGTGGTGGTGGTGGTGGGTACAAAGTGCTCCCCGCAACAGAATACATGTATGTAGCTGTGTGCAATCTCCACCACCCCACACGCGCGCACACGTACCCACGGTGACAACCAGATCTACGTAGAGTACCCATAGGCCGGTGGCTATATATATATATATATATATAAGAGCTCCCTACCTTGCGTTGTCTCTACCACCGTAGAGAGGCCTAGGGGTGTTGTTTCCCAGGCATGATGGAGCGACATGCCTTGCAGCAAGCAGGTAGCGAGTGATACGACATGACGCATCCCGGTACATAATACGGGGCACGCTATTCCGGACTGTGGGTTGGGAAAATGGTGTATATGTGTACACTGACTACATATACTTAAGAGTCCATACCCCCCGCCAGCGGATCAGCATCTACAGCAGTAATCTTCTCTGACAGAAATGCCACAGTATTTGGCGAGCAGGACTACGTCAAGCGACTATAAACCTACACCAGCCATAATGATAACAATCCCATCACCATCCAGCCGTAGCGTTAGCGACACTCCATAGCCGCCAATATGGCCTCCTCGTTCAACTGATTCTGCATTTCGTCCTTAGTGATAGCGAAGGGCTTGGTCAAAGGTACATGTAGTCTCGTACCCATCCCCTGCGGGCGGGCAGCTTACTGCTCAGGAGGGCTAGGTGTGGGCCTAGGTCAAAGGGGGCTTTGTAGCTTGCGGGGAAACAAACCCCACGCACTGGACTGGTACCGACTCTTTTCAAGGGTAACCACCATAGTATTTATAACATCGTTACCCCATACCTACAAGTAGTCTACTGCCTACCACAATTATCAAAACTACCCTATCAAAAACCTAGTAGCTTTCCCGTTAACTGACCGCCCCCCACCCACATTGAAGCCACAGCCCACCCACCCCCCCACCCCACCACAAAACCAACAGTCAAACCACCAGAAACATACCCCGACGCACCAACCCCCACACACAGGAGGGGCCGCTTCTCGGGTGGTGCAACTTCTATACATGTAGCCCCCATACACACATCAACCCATATCGCCCCCGCAACCATCCCCGCAATGTCTTGCTCCAGCCAGTACCACCACTCCCCCCCCCCAAATACAGCGGGGCAGGAATACATGTCTACAAATGCACCGTGGGTACCCTGTGATAAAGCTAGAGAGGAGGGCCTGATGACTAGCAACGCAAGGACAGCGCCTAACTCTACCAAACGTGGCTAAACCATGTCCATACACATAGGGCTTAAATGACTTTTTCCAGAATATGCGGGCTAGCATGCGCGTGCTCACCGCCAAATCCATGAATTCGGGTGTTGGCGCCTCCGTGGTCATTAATTAACCTCTCCTCCGGTTCCTTAAATCGAGAAAGGTTCGTTTATTATCAGTAGATCGATCTAAAACCCCACCACCCACGGGCAGCCAACCTAGTGCCAAATAGTGGGGTGGTAAGACGTGGTGAGATAATAGGAATCCTAGATCCGCCGTACCGCACCGTCGGTGCGTGCACATGGCAAGGAATACCCGAAACAAAACTACCCTGAATTACGGCACCACCATGACGTGGAACTAAGCTTCTTCATAGGAAATCACTCGTCGCGATCTTCCATCAGTGTGGGTCCTGGGTTAGGACAGGATCGAGCCTGTTTATGCGGGGGTATGCCTGCTATATAAAAGAATGGTCCATTTGCAACCCCCCCCCCCCCCCGGCGGGAGTGCCATTAGCCCCGGAAAAACGAGTGGTAGGTATTGTAACCTATTGCATCTGATCAGGAACAACAAACCCGGCCTAGCCACCAGAGGTTAGTTGGATCATAAGGTATCACTCGCTCTCTGTGGTGCTGATCTACGCCGGGATGGGCATCAACTTACATTACTAGCTATTGCCTGTCAACGAACAGGCGGGGGTCATGGCCTATACCCCTGCATGGACACCTACCAAATACACGCCCGCAACCCCTCTATGGTGGTGGTGCGGCGGTATAACACAATGTAATTTGGGATGTTGAACCCCCAAGCTACATGTATTTGCACCTGTAGTGTATGTATGTATGTCTTTATAGAGAACCTGATCTTGCATGCAAGGTGGTTTATCTGCCCACTGCCGCCGGTGTGCTTGATATGTGGAGGAATGTGTTTGGCGGGCGCGCGGGTCTAGGTCTAAATTATGAAATCATTAGACCTTGGCGGTGGGGAATATTGGGTTTATTTTGGTTTGGTCAGATAATGGCCATGGGGTATCTATATCTACGTATGGGTCGATATAGCCATAGATATAGAACATGAGCTGTCATAACGGCATAGTTGCCCACTGGGCGGAGAGAGAGAGATATTATAGCTTCAAGTAATAAGTAATGGGTCAATGATCACTCCACAGCAGTCTAAAAAGAACCCAAGCAATCGATTCATTCTATACATATATGGATGATCTACAAACTACCATCTACCCTAACTCTACTCCACCCTACTCCTTCCACTTCACAAATCCATCATCCACGCCCGTCATCCGCTCCAACACATCCTCAACCTTTGCCCTCACACCGTCCTTCCCCTCCTTCACATCCACAAAATACCCCACCACATCCTCCCTGACACAGCTCCTCCCGACTATAAACCTCCTGATCTCGGCCTCCGTCGGGAGCCCAATCCCCTCATGCGGATACTTTTCGTAGTCGCCCGCGCCCGGATCCCTCAGCAGCCTCAGCCTCTGATCCCCCGGCGCCGGGTTCACAAACGCCCTGACCTTGGCGTCGTCCAGCTCGTCCAGGGTCGCCGGGTCCCACCGCGGGGCCCCCTCCTTTTTCATCAGCACGTGCTCGACACCCTCAATAAAGTCTGGGTGCCGCATGAAGTGCGAGGCAACGGCATACTCGCGCTGGAACGCCTCGGCGATGGTCCACTCGTAGCCGGTGCCCAGGCGCATGAGCTGGAGCGTGACGCGCAGCGACAGTGGTGAGCGCAGCAGCAGAGTGGCGAGCGTTTCCTCGGCCCAGGGGGTGTTGTGGTCGCGAAGAGCGGAGATGATCTCCTCCACGGTGTTGTAGGAGAAGCAGGCATCGATGGATTTGCGGACTTGGCCGCCGAGCTTGATGGGCTCGGCGGGGACGCCGGTGCTGAATTCTTCGATGGTGCTGTTGATGATGGTCCATTTCTCACGGGAGGTGGCGAGGTCGTCGAATGTGAGCTCGGCGAGACGGGCCTCGAGGTCGGGAAGACTTGAGGAGTGGATGTAGTGGGTTGCGATACCGGCGTATCTGCGTGCGGTCCGATCCGTCAGCTTCAATGCATACACTTACACAAATGTACATATCAAGAAGGAACATGATGTTACTCACAGCGCCTGCACGCCCTTTAAAGACTCACTCGTCAGCGCGAGATACGTGCCGATTTGCCCATCCAGCCTCGGCAAGAAGAAGCTCCCTCCCACGTCCGGGAAAAACCCAATCTTTGTCTCTGGCATCGCAAAGTGCGTCTTCTCCGTCGCGATCCTGAACGGCGCATGCACGCTGAGCCCCACGCCGCCGCCCATGGTTATGCCATCCATAAAGGCCACATACGGCTTCGTGTAGGTTGCGATCAGATGGTCGAGCTGGTACTCGAGGCCAAAGTACGCTGTGGACTTCTGGGCTCCCTCCTCACCAGTCTTGTTGAGCTCCGCAAGGGCCCCGACATCGCCGCCAGCGCACAGGGCCCGACCGCCGGCACCCTTGAGGATTATGATGTTTGCGAGCTGGGACTTTTCCCATTCCTGTTGTTGTGTTGTGTGTGGGTTAGAACGTGGCGGTGGTGGTAGTGGCTATGTGAGGCCGGGGGAGACGTACTTGCAGGCGCGGGACAATCTTCTCGATCATGGACTTGTTGAGCGCATTGAGTTTTGAAGGACGGTTCAGCAGAATTGTGCGAATGCCAAAGGTGGAGTTGAAGAGGACGTCGTCTGCGGGATTCTCTTCAGGCAAATTTGGGGTAGTTTTGGGGGTTTTCGAGGACATTGACATCTACGGAGAGGCCAACCATCCGGTAAGTCAATCAATTACAGCCCAGCCAACAGAGAGTTATCCCCTAGAGACTAGATATTTCATTATTACCTTCTGGAACGCAGGATTCATGATCTTTGAGCGCAGAGGCATGGCGGTTGTAGTGGTGTTTGTGAATGTCGTTGGTCTCGACAGCAGCAGCAGTCGACGAGCACAACTTGTCCGGAGCAGCATTGAAGTGTGTAAGAGAGAGAAAAGGAAAGGAGAGAGAAGGAGGGAGGGAGGTAGGAGGGCAGAGGGAAGTATGAGGGGAGGGTACGGGGATGTTCGGTATATGACGGGTATGCTGCAGCAGTTGCAGTTGTTGTTGTGGTCTCGGTGGTCGGCAGTGGTGGTGGTCAAGTCAAAACTTTGGCGGGGGAGGCTGTGCGACTAACGGAGTTACATGCAGAGAATACCAATCGGGCCCAAATGCATGCACGCCCGCCCGGGCATCAATGATTATGATTATGATTATTATTTTTATGGCTGTTTCGATCATTCACCCTGTTTCAGAGGTGGAAATGTTTACATGCACAACAAATACTACACTATTTAATTAAAATACTGGCTATACTTGATTAATTACTAGGAGTCAGGCAGTCATCTTATTGATGTCAATTGTTTCTTTTATAACTTTATTTTACATGAGTATCTACTATTTCCCCCTCCCTCTACTGCTCGCTGCGCTCCGCCTGGAAATACAGCAGCGCCTCCCTCTCGATAACGATCCTACCCATTTCCAACTATAATCACGATGTTAGCACTCTAACCAAACCAAAACGTAAACCCCCCCAAAACAAAAAAAAACATTGACAAACTCACCAGATCCTTCACATCCACCTCTTCCACCGTCAGCACTCTCCCCTCAGCCCCCAGGGTCTCCATAGCCCTCTTTAAATAGTGCCTCTCATACCTCGTGATGAGCAGGCTCCTCCCTCCCGCATTCCCCCACCCATGCGCGCCCAGGATGCTCTTCGCCAGCCCGGCATCCGGCTCTCCAATCTCCAGATCCCCCCCCACGACCACCAACTGCCCCCTTCTGTAGCGGTAGCTCAGCGCCGTCCTCCAAGCCATGTCGTACATTTTCCTCGGGAGCTTTGTCGCAAAGCTCCTGGGCCGGGGTCCGTGGGAGACGGCACCACCGCGCAGCATAGGCGACGACTTATCACCGAGACGAGCACGACCCGTTCCCTTCTGAGGGCGCAGCTTATGCCCGGAACCGTGGATCTCGCGGCGCGTCTTTGTGGAGGCAAGACCGAGGCGGTGACAGTCGCCCTCGAAGGTGATGGCGCGGTGGAGGATGTCGCGCCGGAGGGGCGCAAACAGGAAGTCGCTGGGGAAGGGCTCAAAGTGGGAGGGCTCCAGGGAGGGGAAGCGGTGGATTGTGGCGAGGACAGTGGGTGCTGGGTGGGCGTGTTAGCTGGGCTGTCTTAGAGAGACGGGGGTGGGCGGGGGATGGGAAGAGACCTTTTCTGTAGGCAAAGGAGGGCGGGGGTGGGGGGTCAATGGTGAGAATTTTGACGGAAGGAGAGTCAGTGGCCTCAGTGGCCATGGAGCGAGTTTGAAGGGCCTAAATGTAGTTGTGAGAATCCCTCGCGAAGTATATATATTAAACAGGTGGGGTAAGGGGGAAAAAAACCTTCACCATATCCATTACTCCGCGACCACCGAGAAGGCCTCGGCCAGTGCTAATTGATCTCATAGCCATTGTCAATCCTGTATTTTCCGATTCGATACTCCCTCGACAGTTCCGTATGTATGGCTGGGGGTGCGGATGTGGATGTGTTGAGTTGATATCTTGAATCTGTAGATCGCCAGCTCCCGAGGGTTAGGGTGAATTTGGTGTTACGTTGATCAGGTAAGTATTCTTCAGCAGGTGAGTCTGATTTGGCAGGGGATGTATCAGGTTCGATGGATGATTCGTTATCCCCGTTGTGACTGCGATCTCCGATCTTCTCGGAGAATAGAAGATGAAGGGTTTGAAGTATTTGCAGGAATCACGTCGGGGTCACCACTTTGTGTGGCGTTCTGTTCAAGAGCCTTGTACCTACATCTGGATGACACCTCCACAACGTTACATCGAAACTTTTCTCGAACCTCAACTCTCACACTGCCGATCCCACCCCCGCCAAAAATAACCCTCCCCACCACCCATCACCACTCACCACCCCCCCACCAACCCACAAACATCAGTAATGTCCGCAAGCACCCGGCTGTCCGTACTCCCCCGCATAGGCCTGCGGGGGCTCCGTACAAAGGCCCGCGCACCGACAGCAGCAGCAGCAATGCCCAACAGCGAGGCCCACGCAAGGAGCATGCGCACTATCGAGAGCATGCCCTTCCAGACGTACCAGCACGCGCTCGACGTGATCCGGAAAGACCGCGAGGAGAAGCTCGTCATGATCAAGGAGGAGCACGAGAAAATCTCAAAGTACATCAAGTACAAGGGTCTTGCGCCCCAGAGCAGGGTCGTCAAGAGTATGACGAAATACCTGGAGGACCTCAAGGTCAAGGCCGATATCAACAACCCGAGGGTCAAGTACAACTTTGATACGGGCATCAGTAAGCTATCCTGCCATGGGCTTATTCTGCTTCTGCCGCTACGAGACACAATTGCTAACGGATCTGCAATCATCGTCTGTGACAGTTGGCATGAACAAGCCCGTTTACCGCTTCCTGCTCGAGAAGAAATGGCGCTCAATGCGTAGACCCATACTCATGCAGCGTCTCACCCAGATGCATGTAATTCCCGACGTTCTGCCCAATGTTGACCCCCGTGTCGATGTCCAGCTGCGCTTCATGGGACGAGACGTTTCCCCGGGAGTGTTTGTGCGGTCAAAGGTCTCTGAGCGCCCGCCGACGCTCAAGATCATTCCCTTTCGCCAGGGCGAGAAACTTTATACTGTTGCCGTTGTGGATCCCGGTATATCATGCCCATAGTACCTATACCCACCCGTCTTGGGGGTGATGCCGGCCAGTTCTAATGGCTATTGGTGCTCCATAGATGTCCCCGACCTCGAAAAAGACCGCTTCCGCTACCGCTGCCATTGGATCGTGTACGCCCCTCCCCTTCATCTCCCCTCCGTCTATTCTAGCCCCCGCTAACCCGATCCCACCCTCCAACAGCTCCAACATTACCATCTCCCCCACACAAACGCAGGCCATTGGTACCAGCGCCAAGCCCTCCGACACTCTCGTACCCTATCTCCCCCCGCATGTACAAAAAGGCAGTCCCTACCACCGCTACGCCCTCTTCGTGTTTGAGCAGCCCGAAAACAAGCGTCTGGACGCCGGGGCCCTCGCCGGAAAGATTGACCGCGAGACCTTCAACCTGCGTGCGTTCCAGGGGATCCACGCGCTCAAGTCTATTGGCGCCTTTATGTGGCGTGGCCAGTGGGACGAAGACACAAAGGAGGTGATGCAGAGGAACGGGCTGCCCGGGTGGGATGTCATGCTCACGAGGGTGAAGGATACATAAGGTTTCTTCTTTTTTTATATGTTTGTGAATATAGTGAGTAAAAATAGCATTTATTTCCCCCCCCGTCCCTTTCTCCCCCCCCTTTATTTAAACGGGAGTGTGTATATAGACAGTATTTTTTGTAGAGAAATTTGGAGGGCTGGAGGCTTGATTTGGACTTTTTCTTATTAAGCTGGGCTAAGAGGGTGTGTGGGAAGTTGGCGCAAGTGGTATGGATATGTGGACCTGCAGTTGACGCTGATGCATGCTAGTATGGACTTGATTGTCTTCATGTAAAAAAAGAAAAGAGGGCTCTGTATAGAATTACGGCCCGGCTGCTCATTGACTCAAACTCAATGTTTTAGACACCGAGCTGATGTTTCCGACACCCGAATTCCAACCACGATAGTAAAATTACAACTTGATACTGCATCTCCATGTAACCTGCCGGCCTAGCAGCGGTATTCAAGTCCGCTATCTAACGCGTTCATACCCGCTAGTTTGACAGAGACAATTCCATCAAAGGTCGGTGGCTATATATTTTCCAGCCCCTCTTGAGACCAAAACTCCAGGGCACTCGGCCTAATAAATAATACTCAGACTTTAACAGTTTGTGGACTGGTTCGTGCTGGGGGGGCCCAGTGACCAAAGAGAGGGTAACCCAAGGAGGCGGTTACCCTGACGTCTGTTTGAATGTGGTGGCGAGCCAATGATCGATAGTGCATCTTTGGATAACAGGCCAATAAGGAATGGTCATGTGACTGAGTATTAATTACTACATGTAGTCTTGGTACTAACCAGCAGCTACGTGACTCTATGCTACAGTCGCAGGCGCCCTCGCCATCATTACAACTATGTAGTGATAAGAAATTACATCTAATAAACATACGTCCATCAGCCCGCTGACAGCCAAACTCATGTAGTCTACTAACACTTGTAACAGTGACCTCGCCCGAATAAAAGAAATATAATAGCACTCAGTCGAGCAGGGTCTATATCCCGGCCACTGTGATGCCAAGGTACTTCTTGAGCTGTCGTCGTCGAACAGCTATCGATATATCTGGCCCACCGTTGGTAGCATAACTCGTTCAGACCCGCCGCTTTCATGAAGAGTCAACGATGTCCATCACGTGATAACATACGAGACTCAGACACTCACAGTTCAACCTGTGATATCTCCCTGCGTCGCCGGGGATTCTTCCACCTCCTAATTGTCGAACTTCCATAAGGGAATCGGTTACTACTCAACCGTCACAGCCAGAGAGCTGTTCGTCAACCAAGCTGCCGCATTGTAATCACTGAAGATATCATCAGCAGCTGTTATCTCAGGTAAACTGTCAATACTCACGCCGCCTCTAAACGAGTCGTCATCCTCCGCTCCATGTTCCACATGTCCCATCGCATCTCCCTCATTTCCTCGCGTATCGCCCTCAGCTCTACTAGTATCATCGCACCGCCGTCTAAGGCGGGGACGTTCCGCATCCTACCCAGGCTTGTCGCCAGCTCGAGAGATAAACGGGCACGCCGTTCGTTGTTTCTTCCATCGCTTGAAAATCAAGCTGTTCCCGTCCTTGACCGGCCATGTCTGTGTTCATTATCGTCAACAAAGAAAGGGGGGATTAGGCGAGGCGTCAACCGGATGTACTCACCTTCTGTACCGCCTAGGGGATCCGGGTTGATTTTAGCGAAATCTCACTGTATACAGAGAGTTTCCGTTAGTCCCACAGTTTTGTGTGGTGAGCCACCGATTGCCACAAGTCCTGATAGACGAAGACATATACAAGGCTCTGGGATGAAGTGAGTGAACGGATCCTCACCGAGCCTTGTACCCTTCCGGTGGTGAGGGTTAGGTGTCGCAATGTGCCAGACACCACTTCCAATGTGCTGTGTGGCGTTCTGTTCACCTGGCTTTAAAATCCAATGAGAAAACAGAAGAACGAGGCGAGCATGTTTCTATTCAGAGGATGCAAGTTTACGAGCCTTAAATAGAACATAAAGTGATAATAACACCATAGCACAATCAGTAACAGACAGAGTGTCGATCAAACCATTAAACACCGTGTTTGTCCATTACACCTGGATGACACCTCCACAGTGCCAAAGGTTAGGTTCCCTGTGCCAGAACCACCTTATACTGTGACAGAGGATATCCCAGTCTTAATCGCTAATCTTTAAAGGCGCCTAAATTTATAGTATTCGATATAAACCAAACCCTAGAGCTCATCCAACTCGATATAGATATTGAGGAGCCCAAAAAATCGGGCGAGTGATGATATGTGATGCACGTTATTCTGCCTCCACATATAAAAACAGCAAGCTACAAATTTCCTCCTACTTATCAACTCATAGACCGAAGACGCCTTGTGCCTTTTCTGGAGGCCTTTAGATGTCTCTATGAGAAGACTGTGCTGCATAACAAGGCCCAGTAGGGGTCTAGTAAATGGCGGAGGCTTTACTTGTCTACGGCAATGAAGACAAAGCTACCTAGTGGAGCTCTTATCCGCGGGGTTTCTTAGCGGGTCGTTGCCAAAGAAAAAAGAAAAAGAAAATAGAAACCCTCCGATGCTCTGGAATCCTTTGCGCAAAGTCCCTATTACATCAATGTAGCTGCATAACTACATATATATGTACATACAAGTATATATCTATCCCTTGGACGGATGAAATCGGCTAATTCGCATCGTCCGTGCCAATCCTGTTAGCTGAACCTCAAGCTGAAGTCTCCGGTTAGTGAAGAGTGCGAGACCAGCTTATGTTCCGAAGAGAGCTTCAAGGTCTTTTTAATTCCCACCTCTTTGTAGTTTGTAATATAAAAGATGTATGGTTCCCTATGCTATACTCAAAGTACAGGTACATATCAAATCCACCCTCTTCTACATGCAACGCTTTCGGCTGGAGCATTGCTACAACACTATAATCATGACCAACTCTAATCAGTGGTCCGACCTTGAAATAGGCTACCCCTACCCCTAATTCGTGGTATTACACATGAAAATATTTCAAAGTTATTGGCCCTTAATTAAAGTCCCCAGATCAGGATCCCGAGATCGAGAACATATGACGCAGTCCGTTCCAAGCAAAAGCAGCTTTGTAAACAATACCATTTGGATAATGAAGGAGACAAGCCTGACGTAGAGAAAGTATATATTCTCTCTCGTTATTTTCCAGTCATATTTTTTGTTAAGAGTAACAGGTAAAAGAGCGGCTTCTTGGCCATATTTACTCCAACTTTTTCACACAAGAGGATCAAGCAGCGGATTCCTCCTCCCAGAGGGAGGTTACGGACGATGAGTATAGGGTTACCAATAATCTGGTAAGCCTTTAGTCAATTATAAAGTAAAACTAATAGATTTTGAGTTAATAGATGTAACAGCTGAACATACAGCGGTATCTTGCTATGTCAATGGCTAGAATTTACCAAATCTAGTATACGTACAGGATAGCAAGTAATCCCGTATATTGAGTTTCACTAATGCGTAGTGGGGTGCAACTGTATACCTCTAATTTTATTATCGTTTTTGTGCTCGTTTAATTTAATTATTGTACTGCACTGTGTATCAACTTGAATTTATATATTTTTGTTTGTATTTATCGCACATGCACATTATTGATGAGTGCGATCGTCAGTCTTGATCATTCCAGTGATAGACGCGGAACAATACTTATGTCGTAAAAAGGGATAACTACATACTCGTCTACCAGCATAAGAACCAGAAAATGCGGGTGACAAAGTCAAGGATTATTTGTACGTTCTGCCATACAAATAATCCCTTCGCATTTTCTGGTTCTTACCCTGGTAGACGAGTAGAAATAAAAAATAACGGCCTTATCACCCAGCGCGGGGTACCGTTTGCTACCCAAATTGTCCAATCGTCAATCTACCAGCGAAAGGGGCGTCTAAAGTTCTGCCATGACTGCCCGTTTGGCAGAAGATACACTCGTTTTGGCCGTTTGAGACGTCTGAGATGTCTAGGACGAGATATTTCGTTCGGGATGCCAAAACTAGTTTTAGGGCTGCGCGTAAGCAAACCAATTGGGACGTTTGGGCACCCGGCCCATATAGGGCGCCAGGGCGAGCTGGGACGACACCACACTTTTTGCTAATGTATGAAGTAACTTTTCAGGTATATTCAGTACTACATGTACTCGTCTACCAGGGTAAGAACCAGAAAATGCGAAAGGATTATTTGTATGGCAGAACGTACAAATAATCCTTGACTTTGTCACTCGCATTTTCTGGTTCTTATACGAGTATATAGTGGTAGGATAGACGGCAGGAAATTCTTTAGTCCATTGCAACTCCTTGCCTTTTCACCCTAGAGTGTGACGGCGGCTCTGAATAACAGTTGCCATGGTGTATGTACCTGATCAGCGTACGACCTATGATTGCCGATAATTTGTCCCAATCCGGTTAGCGTCGGATAATCCACCGGCTATCCTATGAATCTTCACAACGATCATAACCGAGCAGCTACTAGGCTCACGATTGATTTCCAAATAAATTTCCGTATCTGTTTTCCGTTGAATTTATAGCCGTTATATACTTGTTTTCGTTTTCTGGGATGTATTGTTCTTGCTTTTGTGGTATGATACTTAGTTGACCCCTCTCGCTCCCACACCATTCATAACATCCCCCCCCCCCTCCGTAAAGACATCAGGAATCAACTCATCCCATTTGCAAATATCTATTAGGTTGAATTTTCTGCTTGAGAGGCCGACCAATCAACAAAATTACCCAACTAAAACATTAATTTAAGGAATCAAGATGTCCAGTAAGTTCAGCCCTATTTGACGTCATATCATTGGCCTCCGATACTTTTTCGAGACAAAACTAACTAGTCGGTTGATAGACAAGCATTTCATCAATGACGCAGGAGACCTAGTCGCATCAGCTCTTCGATCAGTGCCCGTAACAAACCCAGCCCTAAAGTTAGACGAGGAAAACAAAATCGTTTACTCAAAGCATAACGCCGCTGACACCGTCGCTATCGTATCTGGCGGTGGTGCTGGTCATGAGCCCAGTTTTGTCAGGTATATCCCCTTCTATGCTCATTTGTGGGCGGTCATCTTGAAATATACAAGATGACTGCGGATGAGATACCCGAGAAGCTCTTACTAACACTTGGTCGAAACCTCTCAGCTTTGTAGGCAGTGGAATCCTCCGTGCTGCTGTCTCAGGGTCGATTTTCGCTAGCCCAAGCGTTAGACAGATCTACAATGCCATCATTCATCGCGTGAATCCTAACAGCGGGGTGTGTATGATTGTTATGAACTACACCGGCGATGTGCTCCATTTTGGGTTGGCGAGTGAAAAGGCCAAGGCATCTGGCCTAGAAGTAGAGATGGTAGTAGTCGGCGACGACGTCGGCGTCGGACGTGAAATCAATGGCAAAGTTGGCCGCAGAGGCATCGCTGGTACAGTGCTAGTCCATAAGATTGCTGGTGCACTGGCCGCCGCAAAGGGTAGCTTGAAGGAAGTTGCAGAGGTCGCAAGGTTAGTAAGTGCTAATTTGGTGAGCGTGGGGAGCTCGCTGGGACATGTGCACGTACCGGGCCATGGAACAGCAGAGAACGAGGCTGCATTGAAGGAAACGGATGTGGAGGTGGGGATGGGAATTCATAATGAACAGGGTTTCAAGAGGATCCCAATCCCACCACTTGAGGAGCTGGTGGATTTGCTATTAAAGCAACTACTGGATTCAAGTGATGAAGACCGCGGGTATCTCGAGGAAGTAGAGAAGAACAAGGGATGGGTCCTGCTAGTCAATAATTTGGGGGGTGTCAGTCCCTTAGAGATGGGCGCTGTTACCGCTGAAGTTGTTAAACAGCTTGGTATGCGCCCCTGGAAACGCCCCTTAAAACTAGCTAATAATTATAGATACTACCTATAGCATTGAGCCAAAAAGAGTGTTTAGTGGAACCTATATGACGAGTTTAAACGGGAATGGTTTCAGCATAAGTCTTCTGAGACTGGTTGATACTAGCCTCGGGAAAGGAAGGAGCATGCTAGAACTCTTAGATGCACCATGCGAGGCAATCGGATGGCCAATGATTGTCAAGCATGCAACATGGGAGAGCAAAGTTAAGGGTGGGGTGGCAGAGAAAATTTCAGATGACGAGAGTATTCCACCATCTAAGTTGAAGAGTTCGTAAAATCCGTTGTAATTCATATTTCGAGGCCTGAATGCTAACTATCGGGTAACTCGAGTTAGTGGATACGACTACTTTTTCGAATATACTGACAGCAGGGGTGAGGAAACTCATTGATGCTGAGCCCGAGATCACAAAGGCCGACGACATCGTAGGTGACGGTGATTGTGGGCTCGCGCTCAAGTCAGGTGCAGAGGCTGTCCTCAGGTTCATCAATTCTGGGAAGGTTGTCCCAGATGCAGTTGTCACTATTGCAAAGCTTGCAGAGATAGTGGAAGAACATATGGATGGTACCTCAGGAGCTATTTATTCGTATGTCTACCTATCCGTCGGTTTCTACCCAATCTAGTTAGTGCTTACAAAAATAGAATCTTTCTCAACTCCCTTGCGAAAGCACTCCGAGAAAGTGGGGAAGAGAATGCAACGCTCAAGACATGGGCGACTGCCGGGGTGGCTGCTCTTGTATCTCTGAGGAGATACACTCCTGCACAACCGGGCGATAGGACATTGGTGGATGCGCTACAGCCGTTTATTGTGGCACTGGCAGAGGATAAAGGGTTGGTTTCTGCAGCAAAGGCCGCAAGAGAAGGTGCGAACAGCACAAAGGGAATGAGACCACGTCTGGGAAGAAGTGTTTATGTTAATGAGATTGGCGACACTCTGGACCCCGGCGCTCTAGGAATTGCAGTTTTGGTTGAAGGATTCGCACAGGCCGAGTAAAGAGTTGACAAGTTTCTAAGCCTCGAGCCCTGGAAGTTGAGAGAACCTACATGTATGTACGCGTATGGGCACTGGATAAACTTTAAATCTAGCCTGTCACCTTTTAGTGTCAAAATATTTCAGTGTATGCATGCGCCACTTTAAGCCTCAATCCGCCCTGTAGAATTAAACGGGAGCAGAAACCCTAAGCTTGGTACGCTGGAAGCAAGTTGACATGTTGCATTAATTACAGTACCTGTAAGTCCTGAGAATTCTTGGTAGCAACGGGCTCAGGACTTAAATGAACGCGAAAGTACTTAGCTTACATGTATATATCCCGCATCAAATAAAACTTGATACATGATACCCTCCCACTTGCAAGCATGGGCCTTTACATGTATCTTTGATTTGTTTCAAGGAGGAACGAGCGCGTGCTTAAGTAATAGAATTTATTACTATTACTGGTTCGGTTCATCTATTAAAGGCTTGGCTAAGATTTCTCGCTAATCTCAGGCGATAGTTAATGGCTTATCTTGACGTTGCATGAAGCTAAGCCACAAGTGGGGTCATAAGCGAAGGCTCATCCTCCAATCTATTTGTCTTTCACCAACCAGGTTCATATCCCAACCATTACCACCCCAAAGAATATCTCATAATGTCGCAAGTACCACAAAACTTCAAGCCAGCCCTCCTGATTGTTGATTTGCAAGAAGATTTCTGTCCTCCTGTTCGTGCTCCCATCTGTTGCAGCTTTCCCGCATACTAATGTGACTATAGAACGGATCTCTTACAGTCCCGAACGGACGAGATATCGTACCAGCAGTGAACAACCTGCTTTCTCTCCCTTTTGCTATTAAAGTCGCCACAAGGGACTGGCATCCTCATGACCATGTATCTTTCGCTACCAACCATGCGGGCCCAGACAACATCCCGTACGTGTCAAAGACAACAATCACCCACCCTTCCGACCCATCGCGGACCTATGAGACTCTTCTATGGCCTCCTCACTGTATACAAGACACACCGGGGGCACAGTTGCTTCCTGAACTTGATGGGAGTAATATTGATGTTATCATCGACAAGGGGAAAGACCCTAGGCTAGAGATGTATTCGGCATTTACAGACCCATTCCATGAAGCTCCATTCACGCCTGAGTCTACAAGCGTGAGCACTTCGGAGCTGCCAACCCTTCTAAATGAGAATGGGATAACCCATGTCTACGTCGTAGGGCTAGCACAAGACTATTGTGTTTTGGCTACCGCAGTAGATTCAGCGAGGTTTGGGTATACTACATTGGTAGTGAAGGAGGCAACAATGGCAGTGGACCCTGTAAAGGGTTGGCAGGAGGCGGAACGCTGTATGATAGAGGCGGGAGTGAGAATTATTGGGATGGAAGGTAAGGAGGTAGCGTGGTTGAGAGAGCTCCCTACATAAATAGAAATACCACGGAGGAATTCACGAGTAGTAGGCCACGATTTGTAATCTTTCCTCTTCCACTTTCTATTATTTACCTGTCGCAGTTTGAATGTGGCTATTAATCAAATGACTAGAGGTTGGGGCGTTGATGGAGGGGTTTGCACTGGTGGAGATATAACAAGGGGAGCTGATGCAAACATATTCTATGTGATCTAAAAGTATAGGAATATCAATTCTGCTTTCTTAAAGCTAGCGTTTTCATCAGATAAGGTGATTGAAGTAGGTCTAAGTTCTAATGAGTTAGGGAGCTAAATTATGCCACAAAGTGATTTTTGTCGCGTTCAACCTACATTTTGTTGCCCTTGGAGCGCGTTGTCGTGAATTTGGAGCCTGAGGTTACAACAGGGGTTAATTCTATCACTAAAATCGACCCCTGCGGCGCGTTCAAGCCTATTACATTTTTCCATTTCCGGCCTTCCATTCCCCAAAGCCCCCTCACAGCACACTTTGCACTACGACGCACACATTCTCCTTCGGTTACATCAAACTTGACTTTCCCCCCCCCCCCCCCCCGATCCTTCCACACCACGATCCTCACGAAACCACCTGTCTATTCATCAAACCACAACCTCACTTCCTATCCCATCTCATCTTTACTCCATCATCCCCCTCAACACGCCAAGGCCTATTGCCGAACCCATTAATTCTGGTGCGCTGTGCGAACGGTGACCCTTCAGTTAGAGGATTCAGAGCCAGAAGGCCAACTGGGCGCCTATTCAATACATCGTGCCGTAACCGAGCACCTCACGGCTGAAGAAATCTGGTCTTCTTCAGCCATGACTACTCCACCTAGATCATCTGCGGGGGTTCAGGGTGAAAACCAACCGAGGTCTATGCGATGTACGCGTCTACTTATGATCGGTTTAACAAATATAAAACAGTCACAAACAAACGCTAACACAATAGTGATTTTCATAAATAGTGAAAGTAGCATACACATTCGACGATGAGAGCAAGTCAAATTGCCTAGCACGATATCCTCACCCTATTAGCACTAGGGCCATACAAATGGATAAGGACCTTCTTGTGGGTGCGGTAGAGTTCAAGACATGCATTTTGAGCATGATCTCGTCAAGGTTGGAACCAGTAAATGCAAGTTTGAACGCTCTTTCTTGCTAATCTTGAAAACTTCTTTCTCCTGGATAGTCCTGAACTAGTAGCCAATCTTAGCCAAGACTATTCTGTCTATGCTTATGATTACTCGGAGCAAGGAATACCTCTGGTTGGCTGTGGGTTACTTTCATGGGCAATGACAGCTGTCAACAATCCAAGTAATGGAACAGAGAACCCCGCCCCTGCCCGGCATGTCATTACTGGCCGAGTATCAAGTAATAACTTCGGGTTCTTCAGTGAGGACGAAGTAAAGGAAACATTGGAGGTTAAGTTTAAGCTCATGCCAGTACAGACGTTTACACAAGCCCAGTTTGTGCAGTCTGTACACACGTACAACGCTTTGTCAAAGGTTATACCAGGAGGGTTTGATGCTTCGGCCTGGACCAATTATTTGAATCAACATCCCAACATTCTAGCCCCGCCTACACATCCCTCATCGGCTTCTGAGCCATTGCAACCCCAGTCGAGGACTTTAGACAAAAGCATGCTTGCAGAGACGGAGAAGAATCGTTCAAAGAGGGGCACTCGTGATGGAAATGCAACATCCTCAGAGGAGAACGGAGAGCCTCCAAAGAAAAAGGTACGGAATTATGCAGGGAGGGCAAGGAAACCAAGTGGTGGATCTCGGAAGAAAGCAACTGCGGCCCTACCGCCTGCCCCTCTTTCTCCGATACCAGAGCTCTTTCCATCACCTGTGGAAACATTCAAGGAGCCGTTGGGTACTCCGCAAGATGCAGCACCTCAGCCAGCTGAAATACCCGCAGAGAGTATGGGGCGGCCTTCTTTATCGTTTAACGAAATTTTTTCTCCAGAGAATGAAAACTCTCCGGTCCCCCAAACTGTAAATTCCACTATCATGGCATCATCTCCTCCAATTGCACCAGAGGAAACCGCCGAAGAAATTAGCGCTGAGTTCTCGCCAGAGCCTCCAAGCCCTGCCCTACCACCGTTACCTCCTAACGAGGACCCTCAAAATATCTCACAAGAGTACCATCAAGACCTGGAATGTCTGTTTGATGATGCGAATTTTGAGGATATCAAGCCAGATGTCACAAATCTCGGGTCACCATCTGTCGAGCCCCAGGCGCCACCGGTCCCGCCAATAGATCAAGAAACTGCGTTATTAACAGCTCTAAAATTGCCCATCGCCAATAGGCTAAGTACATTGCCTGGTGACATGACTGAAACTGCAACACCCTCTCCTAGCACAGCCAACGAAGTCCCCAAACCTAAACCAAAGCCAAAACGGAAGTATCCTAAGAAGGCTAAATCAGTAGATCCCGGGAGTGTTAATTCGGACGCTGTAGCCTCTAGCGATATCGGAGAGGATGGAGGAAGGAAAATAAAACGGTCAAAGAGTGAGAAAGCTGCCCGTACAGCCGCTAATGTTAAGGAACGCATCCATGCTCAAATGCTTGCCGCGATAGAGCAAGGAAAGATGCCGAACTTTTGCATGAATTGTGGGGCTATTGAGACGCCAACTTGGCGAAAGGTTTCAGTGAAGGATGATAGCGAAGAGGCAGAGGTGGAAGGTGATGCTAAGGTGAAAAAGGACAAAGAGCTACTACTCTGTAATCCATGTGGTTTGTGGTATGGCTCTCATAAAACCATGAGGCCCCAGGATTATTGGGATGGAAAGAAGGAGGAACCTGCACCGAAAAGGCCGCGGCCAAAGAAGAAGAAGGCCCTGCCGACCCCTGCTGCGTCAAGTCAGGCTGTAACACAGCCTTCAGAGGTTTGCATAGAACCGATTGTTGTACCGGATGAGGATGAGGAGGAACTGCCAATGCTTCCCCCTCAATTACCTTTACAAAAGAGGCATTCCATGACGCCTAAAGGGAATAGGTCTATTAAAGGCAGCCATCCTGAATGGGAAGCAGCTTCAGTAGCTTCGAAGCGTGTTGTTCAATCCAGTCCAGCCAAGCGTGGACTCAGCGCGGACAGCCCCATAGATTTGGAGGCCGATGCAAATACACAATCTCCACGGCGACTTCTGTTTCCCGTTAAAGTAATCCCTAATTGTTCGTCTATTCGAAAAGCATTGAACCCTGGGAATGCCACTCACCCCAAAGGTTTAGGATCCGAATTTGAGAAGGAAAACCGTATTCCTGATGCCACTTCTTCAGGCGATGGGGATGAAAATCAGCGACTAGTCACGCCAGTCAAGAGAAGAGGTGTCTCCTTACAGCCCAGGACACCTCTGAGCTCGCCCATGAAGCCTGGAAAACTTGTTTCGCCGTCTCCATGGAATGCTGATATTTTTGCCTCTGGAGGAAAGATAAGGGCATGTGGTAGCCTTGTTCAAGCTACTCCTGAAGGGCAGCCCACCCAAACAACAGCCCCGGCCTCACTTTCTCCCACATCCCAACTTCTAGAAAAAATTATGTCGATGGCAGACCCCTCGACAATCCCTATAGACCTCGGAGGCAATTTACCAGACGACCTCCCCAGACTCTCTCCCATTGATACTACCAACAATTTCGACTTTGGTGACAATATGTTCGGAACAGATATGACTATGCCAAGTTCGCCGCCACCTTTGTTCAACCTTGGTGGCAACATAGACGATGAGGTGAATAGCTGGGGAGGGTTTCTACCATCTAGTCCAGAATTCAACGAAATGGACTACGGATTGGATATATTCGAAGATATTGGGGTTGCACCAGTGGAGGGCGAAAGTATGAAGAGCGAGAAGTGCAGCAGTGCTGGAACGACACCAGAAGAAGTGGCATTAACGGTAGATTTCTCAAGTTATATCGATGAGGCTACAAAGAATCTTGTGGCAGGAATCTGATCAGAGGTCCCATATATTTTATCGGCATTTTTTGTTTTTATTGTTAGGGTTTTGGGATATGAATAATGATTGTGATGTTTGAATGGGGAGATCAGGGCTTGTATCTTTTATTTCTTTTGTTTTTTTGGGGGTGGGGTTTCCGGAGCTTTATATCCTTTGATTTTTATCATCCTTTTTGTTTCCTACTGTCATAAACTTATTGGTATCGGAGTATTCCCTGGAAATGGGCACTTTTATTCATTTTTTATTCACTTGGCCCCCCATCTTTTTATATCTTTTATTCTACAATTGTTTACATGGCCGAGTTATACGGTTATTGGATTATCCCAGAAATATATAGGAGGCTTATGCCCTTAAATCTGTACATAGAATCAAATATCCCTATTGATCCTTTCAGATCTGCATTGCAGATATGCGAAATTGGAGTATGGTTTTAAACC
Organism: Morchella sp. 2015-shanyang; assembly: GCA_024713795.1. Taxonomy (NCBI): domain Eukaryota; kingdom Fungi; phylum Ascomycota; class Pezizomycetes; order Pezizales; family Morchellaceae; genus Morchella; species Morchella sp. 2015-shanyang. Next base: position 636,420 of record JAMGZB010000019.1, on the reverse strand, counting down.
ATCACGCAACGATCTTAGGATTATAGTGCGAAATGAAGCTAGACAGTACGAGACTTGATTAATCGACTAGCTATAGAGCTATAGACATGTATTATGTGTCAATATAACGCGACATACCATTGCTCGTGGTAACGAGCGATGTTCATATCGGACAGCGTTTCTAGGCACTTTGGACGACTTCTAGGCACTGAAGCAACCATATTCCAACATAAGTAAATACCAAGGCTAGGTAGCACCGGGTATTTACTTGCTAGTTACTTATGTACGTCCTTGAAGTTGACAAAAATCGTTAAGCCTGACTTCTGTTGGAAAAAACGGCCCAATTGAAACCATGGGGGAGCTAGATGAGGCACGAAATTAGTCCTACCTATAGGTACGCCCGAAAAAGTAAAAAAAAAATTAAAAAAAAATGTTAGTCCTCCAGGGGCGGGAACCAAACCCACCCCCATGCGCGGCTAGGGAACCTCTCCTCCACGACCACCCCATTTCCATCCCCCACAACCACTAGCCATAGCCTCTCAAAGCACAATACTGGGCCTGATTTGCATATTTGGAAAGGTTAGTTTAATCAGGCCCAAGCATCCCCAGGCAATTAACTCTTTATAACAGGTGCTCTTATACAGTTTCTTATTCCATGCTTACAGCAATAATTCCTTTAGGCCAATAGGACTATCGGGTCATGCAAGCGCCACACTTGCAATAACTCTACCAGACTCTATACCCTCATCCAACTACAAGAAGGGGTAGGAGTGAAGTGTTCGAATTTAGTACCTGTAACTGATGTATCAAACAACGTATAGGAACCAAACGCCACAGTAACAGACAAAAGCCCCAATCTCGGGCGAGGGCTACAGTCAAAATACGAGTCCGTGTACCGATAGTACGGCCCAAGAAAAATATCCCAGATCAAGTAGCTAGAAGGAAACCCAGGCAGGTCTTGAGAAAGTACCTAGCGCATTGTCCTAGGAAATGAGGCAAGTCATTAGAGTGATTTGGCCAACAACCTCTGAACCTAAATATTTAGTTCTTGGCGATAAAAACAGGGATTGGCCAAATCACTCTATTTAGGATGACATTGTCACTAAATCAAAGACATAATCACATTGTAAGTACGTACTGAACAACAGCCCGGTTAATCGGGAGTAGCAGCTATATCTAACCAGCGCTTCTACCTATGTACATGTACATGTAGGTTATCCCTCGATCGATAAACTGGCTGCGGCGCTAGTGTGATAGAGGAGGCTAGGCTACTTAGCTCGAGCAGTGACGTTCCCCAGAACGTTCTGCTCCCATGAAGCCAGGTTCTAGGCTTCCACATCGTGCAAGAATATCTCGGGCCGTTGCAACAGAGTATCCGATCAACCGACTGCGGTATACGCAGCAGCCGGTACTTACAAGAGCTGGGACAGCTAGGTGTTCCACTCCTTTCTTTCTTTTTTATGATTTACACCAGCTGCAGGGCTCAAGTGTACTGACGTAATTATCTATCCAGTGGGCATTGATTGGATGAAACTCGGCTCGAGAAATAGGGCCCACACGGCTAAAAGATGGAATACTGGCCCTCAAGGGCTGTTTTTGAAGTTTTAACTATAACGGGTTCTGTGACCCACCCGGCCCGGACCCGAGCCCTGGAACTCGGAATCGAAGTGTGGCCCCCCCTCTCTCTGCCTATAAGCCTAGGAGGTATCTCCGTATAGACGTCATGCAAATCCAACCCAAACCCAAGAAGAGACCAGCGCCCAGATAGGTAGCCAAGGACAATAGGTGGGGCTATTAACTCTTACTGGCAAAATTGATCCCATAGTAGACTTATCATCCTAGGTACCAGCCCTCACCCCTATGGGCTTTTACGTCTACTCTATAATACTAATCTAATCAGCCACCCCAGAACAAAAGCACGCAAACTCTTCGGAGTCCACGCGTGAGGGATCTGCTGAAACTCTAGCCTATCTATATACATGGGGTCGGACAAAGGAACAAAGACTATGTTTGTAGAATTGAAATTGAGGTATTCTTTATTTACCAAGCATATCCTATGCTTTGATGGATAGCGAAAATACATTACCCCCCGTATCTCAGCCTTCGCTCCTCATTGATCTTTGCGAATTTTGCCTTCATCTTTATAGGGCCAATTGGCTCCTCCTTCGGCTGCTTTGGCTCCTCCTTCGGTCTATGTCCCTCGAAGTATATTATATACTGAGTCCCAATCGCACCCTCGGGCGCCTTCCACTCTCTACCGTACGGCTCCGCCTCAGCCCTGATCTGGGAGGCCAGCTCCACCATCTTCCCTAATGGTTGCTTCGCCATTCCCTTTTTTATCCCCAGCACGACCTCGACCCTATTCCCCCTCTGCATAAACTCCACCATCTTCTTGATCTTATGTCCCAGATCGTTCTGTGCGGTCGCCCAAGAGATCTCCACCACCTTAACGATCTTACTCGGGTCTTTCGTCGTCAACTGCTTCTTCTTGTCCATCATGTACGACGCCTGCACCATCAGCTCCTTCGGCGTGAGCTTGCAGATTGGGTTCTCCGCTGTCTGGTTGATACACACAAGGTGATATATCTCGCGGTCGAATGACCCCAGTACTGTCTCGAGCGGCTGCACGCCCTTGAATTGTCCGTCGGCATCGATATAGTGGATCTGAGAATTGATCTTTAGGATGTCCTCGTCACGCGGGCAGCTGGCAAAGTCGACGAGTGTGCGGCGCGAGAAGGCGGTGGGCGGAAAACTGGCGTGGGGCGGCCGGAATGGGAGTGGTGGGGGTGGCCGCAGTGGATGTGGTATGGAGAGGAAGGACCGCCGGAAGAGATGTCGCACAGACATTTTGAGAGGGCGTGCGGGATTAATTCACTGCACGTAGTAAGTGACGAGCGAAAGTTGAAGTTGAGGTTGAGGTAGGGTAATGGGTGTGTAGAGCTCTTGGCGCTGAGGTAATTGTACATGTTGTGAGGTGGAAATGATCGGGGCGCTGCTTTCGAGATGCTCCTCGAACATAGATAATCTTGTTGTGAAATCAGGTTCACAAATTGTTGTATGGAAGCCCAGATTGTATAACTAGCAGGAAACATTAATTAGGGCTGTTTCCCGTCTTCTATAGCTGCATCCACTAAAAACTAACAGCTCTCCATAAGGAATTTATTCCCTTACCGATCCCATATATAAGCTGTCATGGAGCTCTTGGTGGTATACAATATTCATATCAATAGGATTCTTTGTCCTCCATTTGCAAGTTCAGTATTATAAACCGCACCCGCTGTTACGGACTCTAAGCTCTGGTTATCAAGGGTATCTAGCATCGTTTTCTAGAACCTAATAAAGAGTTAATGAGTAATATATACTAGCACCAACTCTATAGACACATATGCCTACATGTAGTTTCCTCTATTCTCTCTTTTTTCATAGGCCCGGTCATTAAATAATCAATGTTGGTCAGAGTAATTAAGTACTGTAAACACTAGGCTATGGCCAGTGAAGCTTAGAAAAGCAAAGACGGTCTATTAACATCCACTAGGCAAAAGATTTAAGCTTCATATGCCCCTTCAGGCATCAAATCATACCAGTAAATTTTCATTATCCCGGGGTATCCCGCTGATATCACAGAGTAGTAAGAAATAGACAAAACAAAGTCGTCCTCAGGCTTTACCACGAACCTTTTTTGTTGATAGCAAAGTGTTGTGGTACTATCAACTATCATAGAAGATCTCCCTGTACATATGGTTGACCTCCACCAGCGAGTCATAAACATTGAAGTCTAATATTGTTAGTCTAATTCACCACACAAACACCTATCACGTGATGGAGGAGTTACCAATGTTCGTCCCGAAATCCATCGAGCTCAGCACCTTCACCGTCAGGTCCTGCTGGATCTTTCCCACCAGCTCTGCCGCATGTCCGACCGCAAGATGACTATCCTATAACTCCCCACATCCCCAGTAAGCAACCTGCTATAGAGCAACCCAAACACACACACATGTATTCATACCCTATCGAGGTGGGCAACGATGGTACCATGGGAATCGATTGTGGCGGTGTCACCGCGCAGCTCGAGAACCTTTCCGACGATACGGACGACACGACCTTGGAAGCGCTCAAGAAGGGGGGCGTTGATTCGGGGGGCTTGTTCGCTCATTGTGTATGTATCTGATATGGGGGTTTTGTGATGGGGGAGGTGGTTAAGAGCTGGGTTGACGCGTTCTGGTGGTAGCGTGTAGAGTGGTTGTCGCGACGCGCAGAGCCGCATGGCCATCGTTCAAATAACTACACTTATGGAAAACGCCGCCCCTTGCTTGATCATCAACCAGGTTGGACAAAACGCATGTGTTGCACTTGTAAATACATCTTATACCAACCATACTGTGAGGGACTTCCCAACGACTTGGTTCCCAACAACACTAAGCCACGAAGCAAAGCCAACTAATGGGTGCAAATGAAGTAAAATTGTACTCTAATGAAGTATGAGCCCCATCACGTAACCCGATGAGGCGGCTAATAATATATACTGACTAAGCATATGTGTCTTTGTACAAAAAGGCCAGAAACCTGTTCCCTGGCACATAAAGTTTTGATTGTTATTTGGTCCTCACAAGCTATCACTCGCATTTCTAATCAGTAATACATGTAAGCAAGCTGCCCAAGGGTTAGAGCTCTTATCCAAGCTGACAATACCTATCAGATTAACGCCTCACCGTCACACCGCGCAGTTCAGGCCAATTGACTTAAAAAGCCATTCGTAACATAACATATATACACAAAATATTTACACTGTTTTCTTTTCTCTAGCCATGCTACCAGCCAACAGTCAACAGCAACATCCCGCACAACCAGTCTATATACTCCGAGGCCACTCGGCGCAAATACATGTCGTAGTCTTCACGAGAGATAACGAGAGGCTCATAACCGCCGACGCCGATGGCTGGGTCGTTGTGTGGAACGTTGGAACTCGTCGGCCTGTCGCGGTGTGGAAGGCACATGATGGTACGCTCATGAATGCCGTGGGGTGGGATGGGAAGATTATTACGTGAGTCCATATTGCCCCCTGATTCATTCTGAATATCAAATATTTCCGATTTCGTTACCATAGACGTAATGGTAGAAAGATTGCAACCGGGCGTAAAAAATAGTATTAACATCGATTCTCCAACCAATAAGACATGGAAGAGATAACAAGATCCTCGTATGGAAACTCGGCACCCCTGAGGATGAATCAGGGATGGATATAGCTCTCCCAGTTGATCCAGGCGCAGGGCATCGCAGGAGTCCGTGGCTATTGAGTGCACTGGATGTCAACGCGCTTAACTTTTGCGGCTTTGCCATGTGCGAGGAGCAGGCAGATGGGAACACCCCTCCGGAGGGATGGGCGAGGAACTTGATGGTTGCCGTGCCTAGTGCACTAAACTCTGATTCGGTAATAGCGGCCATTTCAAGATTTGTTGGTGGATAGTTTAGACTGATAGAGTTTAAAAAACGTAGGTTGATATCATGAGACTGCCAACGAAGGAGAGAGTCCATGCTGGTATTAGAACAGCGGAAGTTAAGACAGGTACGTTGATATTAGTTCGTGTTGTGCTAACACTGACTGTAAGCTAGGCATGGCTATGGGGCTTGAGCTGTTCTACTGCACAGACGTTCTTACTGTGGTTGCAGCATATGAGAGTGGCCATTCGGCAGTGTACAAGTTCAACTCGGGCTCATGGAGCACCATCTATCTTAACAAGTCGCACTCGCAACCTGGTAAGTATTCCCTCTAATTTTCTCTTCCTATAAAATAACCTTAGCTAAACTCAACCCCACTAGTTCTCTCTCTCCGCGTATCTCCTTTCCCCGACGCCGCGCCCTATTTCCTCACCTCCTCCGCCGACGCCACCATTGTTAAGCACCCGCTAAATCCTCTCACGCCCGACTCAGAACCCATAAAAACCGTAAATACGAAGCACTCGGGGCAGCAGTCCATCTGCATCCGTTCAGACGGCAAGCTCTTTGCAACTGCCGGATGGGACTCGAAGATTAGGGTGTATTCTACCAAGACTATGAAGGAGCTTGCAGTGCTGAAGTGGCATCAAGAAGGGTGTTATGCAGTTGCTTTTGGGGAGGTCCTGGAGCTGGATCAGGGGAGAGAGACGGATGCGTTGATCACGGTTGAGGAGAGACGGAGGGATAAGGTCAGAAATACGCATTGGGTTGCCGGAGGAGCGAAGGATGGGAAAGTTTCACTATGGGAGATTTATTAGATATATGTTCGAGGTTACTAGATTGATTTTTATAGATACATAGTTTGAAGCGTTCGGTATGTTGCTGTGGTTGGAATCCTATAAGGCTTGTCATCTAATGCGCCTCTAGCCCAGTATAGCTAGGGGTCAAGAGATTCTGCGTCCTGTTGTACTATTACTATGTACTTCGAACTTAAGTAATAAACAATGAATATATTCACATTCTACCACCTATAGGGTACCAGTGCTGTTCGATAACAGTCAGGGAGTATATACGTATCGATAATACTTGGTTTTAATTAAATTGAACGCATTGGAATGCGGGTTTATGATAATACTGATATGTTGCTGGCTATGCGGGGCTATTGGCACCTGTCACCTGCTGTAGTCTAATGGACGCTAGTAGTCTGCTACGAGCTAACGTCGTCTATAATAGCAGGCACGGAGAGCTGGCTTCTCGCAACTCTTGGTAGCCGTAACATCCAGTTTCTACCATGGCCATTGTGATAGCATACCCTGCCTCACCTCAACAGGCCAGACATAACCTTTTCACTGGCCGATGATACCGCGGAAGATTATATTTGCCTGCTACATAGTAACCACATACTACCTGCGCTTCGAGACCCAGCGAGTGATCGTTTATGACCACACCGGGTTTGTTTATATGCGCTACAAGGAAGCCGGGGGGGCGGTCTGATTTTCACATAGAAAGGTATAGAATACGGCCAATAAAGGGCGTAGCCACTCAGTAACGTGGCTATTGTCAGAAATGAGATCGATGCAGCAAATAATCAGGGTACGTAAAGTCATACACTCAGGCTCTTCGCTGGAAGGGGCACCAGTACCAGAAAAGTCTGAGAGCTAAAATACCATGATCACTCTAAGCAGTAAATATCACTCCATATTTTTTAACTACTCTAAGGCACCCTGTGCAGGGATGTTGGTAAAATGGCTAGTATTCATACAATGAACACTGCCCCCGGAATACATTCTTCAAACAATGCCTCCCTCATGCCCCCAGATTGGCTTGGTTTTGTGGTCTGAGGCTCCAAGTTAAACGTCAATCCAACCTAGATAAACGTGTTTGGGGGCTGGAAGCCTTCCAATGGATATTCTGAAGGTTCTCAAACTTGAAGCCTTGAAGATAAATTAGAGATCTTGCTAGAAAGGGCTCACAACCCTGTAGACACCCCCCTGGGAGGATCTACAGACCACATTTAAACGCCTACAAACCTTCGAAATATCCACGGGAAGGCCTCCACTATCAGGCCAAAAGACCTTTTGAGCTAAGGGTTTTCAGATCCAAGGCCAACGAGTTGTGACTTCTATGCCTAGGGGCTACCCACTTGGAGCATCTTTTTTCGTGGAATATAACTATATCCTTGGGATTTTGTGTATGTCTGGGACAATTATCCGAGCTCCTCGTATAGGAGGCCGTGATAAACTATTATCACTCTTAGAATAAACTTAAGGGTCATACGGGGTTACGTTTTAACCTCCTATCAGTCAATAAAGTCAATGAACATGCGCCGAATCCTTCTAGAAGTAAAAGCGTCAGACTAATTTGTAAACATCTACATATACCTCAACTGGAGGGTTGGATTCACTTATATATATAGGTCATAGGAAGGACCCCAAATCACGTTACAGGAAATATGTTTCGTTTCCCTGATAACCTTCTGGGAGATAATGGACTGCATGTAGCTCGTGTGTGCCCCCCTAAAGCGCATTGAAGAGCTTAAACCTTCATCCTAGCTAAGGCTAACTATATATATGTATATCAGAGCAATATTTATTTATTTATATTAGGGTGTCGGAAATTCGAAGGTGATGCATATTCGTTTATCAGCCACCGGAGTTAGGAGTACAGTACCAAAAAAGCGGGTGTATCTAGTACCTTATCTGTCAGAATACCATGACACTCCGGTATTGCTACAGCATTGCTATGGTATAATGGCCTAAATTCCGATTTAATTCGGAAGTTTTTCACGATACCGTATTGCTATGGTATCTATTACATCCCCTTTTTTGGTACTGTATTTAGGTTCTCTTTATGACCAGCTGCAGACCAGGAACTAAAAAATGAGTCTGTTATTAATCCTTTTCTAAGACCTTCACTGTGACTTGTTTTCGCAATATGGAAGTAATTTCTTCTTTACATATACGAAAAAATATTTGTATCCAAATATCTCTAGGAAAGTAGTAGAGAGGATATGTACTCAAAACTCCCGCCTAGAGAGCACTTTGTGTGGAGGTATTTAAGTTTGAGTGTACGCCAATCCACTGAAGTAGGTGTAAGTCAAAATGTGCGTCACTAAGTCTCTAAGGCCCTGGGTACGGCCGTGTGCGCTATAGCCATTTAATTCTAAAAGCTTTTATATATTCTCAAATTTTTGTAGCCAGAGGTTCATCGAAACAACCCTACAAGCTAGTGGTTGACGCTACCATAACACATGTCCTTGGCGGGTTGGTCGACCTACCAGCCATAACATGTACCACTACCAGTTGCGTGATGACCTGTGATTGAGGCACCCTTGCGCCACATTACAGAGATCCACCTTTCCAACACCCGCCAAAATCTGGTCTTCATAAATTCATAGACCAATCATTCGACGGTGAATCAGACAGTTTATTTCCAGATGATCCATCGCCCATCTGAAGATCACACATAGGGTTACACAATCAACCCTAACCCTATCTATACACGTAAGGTATTAAACTTCCTTCAATACACGTAATATATATATATATGAAACCCCAACGCATCATCAGAGTCATGATCAATATCCGCAATCATACAGAAGTCCGAATATCGGAGGATGGCCATTTTATCAGCAGACATCTTCAAGGTTCATTCTAGTCATTCGGATCTTGCTCTGTTTATGAACAAGACACTACCCTATATGATCGCCATAATAACAAACAGATTCCTGTCCATCAGCTCACCGGTATTGGTGGGGTGCTCGGTTGCTGTGATCCAAACTAATTATTCCGTAATTAATATCGCACCCGATGTCACAGCTGCAAGGTTAGGGCTCTGCTGCAACGACATTGTATGGTCTGTCAGTTACAATTAAAGTACCGTTGAGTCTCGAAATAAGAGCCTGGGTTTAATGCAAAAGAACAAAGCAATAGGTGGTGGCAAAACGTAAAGCAACCAATCAGATGGCTTAGATTTGACCCTTCGAACTTGGACTGTTCTTTTGTAACTTCTGCGCTGGTTTCAAAAAAAAAAAAAACTCAGAAACGTAACTTATATCATGACCTTGGGGGGGGCGTAAAGTAAACCTAGCTAGCCTGGTGACCCTCTCTGACTCTGGAGCAAATGATTTCGCCCCAGTACGTATTTGGGTTACGACACCCGCCTCCCCTCCAGTTTCACCATTCTGTAGTTAGCTGTATGTACAATGACTTCAGCATCCAGCATCCATACAACACTGCACTCGGACCTTCTCGAACCAGGTTCATGCTGTTATGTGACTCCCAAGAACATAGGCAGAAAAATAACACCTCCCCGCGGGACGGATTTATGTTCCGTCTTACTATATATCACAAATAGTAGTGTGCGCCCGATCGGGACATTCTAGTCTAGATATTGAGTGGATCTTGCCACTTCTGGGATCCCTGTAAATATACATATGCAGTCCTCCACTAGATCTTTCGATCTCAAAATTGTGGCTCAGGCATGTCCGCACCCTCCTTCCTTTCACCGTGGGAGTCCACCTAGTCCCGTTTGATGAATACCCCTTCTTTTGCCTTTATTTTCCCCGGTTTCGTTGAAAATCCTCTTGTAGGGATAAACGTGAGAGACTTTTAGGCACGGTACAGTGCAACCCCGATAGTGGCATATGGTCCGGAATGGAAATTACTATGCTACTATCGCGGATATGCTTGTGTCGAGAACAGATTTGCTTGTGCCAATTCGTTCGGGATTGGCCAACAACATGCTACTATCGAGAATGTGCTACTATCGAGTTCCGCTGTACTATGTTTCCAGAACCTTCACCTCCCCTTTCCCACCATAATTTGAAAAATTGGCTGTGCATACGAGATCAGTTACTATTAGCAGACATGATCTACATAGTTTAGCCAATCGTTAAGCAGATAATCTCTGGCTGGAGATAGCCAACCCCTTCGAGCCCTTGTGGTACTTCTCAAGCAAATAATAAAAATCAAGCTCCTTGATTTAGTCGCGTGGCTTTTGACTTATTAGCAAGGGAAGTAGGAAACTTGTATACTAGCGCATACATTTTGTTGATACCGTGAAGTGAACTTCCCGGGCAAGACAGCCTGTACAAGACCTACATTTTCTGGTCACTTCTGCAGGCAGGAAAATGTACCATGTTCACGACGGTATTCCAACAGAGCCCAGTACCCGTACTAGGCATATGAATGGCATATGCAGACGCATGTCTCCAGGCCGACTCCCGTCGAATTAAAGAATTAAATGCACTCATCTGATTATTGAAAGGGACCCACGTCGAGTATGTGTGAGTGTGTGTGTGGCTGCCGCATGTGAGGCGGTATGTAGTGCCAATTTCACACCGCGCGTTGTCAACAAGGAAGAGGAAAAGTAGGAAAAACAATTCTTGGAAAAAAAAACAGGTTTTTCTTCTTTCCTCCCGGGAAGAAGAAAGTGAGGGGCCTTGCTTGTAATTTCTGTTCCAGCCGGAGGAGGGAACAATTAGGCAAGAAGACCAGCCACATGGAACTAAAAAAGGGACCTCGCTCTGAGGGTTTGAAACAGGCTTGCAAGTACCAGTGTGACATGTGTCAGCATTTACTACTCCGCATGATCGAAAGGAGCTGAGCGTGACGGCATATGCGGTAGGGGTTCCTAGATAGGCCGTGAGGTGCAGATCGGTGGAAATTGCTGGAATCCTGTGATGTATTCACCGGCGTCGGGGGTTACTTGATCAGATGCTGTGTTCGTGGAGTTGGTGCTGCATGGTGATATCAAACACATAGATATCATGAAGCCACTTGATATCATTCTGCAGCCGTGATACTTTCCAGTCCTGGGCCATAGCAAGGAGTTTGAGTTGTGATAGGGTAATAACCTAGTATCGTAGGAATAGTTCGGGCCATCTTGTACCGGACCCATCCGTGTGTATTATTAGAAACTGTTGTTAATTTGATTCTTCCTTAGCAGAGGCCTCGATCTCAAATAGCAAAAAAAAAAAAAACATCTGAAGGGAATCGGGGGGGCTTTTAAGGATTGAATTCGACCACCATACATTAGGGAGTCTCTCTTTTTACCCCTTTGCACATGGTGACGGAACCAGTGTGTACCCGCAATTATGACATCCCCCCTCCTTTTTTTTTGGTAAACATGTGGCTCAAGCATAGTTCTTTTGGTGTAGGGGAGGGAGCATCTACTCCTAAAGCTGCAGTTATGTATGTGAGGTATGCTAAGACCGTTGTGTAATGCACGAACTGCATACTGCCTTGTGCAGCAGCATCTTGCAGTCTTAAAGGTTAATTAATTACTCCACGCGGGATTCAAACGTTCGGACTCCCCGTGCCAGCCTCAACAGCCCCCGTCCAACCATAGCCCACTATCATCTCTCGTGATAGTTACACGTAATAATTATGGCTAGGTGAATAAGAATGAGGGTTAGTCAAGGATATCATCCAACATAGGAATTTATGTACTCTAGGTATGATGTGTAATATGTGATTAATAGATGCCTCCACAGGGTCTGGTTGTGGGGGTTGATTCTGCAACGAATTTGATAGAAGCCCTTACTTTTCACAGAAATTACAATCTATATGCTTTATTCGCAAATTTTGCTCAAGTTCCTAATAATCATTTTGATGTTCCGCGTCGTTGCACCATACCATAGGTACCCCCATGAACAGTGCTATGCCAATTTGATGACCTAAACAATCGGTATCATATCTCCCATCCACAACCTACATGTAGCCCATCCACCTCAACCGACATAGCCCTGTCCACATCTACAATGAACAGGCTATTCCGCAAACCCCTTCTCGCCCGCCTGTTCTCCCATGAGATGTTTATGCAGCATTCCCGTATTGCTGTGCGTACCATCCAAGGCGTATTCTTCCTCCACCTTTTCTGGGAGCACTTCTACTGCGTTGGTGCCGCCCATGGACCATCAATGCTTCCGACCATAAACATCATGGGCGACTGGATTCTTACATCGATGCTCTACTCCCGAGGCCGGGGTGTAGAGGTTGGGGATTTGGTTAGTTATATTCACCCCGTTGACGGCCCCAGTTCGCATGTTGTCAAACGGATCATTGGCATGCCTGGAGACTTTGTCGTGGCGGATCCAGTGAATGCGCCGGGGGAGATGCTTCAGGTATGTTGTACCCTGGTGATTGCTACTTGGTGATAGAGTTGACATGTTAGGTTCCCGAGGGCCATTGCTGGACTACCGGTGATAATCATCTGTTTTCCAAAGACTCGAGAACTTATGGGCCGGTACCGCTGGCCTTAATCCGGGGCAAGGTTATTGCAAGGTGGTGGCCAAAGCCGAAATGGCTTGAGAATACCTTGAAGCCGGTGGAGGGATATTAGTTTCCTTAAGTCTTGAGCTTTGCGAATGCTAGAGCAAGATATGAATGTATTAGTTATTCATGTAACCGCCCTCTCGACCCCAAGGGATCTACGTAAACCGTTTCGACCGGCTATTAAACGAAAGATATGGCCTATATGCTATCTTACTAGTACGTCTTGGGAGCCCGACTAATCATGTCTATCCTCCCATTACCCCCAAGGACTAGATCAGCCCTACAATGTCTTGTGTCACCCCCTTCCTAACGACAATGTCTGATACCCAAGCAGGCCTCGGGTGTGGGAATTCCGACGCTCGCCGCGACTCTAGAATCAATTCAGTTCAAGCGAAACTGAGACTGAGGTTGCTCGGTTACAGCAAATACTAGGGTTCCGATACCTACACACATCATACGTACATGTAGTGAATTCCTGAATTGTAATCATTGACATAGACATACCTGTATGCATCAAGCGCTTATTCGCCACATCTTGTGATACTATGCCGCTGTGGGATGATGGCAATTGGCCAGCCAGCTGATGCGAAAAGGTCGCGTTGGAGATGGGGTTTCTGCTTTCCCACTGCTGTGCGACGTCCCCTAACCCTGCAACCCGTACAGATTTCGATACCGAAGACTTTAGATCAAGATCGCAGGGCAGCGCAGGAGAAGACGAAGCGATGTACATATATATATAGTAAAATTCTCACAGATCAAATTTCTATCTAGAATCTAGGACCCCTACGCGATCCGATAATGTTCTATTGACAGCGAACGTACTACATGTACCTAACTGGGCTTGGCAAATATACTACATGTATCCATCACGAAATAGCTCCACCGTGACAAACATCACTCGAATCACATGACCATGCGTGATACCAACATCACGCACCTCAAAACTCCAGAAACCTTACTTTAAATGTGGCTATTTTAGGTGGCACATTATTCATCCGATCCCTTGAGAGAAAAAGAACAAAAGGTAATACTCAGTGCGGCACAGCCACTCTATTGGTGGCTGTCGCTGCATTTATTATTTGGGTTATCCACTTATACTTAAGTACATGTACGTGTAACTACAAGTACATGATACTGAACGCCGTAACTGCGCCAGTAGATATATATAAAATGTATGTATGTATGTATATGTGTGCGCGTGTGCAACATCCGCGTATGTACGATAATAACCTCCCCTTACAATATTAGGGAAAGAAAGAAGATAGAATGGCAGAACACAAATACGAAAATAGCCAATACTAGTACGGGGTACTACAGCAACTGCTGAGGTAGAAGAATAAAAGGACGTGCAAGAATAAAGCAGAATAAAGTAGAAAAAAGTAAAGTAAAGTAGAAGAGTGAGAAGCAAAGAAAAAGTAACAAAATAAATGAGCCGGACAAAGTAAAATACGGGCTGAACATTCGCTTTTCTTATCAAAAATGACAAGAAGGTGGTTAAAAAAAAAAGACATGCTCAAGCACTTAACCTTCGCAGAAAGAAAAGGGCATGTATTTTTTCCTCTCATGACCCCCAATTACTTTTGGTGACCCTAAAAAGAAATAGATGAAAGAAAACCAATATCTACATACCCAATATGTTTTTAAAAGAAAAAAGCCATGAAACTCCGGAAAATCCGGGGTGAAAGTCCGTCGGTAAATAGAGGAGAAATTTAATAACCCTTTTGAAAATCCAAAAACGCCCCCAGACCCAATGTACTCCCATTACACGTTACGTCGTAAATTGTGTAAAACTACTCGAGAGACCCAGCCCTGCTAGACTCGCCAAACTCCTCACGGAAGGATATTTCCTCATCGAAATTGAATCCATCATCAAACATGCTGTCCCCATCGCCAAGCATGCTACCCTCGGTGTAGGTACCCTCAACTGGAGCGGAGGTATCTTGGGCGACGCCAACTGTCATGGTGTCCAATGAAGTTTGAGCGGCCTGCGCAACTTTGGCAGCTTCGTTCTCAAGGTATGTCTGGATCTGGGGACAGCCGCAGCCGGTGTGTTTCAAAAGCAGACCTTTGAGGTTGAGCATTTCATCCTTCAAGCCAGCGACCTGGTCTCTTAGGGATTTAGCTGTAGCCGCCGATACGCGGGCATCTTCTTCGAGCCTTTGCATCCAGACCTTTTTCTTTTGACGACACTTGCTGGCGGCAACGCGGTTACGTTCTAAGAACTTCCTACGCCTCTTATCATCGTCTACAAGATCTCCGGATGTAGTAGGAGTAGCAGCACTAGTTGCAACAGCGTTAGCCGCCTTCTTTGCTGCAGCTGTCTGCCTGCGGGTTGTTGCCACTATCCCCGGTCTGGCCGCTCCACGCTTTGCGCGGGTATTGGCGGGTTTTGGCTGAGGCGGGCTAAGAGCGGCTTCGAAAATCTCGGGGCTCATGGATACTCCAGAGGACGTAGAAACGGACCCAACGAAGCTGCTGGAATAACCATTCTCAGATGGCGGAGTCACCTGTCCATGCATATGTGGAGCATACACAATAGTATTGTCGGCGATCAATCCGTCCAAAGGCGAGTTGACCCCATCGGAATTTGGAGTTGCTTTCTGAGCTTGGTGAGTGTTCGTAGGAGCAGTCTGCGGAGGAGTATTGAAACAGGAGTCGTTATTGACCGAGAGAGGAGGAGTGGGCTGGGATGGGGGCGTAAAAAAGGCGTCGTTACTTAAATGTGACGGATATATGGTGCCCCAATTAGCTGATGGCGCATTAGGTACAGAGAACCTCCGGTCTGGTGTATACATCTGCTCGTTTTGGCTGATGTGGTAAAGGCCATGATCGGAGAACCGGCGGTCATTACCAATATTGAACGTGTGATTATCCATGGCGGGGCTTGGCAGGGTTGAATCCGGTCCTGAAGGGGTGGTAACTCCTGTCTTTCCTTTCTGGTATACAACTGTTGTTGGAGAAGGCGGTTCTGAATTTCCAGATGAAGTTGGGGCTTTATGTTTGTTCTCTGATGTCGAGGATTGAGCGGAGCTGGAAGGGGTGGAATCCGACGGTTGAAGGGATGAAAAGCACTGCTCGAACACGTTCAACTCTAAAAACGCCTGGCTAAAGAATCCTGGTGTATTTAGAGAAGTTGTTTGTGGCGGTTGTGATGGGATTGCTACAGCGCTCATTTTGACGGGATTTATATAGGATTTCAATTCCTAGGGCTCAAAAAAAAAAAACAGATATGCCTATCCTCTTTCCGTTGTGTGGCCTCTTAATAACCAGGGAGACACACCAAAATTTCTGTAGTTTCAAAGCTTCCGAAATAGTGGTTTCTGTAGTTTTGGCCTAATATAGTCGTTAAAGTAAAGAACGGTAGTATCGTCTGAGTTAGGTTCAATCAAGTAGCGTGGATATTGAATGCGTCAAGTCTTTGCTTTGGCTTCCGCGGGGGAATTCGATCGGGAGCCTAACGATAAAAACGAAGGTTTGCGGTATAAACCGAGGTCAGATGAAGGCCTCGCCTTTCTTACTCCTCAAACAGTATGACGAATATGGGGCTCCTCCCAGGAGATGTTTCTTGTAGCGTGGAGACAAAAAATTGAGATTATAGTTTTTTCTTGTAATATGAAAAATCTGGAGCTCCAGCACGTCGTAAAAAACGTGCCTTAGTGGAGATATGTATCAGGTGATGAGGGGGAGGTTGAATAGGACCGAATTTAGGGTTTGTGGTAGCAATGCCGAATTGACAAGGCGATGCCCCGAGGAATAGCTATATTCACGTGGATTTAGGTATAGCGTGCGGGGGAAATTGGGTGCGAAAGTGTGGGATTTGCTGGAACGATGGGGGATGACGATAGAAATTGAACGTACGCAAAGGGAGATGAGTCTTTGTTTGGCGTGAAGCTTGATTGAGGCGGAGAGAGACGAACCGTGGGAGAGAGGTTGGAGGAAACTTTCAAAATAGGATGCAGTGTGGGTGGAGGCTATGGACGTTATGTAGAAGCCACTGCCGTACATTACGCCCTCCCGCCTGTTCCAACCATGGACTTACTTGCTGGATCCTTTCCCTACAGGGTGCTAGCAACTGCAATAGTAGTACCGAAAGGTCTCAGAGGCCTAGGCCATTAATGCCCACGAATTTAAATCTCACCCTCGTCAATCTAGTACTTCTTACTATGCATTGGGAGGTAGCCGCGATCTACAACCCGCCAGTACGGGCAAGTTCATCATAACCAAAATTCTATGAGCTTACGTACGGTGATGCCATAGTTGATACCTCGCTAGAACTCGGCGAGTTTTAGTGGCACGCCGCGTAAAATCGATAGTGGTTTACCTACTTTACAAAATGGTATAAACGGCTGTTTGCGGGGGGGGGGGGTGGTGGGGGTGGGGGTTCTAACTTCTAGAGTTGGTACAGTAGCATCTAACAATTGGACCTAGGGGGGGGGGGGATGTTGATGGCAAAGGAAACATCTTCTCTCTCTCAATATGCAGTATTAGACTACCGTTGTGGTTGTGAACGGGGCACAATTCGAGCCACACCCTTCAGGGAATGATGGGGTTGACAGGTGAAAGGCACGGGAAAGAGTTCCGTCCAATCGTGGTTGCCATAACTCTCCATCCACATCCGGTCTTTCCATCGTCGATGAAATCGGATTTACTGATTTCCTGGGTGCATTCCTGTAGGCAAACAGCCACCACCCCTGTCCGCATCCAACCGCACATGGAACGCATTTGGTTGGTTGGAAATCTGTTGCCGCCGTTTTCCTCTTAGCTCGCTCCGACGATCGTTTCTAGTGACGAGGAGTTCGGAGGAAGGAACTCGGGCTTGATCTTAAAATTATAGCTCTCTCTACTTTTCTATCGGTGTCAGCCAGAACAAAACCCATTAATTACTCTACATATAATGTCCTCTATTCAGAACAAACAATCGATAGGGAAACATCAGACTCTGTGCTATGCATATGAGAGAGTATCTATCTGTTCGCCTAAATTTAGAGTGCGTACATGGTGTAGGCGGTCTAAAATCAAGCCAATCTATAACTGCCGAAAACAAAGCCAAGGTGTGATACTTTCAGTCCATATGCACGAACCAATCAAACGGCGTGCTTTGAATACATGTATAGCCATAGAACTGCACCGACCAACTGCTTATCTACATGTATACACAGAAAACTCCTTCCTAGGCCCCTAGGTACGGTATTGTATGTTAGGCCCTAGAGTACTACTCATGCTCTTGCCTCCTCGGTTTAAGGGCACCACCACATAACGCCGAGCGAGGCCTGCATGTTAGAGTACCACGCAATAAGATGTGGTTCGCTAGGGGCTCTCCTACTGGAGGCCAAATCGACGAGATGGTTTTTGGCCTCTTCAGATACGCGAAATCACCATGCATACTTTCCCCATCATCACGTACCGTAGGCAATAACCAACTTAAGCGGTAAGTAAAGTAATTTTATGTCTTTTATTATCTGCCAATGGTCTTAACCTGACTGACGTGCATAAAATCTGGAATTAAACCTGCTCTCCCTATCTCTTCTCTCGTGGAGCCATCGTATCGTATCGTGTCTGTGTCTGTCTCAAGGTGGACAGGGAATAATAAGTAGCCAGCAGGCAGCTGTGGCGGTGCTACTCCCACTCACTGTAGTCTGTCGTATTCCCAACAGAGCGTGTTTTATTTTCTTTTTTTCCCTACAGGCACACGAATAGTTAGTTAACCAACTAGGCTAGGGCAATTTTACCCGTGGTTGCTTCTCATCACCCAATCTAAAACCGCTAAGAAATGAGCAGAAATCAGCGGAACTCTGCTGGAAATTTTGGACCGCTCTGGCGGGCCTCCCGGGGGAAGGGCGCACCGGCACATAAAACGAGAAAGCCAACCGACATATCCGCGGCTAAAACTCGTGGCAGGATCGGCAAGCTCAAATGTGCTTTCTCACGATGGAGCCTCAAAATTATTGGATAGAGTAGAGCAGTTGGATACGGTACTCGGAGGAGTATATGTCCAGTGGGAATAAATAGCAAGGTCATGGCTGGGAAGTAATTGTCTCGGTATCTTTCTTTTCTGTCCTTGGTGGGAGGTGAACATGATGCTTATGGGGTAGAAGGTTGGGGACTTTGCATCTTAGGGCATCGGTATGTACGACCTTGGGGCTTCACCAACTAGTGCGCTGAGTGAACCAACCAGACCCGCGGAGCCATCGGAGCGAGTCAAACGTTTAACGACCCCAGTCAGAAAAAAAGGAATTTTGACACCTACACATCTTTGACGGTTACAAACCAGCCTGGGATTTTGGTCTGTGGGTGTGTATGTGCGCGTCTTTCAAGAGTTTGGTGGGCGGGCATCTTCCTAGAGGGTTTGCTTTGCTACTCAATGAAGGACCCCTTGAGATATTCTGCCTCTACCGACATGATACTTTCTGCTGCATACTCCAAACACGGCAATTCGCCTACTATTTAAAGTACTACGGTGTCAAGGGTAAGTGAGTAGAACGTAGCAACGCAAACCGCACCGCCGAGTTCTACTCACTTACCCTTCACACCGTAGTACAATGTCAGGGTACATGTATGTATCAGCTTTATCGTTATCAAAGTGCTGCTGATGGGATGGATACCTAGTGTAACGAATTATTTGCGGATTCCCAGGAATTCGAATCGATTCTAAATGCGAGGTTTTTTTTACCCTTCCTGGTTGCCGGTTATGGCTGCGTACAAGGCAATAGATCCGAAATCTATCAATTAATTAAGGCGCGGCGACGATCTCCAATTTGCAGCCACAAACATATACGACACACGCGCATACCTTACATACCAAGCTGTCACTTTTGAGCCTGTGGTCTTGCCATGAGTGTAGACCAAAAGGGTATCTGCATGTGCTGGGTGGGTGAAAGGGCCGGCCTACCTTAATACAAAATCCAACATGAGATCGAGATCCTATTGTCTCCGGCCCGCTGCTAATGTAAACGCAAATGCAGTTGCTGGATGGAAACAGCATATCGATACAATAGAAATCAGATAGTTTCGACTCCGAACTACTGTAAGGATTGAAATTCCTAGCCTGGGCGGGGATAAACTCTAGGGAGGTAGTTTGAGATTTTCTGAGGCTGATTGTGGTTGGCAATCCCTGCTGCCCAGTTTTCTGTCGAAGCACCTTGGCACAAACCCTTGGAACGGGATCTCCCGTCATATGATAACTTAGAGGTCTAAATAAGGTTTGGCGCCCTGAATCATTGATTTTGCGGAGTATGCCGGCGTAGAAATTCGAACCCGAGGGTGTACAGCCAAAACAGACTATTCGCATTCCACAGTTCTCCGCCGGATAGCCCGTTACAGCACCTCTATGCCCGCCCACCACCAGTATCCTAGTACCAAGCCCTCGGGAGCAACAACATCTTGCAGGTAAGTGACTCGAACTCTGATCCGTCTCAACTCTGCTAACCGGTTGGCGTCTGGCTGTCAATCCTAACCCCACCCGCATTCCCCGCCCCGCGTTTTCCCCGTAAGTGGCTTTTAGAAAGACGCAACCTTTGAGACAGTGGGATGAAACGAAAGATCTCTGTGGCTTGAAAGGTTGTAGATCTTCTCCCTCCCCCTGACGTATGCCAACACGTACATGCCTTAAGGGTCCCCATCCAGATTTTTAAGTAGGAAATCTATCTACGCTCACGTCAACGGTGGGTCCAGTTTCAGTCGCCCAGGGGAAAGTCAAGTTCAAAAATTCTAGCTATGATATCATTACAAGTATAATCTGCAAAGTCTAAAGCTTCATCTTTGCGCATCCAACTTATTTTCCCCGCCCACTCCACTGAGATTACCGAAGCAGGCCCACCTCGCCTATAAACTGGGCGGACCGTGGTTCATCATATTTCGTATTTCTAGAAGAGATACGATTCATGAAATGTCACTCGCACTTTCCAAGTCTGATGCGGGCAATAACCAAACAATGATGGAAAGCCTGTGCACGTATAGCTAGCCACAAAGGGTTATATGTCCCCTAAAAAAGAGCCATGAGCCAGGATAATCAAATTCTAGACCCTAGACCCTTTGCACAACAGAGCCGGAGTCTTTCTTTTTGGTGCTAGGAACTGACCTAGCTCTGCACTTGACATAGATTGGGAAACATAAAGGCGATATTGGACCTACCCTACCTCTACCTTTTATAGAATCATTGAATAGAGATATTCCTTTCGTGATCATTCCTTTCATTGGGATAAAATTCAAATGTACCTTTTTTAAAGTCCTCACAAATCTAGCAAGGTTGTTGGCCTTTTTGGGTTCTCACCAGAAAGCTGGATGACATTGGTCAGTGCAAATAGTATTTGGCTCTCCAGACCAACAAGAATCCCTATAATAACAAGTTTTAGGATGGAGGGAGGTGTGCTGTAGACTTTCCTGTTCCCCTGGGGCTTGTCTTACAACTGCGGTACTCTTGATTACAGCACTTGCCCATCCACCGCGGCCATGGCTGGGTGGACATCCGCCGGCAATGACGCTACCCTACCACCCCATAAGCGCGGAAAAACAAGGCTGCGTGTGATCTGCAATTTAGTTAGTCGGAGTGAACATGTATGTTCCATTTCCGGAGCCCCAATAGTTAGGTAGTGGTACACAAATCTTGTTTGAATTTTTATCTCCGAATGACACCAGGGATCGAGAAGGCGAGTAACAGGGTATATCGATTAATTAGCGAAGGATCGACCCCCTGCGTCGATGAGGAGACTCTCTGGGAGTTCTGACGTGCGCCCTGCGGGCACTTACGATTAGCGATTGGCTCAACGTCGCTATAGCTAGAACTGGAAATGACTTTAGGTACGGTGACATTTGTCTACATGTAGTATCACCAAGGCACATGTCATATATACCAAATATAGAAATAACAATAGCCGACTATAGGTGATAATATTTCAAACAGGGAATTTCCACAAAATGAACTTTGATACTAAGATAGCGAATCTATACTTACTACACCGGATTCTAACCGGTCAGGTCTCGACTTGCTGGGCGATAGTGTAGCCGTGAGTACATGTAGTTGGGCTTTAATTCTACATGTATGTTCAAGGGCCAGGCCTATCCAGTTATATACAAGACACATATAGATCACGTAGAAGTAACGAATTTTGGGGTCAATGTCCAGATATTCACCAAAGTGTTACCTTACATGTAAGTGTATGCTCGAGATGAAAATAAGAATATTATTGGCTATATACTTTATATCAATGAACTTAACCACATATATTCAACCAGGGATTGTTAGCACTTTAAGGTAGCATGTAAAGTACCAAGATTTCAAAGGTAAGTGTAGAACGAGGTGCCTATTTGCCCGCATTAAAACAGGAAAATAGCAGCATAAGCCACACCGCCAAGTTCTGCTCAAAAACTGTAATACATGTAAGTAGAGATATACATAGGGCTAGTAGATGCACTTATCATGCAGCTAGCTCGCTTAGTGGTGCTATGTATGTGGTTAAACTTGGTCTCTTGATGTTCACCGTAGCGCGGGCGGTATTGGGAACGGGCGTAGGCCGGGCTTAGGCTTAAGACCATATATCCCCTGCTTCTGAGGGATTGAGTTAGAGTTCAGGTCGGAAGGGAATATCAACTACTACATGTAGTTGCTACACATAGCGCAGTAATATTACCGAGAGACATTTCTATGCTTGTGTTGGTCGAGAACGAATTTACCCCATATGTGGCCATACGGCCATGGATAAATACCGACTCCTTGGGACCCAGGGATTGACAAACGTCGACGCCAACGCGAGCGATGTGCTACTATCGAGGATATGCTATTATCGGGACCCCATCATCTAGAGTAGATGCCGTGTTAACGTTACCCTTAATGTATGTGCATCTGATCGATTCCTGTTCCGGCGCATGCAGGTATATTGCGGAAACACTAACCCATATATATATATGATGGTATTGTATCCTGGCGATGCCGAGATCGGAACATATTAAGGTATGTGACCAGGATTGCAGATATCTCCCATGGCACCTACAGGTCGCTGCCATTCTCAGATCTCGGCATATGCATACTATCACTGCACTGAACGGCTTGGGTAATTCATATATATACAGCACGCATATATAGATATAAACAGCCAGGGCGGGCATCTAGGTACGTTGCGAGCTTAACATAGAGATGTTAGGAGTGAGCTAGTTGGTGCCGGTACTGGTGTCCCCGCAGCTGGAATGGGTTCATTTGATAGCAATTAACTGTGGGATCACCGATACAGGATAATCCGGAGGTCTCCAACACAAAGCAACCCTAACCCTGGTGGATTGTTGTTAATCCTTTAACTACATGTATTTAGAATTTTGGGTGTGGGTAAGCTTCATTACGTGCGCGAGGCGCATAGTGAGGATCTTGGTTCATGCCGGCTTGTAGCTGGAGGGCTCTAGTAGTGGATCGAGCAGATAATGTAACCTGGATTAGGCATAGGCTCGAGCTCGGAATTCAACCATGATACCTATAATTCTAGAGGGTCGATCGACTATTCAGACCCAAAGGTCAAATATATATATATAGGTGACATGTACCCCCACTGTGTTTTATGTCATCTATTCCTACCTCAGCTGCAGCCTCCCAATGAAAGTAATATTTGATCTACCCTAACAAGAACTTTTACAGACAACAACCCTCTGTAACGCCCAACCGCCGGAGAACAGCTGATATAAACAACACATACCCACTACTAGTTTGCGCTGGTGGCTTGATCATGAGAAAGAAATGGTTTGGGCCCCAATGATCCCGGGAGCCAATGATCGACCTCACATGGGTACAACTGATGACTGCATACAGTACCAGAGACACAAAAAAGACACGTTACACTGCAGCAGTTGAGCACAAGCAAACCCGCCTGCGGTTGGTCTGTATTGTGGTAACTAATTATTCAACGGTCTAGTTACTAGAGACAGTACATTGTGTATAAAGTATAGAAATAGGAACCTATAGCTGTGTTCATGACGTTTCCTTCTATGAAAGAATTTTGGTATTTGGGGCTGGTCAGTGGAAATACTGTTGGGGTATTGTATGGGGTGGCTGTAAATGGGAAAGGCGATTGTATAGTGGCATCATTAACATTGACTCTTTGTGAAAGCATTTAGAATATTGGTTTGGGGGGGGGGGGGGTACTAAGGAGAAATATGCTGCCGCCTGATAGCAGGCAAGAAAAGACGGAAAGATCTTAGATATGGGGTAGAACATACTATGAAAAGAAAAGCCATTAAGTAAAACTAAAAGGGAAAGTAAATCAAAAGTTAAAGAGAAAGGGGGAAGACAGAAAGCCCTAAAGCATATACATGAATCAATGCCCATGATCAAAAAAAGAAAGAAGGGATAAGAAATCTAAAAAGAGCGAGAGAAAAAGATCTAAAATAAATAGGAAAAAACGATGTAAAAACTTCACAACCACCCACCCTCCTTCAAACCTCTGAGTTTCTCTTTCTCGGCCAGCAGACTACCCCCTTCACAATACCCACCAACCTATTCCTCATATCCTGCCCCCATTGCTGCCCTCCTGTAGGAGACTCTCCCCTCGCAGGAGATTCTTTAGATCCCCTAAGAGGAGGTCTCCCTCTCGCAGTAGGCCCTCCCCTCGGAGGGGACCCGCCAGCCCTCGAAGCGCTTCTCTGCACTTCCTGCTTATCGTAGCAAATATCACCAGCAGCAATACAAGCACCATCACTGACCTTCGGACACCCATCAAAAATCTTTGGTCTCTTCACTGGGGGCGGCCATCCCCTGATAGTGTTATACCCTGGCTTCACGGGCGTCTCATACAACGCACCCATACGGTAACGCTTGACAGTGACGAGAACTGGCGGCCCGTCCTCGGGCACTTCCCTTCTTGGGCCATAGCGCACGCGCCTCTCGATAGATGCCCACTGCTTCATGTATTGACAGATCTCGTTATTATCGGTGCCATCATGGATGGGGCCGGCGGGGTGCCAACCATAGATCTCGCTGAAGATTCCACGTTTGATGTTTGGTGGTGGGGTGGTGGGGGGTTCGGGGGGAGTTTGGGACGAGGCGCTGGCGATATTGGTACTACCTGAAATTGCGGGACGGGGAGGGTTTGTGATAATCCGTTCAGTGTTCCTGGGGCGTAGGTTCATCTGGGTCCGGCGAGTATATCGGCGTTGAGGACGCCTAGAGGGACCGGCCGCTGCATTTCCGGTGTTGGTAGACATGGAAGGTTTTGGATTTTCTTTCTTCTTTTATAAGAGACTTCTGGGGAAAGAGATATGGATGCAGCAATTGGTTTGTGATGTTGATGGATGATATTAGCGCCGTAAAAGCTGATGTATTTTTTTTATGTTCAGCGGAGATTGGGGACGTGCTCGGAGCTTGGAGGGGTAGCTTTATACTTAAGCCCCCACACACATGAGTAAGAGACATATCACTCATCAGTAATCACCCGCATGTTCCTATTAAAAGGGCCCCACTAAGAGGCGGTACGCAGCCGAAAGACTCAGGGCTAGGTGTGTACTTCCACGGGCATAATTCACCGTTAAATTTGCCAGTTGAATTTGATGGGCTGCCTTGCGCTAACTCCAAGATTTCGAGCCAGCGACCACATAATGAGATCACCACGTTTTTTTTTGTTTAATTCATTGAGATCACCACAATTCCCCGCCTTCACCTAGTCCAAGCAGCTAGAATATATAACAAACGAGAAACATATCGTTTAACAAAGAGATCTTTACTCTTAAGTTATCCGAGTGATATATCATGATTCACATTCTACGTGACAAGTCACTCCATCGAGCCAACACCCGTTCCACAAGACAAATAGTATTTCCGTTTCTTTTCTAGAATATGCCAACAGGGAAAAGTGAACGGACTTGCAAGATTTAATGAACCAATCCCGGCACATGTAAATTATCTCCAGTTTGATCATTGACATTGACATCAACAGGGTTGTCGTGTTACATAATCCCGGGAACAGGTTGAAATCTAGGGCTTGTACCCCCCGCTCTTGGAGTATAACACTCTCTGTTCTCAAGTTTATACCTTACTTTCACTATCTGCCGCATTGGCGGTAAATCAAAACAGATTATCACGTAACAATGGTATGATTCTGCGAGCCAAAGATTAAGGGATTTCCCAGCCGGACGCTGAAATGAGCCCGCTTTCCACAACATTGTTAGCGGACAGGTTCGGCCCCTCCCAGAGACTAATTACTGATCCCAACCCTAGCCCATATTGCCTTCAGGTGTGCACTCGTGTTGCTGATCCTGTGCACATTCGTGAATTGGTTATATTCCCCCTTCTCCATTTCAGGCCCACAGTCAGGTTCGTAGGATAGAGTATGCATGCTCCCTCCCTTTTCGGCTTCTGCCCGTAAGGTACTGGTTGCGGTTCTTTATCCCTGATCATTTTGTGATTTATGATACCACACACTACATGCGTTGCGGGGGTGAGGGAGTTATTGAAGTGTGAAATAAAGTAGACCTACATGTAGTATCATGATCAGTATAGAATATAAGCTCTTACCAGCTACATAGTGGGTCGTATCTATAAGTCTGCTTGGGTAGGTACTAGATGAATCCATATATCAGCATTGCTTCCACCCTCATTTACAAAAAATTCCCAAGTGTGCAAATGATACCGGCTGTAAACCCTATTGTTTGGTAGGACATTGGCTAGAAACGCGTATACCAGATAGAACATTTTTGGATGGACTTTCATACTGCTAGCTTTAATTTGAAAGCTTCTTGTGATCTCAGGATGGTAGCCGCAGCTACATGTAGTTGATACAAGATTGCATTGCACAAGTGGTCACTGCATCTGTAGTTATTGCCAAGTACATATAACTTAACACTGGATCTATACTTACATGTAGAGAGAACGCTCATTACTGTAGGTACATTACATGTACGTTGACTCTCCCCCTATCGCTAATCAAGTTTATCTGCATTTATATTTAGCGCGGCTTTCAGGCTTCAGCATCTGGTTTTTGTGCCGAGCTATGATTGTGTCACTCACCTGTAAGCCCTGAATTCCCTCGCAATGAATGCCTATAGCCCCGTTTACAATTACTCCGTTGTTAATTGACACAAAGCCTCGGCTTATTTCTTCGAAGAGTAGACTGCCTGCAGTTCCAGAGTTACGCTGATTCCAGACGTCACTATCATGACTAAGACATTGTTTCCGCATTCGGCTTGGCGCCGTTTCGATTTCAGAAATTTCAACGATTGAAGATCGCGTCCTCTCCCCATCTACATCTTCACCCCACTCTGTGTATATCGCCCACAATGGCTTCCTGGAAAGCCTCCTTTGCTCCTCTATTTCGGAGCGCCGCAAGGCTCACCGAAAGCCTTACAGCAAGCAATGCCGCATTCTCATGCAAACCCCTACTCAAATCTCCATCATTGAAATATAATCCCTCTAACCCGATATCGACTTCGATCCGTCGGATGGCAACTTACAAGCGTGAGAAGCCTCACGTCAACATTGGTAGGTCCATTTTCCTTTCGATTTTTCAAAAAGAAAAAAAAAGGAAAAAAAGATCAAGTCATTGACTTTTTCTACAGGTACCATTGGGCACGTCGATCACGGAAAGGTCCGTTTCACTCATAAGAGTTGCCCCGCAATTTGTTTTACACCCGGGAATATTGATGGTTCTAACATGAAGATACACAATACAGACCACTTTGACCGCTGCCATCACAAAGACTCTCGCTGCCAAGGGACAGGCAAACTTCCATGACTATGCTTCCATCGATAAGGCTCCCGAAGAACGTGCCCGTGGTATCACTATCTCGGCCGCCCACATTGAATATGAAACTGATAACCGCCACTACTCCCACGTCGACTGCCCTGGACACGCTGATTACATTAAGAACATGATTACTGGTGCCGCCTCTATGGATGGTGCTATTATTGTTGTTGCTGCTTCCGATGGTCAAATGTTAGTATATTCCCCTTCCTTTCACCCGGGCCCATATATACTACCACATAAATTATGATATACTAACAAAAAAAAACCCACTTAGGCCCCAAACCCGTGAACA
This sequence comes from Morchella sp. 2015-shanyang, assembly GCA_024713795.1. Taxonomy (NCBI): domain Eukaryota; kingdom Fungi; phylum Ascomycota; class Pezizomycetes; order Pezizales; family Morchellaceae; genus Morchella; species Morchella sp. 2015-shanyang. The sequence goes on along the minus strand of JAMGZB010000019.1, from coordinate 608,725 downwards.
TCTTCTCCTCGCCCGTCAGGTCGGTGTCCAGAGAATCGTCGTCTTCGTCAACAAAGTCGATGCCCTCGAGGACCCTGAGATGTTGGAACTCGTCGAAATGGAAATGCGTGAACTCTTGTCCAGCTATGGCTTTGACGGTGATGAAACACCAATTGTCATGGGGTCTGCTCTCTGTGCTCTTGAAGGCCGCCGCCCTGAAATTGGTGAACAGAAGATTCAGGAGCTCCTCCAGGCTGTTGATGACTACATTCCTACCCCGACACGTGACCTTGACCAGCCTTTCTTGATGCCTGTTGAAGGTACAAAATAAACCCCCCGTTTCAGAAACTCTCCTGTATAAGCACTGCTAACTTTACCCCCACAGACGTTTTCTCCATTGCCGGACGTGGTACTGTCGCCACCGGACGTGTTGAGCGTGGAATGCTGAAGAAGGGAGACGAAGTCGAACTCGTCGGTTTCGAGACTAACCCCATCAAGACCATCGTCACCGGCCTCGAGACTTTCAAGAAGGAATTGGACTCCGCCCAGGCTGGTGACAACGCCGGTCTCCTCCTCCGTGGTGTCAAGCGTGAGCAGATCCGCCGTGGAATGGTTGTCGTCAAGCCTGGTACCACAAAGGCAAAGAAGAAGTTCCTGGCCTCCCTCTACGTCCTCACCAAGGAGGAGGGTGGTCGCCACACTGGATTCCACGGAAACTACCGCCCGCAGATGTTCTTGAGAACTTCCGATATCGCTGTTACTATCGACTTCCCAGAGGGAGAGAGCCAGGACAAGATGGTTATGCCCGGTGACAACACTGAGGTCAGATGTGAACTCCACAAGCCCATGGCTTTGGACCCTGGTCAACGCTTTAACCTTCGTGAGGGTGGAAGGTGAGTTTTATAACCCCCCCCCCCCCAACTTTTGATATATATATACCCCCAATAGTTACTAACCTAACAACAGGACCGTCGCTACTGGTCTCATTACCCGGATTTTGGACTAAGCTGCGGAGAGCATAGGTGAAGCAAAAAGAGGAATTTGTATATTTAGAATCTGTGTTAGTTTAAACAAAAAAAACGAAACCAGGAATCAACGGGTCGCCCCTGTCCTTTTTTTGACCCATATATACTTGAACACTCCATTCCATTCCATTGGCTTGGTTTTTGTAGGTACTTGTGGGGAGGAGGAGGTGGAGGTGAGGTAGTGGAGGGTGGTGGTGGTGATTGATCCAGCTGCTGGTTGTATGTATTTTTTTGTCCTTTCATTCAGTGTATAAATACAATCGTTGTCCATTCAATACATCTGAAGCGCATTGCTACATGTATTTACTTACCAGCCTAATCCCATCCCCACCACACCTACCCTATAAACCACAAACCCGTTCCCATGTAGTATACCATGCGCTAGTTAATTAATCATTAGCAATCACATGACCTCACCCACCCGCCGCCATTAACCAACTCCCCCGAAGAAACTACATGTACATGTAGGTACATGTATATACTTGTTTGAAGGGAAATCGGATATGAAGTATCTACTCTATTACAAATGTACATATGTAGGTAAGTATATAATTGCCGGCCCTAAACTAAAATGTAAAAAACATCGAGGCGCAACCTACTACAGCCATAATTGTGTAGAGTTGATAGTGATAGAGAAAATAAAGCTTAAGAAAATGGGGAATCAAAAAAAGATAAAATAAAAATGAAGCAAAATAAACAAAATAAAACCTTGACGCCTGTGAGAAATAATCCCGGATTTCTTTTTCCTTTTTTCTTTCTTCGTGCCTTTTTTCCTTCTATCCGGAAGGGGGGGGGGTGCCTTTGGGCTGTGGGGGGTTTGGGGTGGTCTATAAATATTAAGATGCATTTTTGATCCCTCGATCATTCAACCTCCAGCATCACAATATACCTAAAACCCCGAATTAGCACTACACCCTCTCGCAAAAGCTTCTGAAAAACTAGGAAAGGGAAAGGAAAAAACTCACCCTTTATTTTCCACCACCCCTCTACTCCTAATGACCGCCGTATATTTGATGACCCACAACGGCTTCACCTTCTCCCCCTTCTCCACCAACCCAAACTCCCTGAGAAGGCCCTCCAGCGTCTCTGCCGGCAATATGTCCGTGCAGTCGTTATGCGTCAGCAACTCGATTCCGTTCTGCTTCGCATAGAGGATGAGAGGGCGGGGGACGACGCAGCAGTCGCGCACGTTGATCTGGTCGACGCCAGGACGGATGACTGTGTGCGGGAGTAGCTGCGACAGCCGCGTGGTACCAAACTCGGACAGACCGATGCGCGAGATAGTACCGGAGGCGTGCAGCTTCTCGAGGCTGCGGTAGGTGTGGACCCAGTCGAGCACGTCTGAGGGAGGGGAGACGTCTTCATCTTCGGCGTCGAAGGAGATGGAGGGAAAGGAGACGATTAGTAGGCCTATATTGGTGATTCCGAGGGTGGAGGAAACGAGGCGGACGGCGTCGTGCGTGTGTTGAGAGCGGAGGCTGGGGGAGACGTTGGGGAGGTAGAATAGTTTTACTGTTTATTTGTCCGGCGCATTAGCACCCACCTATCTGATCCATTTGTTCATTCGTTTTTTTCATTGCTACTCCCCTTCCCTGGCCTCCTTCTGCTCTCCTTCGCCTTATCCCCGGGGGTAAACTTACCGGTAACATCATATTCCTCCCTGTCCTCTACCAGCACCTCCGGCTCGCTATTATTCGGTAACGGGATGTGCATAACGCCATCCTCGTCCACGCTCGTCCACTCCTCCACTTTCAGCCCGCCGGCGGCGGCGGTGGCGGTGGTGGTGGTGCCATTCCCATTCGGCGCATCGGGGGAGGCAGAGGCAGAGGCTGCTTTGAACTTTTCGCGCAGAGAGTTTACGAGCTCAGTGTTTGAGCCACCAGGCGTGGGACGGCGGATCACTTCAGCGCCGGCTGCCATGATGTTGCCAGTTGAGATGATGCATTTTTTCGGCATTTTTTCTTCCTCTTCTTTTTGCTATGTGCTGTGTGGGGGATGGGTGGAGAAGTGTGGGGTGAGTCACTAGTTGAGTAGGCTGGTAGGAAGGTTTAGGTTTATATATGGTAGATATAGTAGATATATGTGTAGTCGTTCGAGCGTCTCTGGGGGAGGGGGGGGGTCAATTGGAGGTAGGCAAGCGAGTAACGAGTAATAATAGTTGGGGAAGGGGGGAAGGGAAGGTGAAGTGGGGGGAGGAGAAGAGAAAGGGAAAGGAAATTGGTGATAGATATTTATTTCTGACAGGACAGATAGACACACACACACACAAAAACGCAGACGCACGCACGTCACTTGATTCTGGAATGGTAATATCATGTAATTCCAGACATTGACACCGCCCTTACATCCATCCGCATCCGCACCTATCCTATCCGCATCCAATCTCATCCCATCTCATCCTACTGTAAAGTAGGTACGGCACAGTCATAATGATATTTCAAACCGAATTATCTTTGATTACTTATCTCTTGAGTCGGTCCCCAGATAAAGCCATAATAGTAGAGGAAAAAAAATCATCCAAGTTATGGGATGATGATGAACAATCGTAAGCACCTATTTGTAATCCGGCATCGAACGTTGCCCCGTTATTTGACACAATCTCGGGAAGACAATGTTTTATCTACCCGCATGCATATTGATGATGGGCAAGGGTTCACTTAATCCTGCAGTTGCAATTGATTGTTCAATGTGCAGTGCTGTGCAGCAGGCAGCAGCACAGTCTTTGTTACTTCACTTACCCCACCAGAAAGAAGAAAAGAAGACCCTTGGTAGTTAGGTACCTACTCTACAGGGTACCTACATAGAGTATGTACCGGGTGCCTAGCCCCACCACACCAAAGGCTGACATATCAACTCACTCTTATCTGCCGAGGCCCTGCATCCAGCCGCAGATCGATCTGATAAGATCTTGCGGGTAACGTCAACCTCTCAGGTTGTCAGTGATCTCTCTCACTCGAAGCTCTCTCTCTCTCACCAACAATATCAACAATGGCCATCAGGTAAGACCTACACACCACATACTCCCCCCCAATCTCAATCTTAGAATATCGTATCTAAAAGCTATGGTATAGATACATTATCCTCCTATCCCGCCAGGGCAAAGTGGTGAGTCCTAATCCAGTCCCCATCAGCGGGGTATATAGCTCCTACAAGAGCTACAAGCTAAACCCCCTCCCCCCAACAACAGCGCCTCTGCAAATGGTTCACCACACTCTCGCCAAAAGAGAAGGCCAAGATCACTAAAGAGATCTCCGCGCTCGTCCTTGCCCGTCGTACCCGCATGTGCAACTTCCTCGAATACAAAGGTCCCACCCTTCCCATCCCCCCCCCCCCCAAACACACACTAACACCCCACAGACTCAAAGGTGGTCTACCGGCGCTACGCCTCCCTCTTCTTCATCGCCGGCATCGACGCGACAGACAACGAACTCATCACGCTAGAGATCGTCCACCGCTACGTCGAGCAGATGGACAAGTACTACGGCAACGTGTGCGAGCTGGACATCATCTTCAATTTCCAAAAGGCGTACTTTATCCTCGACGAGCTCTTGATCGCCGGTGAGCTCCAGGAGAGCTCAAAGAAGAACGTGCTCAGGTGTATCTCACAGGAGGATGCGTTGGAGGATATGGAGGTGAGTTTTATCGTCTTGGATGGGTAGATGGGTGCTGGGTGCTGATGGGTATGCGTATATAGTTGTCATAGACGCCGGAAGCGTATGGCGGACGGGGCCGTTCAGTGTCGGTCGTCCGGGCGGGCAGGCCGCGGAGCGCTAAATTGCGGGAGAGAGGCGCTCGTCAGAGACAAATAGAGGTGGATGGAACGGCCGGTTATGATAACGTGCGTACGTGGTTGCGGTAGATGTGATTAATGCGACATGCGGTAAGAATGTTGTTTTTGAGTTTCTGTTCTGGCGTGTACCTAGAGTCCCCCCCCCCCATTTATAATTTCCTACTTTGTTCTCATACGGTGTGACAATTGCATACATACATACATATGTAGTGCGGAGTTTTCGGAACGGTGGAGTGAAGTAAAGCAAACTGTTCTGGTAGAGAATGTAAGGGGAGGTGTGCACCCCAATATACATGTAGATACACACGTGAGGATTTTAATCCTGAGAGGGTTAGTCTGTATAACCCAAGCGGGGGTCACAGTGGAGAACACCCATAACCCATCCACACCATACTCCCCCTCCGTCCCGCAACTCCGCCCTGGCCACCAAGCCAGCTTACCCGGGCGCAAGCCAAAGCCCCAACCACCCGCTACCTTATTCCATAGCCGTGTCGCTAATGAACACCAACCAAAACCCAAACCACGCTGCTTCACAAGCCATCACTCGGAAATACGACTTTCCGCCGTTCAAGCCTGAGCACCCCACAAACCACCTCCCCCACGACCCAACACAACTCTCAACCTATCTACCCCCCCCCCCCTCCCTTCCCCCAGATCTTCATTTGTAAATACATGCATGTGAATGGCCGTCTTCGAGTGACATCCCGTGAAGGGAGGGTTTTGTTGCTCTAGTGGAGGGGCTTGGTCTGAGTTGTTAATTCTCTGGTCTATAAATGCATGTTCTGCTTGAGGGTGCTGGTGGGTAGAAAGGGCTTGGAACGGTGGTGTGCCCTCGTCTTGCGTTGCTCGCCGCCCTTGTCCGCCGGCCTATGGATGGGCTTAGCCTGCCGAGTAACCTGCGGGGCCCATGTACGACGTATCTGACAACTTCCCTACTGACTTGGGGGTTTGGTCAGGTTATTGGTGACAGGGGGCGAATACTTGGCTACATGACTAAGGGGACAGATGGGAGGTAAAGTGGAGTTTCAGAAGACCATGGTCGAGGTGGGATTGAACTTTTTGTTGTTCTTGGCTGTGGTATGGAGGGGCTGTCGTTTGGTTACACTTCAACCTGGGGTATAGTTTTGCGGTGGGCGGCGGGGCGGACGGGGGTGGCGGACCAGTGCGTACGTGGGTGATATTGCAGCACCGGGTTGACAACCTATGGGTACATGTATGTATGTATATGTCTAGTATTATCTAGGTGACGCTGTGTAGTGCAGATGGGTTGGTCTAGGAAACGGTTCCAAAATCGCTACCGGATCTATAGATAGACATTTGTATTATTTCCATCATTTTAAGACGACAAGACAGTGCTCTCTCCCCCCCCCCCTTCGGTGTTGTGTTGTAAAATCTCTTGTCGGCGGGCGCGCTAAATGTGAGTTGTGGGAAGTTTCCACCAGAAGGCCGGTGGCCGAGTGGATATAGCACTTGGATTGCCGGTCTAAACACCGTGTGTTTGGCCCCGGCAACAGAAGGTCCTGGGCTCAAACCGGGGGTGGAGAACGTCTCTGGGTGATTCAAACGTGATCCCAGCTGAGTCAGTTACTTTTGTCCCGCTGGCGCACTGGGGATAGTGGGCCTTTTTAGTTCTTATTAGAGTGTGTTCGACACACTCATATTTTCAAATTTTGAGTTCAAATCTCGAGCTCTTGGCGGGCTATCCACACCAAAAACCAGTCGCCAAGAACTAAATATCTGGACCCAGAAGTTGTTGGCCAATACGCCCTATTGTGCTGTGGTTTACTTACTTACTCCTAGGCGCAGATACTGCCAAAGATTTCTATAAAGGCAGCTGCTGCGAGTGTATTCTCATTATAAGGGATAACAGTTGGTCCTTTTATTTGTGTGCTTAATTAGTATATAATTATAAGGAATATAATCTCGCTATAATGGTATCCCCCCCGGGGTGACCTTCATAGAAAGCCTTTGCGGTGGATGCCAAGCGACGTGACCTATTCGCCGTACATATATACATATGTAGGTTCCCCATCTTACAGAGACTTTCGGCCAATACCTTCCTCTCGGGGGCTCGCCGCTTCCTTATTACATACATATTAAGTCTAGGGGCCAGGATTAAAATGCTCCCATCCATCCATGGACGTGGAGAAAGTTCCGTCGGATATTTATCCAGCGTGACAATACTTATTGATCAACCCGTGAGCCCGCCGCCTGCAGATAGATGGAGAGAGGGTGGGGGGGGGGGGGAAGCTACATGTATATTATCATAGTGATCCAAAGTTAGTAAGTGGCCTGCCCTGAACAGGCCCCATGGACAGCTGAGTATCCCTGGCTTCTGCTCCGTGAACTCGGATGAACTACCCCCTGCCAGCCACCCCCCCTCAGGAACCTTCTACCTATTGCTATTTTTGTTTTCTGAGATTTCCTACATGAGTATGTATCTGATTAACCGAAGGTTCCTCCCTTCTATTGCATGCAATTACATGTACCTACATACACGTACCTACATGATGTATGTGTGCATGTATTTGGTGGTAATATTAAAGAGGCGGGCGGGTTGGTTGGGGGGGGGGGGAAGTTCAGAGATTACCCAGGATTAAGGGGCCGCCAAGGAGCCGCTTACCTACCCCTATCCACCTCTGGGCTCCCCCACCCCCCCCCCCTTACACTACCCCGTGTATTCTACGCTGTAAGGTGGTGGTGGGTGCATAACCCGTCTCAAATGGGCCCGGGGAGGTCGGAGATTTTGTAAGCTTAGACATTAATTACTGTGAGGTTGATAATTTGATAAATTTAAAGGTTTTAAAACGAAACCAAACTAGAAGATTAAGAGCGTATATATTATATTGACCAGACAGAATTACATGAGGTATTTGACTATTCCCACGTCCGCCGGCGGCCAGTCAGTCAATCAGTCGCACTAATTCGTAAATCTCCTCCACACTAAAATAATCCCCGGGCCGTTCCGTCATATGACATGAAGCCTAATTGATCAGGGTTAGGGTTTTTGTCCGCCTAGCTCAACCTCATCCCTAAATTCGCTGCTGGAGCTCAACCTCAAGAACAAGCTTCAAGCTTTCGATATTTTCCAATACTCTTCAAAGAAATAAAAAAAATAAAATGCCCAACTCAGTCTTCCCCCCTGAGGATAAGAATGCTTATCCCAGTCCTCAGGGCCATACCGATACTGATCATGAAGACTTACTTGCCCACCTGACCGCCCTCCGCACCGAAGCCTCAAAGGACGGCGACGTAGTGTTTGTGCTCCCCAATAAAACCAGGGTCTGGGCCCACTCGCCGCTTTTCTACGTAGCAGCCGGCGGGAAGCTCCCTGCCGCATTTGGCACCCCCCAGCGTCTCGATTGCAGCACGGACAGCGTGGAGACGGCCAGAAATGACTCGGGTGCTGAGGTGGCGGTGCTGCACATCTCTGAGGAGAGCCGGCCGAGCTTTGAGGATTTGATGGACCGTTGCTACTCCGAAGAGAGCTTGAAGGGACTGTGGGAAGCCATGGCATACGGCTCTGTTGATCCTAAGGGAAATGGGCTTGATGCGGGTGTCCCATTAACCTCAACGCTGCCGGCAGAGCTGTTACCGGACTTTGAGATACATCTTAAGGCGCCGGGGAACCGGCCTTCGTTCTGCGCGGTGAGGGTGCATAGGTTCCTACTTGCGAGAAGGGTCCCGTATTATGAGACTTTTTTTAACTCAAAGTTTGGCGACGCAGCTGGGGCCACTTCGACGGTCTATACGGAGGATTTCACGCCGTTTGCGCTCTGGGTTGTTGCGGGGTTTGTCTACAGACAGAATCTAAAGACAATGTTTGCCGGCTCCTATCCGGGGTTTGCAGAGTATACTACTCTTCCCCGAAACCCAAACATTATGGTTCAGTGCTGTGCAAGTTATGCTCCTGATCGGCCGCTCCCTAGTACTGAGATCGCAGATAAACTAGTAGAAGTGGTCAGGGCCGCTTCCTACCTCCGGTGTGTCAGCCTGGAAAAATATGCGCACTTTGTCCTCTATGAGCTAGGGCACTGGCTCCGGTGCTCCGGGAGGGGATGCGTTGTTTTCGTTCCGCACATTCTTAACGTCGTGGGCAAGAGCGATGATGTCACGGACCGGAGAATTATAGCTAAAGGTATTGACCTACTCGCACAGCACCGGAACATTGCTCCGATGTGGAAGCGACCTCTTTTGAAATGTTCACCTTCAATACTTGAGCTTTTGATCACAGAAGTTCAAGAGGACATCGAAAGGGAGGGCCAAGAGCGACGGGCTATCCCACTCTTTGTAAAGCTTTCCAATCTAAAGCGCCACACCCTGTCGTCCAAAAACGCCAAAGATTGGGACACAAGGCTGCTGGTACCGTTGATGGACCACACGATGGAGGTCATAGCAAGAATATTCGACAATCCGGAAGTCACAAGCTGTATGAAAAATCTCCTCGACACTTTCAATCTGTCTAGGCCCGTCGCAGAAGAGATACTTAATAGAATTGTATCCAACAAAACCCTCAGGGATGTGAATTGCAGGCAGATATTTGTGGGTCTTATGGAGCTCTCGAAGGCGTGCAGTGAGAACGCGCTTGAGGTCCGACAGGCCAAGAAGGATTGCATTACTTGGTTTGGGCGAAAGTGGGTGACACTTACTTTTAGCCCGGCTATAAGGGCCCCGCGGAGGAATTCAACAAAGGCAAGAAGTTCGCCGCTGGAAGAGGCGGTATTCAAAGACAGAGACCCGGATGCGCAAGAGGACCAAACCGAGCCACCACGCACGCCTACATCTACCCATTGGAGAGGGTCGCCTCTTGCATCACCAGAGAGCGGGAGGGGAAAGAGGCTATCAATAGATACAAGTGAAGATGGGAACTTTTTCTCATCCTGGAGCGAGCGTGAACTCAGGGAACTGGCTAGCGTGATCCCGGCCTCCATTGCCGACTTGGTGGCCAAGAGCCCTCAGAGCCCTTCGATCGACGACAGGTATAAACCAGTGAGAACACCTCGAGGTAGTTCCAGTCCGAGGCGTGGGGTGGCCCGTGGAAGAGGAGGCCATAGTAGAGGCTCGGCATCCGTTTCTAGGATAAGCCTAAGTAGGGCAGAGGTGAGATCAAACAGGGGACAGCAGTAAACGCTCCAGAATGCCGATTGTGGCGAATATAACTAGAGATTTGTAAAGTTTCTTTTTTTTGCTTTCTTGACTGGGCTCTTGGTTATAGAGGGTTATTCATGAAGGTTCGTGCAGAAACCGAAAGTGCTTGTAATCGAGAAATTCATTGAACAACTTAGCGGTATAGAGGACTTTATTATAGGACGATTTCATATGTCAAACCGTGTAAGTGTATTCCCTAAAAAAAAGAAAAAAAAAAGAAAAAAAATCGACCATCAAAAACAACGCTGAACACACTTCTGTGCTCACTCCTCGCCTTTTAGTGCCCCAATACCCCAGGGGGTCCACAGGCCTATTCGGGCTGGGCTTGGGCGTAAAGTAGGCCCCGAGCCGGCCCGGCTTAAGAAAGAAAGCCGGGCTCGAGCTTCAGTTTAAACCGACTGGAGGCCCTCCGCAGTATATGCAATGGCAAACTCTCACGGTCTCTGTACATGGAGGATGCTTGGGGAGATTCTAGAAGAGGAGCACCATGGGCTGTATAGGCCCAGAGGATTTAGGACGTCAATGATGCATCTGCATAGCCCGCTTGGTCAAAGCTCGAGCCCATGAGATCCTGGGGTTGCCAGCCCGAGCTTAAAGCTCAATCCAGCTCAACGCTTACTCGAAGACTAATGGCGATGGTTGTATATAGCCGATCTGCCAATATTTGTGGCTCCTAGGTAGGTTTGACCAAGGGGAAATATTGAAAAAAGCTTTTCTGGAACAAAATCAGTATTCAGCTGTCCAACGCAGAATTACTTATATACTATCTGTGGAATGACTTTCCTTGGGATATAAGATACTTGTACTCATGGTACCTGAGAACATTAGTATCTCTTGTGAGTAGTTGATGGATGTGTTCCTGTTTTCTGATGTCTCTTGGCACAAGCTCCTGAAGTATCTTTTTTTATATGGCACTGAGTCCTTTCAGGGTTAGGTGATGAAATGGCTCGAATATTAACTGTCACTAGCCCGAAACTTTAAGGCAGACGGCACGCAGTCAGTCAGCCTAGTGGAGCTAGGCTCAGAGTGATAACAGCCGTTGGTCAGAATGACAGCATCAAGGAATAAAAACAAATAAAGTTCTCGTGAGCTCTCGTCTCTCTTTTTTTGCTTCCTTTAGCATACTCACAGCTCATTTTCGGCGGTCAGAATCCTTTTTCGCTACTCGGATTCTCACACGATGAGCTCGTCTTCGGATGTTGCGAACGAACGAGACTCTGAAAGAATTGAACGCCCCAGCCTCCCCATTCACTATGCAGCACACCCTTGTTTGTTATCGTAGGCGATGATATCAATAGCCAACTGCGCCGCGTATCGTCTGAATCACCGCCGTAGATATCTTTGCGGAAGCTAGTGTAAGTGCTCCGTTATACCGACAATACATATTTGCTTTTGTAAATAGGGTCTAGATCTCTCGAGTCGAGCTGATTCCTTTAGTGCGTCTCAGGGTCTTCATGCGACTTCGATGTCTTCATGCAACTTCAATGTTCATCGAAGCTTCTCTTGAATGTATGGGGTGGTTTTTTTCTTTTCCCATGTAAAGTGAGGGGTCAAGTGTTTCGGAGGCCTGTTCTTTCGCAACAAGGAGGAAAAGTTCGTCGTCTAGGCACCCGGTGAGCGGCATTAGGATTTTTTTTTTTTTTTTTTTTCCCTCCTGATATCGGGTTGAGAATGCCAAAGAAGTATATCAATCATTGATGTGATGTTTTTTTTTGCCTCCGAAAGAGGGTATTTATTTACACTCTTGATGTCAGCCTGAGTGATCATGACCTTGTAGGGCAGCTGCTAGTGACCGAGTGATCGATCGCGAGAACTGTCGAAATCTACCTCCCGTTGTCTCACTTGATTTTTTACCGAGGACTCCACTTCTGCAATGTCGTTTTGGACCAGCCAGGAGGCGATCGACAACTATAAAGTTGCTAAGCTAGGTAGAACTGAAGGAACTGTTGGCATAAGGGGAACGAAATATATTGTTTACAGGGTATACATATGTTTTGACTGCTAAACCGACCTTTCCCTGGCTGACATTAATGCGGGTCAGATATCGTGCAACACAAACGCAATATTATTTCAGCCGCTTATCAGCCGGGAAGGAAAATATAATTATGGCACAGCATCCCGCTCATTACTTCTCCACGGCGGATAATATTGGAGAGAAACACAACAAACATTTAGGGACCCAATTTACTTTTATTCTAATACGAGATATTTGATGCGCTGTAACTATTTATTAGGGGCTGGGATCGGGTCCAAATATGATGATATATGTCATTTTTGTAAAGGTTGTTGCAATTGAGGATGGTGTTGATCATGATGGATCGATACTTGCAGTTGGTATCACGGATTAGTTGCAACATAGCAACATTCATCCAATAACGTCAATGATAGATGTCACATCTCATTTGTAGAAAAAACCCGAACCAGATATTTGTTGATATTGAAAGTCCAGGACGCGAAAATATTTACGACGCTGAAAAAAATTTTCGAACGCCTCCGGCCAGTTTCCTTCCGGGGCCGGCCCCGGCCCAATGTCCGCGCCTCATCCTGTTTACTTCATCTCGCTCAAAATCGACCTAAATTTAGATGGAAGGGATTGGGGATTGATATTCTACATACATACATGTACCTACTCCCACTCTATGTGTAATGGGTACGCGGTCACGTGCTACCGTGCGTGACAAGGCTACACGCGACTTGGCTTGATTTTCAATAACCCGGCAGCCATGCCGCGCGTTATCATAGGGTGGCAATAAGTAAAAATTTATTAAAGGGATGAGGGATCGATGGAGGGGCAAAAAACTAGTGCTACGTATATGCACGAAATATTGAATCCCTAGAGCTGAGTGGTCGACGTAAGGGAAAAGAGATATTTGTTATTACCATTTGTTGTGGTTTTGTGGATCAAGAGGTCATAATATTATGGTGTCTACTGCAAGTGCAAGTAAGACTGCATCAGGAAGCGCGCATTCCAAAACGCGGCGGAAACACGCTTGTGGGGGTCGAAAGTCGCGTCTCCCCGGTTCGTGAATTAATTCAAGCTGGGACATGGGAAAAGAAAAGGCTGTAAAATAACAAACAACACATCAAAACATCTAACTTCCTCATTGCGAATCACTCGATGTCATGTCAGTGCAACGGGGACAGCAAAGTCAAGCAAACATGGTAAAGCTTGGGGAAGAAATTTCGAAATTTGCCATATCTGGGCTGAGACCGTGCTTTAAGATCTCCTAATTAAACAGAATGAGAGTCCGTAAATCGGGTCTCATATCAATGAAGGTTAGGCGACTGAAAGCACCCGTGGATCATGAAATTGCTCGTCTTGATTAAGACTAGTCACATCCAAATGGAGGATTTGAACATCCAGGCGTTCGGGTGACAGGTGGAGAGCAGCAGACCGAGAGACAATTTTGGAGAATATCGGAGGCGGGCTACTACTGTGTCACTGTAAAATACCTAGTAGCGCATACTACCCTCTCCCTCGCAGTGACCGTTGCCGGCTGTCTCGCCCTTTGAACGTGTTGTTTGTTTTGGTTAGGTTTGTGTAGGTACCATGTATTTATTATGTACGGGGCCTCTTCCCTGCCACCCCCTCCCCCGAGTTCGATGTAAATAAATCCCAGGCCCCTCCCGCGGGCGTTTATCTGTTTACCTCGCTTCTGATCTTCTTCTATTTCTCTTCTTCCCCTCCTTCCACTACCACTGTTTTTGCCTAGTACTTACTGTTATCATTTTGTTTGCGAAACAAAAAAAACGTTTCTCCCTTCATTCTATCAACGGAGAGACTTTTTCTAATACATTCATGATTGACGACACAATTGTCTGAGTTTTTATATCCTTTTAATTCGTGAGCCATTCCAATGACATAATTTCGTAGTTTTTTTTTTTTTTGCTTTTATCTGTCACGCATACCCATCACATATATATATACTAATGTTTCGAAATCAGTAACCCCTTACCTTTACCACACTACCTTTTGAGTACTCCAGCAGCAGCAATCATGCAGGACCCACTCCAACCCGCTCGCCGTGGCCCATCGCGTCGCACCCGTCCATCATTGGCCTCAATGCCTGATAGTGGTTTTCAACCTCGAAATAGTACATTACCACGCTCATTTTCATTATTCAGAAATAACAATGTTGTTGAAGAACACCCATCTGAAGCAGATCTATTAAATTTGGGCGTCACTTCACATCTACTCGAATCGCCAACAATAGATCCAGATGCAACTGTACGGGGTTCTCGAGATCGTACAACGAGGAGCATGCGCTCCTTTCGTTTTCCACTAGGGGGTGATAAAAGCACTAGTGCATCACCGTCATTATCACCAAACTCAATATCGAGAAGTCAAACAATTAGCTCGGCTTGGAGTGGAATGAGTAATCGGTTATTTACAGATTCTGCAGTGGGAACAGTGAGCGAAAAACCGACAACAACAGATGAACTATTCTCGTCGCAATTCAATAAGCTTGCAAGAAAACATGGCATTCAATCATTTCCCGACAACTACAAGTCCGAACCTGCCGGTTCAGTATCTGTATCCAGTGCGTCAAATGCTAACAACAGCTCTGGGGATTCAACACCAATTATGAGTGGGAACAGACTTTGGAATAAGTTGCTTGGCAGAACACCATCATCGATCGATATTTCAAAAAGTTATGGGAATATGAAGTTGTCTTTGGGGCGCAGGAGGGGCAGCAGCATCGGTGATCTTGCAGCGATTGGACGGGGGAAGCGGGATTCGTTGAAGGGTATGCATTTGGAGGATATGATCCGATTGGGCGGCGTTTCGCCGTTTACATTACCCGAGGGACTGTCACCTGGCGATCTTTTGATTCCAACCTGCATGCATGCTTCTGCATCTTACATATTGACCCATGGTCAGTTCTCCAGTACAATAAGGTTTCTGCAAGGGGTCTCTAACACATAGTAAAGGCCTCAAAACTCCTGGATTATTTCGAGTTGCTGGTAATCTCAACACCACTTATTCGCTCTACGACTACTACCAAAGACAGTTTGAAGAGAACAACAACGAATCAGTCGTCCAGACAATAGCCCTCGCGAAGCTCCCTACTAGCATTAAGTTCCACGTCCATGATGTCGCGCACCTCTTCAAAAAGCTCCTTCACGGACTTCCCGGTGGGCTTCTCGGTTCTCCTGCAGTTTTCCAGGCACTGTACAACGTCCACTCGTTTGTCTACCCTGATCCATCACTAGGGGAACAGATGTCTCGGAAAGTAAAGCCTCGCATGATTGCTCTAGCTATTGCTTCTATCAATCTTCACTTCAGAATCGCTTTGATTTGTGCCGTCTTTGGTCTTCTGAGAGCTGTTAGCCTTGCTTCGGAGCAAGAACAAGAATCCAAGTTAAAGGACCCTCACAACCTTTTCGAAGCGATGAAAGAGGATGCGCTCGGGATAATTTTTGGACCGCTGCTCTTGGGTGACAAGTCGGAGCAGATTCTACTGCAGGAGATGGATGATAGGGGCGGTTTACTTGTATTACCAAAGATCTCGCCTGCGCCAGATATCAGTTCAAAGCGTGGAAGATATTCTTACCGACACAGCAGTGCTTACAACAAGATGCAAACCGAGAGGACAAAGCGCGCTGCCGTAGTGTGTGATATGCTTATCAACAACTGGGAAGAGATATCTTACCAGCTGAAAAAAATTGATGCTTTGAACATCACTGCGCAAGCCTATGATCTCCCTTCAATCAAACAAGAACTTCCAGAAGAAAACCAAGAGGAAAGGTTACTTTCACAATCCATACGGGCGACAAAAACAGCATCTATGCGTAGCCGTCGGGGTATTAACACGATTCGCAGCAGAGTTGCCTCAGACGACGAGTCCATCATACCATTTCAAGGCCTTAACCCACCGTCGTTCCACAAACCGCCTCAAATTGGAGATCTTATGCAATTTTCTACTCACGAAACCCTAAAGGAAGACGACGAGACTCCATACCTTAGTGCACCACCGCACCTATCAATGCCAATGAGTACGGTTCCTGAGGCTTCATCTCCAAACAGATCACCTACCAGGTCGCTAGGTGCTAAGTCTACTCCTGGGTCTCCAAACTGGGTCGCTCACAACCCCGAGACACCTACCCAGACACCCATCCAGACACCTATCCGTAGGCCTAACTTCAGTGGAAAGCCTTCTCAGCTCAGACAAGTAGCAGACTACGATCCGGTGACACCGACCTCGGCATCCAGTTCATCAGACAGCTCAGGTGCTTCTTCACCCGGGCTCGAGGTTGCTGCTCAAGCTGCTACAAGATTTCAACGTGCATTCCTTGGTGGTCAAACAAGGATGGGGAGCGACAACACCATTATTGAAGCTCCAATGCTACCGGAAAAACCACGCATACCTTCAGATACTCCGACTGAAATTCCAGACTTTGAGTTCACCCCTACTAACTTCAGAGACTTTGACCTTGGGGAGTTCTCTCTCAGCCCGGACCCAGAGACAACTCCAAAGCCTCTGAACATCAAGAATAAGATCCCGAAGACGAGGACTATACCTGCTTTCTCGATATTTGAAGACAAGACCAAGTGCAAGTCACCTGTCCTCGCAAGTCCTATGGTGACCTTGACAAGACCCAACGCAAGGTCAGAGGTCAAACTCACCCACAAAGCCACAAAATCCATGTCTAAGATTCCTGTGCGCCCCCCAACACGTCGCAACCCATCAGAAGATCCATCGCGCCCCACTACAGCTCCTCTTCAACCTGCAACACCAAATCTCCACCTTCGAGGGATTTCAATCGATAGCGATTTTGAGGATCGGTACCCCTGGAGAGAGGATCATTCTGAGGCACCTTCCCCAACCAAAAAGCGTGGTAACTCTGCGCTTCATATCGAGATCCGAAGGTTACAACGGCTCCTAGATGTGAAGACCGAAGAAGCTGCACAGGCGAAGAAGGACCTCGAGCTGGCGCAGAACGTTGCCAACGCCGGGGCTCTGAGCCATATGTTGAGGGAGGCTCAAGAGGAAGTGAAGGTCTGGAAGAATCGTGCAGAATGGGCCGAGAAACAGCTAAGAACCAAAGGCATCGTGGAGAGCAGAAGAGGTGTGGAGGGCCCTCGTGCTATGGGAGTACCAAAGAAGCCATCCGTGAGATACAGCTTGGGCTAGGTTACATCCGGTGTGGAGCCCGATTGTGAATAAAGTCGATCGTTCCTAGTCCTAAGCTAGATTTTGGTGGGTTGTATAGACCATCCTTACGGTCTCTGAAGCCGTACAAAAAAAAAGACTTGTTTTTTTTGGGGCGTTTGCGTTTGCGTTTGCATTTGCATTTGCGTTTGCGTTTTTTCTTTTCTTTCCTCTTTTATATTATTTCCCTATTCCCTTAAATATTATTGTCTTTGTTTATTTTTTCATTATTATTGTGTCTGAGCGGTTTTTCATTTCCCCATTTCCCCATTTCCCCATTTCCCCATTTCCCCATTTCCCCATTTTTCCCCTTTTTCATTTTTATTTTTCATATGGACGGATAGGGTTTTGTTTATTTTCCCATAGGGGCCGTGTCGATGGATGATTACGTTTTCCCTTTCTCATGAGTGAATGACGCATGGACTTGGTGTCTATTTTTTGCCGTATTGCATCGTTTTTCCTTTTCCTTTTCCTTTCCAATTTCCTTTTCCTTTCCATTTTTTCCCTTTCATTACTTGGTCATTTGACTTTTTCAGGTGGTGGGTGCAAGGTTTGGGCGGGCTCTTACGATTCTCCTTTTCTTACGATTCTCCTTGTGAATATTTATATTTCTCAGCGGGAATTGCATATATTCTTATGGACCGGCATCTTTATTGGGAAATTTATCAACCAACTTTGGAAATCACTTTTGTACTTGACGTGTTGTGGTCGAACCAATTGAGCATCGTGGGTCATCAGATCTCACTCGCCACCCGAATCACCGACATCCCGCCATTTCATTGTAATTTTTTTAATTTCACACAGTCCTTATAGCCAGCCAAATTTTTTTCGTTTCGCATTTGTTTATTTTATTTATTTTCATTCGACATACCATTTATTAATTAACATGCAGCCAGGAGTTTTATGGTAGTTAATACGCAGTCTCTACAGATATAAAATAGTAATACACATTCTCTACGATAGTTAGTTATTTAGTTAATATACAGTCTCTACATATACTATACACAATGTTTGATGCAGTTTCTATCTCGACGCGCCGCTGATACCCTCCTACCTGGCGTACCCTCCTACCTGACGATATGTGTTTATCTGGGTATCGCCTAGAGAGACCTATGATACTGGTTTCTTGTATAGACTTGGCTGTGTGAAAAATACCGCGTGTACATGTATGAGGCTGTGTGATTTCGAGATTACATGTTATGTATCTAATGGTTTACGCTGTTACACTACATGTCGTTCGCTACAAGTTTGTCGCAGAGTCGTATCTATTCTCGAGCTCAGCCTACAACTGCGCCACTGAGTACTCAGGCATACAAAACAAAGGCACATTTTACCCAATAAATCATAGCCCAATATATCAAATAGATCAGCAAGTGCTTTTATCAAGAGCTGAAATTGTACTTTTACTAGATTTTGAAAATTTGACCGAGCAGATTGAAACGTACATCATCGAAGGGAAGATTAGAAACGTTTACTATATTGATATAATCGTGCTGGTATTTAAATATTGGGTTTGTCCAATAACACCGAAGAACGTCACTAGATCTGGGTTGGGAGGTAGCTCTCACAGGCCTAACAACAAGGCTGCTGACTGAACAATTACGCGGAGGCCAAATGCGCAATGCAAGCGGGTCCCCAGGCCAGTGATTGGATGATCTCTGCATATGTTTTCTTCCCGTTTCCATCATTAAAGTTTACGATTTAAGTTACAAGACGTAGGTTTGTTAGCGGCAGTACTTTGACTTGGTCGTGTTTGTAAATTTAATATCATGGGCTTGTAAACCAACCATACTTATATGCATTTTCGTAGAGGTACTTCATCTACAAGCCATCTTTGGCCAGCCCGTCTACATAAAACCCCGCTGAGCCCCCCCCCCCGCACTTTGTAGATAACTACATACTTAAGCTAGCTCCCTCGACCTTCATACATCAATTCGAAGCTCGGATCTTTTGGCGAACACCTGCCTTAATTGTGCAATAAGCTTATCTGATAGCCCCACCCGAACAGCTGTGAGAAGCCCCTCAATCCTTTCATCTCGTATACTTATTACATCTCTCTCTCTCTGAATCTTCCTCTCACTGTCGGTCTTGAGCTTACTTTGGGATATAGGAACACACCCGACAGTATTCACATTTCGAGTCTGTGACTCGGTTACGGATAACCACCTCCGAGCTTCCAACTCTCGATCTGGACAACTATAACTCAACAATCATCTAGACTGACAGGTTAATATTACTTCTTTCTAGATATATTTCCGAGGAGCTACATAGGAGCGAGGAGAAAGCTAATAATCCTATATCAGTATAGTTACGACAAGCTATTATAGTTACTCGTTGTCAGCCTCCACTTCTGCGCTCTTGTTCGAGTTGCACTTTATGCCTCCCACGATAAATAGAAATTTACGAAATATATCGGCATCGCGCCGCTCTGGGTCTATACGAAAGCAAATTCGAAGAAAACGACAGAGAATAAGTGAAACGCAAAGCTCGGCCGCGGTTGAACTGCAAAAAAGTACTTTCAGATATCCGGTTCAGCTGAAAAACTAGGCGCGAGAGACAATTGGCGCTTGACAAACCCAAAAGCCCAAGCGGAACAGGAGAAACGTAGAAACCCTTCCTCCCCCCCCTCTTAGGGACATTTCATACATAAACCAACCGAAGGAATAATACAATATTTCTTTTCATTTCTTTTTTCCTTTTTTAGGGCAACTAACCAAGGCCTGTCTGTGACTGGACACGAAAACAAAAGGACGTGGCCAGGATTTCGAATGGGTAGAACAAGAGCGCGGAGTACAGCAGAAATGTCAGATGAAGTGGAGAAGTGGAGGGGGAAGGATAGGAGGTCGAAGGAGCTGCGACTTTTGGAGCCAAAAAACACTAGTTTTAGACGCTCAGTTGCCAGTGGTTTGTTCACCGGAGAAGTAAGGTTCTGGCTGCTCCCCGGCCTAATGATGCGTGAAGGTTACGACATAAGTATGCTGCCGGCAGCCATTACTAGTAAAATGTGTGATGGTAGAAGTTGGAGGGGTGAAGGCAAAGGATTTCCTGGGGAAGTAGGTGTTCACCCCCCAAGACCCAAAACAAGACCTTGAGATTCAAACTCATAGTTGTATGTATAGTTATGTACTTTTGGAAATCACAGAGTGGCAGTTCGTGTATTAGGACTGGAGGTTGGAAGCAGTACTGGTGGTATAGCCAACATTATAGCCATATCATCCTTTGCTGTCACCGACCACAGCAAGTACCAATCCTTCTTAAATACCTTGCGGAATCGTCCCGATGTGTTGAGGACGGCAATCTCTGATTGCAAGGAGTCTTACGAGGATAACTGCACAGCACAACACGTCAACAATCAGGAAAACCCGTTTGTCTACCGAGCAATGCGTGACGACCAAGGCTCCGACATGTTGACGGAGGGGCAGTGTGGCTACAGGAGATGCAACAACAAAAGGTATTGATTTAGATATATCATATACTTGCACATATAAAGTACAGTGGCTATGAATCTCATTTGAGGAATTGCTTTCTATCTTTTGGACCCCCATATTTTTTGTTTGGAAGGTTGGAACAGTGGTATCGATCGGACTTTTCTTTTCTTTTCTTTTCTTTTCTTCCCCTTCTCTCCCTCTCTCTCTCTTTTACCGATGTCTTCTGCTTGACAGACTCTACTGTCGTGGTTCCTGGATTCTCTCTTTACGTATGTTAGCTATATTAGTTCTCTTGAGATGATTTTTAGGCTCTAGGTTTGACACCAAGACTATTCTGTGGGTAATCTACCATTGGACACGAGGAAGTTGATTTAGTTGGTAGTGGTTGTTGGAACTGCATGTACGCAACGGGGAGTTATTGGATTCTTATGTTTGCTTTCACTGCTACATGCACTTTTACTATTGTTTAGAAGTTTCTCTCGAGAAATACTTTAGCTAGCTGTTATAAAACAAAACCAAAGGTGCCACGTGTATTTTAGAGCAAACTTGGATGGTGGGGGTAATCTGTCTTAAAATAGCTACACATCTACTCTGGAGACACGTCCAATGAGAACTCACGGCGTATAGATTAAGCAGACGCTTTATAGCGGGAGCCAGACCGAAGATCATCAACATACCACCCCATCTCTATCCCTGGGCTTGAGGCAGCCTTGATGATTTGCCAGCATAAAAACCCCTGAAACGAGCACTTCCCACCTTATGTGCGAAGGCTTAGTTGATACCTCCGCCTCATGATACTCACAGCTAAGAGACAGCTATTCTATGGGCGCTAGAGCGATCGAAAAACGGTGCGGATATAACATATGTCTCGATGACTCGTCAGTTACTCAGTGAACCGCAAAAGATTTGAGGTGACAGCTGAGCAAGAAGATTTGCTGGATTATTTAGTTTAGGATTGAGTTCATGGGGCTGTAGATGGAACGGAATAGTAAGTTTATCACAGACTAGCCTTTCTATAGAGTGATTACCCCATGTTCTTATACGGTCACCTAGAGGGGCTCGATCATGAACATGTAGATTTAGCTGGCTCTGTGGGCAAGCGATAAATTATCTTGATGGTTGAATGTAGCTTTCGATCAAATTAAACTCCAGCGATGCTGGCTGAGAGCTGGGGCCAAGGCTCAAAGAGGTGTGGGCAACTACCGGAACTATATGTAGGTGTTACCAAGACTTTGATGGTATTATATACATGACAGTCAGCGACGCTGAGATAATTACATATCTATATGCGGGAGATGATAAGGGGGATAGAATGTAGACTGAATACATGTAGCCTCTAAGGCAGGAACGAAAAGGCTGTTATATTCTCAAAGTTGCCAATTTGGTTATTCTTTATTTTAATTCCTTATGTTGATTGGCCTCAATTGTGTGTGTACAGGAACGGCTGTGAACAGGTACATGTAGTTCGTAAGGCTATGTTCTGTCCGATAGGAGAAATTTTCCAGCCCATGGACTAGGAGCCCTGTTCAGTTGGTTTCCCCCAGCAGGATAACCGGTTCGTGAACCGGGCAGACCCCATGGGTGGGAAATGGCTGGGAAAATATGGAATTCAGCTAAGGTTCTCAGACTTTTTAGCTCAAGGGGCCAAATTTGTCCACCAGTAGGAAATTCTCATAAGTTTTGGCGTTAATGGTTGAACATTTGCTTATGTGGTATAGCACAGCATAAGATCTGTTAATAAAGGCACAAAAAAAATTTATTGCCGGATACTACCAGTGGGAATTTTGACACATTTACCGGCTAATAAGGCTGTATGTACTCTAAACCAAGCAGCCAGGGTTGTGTTACTAGGCGAGTGATATGCCGTGATCCTGTTTTCTGCAGCAACTATATTGGCTAACCATGCGTCTTTAAATATTCCCAAATTTATCATATCAGATACCAGCAATTTACGTTATCAGCTTTGATATCAGTAATTAGCTGTAACGTTAACCTCACAGCAGTTTTCATAATGATGTCATATCCTGAATTAAAGGTGGTCGTAGCATGTACACCGCAATTAATCTTTTGGTGAGTCCCTCCGAGTTGCCTAATTAGGTAATCAATCTCTACCCTTGAAGGTTCCACTATACGTGTTATGGCTCGAACGAGACTAATATATATTATGAAAGCTGTGTATGTAGCTATTTAAGGGTAAAAGAGAGAGAAGTGTATTGTATAGGGTGAACCTATTAGCGGTCATAAAGCCTATTCTAATATGAGAAAGCCCTCGGCAGCCAACAACATGTACTATAGAAACACAGGGTTCTTTGGGTGTCATCTCGTCGGTCCACCAAATCCCATTCGCCCCATTATTTTGAAAATCCTGACAGTAGCCACCTCGAAAACAAGAGCGTTGCCACACAGACTACCCACCTCATCAACATACCCTTCGCACCAACTGCCCCCAAACCTAACAACCTTCGCCAAAATGGTACCGGCTTTCCGTTCCAGTCCCTTCCATATGGTGATTTTGGATCTCCCAGCATCGTCTTAAGCATTTGGAGGCTCTCTGGTGTATACGGCGAATATCTTGGTCGCAGCTGCTTCTCAATCCACATGGGCTGTGACATCACGGGACGTTTGTGCACAAAGGAGTCGAAAGTATCGCGGCCGCGGTACTTACCGTGGCCCGACTCGCCGACGCCGCCGAAGGGGACGTCGGGCGTGCAAGCGTGAAGCATTACGCTAATAGGTTAGTTTTTATCTTATTTGATTCTTTTACTCGATTTTGGGTCGGAGTAGGACTCACTCATTGATTGTGACCCCACCGGATTTCATGCCACGCATTACTATAAAAAGTCAGATTCCTCCATGTCCAATCAAACTAGGCACTTGTACCAACTTACATTTCTCCTGCTCCCCCTTCTCTGACGAAAACACATACATCCCCAGTGGTGTCTCCCCGACACCTCTAGCAATATTGAGCATCTCGTCGACACTATCGACTACCATCATTGCCAGCACCGGCCCAAAGATCTCTTCCTTCATTAGCGCATCTTCCACACTGCTCACTTTGACCAGCGTCGGCTCAATAAACCTCGTCTGCTCATCTATACCCCCACCGCACAGGATATCCCCTTTGGTGCTCTGGAGTAGCCCTTTAACCCGCCCGAACGAACGCCCATCAATAATGCTTGCCATATCTGGCGATCCCTTGGTGCCATTGGGAAGACACGTAGAGATAGCTTGGATAAAACCCTGAACAAACGCTTGCTCCTGCGAGGGGTGCACAAGGACGTAGTTAGGCGCTAGGCAGATCTGCCCGGCGTTGTGGAGCTTTCCCCAGGCCGTGCGTTTGGCAGCGATGGCAGCGTTGGCACTAGCAGTAACAAAGACGGGGTTGAGGCCTCCGCTATAATAATTATCAGCCACTACACTCATTTTCCTCTACACTAATCCACTGATATCAGCCGGGGTAGCTTACAGTTCCAGTAGCACAGGGGTAAGATTTTTTGCGGCTGCAGCAGCGACAATACGGCCAACACGAGTACTTCCGGTGTACACGATCTTGTCCCACTTAAGGTCCAATAGCTGTGTGGTCTCTGCAACGCCGCCGTTGACGGTGGCGTAGGCGCTGGGATCAAGGGCCTCGATTATACGGGTCACGACCGCAGAGGTATTTGGGGTGAGCTCACTTGGCTTTATGATAGCAGTGTTGCCGCCGGCAATGGCTCCGATGAAAGGGTGCAAGACGAGCTGGGCTGGAAAATTTGAGGCTCTGTACAGGCCTATGTCAGCTTTGATACGGGTGTAGGTATAGAAAAGTGTGACGTAGAAAAATATGGGAGCATGAGCATTCTAAGACAAATATAGTATTATGATCAATAGGTAATGATATGGGGAAGGGAAAAATTAGATCTAGTTGGTAAGAAGGTTGGACAGATATCCACAGTCACGAGCCCCAGGATATATTATAGGGCTTTGGCTGTATATTATCCTCTGCTCGAGTGTCTGCCCAACTCACACCACAAAATCCTCTAAAATCCAAACACTCACAAAAAGAAAAATAATACCTACCCAATAATCAACATAATCCCCAACGGCTCACTCCTCATTTTGGGCTTATTAAACAAGCTTGTCGTCACCGGTACGCCCTTGATAGGCTGATCTTTTGCCCACTCCCTTAGGTTCTCCATAACATTGAGTATCGCTGTCTCAAGCCAGCCGATCTCCGCCATATAGACCTCATGATAAGGTTTCCTGAAGTCGGTATACAGCGCATCAGCTAGGAGCTGCTCATTATCCTTGATGGCCCAGTAGAGCTTGTTCAACTGCTCGAGACGATACTCCAGAGGGTATGTTTTGAGCGCGGAGGAGGTACTTCGCAGGCGGTTATGGAGAGGAGGGATTGAGGAGATTGGGGTTTCAGTGAATACTGGCATTTGGGAGGCCATTTTTTAGAGGATTCAAATAAAATTTGTTTAGACGTTGATATCGATAGATACGAGAGCTTAGCAAGTAAGTAGGTATGTAGAGTAGCGACTTTATATAAAATGTTACTTCCAAGCTCAAGACAATATCTGGGGGGGGGGGGAGGTCCTGCGACTGCGATGCAGGGAGCAACCCACCACGGTGGTTTCAGAGTGCTCGGAGGAACTGAAGGTGTTGATTCGCCTATTTGTTCACCTAGACGGCGCTGATTATTACACTTGCCCGAGGAATCGCGGTAAGGATGGGGCCTTGGCATATATAGATTAAGATAAATTGCTACATGGAGTTAGAAGGACTTGAGCTACACATACATGTATGTAGATCCTACTACACGTGTTTATCTACTATACTTGTTTAATACGTAAGTACATACATACATGTATACATGTATACATTGCCATGTAGGTACCTCATGTATTACCAATTCCTACACACTGGCACTGATAAGGTACATGTATTGGAGATTAGAGCCAACTTCTGGGTCTGGGTATTTAGCTCTTGGTGGAGAGGTTTTTGGTGCGGATAGCCCGCCAAGAGCTGGGTGTGGACAAAACCTTCCCTTCCCCTATGGTAATGATCCCACATGCATGAACCCTGGCCCGGATCATCACAACCCAGCATCCAGCAACGTAACCCTCCAAAACTCCAAAATCCAGCTCACCATGGTTCAACTAACACTCTCCACGCGCCTCACGACCGCCATAAAGCTCTACAACAATCTCTCAACCACTATAGACCCCATAGACACCACCGCGCTCTCCCTAGATCACCACACAATCCACCGCATATCGGGCGCCCTCACACGCACCCATGATGATGCCGACACCTATAGGTTCAGCACCCTACTAAAAGGCTGCTCAGTCTACACACCCCCAAAACTGCCGAAACCAGAGCCTGTAGGTTATGCTACGATATTGCTTAGCCTTGAATTCCCTTTCCCTTTTTCCTGGAAAGAAACATTTCTAACGCTGACACTTTTAGACACCTGAATACACAGCACTCATGGCGCGTCTGCGCGCCGAAGAGGAAGCCCGAGCCTACGCGGCATTGATCCAACAACCATACACAAGTGCCGACAACGAAGACGGAGAGTATACTATCAATGACCTGAAGTCTCATCTGAGTATTGTCGTCAACATCCTTCTATCCGTCGTAGCGACGTCTGTGGCAGTGTGGGTGGTTGCCAATAGCTGGGACGTACCCGAAAGACTGGCACTCGCGATGACGTGCTCACTTGTTGTTGCGATTGCAGAGGTGGTCGTGTTTGGTGGGTATGTGAGGAGGATCGAAGAGAGTAGGAGTGAAGAAAAGAAGAGAGGTGAGGTAAAGGAGGTTGTGAAGACATGGGAGATCAGTGAAAATGCTCTTGGTAATGAGATAAACGATGCAGGCATGGGGATGAGCCTAGGGGGGGCGGAGGTCGTGGCGAGCACTGGGAAAGATAAAGTAGGTAAGAAGGGAGTAAGAAAGAGGAAGAGTTAACCATTGTCTTGTTGGTATTCTAGTGATGATAATAGACTTAACTCATAGAACAACTGATAATTTCAATTAGAATTCCACATCCTCTCTGAATCGGTGGCGAGGCTAGTGGGATCGTTAATGACCAGCCATACATACATGTAGTAAAGGGGAAAGAGGCCGGTGCGCTAGTATGGCTTTCCCACCAAACTTCGTTCGCCGTGGAACCAGCTTCGCCCACATCCAGAATCGCACCCACCACCACCCACCAATTAATGACTTAACACAATCATCACCCCGAGTGACACCTTATGATCATGCACACATCTCACCCGCAAAAACGAGTGAGCACGAGTGATGTGCGATAGCTCAACCACTCTCGTATGCACTGCACTACATGTATCTATGAGCAGCATAGCTAGCCTCCTCTTTGAGAAATTGGTATACGCCTTATCGCAGACCACGCCTATCGCATCACAAAGAAATATTATTTAAGATGACCAGAATCGCTCCGCTCCAACGCGACGGGCCATCTAAATCGTGTGCAGATGGGGTTTCTTTAATCCCACACTGACGCCAACATCGCCTAACCATCCAGTTAGGAACTCAAGCGCGACAAACAAAACCGCAATACCCATTTATCCAACCCTCCCCTCATCTTCGTGGAAAACAAAAGAATCTCGATCGCGGGAGGACTCGAACCCCCAATCTCTGGTGATATAAATTTCCGAAAACCAGCGCCTTAACCATTAGGCCACGCAACCTAGGATGCACTTGACAGTGTTATCAATAGCTTAAGAGATTATTGTCTTTCAACCGGATTCTGTGGTTCTACACAACTGTTGTAAGTATAGTGAACCTATCATTCTCACATTATATCCAGTATATCCAATTCCCAGCCATCACTATCATCCGCATCATGATTTATACAACAGCCTCCATGCAAACGTAAAACAAAGGGGAAAAAGAAAAAATGTTTTCTCAAAAAGCAAAGCAAAGGAAAAATAATAAAAATGACAAAGGGAATTAATATAAGAAACAAAAGGAGGCCCTTCCAAAGTGCAGGTCGTATAAAAAAATAAGGCCCAGAATAGAAATTACAGCGGGGGCCGTACGAAAAGGCTCCGCGTGTTTGACACGATACACCTAGCAAAAGGGGAAAGAAAATGGGGAGAAAAGAGAAAAGACAGTCCTAATCTCGGCCCCAACTTGTGCAAAACAAAAAGAGGGAGATACATTTCGATTTTTTTTCTTTTTCAATGATTTGCAATTTAGCTCCTGTCTGAACATTCCCACGCTCAATACCTGATAACACCGTAGTAGCAATAGAAAAGAAAATAGAAGGGGAAATATAATAAAAACAATGAAACTCATGGCTCATAAGCCTGCCCAATACCAGCCTCCCAGCACAAAATTCGTTGCGCGTAGGAGATATGAAGCGTAAAGATGTAATAGTCGCAGGAAAATAAAAGAGAGGACGCATGAATGCAATAGGAAAAAAAGAAGGGAAAAAAAGGGGAAAAAAAACCAATACATTTAGGGTAAAGTCCATATGCTAGCCAGGTCCAGGTTGCTCATAATATGGATTCACACAAAATAACAAAGAACATCCCAGATGATTAAGAGATAGATCCCACCGGACCCCTAAATGATCCATTTACTGGATTTTGCTGATGTTACCACTACTGTTTAACAGGGCAGCACATCGTCTTGCTAATGCCACGACTTCACCTTCACCGTCTTCGCCCTCATCATCCGAATCGATGCTCTTCTCACCGATGTTCTTGATCATGGTGACGATTTCTGTAGACTGACTAATCAGATCCTTTAGCCGTGGGTCTTCGGCCTCTAGCAACTGCAATAGCGTCCAAATCGCAATATGCTGAAACGTTGGATCCCCGCTGGCAAGGAATCTCTTTAAGTACCCGTGGATACCACCCTCCGGCTCCAACCAGTCCTGCACGAACATCGAATAGTCACCAACTAATACTCGTTAGCATATACGATGAAATACAAAAATCGAAGAGAATTCGCATTACCTTTCGAGGATAGGTTTCCCAGTGCAGCCGCACTATTCCCTTGAACCTCGATGCTTTCAGATGCTGTCAGAGGAATAAGGACATCGAATACGCCTAGGTTCAAAAGATGTGACTTCAAATCATCACTTAAAGCCAACACAGCGATGGCTGCCGTCATTTCCGACTGAACACTTAGAGGAACATCTAAAACAAGCTGTTTACATTTTTGCACAGCGCCAGCCTCTAATACCAACTCCTTATTCTTGTCAGAGCTAGCAGCTAGGTTTCGTAGAGTTGATATAGCATGGCACTGTATCTCCTCATTATCCGTTGACCCTAGGAGGTCAATCAGTGGTTTAAGGAAGCCGGCCTCTATGATTGGTGATTCGTTTAGAGGGTGTATCGAAATATTCCGGATGCAGGCAACTGCAGACAGGATGAGCGGTAGAAATGACGACTGAAGAAGGCGAAGTAGGGGTGGTAGGCCCTTCGCACGAACTATGTCTAACTGGTACTTTTCGTCGGATGCTAGGTTTCTAAGTGCCAATGCGGCCTGACATTGCACCTTGGGGCTTGATGAGTCCATTAGGTGGACAAGGGAAAAGACAAGTTTAGGTTCCGTTTGCGCAAGCTTTTTTCGGTTTGCCTGGTCAACCGCGATATTGCTGAGAGCTGTAGTGCAGTAATACTGGACATCAACGTCATGTGAAGACAAAAGTGAGACAAGAACTGGTATCGCTCCAGCATTGACTAGTTGTTGTCGGTTATCGTCTAAATGCATAATGAGTAAGCACACTGCCCGGATTCATATGCAAGGGGTTTTTTGTTATTGTTGTCGCACCTGAATGCGTCATGTTGAGCAGGGCCCCTGTAGCATTTCTCTGTACTCTCATGTCCCTCGATTTCGCCAATCTAGTCAATGGACCTAATGCGCCTGACCTCGCAATCTTTGCTTTATTATCTTCATGTGTAGCGAGATTTGTAATGCAACCAACAGCGTTACATTGAACTTCAACATTGGCTGACATCATTTGCCGTATTAGAGGCGCAAGCCCGCCAAGGAGGACAATAGCAACCTTATTTTCAGCTAGCTCGATGTTAGAATTGTAAGAAAGTACCCTGTGCGGAATGGCAATAAATATGACCACATACTATTGACAGCAAGATTCCCTAGAGCTGCACTAGCTGCGCGTTGGACTTCGATATCTGTGCTTTGGAGGAGAAATAGTATCGGTTCCAGTGTATCACGATCCACCTCTCGGACATCTGGCCAAAGATTCCAAGCATCAGCACATGGGCCCCTCCCCTGGTTTTATAAACATAGGCAGTTGGAGCAAATATCACCTCTCTCCGTGATCTCAGCAAACGTTAAGCTTGCACTTCGTTGAAGATCGACATTATCTGAATAAACAAGGGTGCTCAAAGCTCGAAGGGGCTCGCCAGCGAAGAAGTCCACTTCGGAACGCTATAACACAAAGACTTTAGCAACCGAAGTCAATCGCACACATAGGAGCTCTAAGTGAGGGAAAAGAGTATGAGGCGTACGTTTTCGAGATATTGCAGAAGGTCGGACACTGCTTCTCTCTCGCTTTCCTGAAGGACAGGCTCATATAGACCATCGCGAGTGCGGCCTGTATCACGTCAGTACCCTGTAGATACGATCAAAAAAAAATACAAAAAAGGAATCAAGTACCTCTGCAGCAAGGAGAACAGGAGGAGCCGCAGTTCCCCATCACGCTATATTACGTATGTATTATTTGGCTAAAGGAGGCTGTAAAGATTTTTTTTCTGTAGGAGTAAGGGAAGTAGGAACTTGGGTCAAAATATCGAAGAAGTTGAGGAGTCACGGTACAGGCACAAGAACGACAGCACACGTAGGATGAGGTTGGGGGGTTGGGAGTTGGGTAGTAGTGCTGGAACTAATAGTGATCAGTTTTGGTCAGGACTCGCGTGGCTGAAGAACTGAGACCGATGTGATGGGAGAGAAGGATTGGACGCGGTTAAGGGAAAAAAAAAAAGTCGGACTGTAACTGTAACAGAGAGAGGGGCGCGGGGAGGAGGGGGGTGTGAACTGGCCGAGGCGGTAGCAGGAGAGGGAAAGATACAGATACAGATACTAGAGAACTAGAGAGGAGAAAGAGAGTGTAATAGCGAGAAAGAAGGTGTTGCGTCGTAGCTCGAGCCTTCGATCGGTTGGAAAAGGCAAGTCAGCAGCCCCGTGAGTGAGTGAATGAGGGAGAAGATAGACTAGTTAACCGAGCCAGGTGCACGAGAAACAGAACAGCACAACCGCGCGCCACGTTTAACTGACTATTGCGCGACAATACTATTTTTTTTTCCACTCAATACATGTAGTGATACAAACATGTTGTGCACGTGCGGATTGGTGGAATACAATACATTTGTCCAAGGACCTGTATCTACATGCACCTACACAGATTACGGCAATGATTAGATTACAACAATGTGAGCATAGCCTTCAAAGAGAGGAAACACTTTTTCGGAATCGAATAGGTATTAAGAGATCGAAGAGTTAAGTGAGGGATCAGGAGTGACGGGTCTTTTATGTACGGGTGAACTCTATGTGATAGGAATTAGAGCCAGCCACGCCGTTGCTGCTCCCCCAGCACCTCAATGGATAATTCCTCGCTGCGCCCGGTACCAAGCGCTTGCCATTACAACATATTGATACATGTATGTATGTATGCCGGTACAACCAAAATACGGAGCAGTACGGCGGCCCACCCCCACCAACCCGTCAAGACAGTGTCAGAGTATCTATCCCCGTCGTTTCTGCTTCGAGGTAATATTCTCATGTTTCAACCAATCATAAGTTCTTCTCAGCGGATTTTGCTTGAATAATTTAATTCTGGCATCATGAGTGGGTTCTTACTGATAGTTTTATATTAGGATTATGTTAGGAAACAAACCCATGTAGTTCAACTTGCAGTGTTCACATGAATTAACCCTAAACAACCTAACCCTCGCAGCCTTCAAACGAATTTTGATTTACCGAATGAACTGCCAATTTCCTTGGACTATACAGGCTCGGTATAGCGGGGGGGGGGGCGGTGTAAGTAGAAATACTACTTCATAAGGTTGACAGAAGTTGGTCACGAAATAGAATTCAACAACTCATCTGGCAGAATACTCTAGCGTGGGATTGCAGTAAATTATGATATTACAAGCAGTACCTACTTCTTATATACTTTAGAGCTCCTCCTTGGTAAGGTTTTCAACCTTGTCAGGCTGGAAAATGAATAGAGTCATAAGGCACCTATAGATTTATCTACAGCGAACTGCACCACTAGATTACATGTACCTACATGTATTTATTCCGCTCCACTAGTACAAACGTACCTAGTCCCGTTCCAGACTTTTGCCTCCATAGGGTGTACTTACTACAAATTAGCATGAGATTGCTAATTCAATATAATGGGTCTCCTTACATTACTGCAACCTACGCCGCGCTGATATGATGACGAAGGCGGACAACCCTAACCCTAAGAGGTTATTAAGACTCGTAATGATGTGGGGTTGTGTTCTTGTGGGCTGTGTTCTGTTCTGTTCGTGGGTTGCAACTGTTGCGTCCTGACAACCCGTGATACATAGGGTATGTGCCTGCATGTAATCAAGTTATCAACCCCCCCCAAGGAGAACGTTGAACTTGAAAGGTTAGATGCCGAAAGATGAGGGGTGTGTCTGATACACACATTATACCTGTAGAGTATGTGGGCCGTCCCTCCTTTGTATGTAAGGTTTCGTCGGCCTTGCTTTCTGCCTTATAAGCTTACATCATAGTTTGTTTGCAAGGAGCTGCCCATTATTTATTCCGCTCTACCCCACCATCGACACCAATCTCTCCATTTTTCCATCGCCAAAGCAGACCCTCTAGTCTGTTTATTCCTGAAACCCAAGCTAAAGTACACCGCCGCTCTCATCAGGAACAAGGAGTTAAAACGCCCAGGATTCTAATTACGCGTTAGGACTTTCGTCATCTAATATTTAAACTATGGGAGTAAGTAAACTGTTGCAGTTATTCTCTTGACTTTCGTCGTCACCATCACACCCTTTCTTGGTCGCAGGTATAAGATGCGCCCGATATCCGCCTTGGTTGTCTTTCTCCCGTCTTCGGGATTTCACTATTACGCATCCTTTCTGTGTCACAACCACCAGTTCCCTTGAATCTCCCTACCCAAAGACACTCCGCCCAAAGCATAAACACATACACAAAGACAAATATCTGAACTAGTTGGCTGATGTATAACCCTTATTTCAACCCGTCACAGCTTGCAAGCAAGATCGCCGCTTCCGGTGGGGGTGGAGCCCCGCCTGCACCCTATGGTGGGCAACCTGCACCCTATGGCGCACCCCAAGGTCAGCCGTACGGGCAGCAGCCACCGCAAGGTCAGGGTCAAGGTCAATACGGCGGCTATCCGACCCAAGGTGGACCCCCAGGAGGCCCTCAGGGTGGATATCAGCCCCAGCAGCAGCAGTACCAGGCATATGTAAATCCACAGTCTGCTCCTCCCCAGAACTATCGCCCAGACCCGTACCAGCAAAATAACAATGGTGTACAAAATACTTATTATGGTTATCAACAACAGGGCCAGCAATCCCCCTATGGTGGCGGTGCGCCCCCATATGGAGCTCCCCCGCAGCAATATGGCGCTCCCCATCCTTATGGTGGTGCTCCTCCAGCATCTTCGGGTGGTCCCCCACCAGACGCCAAGGTGTTGATGAGTATTTTGAAGGAGTGCGTGAAGGACAAGAAGCTCGAGCACATGTATCCCGATTCTAGGCTCTTCCAAATCGCACAAGAAATTGCGGGTAAAGACCCTGTTAACACCTTGTGCGCTCATTGGAACGTACCGCAGGAGGTCGGGTTTGACTTCGTAAAGCTTGCGCTCTTTGATGTTGTATTCCTTCTGGATGACAGTGGTTCCATGCGCTTCGGAGATGGACTCATCGATGAGTTGAAGTTTATCCTTGGGAATGTTGCGTTTGCGACTGGTTTGTTCGATACCGATGGGTTTTCAGTCCGGTTCATGAACCAAGATATCAAAGGTGATAATATCAGAACCGAGAAGCAGGCCATAGACATTGTGAACACTGCCAAATTTGAGGACGTCACCCCATTGGCGACTTCGTTGAAAAACAAGATCTTGGACCCAATGGTTTATGCTGCGGACAGAGCTGGCACGCTCCGGAAGCCGTTGTTGGTAATCATCATTACTGATGGGCGGCCAACCGACAATGTGCACGGAGAATTTCAATCACACATCCAGAGGGTGTCGGACCATTTCCAGGGAAGAGGGGGTAAATATAAATCGAATCCAAGCTGTGTTCGTTTTGATAGGCTAACTTGTGTGCGAAGTTGTTTCATTCCAAATCGCTCAGGTTGGAAATGATAAGGGTGCACAGGATTTCCTAGCCTCACTCGATAAGGACAAGGCAATTGGTCGATTGATTGATTGCACATCTAGTATGCATTGTCCTACATTCTCTTGATTATAATTGCTAATTTCTTTAGACTTTGAAATGGAGTCTGCTGAGTGGAAGACAAAGGGCCTCACGCTTACCAAGCATCATTGGTATACCAAGCTTCTTCTCGGAAGTATTGACAGCACAGTAAGCTTTTACACCCTACTATTCGTATAAGTTTACTAACCTCTGCTTAGTATGATAATAAGGACGAGGATGCTAAGGCACAAGGGCCTGGAGGACAAGGGCCTGGAGGACAAGGGCCTGGAGGACAAGCACCTCCGTATGGTGGCCCTCATGGTGCTCCCACTCCATATGGTGCTCCTCCCGCACAACAGCAACAGTACGGCGGCCCGCAGCAAGGGCAATATGGGGCACCACCTCAGCCGTATGGAGCGCCACCACAATCCCCGTATGGGCAGCCGCCCTCTGGACACCAGCACCCGCCTGGTCTCCAGGCTGGGTATGGGTCACAGGGTGCGCCTCTGCCGTACGGGCAGCAGTCAGGCAGCTACCCCCAGTCGGGGCCGTATACTGGTCAGGCACCTCAGTACAACCCTAATCAGGGAGGGGGGCCTGGGTATGGATCTTCTGGAGCTTATCCACCGAAGAGATAAGCTTATTAACCGGCCTATTTTAACAGACCAAGGGGCTGGTGACTGATTTTTCTTACTTTCTGGGGAATAATTTAGAACTAAGTTGAGCATGATGAACCATGATATCAAGTTTTCGTATATTTTTTTTTGTTTGCTATCTTTTTTTCAAAAATTGCACGAATGTGTATGTAACGAACTAGTAAGGCGAGTCGTTTGAGATGCTCTATATTTGACTCTGTCAGTTGGTTCCGTGACTTAATAGCGTCCGAGGGCACAGGCTTATCCTGTAGGGTGGGTACAGAAATAAATTGGCTATGTGGCAGAATGCAGTACTAGATAATCTTTATTTGGCATCTCTCCTCTCAATGTCACAGGCCACCAGAGATTATGTGAAAATGCGTAAATGTGGGTTGGTTGAAATAAAGTGTAGAAAGAGAAAGAAAAGAAAAGAAAAGTAAAGTAAAAGCCGGAAACGAAGAGAGTGGGCCAGTAGGTAGGAATATATAACAAACGACCACTCCCAAAGCAGGGTCCACGACTGCGGGGCGTCCTCCGCCTTTTACTCCCTAAGGTACAGCAGCTCCCGTGACTTACATAACGGAGGACCCCTCCGATCGATAGCTTAGAATTATCGAAGCAGGATTTAAACAAGCTTTCGAGCCTCAACCTCGCTACACTTCTTGGCATTCGTCCAACGGATCTCGCCTTTCTACAGTATGCGAGCAACTGCGCACTCCGATCTCCATAACCTGGAACATCTATATCCGGCATGCGCCCTTTGGTGATGGTGGGAGGTACATGTAGGTGTAGGCTCGCCACAACATCTTGTCTTCTACCACCCCTCCACCTCCACTTCCTCACCCAGATCTATCCAAGGTTGGCAAGAAAATAACGTGAAAGGGAAGATAGAGGAAACATAAAAGGGACCCGAACAGCCCATCAATATCCCTAAAAAGAATATAATAATAGTTCGGAGGGCGCAAGCGTCGTCGGTAGATCAAGTAGAATAGAACAGCTACCAAATCTCCGGCCGGAAGCTAGCCAGCCCTCGCGTTAAAATCGCATTCAACACCTACATATCCCACCTGCATTCTAACTCAAACAAGCCCCACCACACGTCCATCCACCCCCTCCCCCCGATGTCGCTCACAATGACCAAAAGGACGGAGGGCTACGGCTGTCAGCGAGAAGTCTATCATCCATACTCGAAGCTCGCCGAGCCTGGCGCTGTGACGTTCTACGAGTCGTCGGATGAAGAGGACGAGGTCGGGAAGGTCGGGAGCGTGTCCTTGTTGTCTGTTGAGATTAAATGTCTGTTGTTTCGTTTATACAGGATTTTGGGGCTGGACTGACAAACGTTTGGTTTTAAGCTTCTCCCAAAGCTTCTCCCAAGGCTCCCCCTAAAGTTAGCACTAGAAATACCACTCAGGATACCATCGTCCTACTGGGAGAAGACGCGACTGAGGCTAAGGCCCGATCGTCACCCGGGAAGGCAGCAGCTATATTGGATTCTAGTAATTCTAGTGTGGAAGACATAGCCCCGAAGAGCGAAGAAAAAGTTGCGGAGGTAGAAATATCTGCTGGCGGCGAGGATATTATGATGATAGATGAGACGTTAACTGCATCCCCAAGCAAGCCCATCACCGGTACGTTCACGCAAGCAAACAACATCATCCAGCTCAAGCTAATGCTATTACCCGTAGTTGCATCTCCCAGCCGAACCACTCCCAGCCCTGCAGCGCAACCCTCAACTCCTCTGAGGCCAAAGCGGACACCATTTGATGTGTTGACTCCCGAGAATACATTTGGCGCTTCCTCTCCCTTCAAAATGGGATCTGCCGGCGGCGCCAAAAAGTCGCTCAATAAGGCGAGTCCCAAGGACAAGGAGAATTATGAAGTACCTGGAGGATTTAGTGGTTAGTAGAATACAAGTCCTGAGTACCCCTTGCCATTAGTTTGCTTGTCAATAAGCCCTTTGGTGGTTATTACTTCTGATGGTTTCTGACAGCTTCTCCGATCAAGATAATCATTTATCCGAGATCTCACAAGGCACTAGTATTGTATTTAGTGATACCCAGGGCTTCTTCACTTCACTGTTCTTGTTTGCTACAACCCTCATGCTAGATGTTGTTACGTACTCCGTGACCCAGTATGAGTTGGAGGAAGACTAGGGTAGCATAATAATATGCGACTAAGTTATAACATGCATTGTTTTCGGAGTCTCTTGGTGAGTCGTTGTATACTTCGTTTTAAGCGGCTAGAGATCAAGCACTAACTACATGTATCAAGGTTGTCTATTTGTAAATGTTAGTCTATGTCTTAGCGTTGACGTTTCTTACGTATTTTGAAAGATTCAGAAAACATATCAAGATGATGATGCATACGGTCAGTGCGATGCGTGTACAGTAGGTTTTTCTTTGGTCTCGCTTTGCGGTCAGAATTTCGAATCCTCTATCAGTTTTTACAGATTTGTAGAAAGAATGAGTAAGACCAGAACCAGTGTGAACATAAGAACAGCGCAAAAAAAAAAAAAAAAAAGGGAAGAAAAAGGGAAGAAAAGAAAACCCTCAAATCATCGCACTTCAACACCTAACACCCTAGCTCCCCAAACATCTTTAGATCTATCACACCTCTGTCAAATGTGTGACCAGCCCAGTTAACCTCGCAATACCACCGTCCTTTACATTGGGATCCGAATCCCTTAGGTCATCATCATCATCAATTGGCGCAGGTTTTAACATGCCGGTAACAGCATCGTGCCTCCATCCTTCATTCTCAACCTTCGCGATAATTAGGCTATCATCTTTTCCCTCCAAGCCTAGAAAGATAGCTGTTGATTTGAGTGAGATGGCCGTGTATGCCCGAGACAAGAGAATCAAAGTCCTGCGGCGAAAGTGCTCCCCGAAGCGAGCAACCAGAGGCGCAAGAACGCTCGACCAAGGTGCTGATGAAAGTGTTGTGTAGATATTTTGGTATGAGCGGGTATAGAGTGCTCGAAGGAGGGTGTAGGTGCTTATGAGGAGTGGGTCTGATTGCAGGAAACCAAGAGGGATGCGCTTTGATAAGAAACGAGCTTCGTTACTGTATCTATTAGTACGGGCATAATGGTAAAGAGATAGAATCTTACAGATCATCACAAAGGAACAGTGAGAAGAAGTAAGCACTGTAGTAGTTTGAGATAAGCTCGCTAGTTGAGGGGTTGAGTGGGTAGCTACTAGCTGTAGCTTCCAAGTCCGCGAGTCCGTCTACCAGATCTCCTAGTGAGAGATTTTGATCAGTGACCATGGCAGATAAATGCTCGAGGCTCAACTGTGAATCCATCGTTAATTATAGGTGCGATGTACTTTCGGACGAATTTTGAGATGAGATTATGTTGCTATGGCGGGGTGTATCTCAAACGGCATTCAGTGGTGGTGGGGAGCAGTTGAGGCTGACTATTTAGGGCTGTCTTGGCACACGTGCCGGTTTCGCGAAAGAGACACCTAATGGTTAGCTGCCGAAAAGACACCTTCAGGTTTCGACCCCCAAGTGAGAGAGCTCTCTTTCAAATCCACACCGCGCTGCTCAACCTGAGCAATCAACCTTTGAATATGTCGTCCACTGGAGCTTCAAATGTTCTTAAAGACGAGTCAACAAAAAATATCCGTCAACTTCTAAAAGTAGTTATTCTCTTTACCATTGCAGGCGCCGCTGTGTCCAGTCGTCTATTTTCTGTCATTCGTAAGCTTTCCTCTCGGTTCTTGAACATTTCGACAAACATTTCCACTATAGACCAATGCTAATTGAGACGCAGGATTTGAAAGCATAATTCACGAGTGTATGTCTTTCCCATTCCGCAACAATTGAAGCCATTGAATATACTTGAGAATACAATTAGGTGTCCTTTTGGGTGAAACAAAGAGCTGACGACGACACTTAGTCGACCCATGGTTTAACTTTCGCGCGTCAAAGTATCTCGTCAAGAACGGGTTCTACAATTTTTGGGATTGGTTTGATGACCGTATGTAGTTTATTCTCGTATAAAGGGTGTTTTATTATATATTAACGCTGCGGTCCAGGGACATGGCACCCTCTCGGTCGTGTTACTGGTGGCACTCTCTACCCTGGCCTCATGGTCACTTCGGGGGCCATTTACCACATATTGCGCTTCCTTACCTTTCCCATTGATATCCGTAATATCTGTGTTCTCCTTGCACCCGCTTTCTCAGGCTTGACGGCTTTCGCGACATACCTCTTCACCAAGGAGATGAAGGATGAGTCCGCTGGTCTTCTTGCCGCCGCTTTCATCGGGATTGCACCTGGCTATATCTCCCGTTCAGTTGCCGGTTCATATGACAATGAGGCTATTGCCATTTTCTTGTTGATGTTTACTTTCTACCTCTGGATCAAGGCTTTGAAGGTCGGAAGTGCGTACTGGGGTGCGCTATGCGCCTTATTCTACTTCTATATGGTCGCTGCCTGGGGTGGTTATGTTTTCATTACCAACATGATTCCTCTTCATGCCTTAGTTTTAATCGCCATGGGGAGGTACTCGCCGAGGCTCTACGTCGCCTACACTAGCTGGTACGCCCTTGGGACGCTGGGCAGCATGCAGATCCCGTTCGTCGGGTTCTTGCCTATCAGGTCGTCAGAGCATATGTCAGCGCTTGGTATCTATATCCCTACACATTAGAGTCTTGTTTTGGTGTCTGACTTTTTTTCTTCTTCTTCCCTAGGTGTTTTCGGCCTTATCCAGATTGTTGCCTTTGTTGAGTTCGTCAGGGAGCATGTTCCTTCTCGTCAATTCCAGACGCTTTTGAAGTCATTTATTCTCGTCACTTTCCTCGGATCAATGGGAGCTCTTGTTCTCTTGACTCTCTCTGGTGTCATTGCTCCATGGTCTGGGCGGTTTTACTCGCTTTGGGATACCGGATACGCCAAGATCCACATTCCTATCATTGCCTCTGTCTCCGAGCATCAACCTACCGCGTGGCCCTCATTCTTCTTTGACCTTGAGATGTTGATCTGGATGTTTCCCGCTGGTATTTATATGCTTTTTAGCACTCTTGAGGATCACCACGTCTTTGTCATCATCTATGGCATTATGGCTAGTTACTTCGCTGGTGTTATGGTTCGCTTGATGCTGACCTTGACGCCGGTTGTCTGTGTTTCTGCGGCTATTGCGCTGTCAAACATCTTGGACTCCTATCTCACTGTCAAGACTCCCGAGATTCCAGAGGTCCTTGAGATTGCTGCCGCAGTTGATGATACTACCGATCCAACCCCCTCTACCACCACTGTTCCCAAGGCGCAAAAGAAGCGCACCAACCTCCTCAACTCGGCTAAGGGAACCATGGTTGGGATCTATTCCAGCTGGTCCAAGCTCGTTGTCGTTGGAGCTTTCACTGTCTACCTCTTTATTTTCGTCCTGCATTGCACATGGGTCACCTCAAACGCCTACTCTTCACCATCAGTTGTACTGGCTTCGAGGGGGGCCGATGGCTCGCAGCATATCATTGATGATTACCGTGAAGCATATTACTGGCTCAGGAAAAACACCCCCGATGATGCTAAGATCATGTCATGGTGGGATTACGGATATCAAATTGGTGGGATGGCAGACCGTACTACACTAGTTGATAATAACACCTGGAACAACACGCACATTGCGACAGTTGGGAAAGCCATGAGCTCCCGCGAGGAAGTTTCATATCCAATCCTAAGACAGCATGATGTTGACTATGTTCTCGTTATTTTCGGCGGTCTTTTGGGGTACTCTGGTGATGATATCAACAAGGTATGTTTTTTTTTAGGTTTCCCCTTTCAAGACTCAGCCTAACACCTCAAAGTTCCTCTGGATGATCCGTATTGCCGAAGGTGTCTGGCCAAATGAAGTCAAAGAGTCCGAATTCTTCACCCCCCGCGGCGAATACCGCGTTGACGAGCACGCAACCGAAACCATGAAGAACTCTCTTCTCTACAAGATGTCATACTACAACTACGATCGTCTTTTTCCCGCTGGTCAAGCCCAGGACCGTGTTCGTAATGTTAAGCTCCCGGCAAAGGGACCCGAACTGAACGTCCTTGAGGAGGCCTTCACCAGCGAAAATTGGATCGTCAGGATCTATAAGGTCAAAGACCTGGACAATGTTGGGCGAGATCATGCCGCGGCAAACGCGTTTGCCGCAGGTAAGAAGAAGGCCAAAAGGGGCGGCAAGGCCGCTAAGGGTGCGAATCGAAAGTTGAGAGTCGTGTAGACTATTTATTTGTATGGGCAATGTGACTTTTTTGTTCTATTCTTTTTTCTGGATTTATCCTATTTTATAGGGCTGGGGTCGGGGGGTTTGGTTCGGGGTTAAAGATCAAATGATTCCCTTGTTTTTTGTTGAGTTTGATTTAGATAAAAGTAGGGATGGCGATAACTCAATGTACTCTATCTTTATTAAAAGTGTTCAAATCTCGAATACTGCATACGTGTTTACAATATGGTGACATAAATCACTTAATAGGCACCCTTTTTCAAATTTCCCTATAAGCACAGCGTAACTGCAGCCAAGACCTCAAATTCATATGGGGTCTTGGCAAAATCCACCAATTTAAAAAATCCTAGACCCTAAACTACACAGCTCCCGGAGTACTTGAGTATGGAGTCATTAATAGTATATTTAACAGTTTTGAAAGCTTCAGAGCCTTGTGAAAACGGCTTTTGGTAATGTATAGGGTTTTGCGCTTTCTTGCATCCACACAAAAACCGACCAAGCCGCATTATGCAATAGGTTGTGCTCGAAAATATTGTGAACTAGGGAGTAGACTCACTTATAAGGTATTGGGGAGTGTCGAATTACTCTCAAACTCGGCGTTGCAGCCAGCTACTCTTGCTTGTTAGGCATTCCCCCATAAGTGAGTCTACATCACTGATGGCTTTCCCGGTAGTCCTTGGGCTTGGGTTTAGACACGGGTGTACCTACATGTAGCGAGTCCCATATGCTGAACCAACCAACCACTCTCAACATCCACGAACCTACATCTTGACTGACCTAATTAATCAAAATGCCTCCTATTGTAATAAGCGACAGCGAAGATGAAGACCGCAAGCCCGATTTGCCATCACCTTCCCGCCGCCACCCCATTATAGATCCCTCTTTTGACCGCGAGATCAACGAGCTGAAGATACAGCGGAGAAAGGACAGAGATGAGTGTGCAGAATTGCGTTCTCGACTTGATAAGGTCGAAAAGAGAATAGAGAAGGCTAGTGAGCGAATAGACGACCTAGTCAACAAAAAGAATGCGGCCTTAGACGCGAGTCTTAAGGATTCTAGGAAGAAGAGGGTTAAGGAAGAAGAGAAAGAGGTCAAGAAAGAGGTGAAGAAAGAGGTTAGGAAGGAGAACATGGGTCTTGTCCCAGACACCCCAGCTCGGGCTATACGGACGTTGATAGCCGACTGTGATGGTTCACAGGGACCATATCCGGTGCCTGGGGATAGTGACCAATTTCAGTGTGAGCCTGAGATACCTGAGGAGCCAGGCGCCTGGGCTGAGCCTGAGCCAGTCACTGCGTCCCTTCCTGAGGCTCATAGGCCGGTACAGGCACCAGTAGTGCCCTTGGGACCCAGGGCAGGGGGGCACAGGCCACATCCCGTGCGGAAGTCAATAATTAAAGAGGAACTAAGCTCTGATTCCGAGAATAGTATTCCGAGGGCTTCGCGTTCAATATCCCAGAGCCGCCCACCTGGCCCTCGGCCCACGACATTAGGAGATGAAAACCGTGCCGCTAGAGATTCAAGTATCGAGATCTACGAGAAAGATGAGCCCTGGGTCACTTTTACGGAGGATAATGACCGTATCGCAGCCTCTAATGATCCACACAGAAAGTTTTATGCCAACGAGCTAATCAAAGTATGGGCCAAGCTCAAAATACCAAATCTGCCTTGGCCCACTATCATGTTTACACGCCGGTTTCTATCAAAGGTTCTTGGGGGTGGTGAGCAAATGGTGGAATGTGTCATCAGCGCAGAAAAGCAGAGAACTCAGATATACCCTATCAAGGTTTACTATTGTAAGTTGAGGTACTTGTTATGACGGCCCATTATTCCCGTTCTTGGGCACTGCGGAAAGTCACAAGCTAATAATTCCTCCTAGGTGAGCGAGCCGAATGGTCTCCGGATATGCCCTCAGAGCCAGGTGCCCATGGCGTAGTTTATGCCACCGCACCCGACCCTAGGGACCCCGAACGTCCAGTAGACTTTAATTACTCTAGCTACGCCGTGTTTTGTAGGCGGGCTGCAAATCAATGGGATTATTGTGGCGAATATGAGATCACAAGGCGCAAATTTCTTCCAGGAGAGTGGGACAAAGTATCACCGGTTGCGAAGAAGTTATGGTCCGAGGGGTTTTCTGGGAGGACGGGGAAGAAATGGGGTATCAACACTTTGATGAAACGTGGGCTTCTGAGACAAGGCGATCCTTTGCCTTCCCCAGAGGATATCCTTGCGATGATCGACGAAGGGATATTACCACTGGAGTGCCAAATCTACAAATGTGTGGATTATAAGAGGGACTTTTATGACACACTCAAAGAGGCTTGGCTGAGAGAGATAGAAATCGACCAGGCAATAAAAAGGGAAGAGGATGAAGATGGAGATGAAGATGGAGAAATGGAGGTGGATGCCAGACGGCCTGTCAAAAAGAAGAGGAGGTTGACCACCATCAGTAGGGCTCGCAAGGAACATACGGAGGAGGAGGAGGAGGATATAATACTTCCTACCAGAAATAAGAGGAGATTGACCACCATCAGTAGGGCTCGCAAGGAACATACGGAGGAGGGGGAGGAAGAGGAGGGGGAGGAAGAGGAGGATATAAGACTTCCTACCAGAAAGAAGATGAGATTGGCCACCACCAGTGAGGCTCACAAGGAAGATATGGGGGATGGAGAAGAGGTAGGGGGGCAGGAAATTAGAAAGAAGCGGAGAAGGGGAAGGAGAAGGAGAATTGCCGACGATGAGGGGGATGACGAAGATGAGGAAGATGAGGATTATGTAGAAAACTAAAGCGCTACATAATAGCACGTGGCCGAGTGAGGGGCTGTGATCAAAGGCCACTCGCGGTAAAAAGCAATAGATTTTCTATATTATTTACTAAATTTTTTCCCACTCCCTGCCCCTCCAGTTCTACTAGCAGGTTTACTACTAGACTTGAACTTATCACTCGACTTCTTCCCACCCTTATTCTTCGAGTGTTGGGGTGGGGGCTTCTTTTTCCCGCCCGCCTTCTGGGCCATCTTCGCCTTCTTCTTCATTCCAGCCTTCCCAAGTTTCTTCTGTTCCTTTCTCGCATTAATATTCTCTTCTCTCTTCTTCTGCCTCGTCGCAATCCCCTTCGCTACTGAATCCTTTCTCTCTTTCCTATAGTACGTTAGCCTTCCTCCCCCGAAAATCAGAGGGAAATCAGAAATTACCATTCCCTCTCACTCTTTTTCTTCTGCACCGTCTGCCTCTTCAGTGCCTTCTTAAGTAGTTTTTCATCATCCCTCACTTTCTCACCCGCTGTCTGTTTCAATGCCTTACTCCACATCTCCTTCTCATAGATCTTTTCCCTCTTCTCCGGGTCCATTGTTTCTAGACGT
The DNA here is from genome assembly GCA_024713795.1 of Morchella sp. 2015-shanyang. NCBI lineage: Eukaryota > Fungi > Ascomycota > Pezizomycetes > Pezizales > Morchellaceae > Morchella > Morchella sp. 2015-shanyang. The sequence goes on along the minus strand of JAMGZB010000019.1, from coordinate 564,571 downwards.
GCCTTCTTCGCCTCGACTTGCCTAAGCTGTCCCATCACATCCGTGGGTCCCTTGCGTTTACGACTCCTCTTAAAGTCTGATGTCGTATGATCCAACTCTTGGCCATCGTCGAAAGTGACAGCGCCAAACATAAAGTTGTTTTCGGCCTTTTCCATCTCTTTAGGTGTCATTGGTGGTGGGCGGGCTTGTGGAGAGGTGGGCGAGTCAGGTGATTTGAGGGAGGTGGACTCGAGTTTGTGGGCGAGGCGGAGGGTCTTTTTACGCTCCTTACGAGCAGTTGCCCTTTTTTCCCGACATTCGAGCAGGGCGGCGCGGGCAATGGATTTGGGGTTTCGGCGGGTACGCAGAGATTCAATATGAGCTGCGAGTCGGGCACGAGCTTCGGCGCGGGTGGTAGGAGAAATAGGCTCGTTAGGTGGATGGGGCGTATCCGTATCTTCTGTGTGTGCCGTGATATTGCCGGAGTCCTTAGGCACTGTGAAGACTTCTAAAGGTTCTGGAGATATTTCTTTGGAGGTCTCTGCTAGTGAATCCCTCTCTGTGGACTCCTTCCCTGTAGATCCCTCCTCGGCCGTTTCCTTCTTTGCGGGACTCCCCCCCACAGGTACCCCCTCTCCAGGCCTCTTCTCTGCGGGCTCCTCCTTTCCAGACTCTGGCTTCTCAGCTGCACCATTATCCGGTTCGCCTTTCGCTGTCGCCTTTTCCTTATGCTGTTGTTTTTTCTTTGGCCTCGAGTCGGCCGACCCCCCCGTGCCTACACCCCCCCGCGCTTCAGAAAGTTTCTTTTCTGTTGTCTGCTTGGGTTTAGGATCGTTCCTAGGCTTTTTTTGATGTACCACATCTTTCTTCGGTTCTCCGTTACCTATCTGTTCCCCTCGAGCTGCAAGTTTCTGCTCGAGTTTAGTCCTCTTTGCCTTCTTTTCTTCTTCCTTTCTTTCTTGTTTTGTAAGCACCCGTTTCTGTTGTGAATATGCTATTAGCAATAGCAGAAAATTACGGCGGGTGGAAGTACCTCAGCTACTGGCACGAGTGACAATAGTCCTTCGAAAGCGTGAGAATGCTGCAGTACCCTGTCCTAGACGCAGTTAGTAAGTACGCGCCGCAATTGAGCGAGAGGAGTTGTACCTCGATGTCTGCCATTGGTGTTGGTGGGTATAAAATGTGAGGTCTGAGTACAGTAACAGGAAACAATGCCCAAAGAAAAATCGGCGGTCTTGGCTCGCATGGATTACACGCACAATGCACACTTATATAACTTTCTGTCCCCGGTCTCCACAACTTGCCGGCGTAGTGATAAACAGAACCATTAACGAGAATTGGTCAAGTTAGCCACCTTATTGGGTCAATGTTACGCCGCCAGTTGACGGTTTCCGTTAGTCCCACAGTTTTGTGTGGTGAGCCACCGATTGCCACAAGTCCTGAATACAGACCAGTGCGCGGAAAGAAAGCTCCGCGGCAACGGGCTGTCAGCAGTAGTGTTGAGCATATAATTTGAGGTACTACGAGTCTTGGCCACATATCCTCTAATAGTAACCCACAGTAGAGAACTATCCCCGGAGTTTGTATGAAGGATCAATTCTTTAATATAACAAGACCCATACCTTTTCTGGTATTGGAGAGCGAAATTCATATTACGGTTTCAGCAACAAACTAGATTTGGCATGGTTGAAACCAGGTCAAGGGTTACTACAAAGTACTCTTTGTAGAGAAAGTTAAACAACGATTTAATTTCCATCGGCTGTATGAAGTTCATAGTGTCACTACCGGTATCATGTCTACACCTACGGCCCTGGCAGTCTTTTTGGTTGCAACAGGAGAAGAAAAACATTAACCTTACCCTACCTACATGCTCTCACACTGCGGCGCAGTACCAGGAAAAAATCCCACCGCCCCGGAATCATGCGGGCAGTTTTGCCTAGTTTGCTCGTCAAGCAGTACTGGTACTGTTTAAATACCCTAGACCCTATAGCATTTCTAAACACGGCTAGATTTACTACTCTTTTATATACAAATAGTATACAATAGTAGCCCCAAAGACGCTACAGTTATGAATGAATAGTAATCCTTAGCAATACCCAGCCCAAAATCATTCTTCATAGTATATCACTCGGTTCGAGTATGAAGGTAGGTCCATTGGTTATTTACTCATACTTCATAATGTCTGTTGGTAATTACTAATAGTCTCCGATGTTAAGTAGTAGCAGCACAATGTTGAAAACATGTACTTTGGTTATTACTCAAGGGTGAACATACCAATGACATATTTTCGTGCGTCTTTCTAAGAGCGACGAGTGTTCTAGTCAGGGATTTAAGGACTAGACCTATTCGCTATTACTTATGATACTTCTATACCCAAATCAAGGAATAACCACTATACTCAGGTAGACAGTTTCAATTCCTGTAGATTTATTAGAGACTTTGCGTAAATGGAGCTAGCTCTATATTTCATTATCTGACTGGCAGGCTATGGGATCGGCATCAAACAGGTTACCAGAAAATAGAGCTAGCCCCGTTTACGCAAAGTCTCTATTATTTAAGAGCGTGGGGTGTTTAAGGTAAATTCAATACTGCAGATTTCTCAGTAACGATCTCGAGATCAAGCGCCGTCTGCTTATTAGTTTCTGAAATTACCTTAAGTCTTGCATTTCTTAACTCTGCAATCACCGAAGAGCTCTATGTTTGCCCCAGTCGGATATTAGTGGCACATACAACCAAATTCTCTTGGCAAGTATTTACAACATCTATTTAGTATATACCAATTTTCCCGAACCCTCCAAGCTAAACATACCTACAAAGTGGTTGGTTTCCCCATAGGCTGCGCCGGTGTCTGCGCCGATACAGTGCCCTCCAATACGGGTGTTTCCTATAAGCCTCTATTAGCACACGATATAAAGTCTCACATCCCCACCTTCTCAAAACTCACCTCCTCAAAGTCCTTTGGCAAATACGCCGGCCTGTCCCCACTCAAGTCCACATCCCCGTCCGTCGCCGCGATGGCCTGCGCCTCCTGCCAAGCATAGTACCGTTCTGTAAGAGCATGTTTAATGCCCCGTTGTGTGTTTTTGATCTGTATGGCCCTTTTCCGTGCTTCGTGGGCACCTTCGCCGGGCTTAAGACGTTCGCGCTCAATCCGCTGCGTCAACATTATGTTGAGTTCCTTGGCACAAACCCACCACAGCTTATGCAGATCTTCCCATGATTTTGCACGAAGTTCCTCAACGGTCCAGGCACGACCTGGATATGTGGTTAGGAATCTTAACCCAACGCTGAGAAGCCCACATACCATGCTCACTATCATCCAATGGCGTCGGTAGTGCTTTCTTGTCGGCGAAAAACCCCCACAGGCCATGGTTCGGGTTAACCTCAACTTTGTCTCTGTGGTCCTCCAATTTCACCGGCTTTGGTAATGGGAACTTTGCTGCCGCGAGGGCAATCTTTTTAGGGGAGCGTCGTAGAGCGGATACGCCTCGAAGCTTGGAGCGGTCGCGGTTGATCCGTGTGAACGCGGAGGGGGCGGTGGTTGAGAATAAGGTGACATTGAGTGGTTTAGTGGCCGCCCGAAGGCAAGGACGCAGGAGGTGGTTTGACATGGTGGGTGTGAAGGCCTTGGTGCGCTGGTGGGGGGAGTGCTGAGATGGAAAAGTTTGGAGAGCCGCAATGCATGCATGCCAAGATGTTAGATACCGGGTCATAAAGTATCACTCGACAGGCTGATAAGCATATTTTATCACTCAGTATCCAACTGATCGGTTGGTGTCGGTCTCGGAACCGATAATCTAATTTAATTCTAAGATATACATACTCATTCAAAGCCTGCGTGCGTTGTCTAATCATTAAGAAGATCCTTTATGTCGTCTATCCTAGCCTGTCTTCTCTCATCATCATTCATCATCCCTAATGACGACGCAATGAACTGTTTCCTTGCCTGTATTTTGTTGATCATTCTCTCCTCAACGCTCCCCTCAACAATATACCTATGGACGATGACTTCTTGGGTCTGTCCCATCCTATGAACCCGATCAATTGCCTGAGCCTCCACGGCAAAACTCCACCACGGGTCCATCATGAAAACCCTCCGAGCCTCCGTTAAATTGAGCCCAACACCCCCGGATCTGAGAGATATTAAGAGGACTACAGCACCTTCATATGCCTTGAAGACATTAATGACAGTTGCACGTTGTTGCTGCTGCATTGAGCCGTCAAAGCGGAAGAAAGGGATTTTTTCTCTAGTAATAGTGTTAGACATGCATCAGCAAGATTTTACAAGTCTCAGGAGATTACAAGGGTCTCAGGAGACTCAGGAGACTCAGGAGACTGTCAGGAGACTCAGGAGACTCCAGTCACAAGTGGTAAAGCTTGCTGATGTGGACAATTATAAACAATTCGAATCGAATTTTACCTTTTTAACGCAGGCTCAATGAGATCAAGAAAAGATGTGAATTGCGAGAAAACGGCGCTTTTTGTGTTTGGCTCCTCCTTTCTGAGCTGCTTTAGTTGCTTAATCAAAGCCTCAATTTTTGCTGATGACTTTGAACTAACACGCCGAAGGGTTATCTCTAGCGGCGGCATGTCTTCCCGAATGACCTCGAAAAGATCCCGCACATTTATCGCTTCGCGGCAGATGACACACTTTGGTACCTCCTCCTTCTCTCTGCCCCTCTGCCAAAATCTTAGAATTCATCGCTTAAGAACGGGGTGTTATATACCTCAATCACATTCATCCAGCACTCTTTACATGCCGCGTGGTAGCACCCAGTGACAGCCATATCATCCATCGGGGCCGAAAAGCAGATTGGGCATTCATGCTCTGCCTCGTCCCGAATTTGCTTCAGTATTTCTGCGCCATATGCATTGGAGTTTTCTTCGCTCTGATCCGAGAACCGATCGATGAGTTCATTCAAGTCTATATCGTCACTGGCCTCTGAGTCGTCTTCAGTGATCTCTGGTGTCCGAACCAGTGTCGGATGACAACATGATTGACGAAGCCTTAATATTTGTGCAAGAATGCTAGTGTATGACTTCATGAGCGTGCCTGCCTCAAGGTTACGCGCAAAAGACCGTTTCGCCCGGTTTTGAAGACGACTATATACCTCTCTTTCATCCTTTGAAAGTATAATCTTCTCGATAATGATTTGCTTTGGGGGTAACGGAATCAAGGGCATTCCATTAGGTGTTCTCATCTCTTTAGTTCTCCTCAGAACAAGTGGTTCTAATACTGTCTGAACAACGTCTAGAGCTCGTAAGAAATCTTTTGCCTCAAAGGGGACGGTGATAAACGTTTTCCAATAAGAGAAATTGCTCCAAGGCTCGACACGTAAAAATCTGACAAGGCTGAATAGATCCTCTAGTCGATTGACTATAGGGGTGCCAGTTAAAACCCAGCGGTGTTTAGCGTTAAGCCCATAGCAGGCCCTTGCCGTCTTACTCAATCTTCCCAAATGTCAATAAAGTTCAAGAGCCTGAGATGGATCTATTTACCTATTCTTAATGTGGTGCCCCTCATCTAATATAATTCTGAAGAACTTCACAGAAAAAAGCCCCTGATTACCACCTTGTGCATATTCCGAAAGCACAGTCCCATAACTCGTAATAATCAAAGTAGGAGTAGCGGAACTGCAAATATTTTTCAAAGGGATCTTCTTTTCATAATAGATCAAAGTTTTGAGAGTACCAGGCTTTGAGGCTGCCTCTGCTTCTGACTGCCATTGAGATAACAAACTCATTGGAGCAACGACAAGAGTTGTACACGCGCGGTCAGACTTATGGGAATGAATGAGACTCAACATCTCGATTGTTTTTCCAAGACCCATCTCATCCGCCAAAATACCACCTAAGCAATTTTGTTCCTGCCGTGGGTCCGGAAACTCGAGTGAAAGTCCACCAGAATATGGATTGACGTAGAACTTATCTTTACCGACGTTGGGAAGCGCCATATCATTTTCGTCCCTTATGGGCCATGTATACTCTTCCCATAAAGGGTGCATGGACTCGGACTCATTATCTCGTTCAGAGATATTCTTCTCCTTGTTGAGAAACCAGTGAAGCGCTTGTTTTTGATACCTGCGAAGGTCCATCGCAAATGTGTCTGCGGGCTCTGCCGTAGGGTAATCAAAATCAAATAACTGTGCCTTTCCTGTGTTAAAGGCGTCAGAAAGAGCCGATGTGTTATTATTACCATATTTCAAGGTTACAAACGGTATAGTTGATCAAGCTGATCCTGCTCCAATTCTTTCCCCTCCTCCTTTTCTCCTTCTAAAGAGTCCTTGACCTCACTACTCGCCCCCTCGGACTCAGCAACTTCGTACTGCTCAGCTATCTCAGCAGCTTGTAGAATGCTCGTTCTTTTATATTTGGTAGTAGTGATATTTGTCACGGACGGTTGGAGATCTATCTCCTGGAATAGTTTCACCAATGCCACCGTGACCTGTCTTAAGCGCAACGCCCTCTCGTCATCTGTCGCGTCAATTGGTTCATTACTTCTTTGTTCAAACCCTCTCCTCAGCATGAAACACCTCAATTGTATATTAATTGTATCGTTTGTTCGTATTCTCTCCGGTGCGTATACACATAACCCTTCGAATGAGCAAATCTGCTGGTCGATAAGAGTGGATACGAAGGCTGCAGTGTCTTGTGGCAAACGTCCCACCTCCTCGCCCTTAGGGTTGGTGAGTCGAACTACGATATCTTTCCTTTCCTTTATCTTTCTAGCCTTCTTTACAGTAGTTATTTGCGAGACTTTTCTTTGCCGCTCGATCCTTACGGATTCCCCATGTAAGATGATGCCAGTGCCACTCCTTGTTGCCCAGCTAGCGACACCAAAAGCGCCGATATACCTTTTTTCAGGCATTGACTCTGCTAGGGTTCCATTTCTAAGGGTTAACAAAGGCCGAGGAACGGCTGTGGTTTTCCAGGATCCATCGAAGTACCTGTGTATTAATTTATTAGTTCCTTTCCCTTCTTCTTTCTTGAGATTTTTTGCTAGGAAACTTGCATATTGATGGCTCTCTCCATATCTCCATCTGATACATCCTCTAATCGTTTTAGTATATCCGGAGACAATTCCTGTCCTGTGAAAGTAGTAAAAATGCTTGGGTCAAAACTAGTAGTAGTTTCGGCATACCGTCTACGCTTTTGCGGGGGAGAATCGAGGCTCATAGTGTGCGGCGTTCCTAAGGAAGTTGAATTTGGGACGTGTTAAGGTGCAAGTGCAACGCGACCAACAACGCCTGCCAAGCCACGTGATACCAAGGCCTTTATATCAACTTCACTTACAGTATCATGATTCATCATATCCCATCACTCATCCACTTTCTAGCAAATAGTGAAATGAAAAAAAGTTACTGACCAAACGATGAGAATGTAGATAAAATCGTTTAATTGTGAAAAGTGTGGTCATTCTGGGGGTTGGAAATTTGCAGCCTCAGCCCACGAGCAGTAAGCTACATACAACAAGTAGCATGAGTCAGGCGGGGTCACCCAGCACCCAGCGCGTCATATTCGTCCCATACCCTACTAAGCTCATGGTGTCTGATTGACTCAACAAAGGTGCGCTCCAAACCACCAGAGTCCTCTATAAAGGTACAAACCCCTTGCCTTTATCAAGATGAGGTACTTTCATTATTCATACTAATTTCTCTCATCCCATAGACCAATGATCCTACGAATACTGCAGACCTCCAAAACCAAATCCTTCGGCTAATTGCAGCATACATACATACTTACATCTTCAATAAAAAAACAAAAAAAATCCCTGACAACAAATCATGTCGAACGTACGAGCAGATAAACAAATAGCACATGAAAGGCGCCGTGCTGGTGAGGTAGCACTCAGTGACTTTGCCGACTACGTTGAAAAGCAGACCCGGCTACGGAAACCAGGTGGCAATACAACAAAGAGTGATGAGCATGACGAGTTGAGCATTCTTGAGACATTGGGTCTCTCTGATGATACCCAACCCAGTGTAGGAATGAGAGAGCTTCTCCTTGGTCCTCGGGAAGAGAATGGTCCCAAGCTCAAAGAGCTCATAGCTTCTAGAATTGCGGAAGGACGGGGCGAGACAATGTTCGACGTAGGACTTGACCATGCAACCGAAGAGCCTATGGGTTTTACCAAAGAAGAGTACGAACTTGCAATGAAATCATTAAAGGCTGCTGTCTCAGAGCTCAAGGCATCTATAACAGTATTGATTACACACAACCTGGGGCTAGATGGAGAGGAACCATCGGACGACAAGGGTGCTAGTTCAATGCTACTAATCCGAAAACAGCCGGAGTCGCTAGAGGATTTACTTGAAATTCGAGTGGCAGTAGTTGGAAATGGTAAATACTTGATCTGCGCCTCAAATATCGGACACCGCTGAACAGTTGCAACTTTATAGTTGATGCAGGAAAATCTACCATGTTGGGCGTATTGACAAAAAATACTCTTGATGATGGACGAGGACGGACCCGTGTGAATCTATTCAGACACAAACATGAGATCGAGTCTGGCCGTACTAGCTCCGTTGGTATGAGAATCAAAATAACTAATTTCTTTCAATTCTAACCGTTCGGTGAAGGGATGGAAATTCTTGGTTATGACTCGGAATCAAACATAATTGGCAGCAATGATCCAGGTCGGAAGCTCAAATGGGAGGAGATTGGTAATCGTTCTGCCAAAGTAATATCCTTCACCGATCTTGCTGGTCACGAACGGTACTTGCGAACAACAGTTTTCGGTTTACTAGGAACCTCTCCGGACTATGTGATGCTCATGGTTGCTGCAAACAACGGTCTCATTGGCATGTCCCGCGAGCACCTCGGTATTGCGCTAGCATTGAATGTTCCTGTCCTCGTTGTAGTAACCAAGATCGACATCTGCCCCCCGCAGATCCTTGAACAGACTATGACCCAGATTACAAAAATCTTGAAATCCCCAGGTGCACGCAAAATTCCTATATTTATAAAAAGCAGGACCGATGTTGTCAACACCGCTAAACAGTTTGTCAGCGAACGTATTTGCCCGGTCTTCCAAGTATCAAATGTTACTGGTCAAGGATTGGACTACATCAGGACGTTTTTGAATATCTTGCCGTTTCACGGGAAATTTGACTCAAAGTCATCGTTCGAGTTCCATGTCAATGACTGTTTCTCGGTGCCCTTTGTAGGAACCGTGGTTTCTGGTGTCGTTAAGAGTGGCGTGATTCACGCCGGCGATCCGATTCAACTCGGGCCGGATAGCCTGGGAAATTTCATACAAACAACCGTCAGATCTATTGAACGGAAAAGGATAGCTGTTCCTGTCTGCTCTGCTGGTCAAAGTGCTTCGTTTGCGCTTAAGAAAGTCAGGCGGCGTGAAGTTAGGAAAGGAATGGTTGTGTTGCCTCGATCCGAGGTGCCCCCCAAAGCACATATGCGCTTTGTTGCTGAGGGTATGTCTTATCCTAGGTTTGGTTATAAAGATTTGTAGTTGACATGTTTTTACTATAGTCTTGATCTTGTCGCATGCAACCACTATCAAGCCGAAATATCAGGCAATGCTACACGTCGGCCCCGTCAGCCAGACTTGCCGAATTATTGACATCGATCGCGACCTTATGCGTACAGGTGACAGGGCTATTGTTGCTTTTGAGTTCTGTCAGAGGCCGTGAGTCACTCCCTTCATAAAACAAGGCTTTTGGCAGTCATCTCATGTGTGTTCGTATTTATATAGGGAATTTCTCTGTGTTGGGGATAAGCTCCTCTTCCGTGAAGGTCGAACCAAAGGACTAGGTATAGTTAAGTCCTTGGACTATGATAGTACCGTCCCTTTGGTTAAAGAAACCTAATCACTTTCTTTCGGAGAGAAGGTACTTATGTATCTCTCTCTCTCTCTCTCCTTTGGCTATCATGAAATGTAATTGATTCGTGGTCTGTTTTCCCTTCCCTTTTTACTTGGACGCCAAGTGCACATGACAGGCTTGTCATTCGTCACTCTTTTCATAAAATGTATCTGCTATTGGTTATTTCTATCACTTCTATTAAACCCTAATGTACAGTACAAGTTATTTAACTATAAAATCTGGGCGAAACTGTCCATTAAGCGCTTTTAGAAAGCCATCCACGATAAATGTAAAGAAGCTACTTGGGTAGGTATACTGGGTATAGTACGTCTTAATATCAGCGTCTAGTGCATGCTATCATGAGAAACCAATTTACCCGGGCGGTTCATTAGGAATTAGCCAACGATATATTACTATCGAATATACTACAGCGAGCAGTGAGGTTGGGATAGAGCGAATTGACTGACTCTATGTCACTATTGTATTGAGTTCCACTGACGGATTAACAAATTGTATCGATATCATTTTGTACCTGACAGCTTATAGTTCTGTATAGGAAAAATATGCCAAAGTAACTCCCCCATAGAATGGAGCCCATGAAACTTTCTATCCATCGACAAAAAAACCAATGACTGGATAATATCCTGTCTGACACTGACAAATGGCTTTTTAGTACTAGATAGGTCGTCGCTAACCACTAATATCCCAACCTCACTACTCGCGGCAGTATCTCACAATTTGTTACCCTCACGCCAAGAAAGCATCAAGTTTCTCAACCGCACTTTCTCATCTTCCCCTCCAAATATTGGATCAATTGCCTGGAAACTTAGCTCCCAAAGCTGCAGACGCGTCAACCCAAAGTGCTGTGCCACGATTACATACTCGTTCGAAATTGGTGAACAGAAAACCCCAACATCATCCGTCTGAGCAAGTACATGTAGTTAGAAAACAGATTTTGAGATGGTAGGTTGTTTAGGCCAGAGACGAGGGGACATACGCATATGATCAGGGGACACTTCTTCTCAGCCCACCAATCCCGGAAATGGTGGTCTTGGAAGGATCCTGTTATCAGTTTGGCGTGTACGTTGCAGGAAATACAAAGTTCCAACGCCAGTTTCCTTTTCGATATCTCCGCGCGAATGACATCCGAAACATGAATGACATGTCCAATTCTGTCCGGTTTAAAGGAAAGAAGGGTGAGCAACTCGTCATCGCTTGGTGTCTTTGCAACCTCTGCAAAGTGGAGTGTTACACCTAGCCCGTTTTCTTGTGCTTTTGCAAAGACTTCACGAAATATCGAAACATCACCTTTCTACAGTCTAGTCAGAACCCAATATTCGCCTGTAACATATTGCACTAACCAAGGGATCTCCACAAAGATCAACTCCCACAATACCCCGATGCTTGTAACGAATAGCCAAATCAATGCATTCCATAGCTTTTTGAAAGGAATCCCGCCGATCAACCGAAAGCAAAAGAAAAGTCTTCATAGACCTTAATCCATCTTTTTCATATTGCTCGATGGCCTCGAGGACAGTCTCAATATATTTCTCTTTAGATAGCCCGCTCTCTTTGAATTCTCGGGGAGTGGTGCGAAGCTCTAAATAGGTAACACCGTCGGCTTCAAAGTCCCGGAGAACCCGTTCGGTTGAATATCGGACACTTTGAACGTCGTTGCAAAGTTGGTAGATATAGTTCGAAAATAAAGGGAACTTTCGGATCCCGGGGAGTGTAAGCCCTAGCCGGCCACGATAATAAAAAAAGGGTTATACATAACCGTACAAATGTCTTGATGTCATAGTCAACTTTTCCTGATGGAATTACGATCATGGGATCTTCCAGTTTGATACTGGGATCTGTTTCCTTGCGTTTTTTGTATATCTCATGGAGGCACTCGCGAGTTATACTTCCCGATAAATGGGCGTGAAGTTCCTATGTATCATTAGTACGTCTTGCTTAGATATTTGATAAACGGAGTCCGTCGCGGGGAAATAACAATCTTTGGTAGTTGTTTGCAGAAACCCTCTAAGTGCTCCATGCCGACCACCAGCTGTGGGCTGAGTCTTTTTTTTTTTTTTACTACTGATGAGGTTTGGTTGGAAATGGTTGGAAAAGTCTCGTCTAGATCAAGCGCAAGCGCAAGCAGGGATATGGCGATGAGGCTAAAATGCCCCGCTGGGGTTGGAAAAGGAAAGGTCCCAGGCACCTACTATTTCAGCTCCACAACGGTGAATACAAATGTAGTTTGTCGAACTCGATCCCACACTCCCACACACAGATGGAAAGATACCTGCAGCTGCTCCACTTCGTGAGATACATGTAGCTTCAAAGAGATGAGGGCATGTCGGATATCGGTTGAGCCCGGATCTAATCGGGTTGGTCAATATGTATTCGCTAGTACCTACATGCCTACAAGCCTACTTGCTTGCTGCAAAGCACAAGGTATTCATAGAGTAGATTGTAGATCAAGTCAAGCAAGTCCCTAGAGCTACATAGAGTTACCCGTTGCCTACTCGACATTGTAATCATGTACCTACTTTCTAACTAAAACTGTTTGAGTCTGGCAGGTAAGATCTACACAACCGCGAGAAGTTCGCGTCTTCGTTTAAAGTACTTACAGGTGAGGTGTGGGCCTGTTGAATCCCTTTATCCTCCCCGGTCGCTAATTCGCCCGTTCACACCTCGCTCCTCCCTTTGCATCTGCATCGCGACACCGTCCGCTCTCTCCCACCCTACCTACACTTCTCCGTCCAGTCTTCCTTCAGCCTTCTACCCGCATTCCTCGTTAGCTGCTGCTCTTCGCTTGTCCTGCCATTTCCCTCGACCTCTTCTTCTCTCCCTATTCCAGAAGAATCTCTGGTCGGAAACATTTGCTTCAACGGCAAGACAGGACTGAGTACTGCAGCCCCCGTTACCGACACCCCTACACCAGCTAATTTCCCCTTTTCATATTCACCTTACCTCTTCCCGTAGGCACTAGGTGTCAAGCAAGACAATATTGCATCGCACCTGTTGCTAAATTCTCAATACTTCCCAATCCATCCACCCATCCCCTTTCCTCCTTCCCACCCCCTCCCCTTCCCCGAATCTCATCCAACCAAACCGTCTTGAAAGACGACTGTCAATCTTTCTTTTCGTGAGGCGTAACTCGTGGGGTGCTACTCAGTTCTTTGTTATCGTTATAGTCCATTCGCTCCTTCTACCTTTACTTTTAATTTTTTTTTTTGAACGAGAGAGAAAAGAAAAGAAAACCCTCAGCCTTTCCCTACCAAACATATCTCTTGGGAAACAAAAAGGTTTAACTTCTTTTCGCGACAAGCAAGAGCATCTCATCAACCTCTGGAGGAACAGCGCCGCTCAATCATCCAACGCCACTACATCATACAACCATGTCTGATATTCAGGATAGAATCGCTGCTGCTAGGCGAGAGGCTGAGGGGCTCAAAGCAAAAATCAAGATCAAGAAGGAGGAACTGGCAGACGCTGATTGTGAGTAAAATACGCGATTTGAGTTTCGTATTATATTTAAGTGAGAATGGCGCGGCTGACTATTAATCAAAACTATAGTGCGCCAGTTGGCGAAAGAGACTCTGGAGCCCCTGCCACGTACCAATATGAAAGTCCGAAAGACATTGAAGGGCCATCTTGCAAAGATTTATGCAATGCATTGGTCAACAGACAGGAGACATCTGGTGTCAGCCTCACAGGATGGTAAACTTATCATCTGGGATGCTTACACCACCAATAAAGTGCATGCCATCCCTCTCCGCTCGTCGTGGGTAATGACCTGTGCGTATGCTCCTAGTGGGAACTATGTTGCATGCGGAGGTCTGGACAATATTTGTTCGGTTTACAACCTTTCTTCAAGGGATGGGCCCACACGTGTTGCACGCGAGCTCTCTGGGCACTCTGGTTATCTCTCGTGCTGTAGGTTTATCAACGATAGGAGGATCCTCACATCCTCCGGAGATATGACCTGTATGCTGTGGGATATCGACACAGGTGCCAAGATCACGGAATTCTCTGATCACCTTGGGGACGTAATGAGTCTTAGCATCAACCCCACAAATCAAAACATATTCGTATCTGGTGCTTGTGACGCTTTTGCGAAACTCTGGGACATTCGCACTGGCAAGGCTGTTCAAACCTTTGCTGGGCACGAGTCGGATATCAATGCTGTTCAGTTCTTCCCTGACGGGAACGCTTTTGGGACTGGTTCTGACGATGCCACTTGCCGATTGTTTGATATTCGTGCTGATAGAGAGCTCAACACATATTCAGTGAGGACACTCATTTTTATAACATTTTTTCCCAACCAGGGGGGCTAATTCCCGGAACTCTTCTTAGTCTGACCAAATATTGTGTGGTATTACATCGGTTGCGTTCTCGGTTTCGGGCCGATTACTGTTTGCAGGATATGACGATTTTGAGTGCAAAGTGAGTATTTAAACTTATTCAAGCATCCCCCAGAAACGTTTTAAATACTTCTGTGTATAAAGATTACTATATCTTGCGTATTTTTAGTCGCTAACGTACTTTCCTACTAGGTATGGGATGTGCTTCGTGGTGAGCGTGTGGGGACTTTAACAGGGCACGACAACAGGGTCAGTTGCTTAGGGGTTAGCAATGATGGCATTAGTTTGTGCACAGGATCATGGGATTCTACTGTAAGTCTGGCAATGTGGCTACTTCTAAAGATGATATCTAACCCTTATTTAGCTCAAAATCTGGGCGTGGTAGTTCTTCACATGGCTACCAGGAATAATTCTTTTCAAAAAAACAAAAGGCTATTGATTGGATGACGAGAAAGAGTTGTCTCTGCTGGCAATTAACGATCTAGCTATACTATTCGTACTCTCCTCGGTATTTTTTTTTGTTGGGGGGTAGGAATTCATTGGCTACTATTTCTATTCATTCATTTCTTTTTTCTACCTTATACCTTCCCCCATTCTACTTCTAGTAGCAATCATTAAGTCCCTATTACCTGTATCCTATGTTTTCCTATTATGGCTCTCATTTTTGTTTGTGCGCGTTGCTGAGTTTGCTACGCCTATCATGTCCGTCGCCGAGCGAGTGTAGTACTGAGTAATATTTTTTCCCATTTTTTGAGCAAGAGCACGAGGCCTCGGAGTTTTCTTATCTTTGATCTTTCGTGTCAAGAATATTTCCTACCTTTCAAGGCCATTACCATAGGTAGCCGAGTAGTAGTAGGCATTACAGCTATTTGATCCTTCGCACGATTAGACAATTAACTTGATTGTGTTGAGATTCCAAAACCCGAGGTGACGGAGGATTACCTATATATACCAGGTTTGCCTAAGCCCGAGCAAAACTACTCTGGCGCTCTAAAATAGACTTTGCGCAAATCGCCGGCAGTGCAGATGTCAAAGAACGCCTTCCGTACTGGTCTCATATTTCGTGATCGGGAATTTAGATTGCTGAGCGGTGATATTGTTTCTATTTAGCTTCTAGAAGGGCAGTCCTGCACTATCAACCCCTGTCCAACAGTCGCCTTTTCTTCCACGCCACTTTCACATATGATTATAATTCCAATGCAGGTATGTGGTTCCGTTCACCTGGGGATATATGCACCAGAAAGCCACTGGGTTATGGGGAAATCTTCCAGTAAGCACTTCCTGGGGTCCGCAGGGTGTTCTAGTTAGAGTAGAAGATGTATTTATGGAGTAAGGATCCCCCTAGCCAAATGAACATCAAACGGGCAATGCATCCGGTTTCATAACGCTCTAGCAAGTAGAAAGTAAGCAAGTCTGAAGAAATTTAGGGCTGTTTTATGAGAATTTGAGGCGCGTATTTTCTGCATCATGATGGACCTACACGCGCCCAAATTAATTGTACCTAAAGTACATGTACCTAAAGTACCTACATGTAGGTACACACATACTTACTTATGCGGGTGGTTAGTTATCAGAGCTTGGGACGGTATCGGAGAGGTCGTGGCGTGCACACTCCCTGACACCTGTGATCTTTTCTTGACAGGCACATCCTCCTGCATGCGAACCGACGGTAGGTCGACCCAAACTCGAAAAAAGCAAATTTGTGATCCTTGCTGAACAATGTGTGGTCAGCGTTTCAGAAGGGGGTTCACCGCATCATCATACATCACACACCCCCCTTTCCTACCCAATTGCTTAACTTTATCGCCTGAACTTGAGATCAAAGGTTTGGGGTATCAAGAGATTTCTTTAGGCCCAACCAACTCAGGTAGCAGCTGTTTCAGAAGATTTCATATTCGTACCAATAGCGAAACAATTGTCAACACATCCATAAACAACATACCAACATCAGCGCTTCAAGCTCTCATCGCTCCCCCCAGATAGGTTATTTCTTACTGTAGGGCGCGCCGCTACACAGCATATCTACTAACGCCCACGTTCGGTGACGTTCCTGCTTTCTAGCCCCCCTGCCAAACCCTGCCAGATCCCCGCCTTACTAGTATTCTCCTACCACACTACCACCGCCCCTTCAATTCTCCGCCCCACCCAATACTCATCTTCCTTCCTTGTCCTCGTCCATTAAGTAGACACACTACGCACTTCAACACCCAGGGTAATAAAAAAAGAAACAAACCATGGACGAACTCGAATCAATTAAAAGTGCCACGTCCCCCGCTGCTCGCCGTCACCCAGAAGACGTCGAGTCGGATGAATATAGTGACCAAGAAGATTCTCACTTGAACCTCGAAGACGGAAAAGACGAAGACGGCGACGACGACGACGAAGATATTGAGATATCTGGTGCTGGACTTTCTAGAAACATGCCCTCCTTTAAGCATACATCGAAGCTCTCGCTGTCAGGATCATTCCAGACTGTATGCCATTGTCTTTCCTATATATGTTAGGTTATGACTAACATTACTATTAACTTAGGGCGTTAAAGGAGTCCTCGCAGATGCCGTTTCTTTCGAGTCTGCTAGGCGACGTGAACGCACGGCCAGAGCATCCCCGGGCCAGTATGCAGGCTACACTGAGCCCGCGATGGCTGCTTCGCCCCCTAAACGTCGGGAGAGTGATGGAGAGAGCGGCAGCGATGATGATTTTGTCAAGACGTGGCGGAAAAACAGATTAGCGGAACTTAAGACAGGTGTTGCAACTACAAGAAGACAGTCTCCAAGTAAAAGAAAGTATGGGAGGGTTGAGGCCGTAGATGCGGCTGGTTATTTGGATGCTGTTGAGCGTGTCTCATCAGAAACTATTGTTGTGGTGACAATTTACAATGATTCGGTAAGTACAAACCCGCCTAAATTAATAAAATGCGGAAAATAAAAGGGGGGAGGGGTAAATATTTTTGTCTTTAACGGGGGTTTCTGACAATGAAAAAAAAAGTCATCAGAGAGCCAGTTCGTCGAGGACTGTTTTAACACGCTCGCTCGCCGCTATCTGACAACTCGATTTGTCAAGCTTCATTACCGAGAAGCCGAATTTGATCCTGAAGTCGTGCCCGCTGTGCTAGCGTACAAGGGTGGTGAATTATTTGCAAACCTCGTGAGGATTGTTGATGAGATCCCACCGGGTAGAAGCTTGAGTACTGATAGCTTGGAGCTGGTTCTCCGAAGGTATGACTCATGTAGTCGAGGGTCACGTAATATCACTCTGCTAACTTTTTTTCTCATAGAGCAAATGTCCTACATGCGGATTAGAGAACAGATCTGGCTCTCCTACTTAGTAGATTCTAGATATAATGATGTGGAATGATATTCTCAGTGTTTAGATATTTTTTCTTTGTCTGTTCGGTGGGGTTTTGCATTGTACTAGGGAAATACTCTCATTTTATTGTCTTCATATATGATACTAGATACCTATGGCGCTATTGGGGGCAGGGGCCTTATGTTTTGTGGTTTTGTAGTGTTTTTCCTTTTTAGTTTCTTGTTTTGTTCAGAATTTGAGACTCGAGCCTATCATATAAATCCCTGTCATATGCGATGAAATGGAGCCCTAAGAACTTAAGACGCAGATGAGGAAGATCATCGGACTACTGCAATGTTAGGTTCCAGTCTACACATATAGCGGTTCCACGGAGCCAGACGAACCCGATTAAAGAATTTCAGAACCTCCCTCCAATGTGATCGAACATTCAGGTTTTCTGCTGATTGAAAGACTTTCTTCACAAGGATATTTCTACCCCATTGGTGTTCCAGTAAATGCTCGGCCCACCTATCTTTATCACCCTGCGAGAACCTCCCCCACTCATCAAGACTAACCTCACGAATGAATGAGATCAAATAGTTGCCATAATATCTTCGTGTGAGTCAGCAGCTGCCTGATATGGCGCACCATATATTAGACAGGGCGGGGGGACTTGCAGCCAGTTATTATTCGTTTTCTTGATAAATATGTGATATGTTTTACCCACCTCCTTCTTCAACCAATCCCCGACATATACCCCGCCATTCAACCCCGGTGCCACTGGAAGTAGATGGTTCAAATCACGAACCAGAGCCATATAAGATCCCACCTTATACCCTGTGCGGTTTGGATTGACATTGCACCATGTCCCCTGTGTTTTCCCGCCAATTAGGCTCGATATTTCCAGTCGACTAAAAGCTTTAGAGTTCGCAGGAATATTAAGACGGTCCCCTGGACTCGGTAAGTCAGGGACCGTGATAGGCTCCTCAGAGTCGCTATTAGAAGCTTCATAGTAGGGGGTATATATCCGGGAAGCTTTAGGTTGCGATGCCCGACCCGGGACTCCTAAAGTCCCAGAGCCACGTCCGAAGCCAGCAGGAGATGCGCTCTCTGTAGCTCGATTTACTGAAGCTCTAAAACCGCTTTCGGGGCCACTCGGACCTGTGGTGATTCGGTTCTCTGTAGTTCCGTTCTCTGTAGTATGACCCTGTATAGCTCCGCTCTCTGTAGCTCGGCTCTCTGTAGCTCGGCTCTCTGTAGCTCGGCTCTCTGTAGCTCGGCTCTCTGTAGCTCGAATCTCTGTAGGTTGGCTCCATACAGCTCTAAAGCGGCTCTCAGTGTTACCCGAAACTTTAGCAGTTCTACCCTCTATATCTGTAGACGCCCGGCCTCCTATAACTGTCGTGTCTTGGACCTCTGCAGCTGCGACCGCTTGGCCCCCTATAGTTTGGCCTCCTGGAGCTCCAGAGTCTGTTGGGGTCGAAGTAGCAGCCGAGGCCAAACCTGTAGTAGTCGTGGTCAAACTTGGAGTAGCTGGGGTTAACTGAATGTCTGGGGATTGGGCCTTTATGGCTCGACTTCTGGCCCTTCTCTCTCTCCTCTGCTGCAGCCTCTGCTTCCTATCCACAAGCTTAGATTTCTCGTCGACCAGCCTTTCCTTCTGATCCCTCGATTTCTGTAGCCGGTCCTCAGCGGCCTTGAGGAGCCTTTTGTAGGATGCTACATCAGCATTAAACTCCGCTACTTCCTCATTAACCTCATTGATCTTGCTCCCCAGAGTCTCTAGATCTATAAGATGGTAGTAGGCGTTAGTTTTATTTTTAAGGCTGGTATAGGGATTTGAAGCTGGACTAGCCTTTGGAAATAGCTCCATGGTCGTCTTCGTCATCCGAAATAGAGACGACCTGCACGGTTTCGGATGGAGGCATCTCGTTGTTGAGCTCACGCGAGTTGTACCAGTTTCCACGATATTTTAGTGCTAATGAGCAGGGTAGGTTAACTGTATTAGGGAATGATCTTCGCAGGGCTACAAGGAAATGACGGATGTGAATTTAGATACCAAAGCCCGCAGAAACTATTAATCGGCAGTATGGCAGTACGGATTTATACTATTCATGGAAGGTTTGTCTAAAGGTTTAAGGAAACGTCTGAGTGATTCAACTTGTCGAGCTATTACAAAGTCGTTTCTCTGGGCAAGGGATGAACACGAAGGGTTGTAACTATAAGTCCAACTACCAGAACCCCAAAAAAACCTGGCCCATAGGCCTCCCCGACCACTACCGTTTATTTCTACTTTCCCGGATACGTAAATAAGCCCAATTTCTTTTCGTCGTGCCCAAGCCCAAGCCCAAGCAAACCACTACGTCCTCTTTCCCGAAACCAGATACCCACAAAATGAAAGAAAGGGGAGAAAATAACTAAGATTACCAACTGAGAATAGAAACTGATTTTAAAAGAAACAGAAGTTAAATGGTGTGAATCAGGAAGCAGGCGCATTGGATGGTAGTAATTGGGTAGAAAAAAGAGGGGGGGAAAGTATAACATATTGTACAAGACCCAGGTAGAAATACTTCGAGAAATTGCGCCGCGAAAAACATCCAGCATCCTACTCCAATCTCCGTCCCTGTCTTGACGGAGTCCACGCTCGATCATCCTCCTATTGTTTTTTTCTTATAGGTCTTGCAAGTACCTCCCCCAATGTACTTCCCCATCGGTCTTTGATAAGTATGACTTTGGCCGGTTCAAGTCAATCGTGGTCTTTTGGGGTGGGGAAGGTTCTATCCGTTCAATTATACGTCCACACCGCATTCCTGAACAAACTTCCAGAGCATTTGTGTAAGGTGGTTTGGTAGTGTATATAAGTCGACATGGAACTCTCCTGATTCAACATCGTTTTTGATGTAAGTCTCTGGGGTTTTATTATCATGCACCATTTGAACGACTTGGAGCAAATGCTCCTCTTGAAGCTTTTGCAGACCGTCTGCTAGCTTCTCCATATCAAACTATAGCGTGGCGCGATAAGTTAGCTAGGGGAACTGCGCCACTAAGTTTTTCACGGGGATTGGAGGTCCTACGGCACGCTCGCTTCGCGACTTCTTCTTCACCCTCTCCTCGCCATCATTCTTACGTTTGTCGCGTTTCGTCACTCCGTTCTCCTCCGGCGGCGCTGAATCTGCGCCTGGCACGGGTCCAGAGGCAGCAAGTTGTTTAAGAAGGTTTGGGCGAGGGTTTGTAAACGTCTGCAGAGCTTAGTATACACAGCTCATATTTACAGCTTTAGGATCTACTTACCACCGTGTGGATAGATTCATATTTGTTCTTTTGAAAGTTCAGGTCATGGCGGATGGGATGATCACCACCTTTGTCCGCGCCATGGAGAATGATCTCCATATCGAACTCACCCCATCCTCGCTCAGAGAGCAGAAACGGCGCTTTTTTTATAACTACACGGAAGGCAACGTCAAAACATATACTCTCACCCTCGATCTCCTCCCCGGATGGCTTGATACACACCCCTTGTAGGATTGGTGAAAGTCGGATGTAACTTGTACGTTACTTTATCAAAAAGAGTCGCGGGCAGTTCCTCTCCCCCGGTTCCTAGGACAAAGATACGGATGGACCACTCTCGCAGCGGGAATCCATCTTGCGCAGGTGCTGCATCGTTTCTACAATTACTTATTAGCCACCTCCCCAAAATGACAACACTTAACGCGCAACTAAAGAGGGCAGGGGAGATGGTTTTGTTAACATACAGTATTGCCTGCTGCGTCACAAGCTTCACTTTCCGAGTTACCTGCGAGCCCGCCCCGAGATGTCCTTATTAGCCTTTCCACGTTCCACTTTCATCGCTCTTCTCCCCTAGATATCAATCGCGTGTGCGCGCGAGTAGTGATCGCGTGCGCGTCATTGTCCCACACCACTTTCCATTGCCCTCAAATTTCCTGACATGGTCTGGGAGGAGACGCGGAAAAAGAACGAACCTCTGTCATTATGAGTATGCACGGTCAAAGTAGAAGGTCAAGGTGGTCGTATTTGGTGGTTGGGGGGGGGAGGTGTGCGTGTGGAGGACACGGTGGTTGCTCTCGTGATAGCTCCGGGAGGTGCACACAGTTCTCGTTGCAAGCTGTCGAGCTGTCTTGTCTAGCTGGTTCTCAAGGTGAACGGTTGATTGATGTGGGGGAAAGAGGAGCGTTGTTATTTGTTATGGAGAGTTTTGGGCCTTGGCGGTCACGTGCTAGATGCCACGAAGCGCGCGCCGACAGAATTTAACATCACAGATTGTCACTCGTGGGAGTATACTCTAAATTGATCACAACGCGAAACACCGGCGAAAGTTTATCTAGTGGATTTGAGACCTTTCTATTTATGACTTTTTATTTATTATGTCCCCGATTTTTTTTTCTCTTTACACTTTTTTCAATGCACCAAGGCAAGTATCACCCCAAAGCCATAATCTTTCCTCGGTTCTCCGTAGCGCCTGGCAGTATAAATGATATGAGTCAATCATCAAGACATTAGAATCATTTCCACCACGCTTTGGAAACCTCGAACTATTCAAATTAGTTTATCCGATCCTTTGCGACTGCACCGAGATCACTCACCTGTGAGCGCACATATACCCCTTTACTATATCGTACTTTGAGATACAGATACACAGACAGCAAGGGCGTTCGTATCCAAGGAAGATAATCGTGGGGAGTAAAAATAAAAAACGACCGAGAAAAGAATCAATAGTAAAGACGGTAACATAAGAAAACCTGACACCAAACCAATCCTTTCCAGTTGATCCCCACACCCAAGCAAATATAAAAAAAGTACAAAAGAAAACAAAGAGAGACAAATACACACAATGGATAAACCTGCCACCCTAACGGAACATAATGAATAAAAAAAAAAGTCTGGCATCAATCAAAAAAGTCTGGTGTCAATATACCTCTCATTTCCACAACCAACCACGCTTCTTAACTTCCTCTGTGGTGTGGACCATATCTGCGACCTTCTTCTCCCAAACGTTTTTGGCCTGACGCTGTGCCGTCTGCACATAAACCGAAGGGGGAGCGGGTTTGAAAAGACGCTTGACACTGATCTCCCGTGTCCCTCGGTAAATCTTTGAAGCACTTTCACTAAGTACTTTCGCCTTTGCAACTACCAGGTCCTTGACCTCTAGTGCCTGTTGCCCTGCGATCTGGCCGAAGTCGCTTGCGATGCGGTTTGCGTCTGATTTTGCCTGTTCAATGAGAGTCTCTAGCTCCATCCTTTTCTGTTCAGCAACCTTCTTCCATCCCGAAAGCTTAAGCCATGGTGACCCAAGGTCAACCTCAAGTGTTTCCTTCATCACAGGCTTGTTTTTTGTCCAAAGCGAAACATTCATCAGACCCCAAGCCTCATCCGCATCTAGCTTCAAGGTATAGACCCCATCGAAGGGCTTTGAGAGCTCAGCGTCAATCTTCGCACCGCCCCGGGTAACCTCGACGAAAAGGGCTGGAGGTTTCTTGAGAAGCAAGTACTTCTGCGGAGGGCGGACAAGTATATGATTGTCACCGAT
Organism: Morchella sp. 2015-shanyang; assembly: GCA_024713795.1. Classification (NCBI taxonomy): domain Eukaryota; kingdom Fungi; phylum Ascomycota; class Pezizomycetes; order Pezizales; family Morchellaceae; genus Morchella; species Morchella sp. 2015-shanyang. The sequence continues at coordinate 541,583 of JAMGZB010000019.1, read as the reverse complement.
GACATGAATGCTGAATTGATCAGATTCGTTAGACGAGAGCAATGACGAGTCATAAACAAGACTCGAAACATCCATCTTCGGCCCACATGCCGCAGAAACACTTGGAGCAGCCCGCATGGCAGTATAAATCGACGTAAATGCTGAGATAGATGTGGGAATGACCAAGCTTGTCGTGGTGGAAGTCGTGATAGTAGAAGTTGTAAACTCGGTGACAGTCTTTACCAAAGTCTCCGCAACGTCCTCTACTTCCATGGATGACTTTGAGAACTTCATATATGCAATTGCGAACGTCGCACCAACAAGTCCACAAACAAATACCCAACCAACAAGAAACATTTTCCACAAATCATCACGCTTCTGTTCGCGAATCCAGTACAAAGAACTCGTCACATTACCGTCTTGACGGTGAGGGGTCTTTTCTACATCTCGCATTAATGGGTTGAGTAGAGCGGAGGAGGACGTACGCGTTCTTCCAACTGGCGCTGGAGAAATTTCCTGGCTTGAAGAAAGGCCAGTGATACAGGCCAAGTTTCGGTTCAACTGGCGGACATCAAGATTGAGGAAAGTGGACAGATCGACAGGGAGACGTTTGTGTACCAGGTTACCATATTTGGACTCGGATTGCGATTCGAGACACATATGCACACTTCGAGTATCGAGGGCAAAGTTCTCGGTTGGCTTGTGATATAGTGTATTTTGTGAGACGACAAGAGTCGGGACGGAATGCCTGGCCATGAAGGATCTTGCATACACTCTAGTCATTCTTCTTTGTGTGTTGTCGTCATCAGAAGAAAAGACGACTGCAAGGTGAGGAAGCTTCCATCCAGGAGTTGTGATCTCAGGACCATCATCGCCGTAAGTGGATTGAACCGATTGATTGCCATTCAACCATAGGCAGATGGTATCTGGACGACCCTCCCGTTTAGAGGACTTTGCAGTGGTACATACGTCTACGGCCATTTCAACGCCGAAGGACTCGACCAGTTCGACCTCTGGCGAACAGCTACGAGTTCCGAAAGAAGAAACTGGAATAACATTGAAACGAGAACCTTTGGATCCAGACTCCCAAGAGCTTAGAGAGCTTGTTGACTCTGTAATAGGAACAGCTAAGGCACCACCTAGCTTTGTAATTATGTCATCCTTGGCAACCGTGGAGCCGATATAAAGAACACGGAAAGGCTCATTCATGATAAGCTGAGACTTGCTCATAGTTTGTCGGACAGTAGCAAAAAGCTTTGTTGGTAGTGGTTCCTCGACCCGGATGTGAGTGTTGATCTCGCTAGTCTCAGCCTCGTTGAAGTTGCAGATGCTATGGCTGACCGAGATCTGTTCGCCGGCAAACTCTTCGGGCTCCTCAAAAGTAATCTGCTCAGTGTTTGATCCATCTGATTTCATGGTCATGCCACTGCATTCGAGGGGCTGCTCATCCAGCCCTCCGAATGCTGGAATTCCTGGATGGGGGTCGTTATGTTGTGTCTCGACGGGGAACTCTGCAAGAGAATCGACATCTTCGGCGGATGCGCTGTCTTCTTCTTCACTGTTCTCATCCAAAGAAGCAACTGATGAAGCATCATCTTCGTCATCTGTAAGGAGGGTAGAGTCTGTAAGGATCTCATAGGTACTTTCCCCCATTATACCATCGCCGTCCTCTGAATAGGTCGGCATTTTTTTTCTTTCTCAAAAAGAGACAAAAGCTTAGAAAACTTTTCAAAGGATATTTATAGAGTTATATAGCTTAAAGGTGAGTTGCTGTATGTCTAGTGATGTGGGGCACAGCTGGTGTATAGAGCCTTGTTTTTTTGTCAGTAACAAAAGAACAAGATGACGGTTTTATGGGTGGAGCAGCGTGAAGCGAGGAGGACAGAGAAATACACCTTTGTGAACGCAGCAGGTAAATACGAATAGAGTCCAGAATATGAATCGGGGGGGTGGGAAGTTTGAAGGTTGCGAGGGAAGAGGGAGGGAGGTAGAGGGAGGGGTTTCTTTCCAGCCTAGGCGTTGTATGTGGGTTCTCGTTACGTCGGTACTTTGAGGCTCCTCGGCACGGAGAGGCGAAAAGCTATCGCCTTATTCTTGAGAGTTGAGTCAGACAAGAGGAAAAAACTCTGGGAATGAAAGCTCAGGATTGCGAGAGGAGCCGCCGCACAGTAATAGCTATTCAAGAGTTTCTGGTGGCCAACCGCAGCATGTAGCGAGGTTAGGCCTTCAGTTAAACGCGGGGCAAAACAGGTCTATTTGTTTGTATTGCACACAACTAAAGTAGGTATTAAGCACTGTCTCAGAGATAAAAGTAACTCAGTTGGGATCTTCTTCGAAGGTAATAGAAACAAGCTGTCGGGCCTAGGCAGAATGGAAAGAAGTCTTCTGAGTGCACATAAAATGCCAGCAGCGAATACCGTGAGAAGATGATCAAAGGAGGAGAAAGAAGACAGAGTGGGGAGAGAGCGGTGCCCTTTCTTCCAAAAGGTGCGTATGAGCTCAGCAATAATGGTTGTAATGGAGCCTTGGAGGGGTAAATTGCACCAGGTGAGCTGCAAGCTGCATCACGCCTAACCCAATGCAGCTAGGCAGTGTGTTATCGCGGTCCAGGATAAGGGTTACTCTCGCTCGAGGATGGCACACGTCTCCTGCGATATCTCGATTGACCATCTCGTTCGACTGTAGCCGGTGGCTATCCATGACACAGAACATGGGGGAGGGGGGGACCGACAGGTACCACTCACTCACTGTATGTATGTATGTATGTTGGAAATAGAAGCCCAGAGTTCCTGCAGTGATATGTACGGACAGCTCTTAATTATATAACTTCGCGGGCTCTCTAATTACTTCGCGGGCTCTCTAATTCAAGACCATGATAATAATATCCGAGACACCGTCTTTTTTCTGTTACCCAGTCATAGATAAAGCGAGTCATTCCGCCCACTTCCACTTCTTGCCAAAATTGTGCCCCCGCCTATTACCATACATAAAAAGAAGAAACCATAAATCATCCTTATCGACAAAGCACCCAATTCATTGTTTGGAGTCGGCAAACTTCCTTGATTCCTGCTTCTATAAAGCCTGCCCATGGCTAATCCTCCTTTTTTTTCTGTTGACCGCCCTATCCGATACCGTAATCTTCCCCAGAGAGCCGCATGAGACATGCCCGCTAGCAAGTTTAAAACATGAAAACCAACACAGAGAATAGCAATAAAAAAGAATAAGATATAACAGGAGAAAAGCCCGGTCTACATCTCCAACCTCTGGACCCACAAAAATGGCATCCGACACCAGCGTCAAGACTAGATAAAACAATGCAAACTAACCTATCCACTGTTGAAATATAAAACGAATTTATGATGCCGATTCTTGCGGCCCCGACCACAAGGAAACGGAATTATAATGCGGTAGATGCAATGGGCAAGACAGAAAGGGGGGAGGAACAAAAAAGGGTACTGAAAACCAAAAAAGAAGAAGAAAATAAAAGAAGAAAAAAATGAAAAGAGTTAACACGGAGAGTAATACACAGACTCCGATAGAAGTAGTCATCGATATCCACCCATCATTTATTCGTCTCTACATCATGCCGATGTCCAGCCGCCAGCCACCTCCACCCACTCAGAAAGACAACTTCCAGGCTTCCCTTCAATATCCAGAATATCAGTGTCACATCTACACCTGCATCCCACTCCGTTCTCCTTCTCCGTATCCCAATGTTGCCAGTAATCATCCTCTTCCTTTGCCTTCTTCGGATCTGTAGTTGTCTTCTCAATGAATTTTGGCCTAGGAAGCTGTCGGGCAGGGGCATTGGCTGGACAGTGCTGAATTGTTGTGTGTCGGTAACCAAAGTCACGGAAATAGTGAATATCTGCAGGACCAAGGAGGACGCCGGCGGCAAGAGAATGAATTGGAGCATCTCCCCACTATAGTAACAATAAGTAATCAGGTCTAACAGGCAGGCGCCGGGGGGGGGGGCGGATACTAACCCGTTCGGTCCAGAAACCACCACTCTTATCCATCATTTGGAAGAAGTCCTCATAGGCTTTGCTCCGGAAAAAGTCCAGACGAGCAATTTCAAAGTTACTCCAGAAATGACACATGTTGTACTTTTCCGACTCCATAGCTTCTGGGTCTACATCCGGGAGTTTCCCGCTATTAGGATCGAGCTTCAGCACCTCTTCTGGGAGCTTGTCCAATTTAGTTTCCTTGGGTTTCTCGGGCTTCTCAAGGAACATCTCCCACAGCCCCTTGGATGTAATGTTGTTGGTTCTCTTGTATGCGGAAGCATAGCGGAAAAGATTAGGCACGGTCTCCTTCAGTTCCTTGACCGCGATTGTGAAACCGTATGTCTTGTTGTTCCTAGCCATGTGCAAGAAAGGGTCGCTGAACGTGTTAGCATCCATGAAAATGCCACATTGCGGAAAGGAAACCATACTAAGTGATGTCACAGAAGTACTTGATATCGGGCTCCAAGCGCCAGTACCATTCATACTTTGCCAATAACTCATGCTTGTAGAAAAACCTAACCACCAAATTCATGTTAGGAACAGGCGCGACATGTGAAGAATATTAAAGTTTCATACCCAGAGTAAAACCGACACATGTGATGGTAACTAGCCATGCCGCCATACATAATTGCCGCATCTCCTTGCTTTGCGATTGATTCTGCGGCCTCATCATGGTCCACCCAATCAGGGAACCCCCACATACTGGGGTCAATCTTTCCAAACTCAGTCGGACCGCTGGTATAGTTCTGAACGGTTTTCTTGAATTCCTCGCTGAAGACCCCGTCGTTGAGGAAGACATAGGGATAGTTGTACCATCTATTAAAGTGACGTTCAATCGACTTGATAGATTGAATAACACCATCCAGCTCCTTGTTCCGGGCCAGCACAACGAATGCTGCGTTAGCGCGCGGAGTGTTCGTCTCGGGTTCCAGGCACCCCGTGACAAAGGGCTTGTCGAATTCCTCAGAGATTTTTCTGTACAAAGGTCAGAAACCCCCTATCGAATATTTTTCGGCCATTTTACCTTATAGATGGAGGAGATCCAGATGGGATCAGTATCCTTGCAGGGGAGTCCGGGTGTCGAATGAATAGCACGAGTATGAGAATGACAACTGTTGCAGGGAAGAGCAGAATTACTCCTAATGGTACGGTAATGCTGTTCCCTTTGGATAACTTGACCCGTCGCCGTAGGAAAGCTAACCGCGGCGACAGCCGATTCTTTGAAAAGTCCTCAAGCGATGGCATCGTTGTTTTTGAGGGGAAGCGTTGGTAAAGTTGGGTTACCAACCCCATATAATCGGGGGTGAAGAAGGATGGAGGGGGGTAATTTCAAGGCTGATAGGGAAGGGGGTTCGGCTACGATAATTCCTTCGAAAAGAAGCTTATCGGAAGATCTGTAACTTTTAGGCGGTGCAATAGATGAAAAGCGTAGAAAAGAGAGAATGGCAGTGATGGTCCGAGTGAATGGCTGCTGTCAGGGCCACTGCGTACTCCTAAAAAATCTCAGTAGGTGCTCTGCGATGGCGCAACTAGCCCCCGGCAAAGGAATGGACGATAAGTAGAAAGCAAGAAGATAACCCACATACCTATTACAGTCGATACTGAACGATAGAGATGCCGGCGAACCAGCTCTAAGAAGAGGATGGGTGAATTCTCAAGATGATTGATTGCAGGAAGCAGCAGACTTCGTCGCGGGAAGAGGCTGTTGAAGCTAAAAAAAAAATGGGGGCCGCCGGTGTGGTCTTAGGGGAAAGGGTGAATCTGGCCTGCTTGTCGAGCCAAAACCCACCGTGTGATTAATCAGGTTAGCCGCATGTACCACTGTGGAGCATAATAAATATCAACCCCCACGTGAGAGAGAGAGAGAGAGCTTTTACTTTACTAAGCCTTTCCAAATCCCAAGCTCGCCCTAGATGTCCCAAGTAAAAAATATTTTTTTTCGATTTCCAAAAACAGTCATTAAATACGAATTTCACAAGTTATCACTCGCCGGGGACTCCAATGGTGGTTAGCAGGATGGCTACGCCCCTGTCAAAGCTGTCTGTCCAACTTCAACTCCACTAAATCAGCCTGCTCTCCTGGATCTTAAGGGTGCATAAATTCTAACTTGGGGTTATTGTGCAGGTTCCAGCTGGCATAGGGCTTGTTGTTAATTCCTATGGTACCTTCACTCCAATATGAGTTTAGGCTTGTGTCTTTCTACTACGTTACCCGACAGCTGCAGAAAAGTTTACAAAAGACTTGTCTGAGGTTTTACAAAGAGCCTTACCCAGTACACAGAGCTTACAAGAAACTCATTTTCCAATCTCGGATAAACAGTGGGGCGTGACTTATTTCTACATGCTCCAAAAAGGTCCTCTTAGGACCTATCCTGTACGGATGTTGCTTATAGATTTCGGCCACCCCGACTGCTCGAAGCTTATATGCTATGCATATATTCTATTCTGGCAAACCGACGGCACCAATTGATTACATGTATGTATCGTAGGTGTATGATTACAATTGTCCACTATATCCAATCCACGAGACATGTCAGCAGGTATCTTCCCCAGAGTCACTTTAGACCCTGTCAATCATATTACTCCAATCCCTCCCTCAAAACATACATGTAAGCTTAACCCGCCAAGACATCCACCGTCACGTCTCCCCTGCCAACGCGTCCCAAAACAAGCTTACAGTAGATACTATCATTGCCAAACCACAGGATGTCGCACAAGTCCAAAAACCTTCAATATGGTACCTGCCCACTCCTCCTCCTCCTCCTGCCCCTTTGGCCCTTCTCTGACCTCCTCTCCTCCGGCCCTCCACCTCCTCCCAGCTAACCGCCCCTAGAAATGGAAGAACCCGCCTTCCTGCGGCGCCTCCGGCAGCAGCACGGCGGCGGCGGCGGGCCAGACCGTTACATCGCACCGCGTAACAAAAAGGCGCCCGTGGACGACGAAGAGGATGCGCCGGCCTATGTGATGGAGGGTTCGGAGGTGTCGCGGGCAGAGTTTAATGCTCTTACGGCGGGGAAGAAGGGCGTAGCAGAGGACGAGGACGGGGAGGCTGCCGGGGAGGAGAAGCCGGGAACTGGAGAGGTTAAGAGAGAGGAAGGGGAGGGGGAGGGGAGAGTGCGGAAGGAGAACGTAGCTGAGATTGGTGGGAAGGGGAGGAAGAGGAAGGCGATGAAGATTGGTGGTGATGAAGAGGAGGGGAAGAAGGAGAACGAGAAAGAGAAGGATGAGGGGAAGGGGAAGAAGGGAAAGACAGGTGGGAAGGCGAAGAAGCGGGCGGTGAAGCTTTCGTTCGACCAGGAGTGAGAGTTATGGGGGGGGGGGAATATGTTTTATCCAATTGGAAGGTACACAACCCTCACCATCTGATAGATACCATGACTTTGGTAGGCGCTTGTAGGATTGGGGAAGTGATTGTAGAAGGTTACGTTTCGTGCTGTGTAAGTTTTAGCCTGTTAACCATTGTCTTGGACATCGGGACTGCGGGTAAGTCGCTATGGGGGTCCTCCAGGGGAATAATTGAAGCCGGCATCCTTCAATATGCGTAAATTTGCCTGCCTATATAAGGGCTGAGGCTTCAATTGCCTTATCTTATGCAGCGAGTGATCGCTTATGATTGATACCTCTGCTAAGCGGGCACAAGAGGTTGTCCATCTTGGCCCTATAGATCCGGATCCAGGATCCGGATCAAAGGTCTCGTGCAGTTAAGTACCTGCCAAAATAATAATAAAAAAAAAAAAAAGAGAGAGAGTTAAGGCTCCTATCCTCGAAGCGTCTTTGGGGAGATGGCACGTTGTGTTCTGTAACCATCAACTTTTTCTTTGGGTAGTAAAGTTTGACTGTTGATCCCGGGGCCATCGCTGTTCTACCATCCTAAACTCAAATATCTACATATGCTACGATGCACTACTGCTGGAGTTATCTACAGCTGCTGTATCCCGAATATCCCCGTGCGGCATCCATTTTGTACCTGGTACACCGGGCCGGGGGTTGGTTATCAGGACCAAGTAACCCACAATCTCTCTCGCGGGAGAGCAGATCCTGACCTCGATGACATACATGTCTGTATGCACATAGATGTATCTAAATGAAGTTTATCGGGTACATAATATTAATTCATGCAATTACATGTACTTTATCTGCATGTATGCACTCTATTCCCGACTGCCCCCGCCGTTCCGCTCATCCTGGAAATCATCGAAGCTAGTACGTATACGGCCACGAGTGAGTCCTGGTGATCATCAACAACACCGGCCGCTCGGTGAATCTCTTCTGCTCTGCGCTGCTTAGCTCTGCTCTCCTGCCCTCTTCCTTTCTACTCCTTTCTACTCCTCTCTTGTCCTCAGCTTCGTAGGTACAATACCACTTAGAGAATGCATATATGTACATGTACTTACATATAGTCTACAAGCAGGGATAGGATACTTGCCGAAACAATCAGATCTCGTAGATATATCTACAAACCCCGGGCAACCTCCCAACCTGGGCAAGATAGGTTTATCAGTGCTGCGATACGTTTACGTATTCCCAAAGCAAAAGCAAATCTCCTCCTCCCATGCTCCATTCATATCAGTCTCCGGAGAACCCTCCTGGAATGTGGTATATCATTACCGCATGCGGCTTACCTTTCCCGCTACATAACTCTCTTTTCTCGCGCGTAACCGAAAGCCTATCGGTTTTTTGACCGGTCATACGCTTCAGAAGAAAGTTTCTATGGACCAAAGCATTTGTGGGCGATTTATGGGCTTAGTTGCTTATTATATATGTCTGCCACGTTCGCAGTTTCGCAGCTTCGTAGCTCCTTGAGTGACCAACGCAACGTATTAATACAAGTGCTCCTTTATAATAGCTGCACTGTGTTTATAAACATACGAGGAGTAAGAAGGAAATAAGAAAGAGAGAGAAAAAGCCCGAGCAGCCACTATCTAGCCTCGATATATGGCAGACCCCAAGCCAGCGAACCTAGACGTTGAAAGTCATCCAGAGTACATCTCGTCAGCAAAAGATGGCACAACAGAACTAACAGCACGAGTCCTCGACACTGCTGCCGAGCGGGCACTATGCCGGCGCTTCGACCTCCGGCTGCTGCCCGTTTTAGCGGTTATGTATCTCTTTAATGCGTATGTCACCGTTTCTCATATCAAGGATCTCCGGCATGCCAAACTAACTGTGCACAGACTCGACAAAGGAAACCTCGGGAATGCAAAAACCAACGGCTTCGAGAAGGACCTTGGTTTCACTGGAAACCAGTACAATATCATCCTATCTGTGTTCTATATCCCATATGTCCTCTGTGCACCTCCGCTGGGTATGTTAGGGAAGAAGTTTGGGCCCTCGAGGGTGCTCCCGCTCATGATGTTTGGGTTTGGGAGCATGACACTGGTGGGAGCTTCCGTTAGGAACTTTGGGGGTATGATGGCAGGTATGGGCATCCGCTGTTTGAAATTGTAGGTGGCAGGTGAACTGACAGTTCTTGCAGTAAGGTGGTTTTTGGGGATGGCTGAAAGTGCATTTTTCCCTTTGGTAGGTCTTCGAGTATGTAGGTAACGGAAAAGAAAAGAACTAACTTTACTTCTTCTTAAAACAGGTCATATACTACCTCACAACCTTCTATAGGCGCGGTGAGCTTGCCCGCCGCCTCGCAGTATTCTACGCCGCCAGCAACGTCGCGAGCGCCTTCAGCGGTTCGTATCATATACACTCTCATCTCTCAACAAAACTCATCTCTGGGCCCAGCTAATTTCTACCAGGTCTCCTCGCCTTCGGCGTCTTCCAGATCTCGCACCCCATTGCCTCATGGCGTTTCCTCTTCCTCATCGAGGGCTCCTGCACCGTCCTCTTCAGCATCTTCGCCTGGTGGTACCTCCCCATGAGCGCTGCCACCGCAGATTTCCTTACCCCCGCCGAGAAGGAGCTTGCCTTCCACCGCATCCAGGTCGACAGCTCCTCCGTCGTCAACGAGAAGTTTAACCTGAAAGAGTCGCTCAAGGTCTTTCGGCTGCCCGTTGCGTGGGCATGGCTGAGCATCGAGGTGTGTCTGGGAGTGCCGCTGCAGAGTGTATCGTTGTTCCTACCGCAAATTGTGAGCAGGCTGGGGTATAGTGTTATAAGGACGAACTTGTTCACTGTTGGTATGGGCTGGCCGCTCCTGAGACCGATATAATACTAACCAGGGTTGCTAGCTCCGAATATAACCGGCGCAGTTATGCTGCTTGTCCTAGCTTTCACATCGGACCACACCCGTCTTCGGTTCCCGTTCATTGCGTTAGGTGCGTATTTCCGACCCCGCGATCATTGACAGCCGCAGCTGACACTCAGTACTGGCTACTAGGCTTTTCATTCCCACTCATCGGCTTCATCGTGTACTCTAGCATCGACGTCCTCTCAGATAAGCACATTGCATACTTCGCCACTTTTATGATGTGCTGGGGGACGTCAGCTCCCAGCGTGCTGCTGTCCACTTGGTGTACGTGCCCCCTCTCTAACAACCAAACTACCATCCCTCAGACACTACACCCCGGCCGGACGGGGCTAACCAGTCCCTGTAGATAATAACAACATCGCACATGAAGGGCGCAGAGTCGCCCTCACCTCTGTTGGCGTTCCCGTTGCAAACTTGATGGGCATTGTCAGCTCCAACATCTTCCGCTCTCAGGACGCCCCTGACTACATCCGTATATCACCCCCCTTCTTCCTCTTTTCTTCCTCCCTTCCTCTGCCCGCCCTAATGTCTGCACTAATAATAACACTAATACTAACGCAAAACAGCGGCGCTGGTAACAACCGCCTGCTTCGGAGCCGCCGGTGTCCTGCTGACTATGGGCTTGGGAACATACATGGTGTATGACAACCGCCGCAGGGACCGCGAGCAAGGTGCCAAGATCGACGCAAGGGATGTGCCGACGAAGTTGCTGGCGGGGGGGCCGGCGGTGGGGGAGTTTCGGTGGTTTTTGTAATCATGGGGTGTCACTCGCCCGACCGCTCACTACTTTGGGAAATGTGCGCGAGGGATATGTAGGGATGTATTGAAATGGTGCATGATACAATAAAAACATATTTAGACACATGGGGGATCTAGTTAACTGTTGATGGCTGGGAGTCAAGGGTAGGATATTATGCGGGCGCCTAGCGTTTGTAATGCACATAAGGCAAAGATGGGTGTTGTGTTATAGATCTATTGCTATATTCCCAGCCCAACCAGTGGTCCTTACGGATGCTTTCCAGTTTGGCTTTGTGCGGAGGAGCCTTTAATCTTGGATCAGCGGTGGGAATACGACAGCATAGGCCGGCTGATATGGTCCGACGGCTGCGTAAATACGCCCTCCATCTGCTGCCAAGACAGGAGGGAGATTCAACTACATGTACTCATAGGATGAAATACGGGGCTGGCCCAAGCCGCCCTCATGCAACATTTCACCGAGTGAGAGGCCATGACGCAAACCCCCCTCCCAACCCCCCTCGCCCAAAGTCCTTAAGTAAGGCAATTCGCAGAAGGACCGACAGGTGTCCCCCCGCGCCCGACTTTTTTTCTTTTTTTTCTTTCTACATCCACAAACTCGTCGCCACCATGCACGGTCCAGGGTAACAAGTACATGCGAATAATAAAACAACAGATGTCTCCACAGCGCGGTGAAAAAAAGGAAAAGGGGAAGGGGAAAGGGAAACATAAGGCAAGGCAAAATAGTCTTATGCCTCAATAATCAGAACCATGGAGAGTGGGGAGAGGGTAAGGGAAATTCCCCGAGTATGAGGTTCCCTTTGCCGTCCCAACAAGATACAAAGGAAAATGAAAGCAGAGAAAAGGAGATGAGAGAACAAAACAGGGAGTATCGTGAAGTACCGCGAAAATATAAAACAAGCCCACATGTCAAAGAAAAATCAAAAGAGACTAGGAGGTTAATATCCGGTATCCTCATCCCCGCACAGACCAAAAGAACCCCCTACCCGTACCTAAACCACGCGCCAAAAAAAAAGACGTGTCGTCGCTCCGGTCCCAAGATTTCGGAAGTCATAACTCCAGACAAGGTAGGATTCAAAGAAATAAAAAAAAATACACAAAACCCGCTCTCAAAAAAGAAGAGGAAATCAGAGACAAATGTAGAAAGAGAGGAATAAAAGTGGATGGGCACTTGCACTTACTGTCCTCCCATCTTGGCAACGCCCTCAAGATATGCCATCAACCCCTGCCTCTCTATTCCAAGCGGGCTTCTGAGCGGCTCGCCCTTTTCCTTCCTAGCAGTGCGGCCTCTACTAGCGCTACGGCTCCTCAGGCCGCTAGCAGGGTTGGTATAGGTTGGCTCGGGGTTGCTAGGCGCTGGCTCTGTGGCTTGCGGGACACTGTCGGTCTTGAACATTGCAAGGAGGGTCTGCTGCTGGCTGCTGATACTATCCCTGCGGTCAGCTACACTAGCCGGTGTTGGCTTTGGGTCAACTGTGGTCGACGGAGCGTACTGAGATGCTTGTCTTGCAACACCCGGGGCATGATATTGAGACTGAGGCCCCACGGTTGATGAGGGGGATGCCGGCGAGTGTACGAGTGGTGACGGGGGAGAAAAAGCCTGTCCCGAGGCCACAGTAGCTGCACGGGGGCTGCTACCGCGAAGAGTAGCCAGAAGAGCTGTTTGCTGCGGGGTATGTGTTACCCCAGTGAATGTTAATGATGGGTCTCTAGGGAACTGCGTCTTCGCGGCTTGCTGCTCGTCTCCTTCATTTGGGGCTGCAGCTGCTTGAGGGGCCTGTGTAGGTTGTTGCGGTGCTGGTGCCGCTCCTGTTAGGATGGATAGCAGAGCGCCTGCTTGGTTCCCCGGAATAGAGGGCAAAGGTACAGTTGTCTCTGTTGCAGGTGTAGGCACCATTGGTGGCCTATATCCGCCCTGGTTTACAGGCGAGAATGCATACGGTTGGTGATGCGGCTGTTGTGTGTAGTTTGCGTGACTCTGATATTGATTTGGATGATTTTGACGATTCTGATAGTTGGGATGGTTTTCTTGATTCTGATATGTTTGGTGACTTTGACTTTGATGGGTGTGATAGTTTTGGTTATAGTGATTATAGTGATTATGACGGTTTTGATTCTGCAAATTCTGGTTATAACGAGCGTTTGGATAATTATTAGATACAGGCATTGTTGGTGGTGGCGAGGGTAAATGAGTTGTTGATTCTGGTACGTTTCGTGGAAACTCTGGCCATCCAGTATTCGACCCAATGATACTACTTCCAGCGGGGCTCTTTACCTGCTTTATAGGTGGCTTTATCGACTGCTGTGGCTCGATGTAGTTCTGAACAGGTGGCGGTGAGCGCTGAGGTGATGCTAAGTTACTGTTTCCTTGGGGGGCGGCCCGCGGAGTTACTTGTTCACCGGATCCATTCTTGAGCATTGACAGTAACGCTCGTGGGTTAGGCTCGAGCTGTTCTAGACTCAAAGAGACACCTGACTGATGGCTTGAGGGACCAGCGCCTAGCATGCTCATCAACTTCACAGATTGATCCTCTTGAACCGCGGGTTGCGCGTGCTGCGTTTGAATCTGTCGAGGTTGCGCCTTTTGGACATTTGGGGATCCAAAAAACATATTCTTGAGCCTCATAGAAGCCTCCTCGGTACTAGAATGCCCATTGGCCGTAGCTGGATCGCTTGGCAGCGGCGGCGGGATACCGATGAAATCCCGTAGTTGAGCTGATGGGTCTGGCGCAGGGGATGAAACCTCCTCCTCAACCTCAGTCTCGTCTGCTATCCTGTTTGCTGCTGCTGCAAGGCTTTGCTGCCGTTGTTCCTGTAGCCATTTCTTCCCTTTTGTAGAGATCCATTTCCTTAGATCTTTAAGGAAAGGAGCTACCATATAGTACTTCCCAGTCCGCACTTCGTTCTGCGGCGGCCCATTTTTCTTCTTGGAATACGCGGGGAGATCGGTAAGGCGATGCCATTTGATATCCTACCAACTGTTAGCATCAACCACCATCCCACCAGCTCACACGCAATACGCACACTAATCTCCTTTCTTGTCTGACACTCAAATACCGTGTCCTCGGAAACGCCCGGTACGATATACAACCTCAGATTCTGATCCCTCATCACAATCTCTACATAATCCTCCTCTTTCGTTAAGCCTTTACAGTCGAACCCAGTTTCCTCGTAGACCTCTCTGATCGCGCAGACCATGTCGTCTTCATCCTTGTTGATCTTTCCCCTTGGATAGCTCCAGCTTGCACCCTTCTTGTAGCCCTTCACAAGTAAAAGTTTATCCATCGTCGGGTTCAGGATGATGGCCCCGCGCACGGGCACCCGCGTCTTGTAGGACATGAAGTTGATAAAGGCATTTTCAGCGCCATCCGCAGGAAGACCGGCAATGACGGGGAGGGGTAGTACGGCAAAGATCTTTGAAATGAAGTTACGGAGGTTGAGCGTGGGTAGGGCGGGATTGATGTCACGGAGAAAGTCCTCGTAGTACCATTGAGCGGCTTCAATCTGGAAAGATAATCGCTGTACAGGGAGGGGTCAGTTGAGTACTATGAATTTTTGCTAAAGACGCTGTTGTGGGTTTCTGTTTAAAACGGACCTCGATCGAGTTCAACTCCTCCTCCGGAATATTGAGAATGAATCTATTTGTTGACACCTATAGTCAGTGACTGAAATGGCACTAACAACCAATTACACACATAACAACACGAGATTTCCCTACCGGACACAGAGATCATCAAGGGTCTCTGGAAGTGTCGAGCGACTAAGAATCTAGAAAAGGCATCAGCCTCATGTTCCTCCCCTCCATCCTCCGCGTCAATTAATTCTCCACAACAGAAACGCACATAAGTAGAAGTATTAGGCTCCATAAAACTCGTTGCTGCTCTCTTGGGAAAGCGATTCCCAAAGAGACCAAAAGAACTCAAACAAGAAGAAAGAAAAAAGAACCCTGGTAGTGGAAACCAAGGGGTGGATGTATGGGGAAAAAATGTAACTAGGAAGTAGATTTTACTCGAACAAGGAAGGAAAAGATCGAAAGATCAGAACCAGTGGAAAATATGACAACAAGGGAGCACACACAACCAAGGGGAGGGGGGGGGGGGCGAGTGTTGGGAGAGAGAAGGTGCGGTGGGAGGTTGAAAGTGTGAATATTTTTTTTGGTGGATCGCGATATGATGGGGTGGTGGGGAAAGCTGCCTGCGGATTCAGGCAGGCAAGGTATGGACCAATGCGGTGGGACCTCTTCCGCTTTTCTGTTACACGCAGTTTTGCCCTATGCATACATGTAGTTGCATGTATTTCCGCCCAGCCCAGGCTCGGAGGTCGTCTCCAGAGTCGGTTTCTGGAATCTCCACATCTACTTTTGTGACGTGAAATTAAATACATGTAGTTAAGCTTTAGAGTTCAAGCACATGTAGATAATGATTTTAAATACCATACTACATGTACATGTAGTATTGAATCCGCGTCGCTACACAGCCACAGCCACAGAGTTTCCGACAATTCATGAAGCTGAGCACAGCCACTCCATGACGTTTCATGTGGCAACCATATAAAACCATGACCTGGTACAAAGAGCTCAAACTCTATCACTCGCCAACGCACTCACCCCCGAGCACTCGCTCGAGCGCACACTGCCCATGGCGAACTTTTTTTTGTTGGGGAATTACTCTATTGGAGCTTGTTTTTCTTTCTAGACAGCCCTACACACCGTCAACCGTCCTGCGCCATCGGAAATGATCCAATGAATTCCTGGACTGCATAATTGTCACCTGTGAAAGCAGCTTCTTCCAAGTTTTTCTTCCTGGTTACCAACTCCTTGTAGATGTGGTCACGATGTTTGATATAAATTTTCAATAGCTCGCTATCCCATCCTTCTATTCCCCGTTCTCTATCCTCTGTCTGCAAGCTCAATTGTTCTCCCACACCCGCCAAGCTGCTAAGTAGGTGAACAAACAAACAAACCGACCCTCTCTCTGCCTCACCAAGTAAGCTCCAACCAAGACCGGGTGAGCTACTTGAGTAAATTATCACCAGCTCAGACCGCCTTGTTTTCCATATTGTAGTACAAGTTTAGACGTTCCCCTCTCAGGATCTAAATACCCTTCTCCCCCATTAACAACTATGGCCGGTCTCATTGCCAAAGTTGTCTTTAACAAAATTCTGCGTGAGAACGCTTCAAACAACCAGGGCCAAACCGACCCCTACTTCGAGACCGTCCCCGCTGCCCGTCTCTCCACTTCCCGCACAAAGAAGGTCCGTCGCGCCCTCCCACCAGGCCTCTCCCCCGAAGATGAGCGAACCCTCGTCAAAGTCAAGCGCCGCGCATATCGCCTCGATATGGCATTTGGTGAGTTCTGTGGGATGAAGGTGGGGTGGAGTTCTCTTATTGCTATTATCCCGGGAATTGGCGATGTTGCAGATAGTAAGTTCAAATATTTTACCTTTTGAGAGTATCATTTGTGAGGCAACTCTAACAGAAAACCCAATAGTGCTACTGGCAATGATGGTGATTCGTACTGCCTCACAGGCCAACCTCCCAACCTCTATAAAGCTACAAATGCTCTTCAACGTCATTATTGACTTTGTTATTGGATTGGTCCCATTCCTGGGTGACCTGCTCGATATCGCTTTCAAAGCCAACACTCGCAACGCCATCGTCCTCGAAGATTACCTCCGTCAGCGTGGTGCCGCGAATATCGCTGCTCAAGGTCTCCCGCCCCAACAAGACCCAAGCCTTGGTGCTAATTACGACCAGTTGGAAGACCAGCAGCCACTTGCGCAGCCGCAACCCGTTTATCAGAGTACTGGGATGCGTGGTGGCTGGTTTGGTGGAACTGCGAGGAGGGAGGAGGACTTGGAGGCTGGCAGAGGATCTAGAAGGGAGGGCGGTGAGCGGCATAAGAGCTCGAAGAGCAAGTCTTCGAGGGATAAAAGTGCTAGGAGGGGGCAGCAGGAAAATGGCACTACTACGCGATAGTTGGGTGATTTAGGGCATTAAACTGTGTATCTTAGCATTTTTTTTCCCTTTTGAATTTAGGGGGAACGGAGTTCAATGGTGATCATACCAATGATATTTTCTTATTTTTTTCTCTATCTTTCTGATTTCCTTGTATTTTCTTTATTATTCCTTTGTATTATTATTTCCCTCCCTTTTTCTACCTGGCTAGAGTTTGATATACATCTTATCCAATTAAACCTCTTTTCACTGGATACTAGCGTGCTGATTTGTCGTGCTAAATATCATTTCCAACCACTTATGACAGTGCCAGTACCCAGTACTCGTACCGTACTCTTTAGTGGACTCAAACATGGCAAAACTACGGTCTAGGAACAGCGTATCGTATTACTCACTAGATTTATATAGTACTCCTCGTTCATCACACACAGTAGATACAGCTACAGTACTACTAAAGCACTTAGAAACTTTCAAATGCTACAATTTAAAAGATTTGTTTCTTATGTGTGTTTTCTCGTCACAGGAACATACATGTACCTAGCCCAAGTCAAACGTCATGGGCGGTAAGTAGCCCTAGGTACCGAATCTCTTCTACCACCGATGCGAGCGATGAGATGCATTTCATTTGGGACATCTCGATACTCGTAGAGTAGAGTAATCAATCGATATTAACCACTTGCAGTACCCTTACCTACATACCTAGAGCACATGCTCGCACCCCTTCCCTCTCGAGCATTCCCAGGTCCATTCTACCGGAGATCCCCGTGGGCGATAACTAAAGTAACCACCGCCGCACCGACCCCTGACCACCCTCACTTTCCTCTTTTCCAATTCACGTGCATCACCTCAACCTCGGTCCGGGCCTGCAGCTTTTCATACTATTCCATTCGTGCAGAGAGAGAGGAGGAAGAAGCAGAAAGGCTATCCTTAGCACCGTACCGTGATGACCTGTCACTGAGTGATACCCGTGATTACCGTAACCGTAAGCCAGTAGTCCGGCGGGAGAGAGAGAGAGAGAGAGAGAGGAGAAGGAATGAAGACAACACCACCACCGTCACCACAAGACTCCCCAGCTCTCCTCTACCTCCTCGCGCTATGTGATCCAGACCACGATAAACAAAACAACAAATACTATAACCATCAGTTCAACAACGCTAATCAATATAACACCCCCGGAACAATGTCGCCCAATGATAATAATAATCTTGGCCCATTCGGTGGCCTAGGCGGTGGGATGGGTGGTGGGAAAGATATGGGGGGTATCAACATTGAGGAGGTAATCCGACAGCTGAGAAACTTCCCTTTTTCGATGTCGCGTTTGCACCGCTTTATATTGAGGTTAAATAAGTAAGTATCTATTATATACATCTGTCAAGGTGTATACTTCTTGATGTTTATTTGCCTGTTTTTCTTGTCCCATATTTCCCCGCGTTATGAGGAGGTCTGAACTGACATGGTGCGTGCGCGTGTGGCGTTATGTAGAATGATGTCCACTCCCGCCGGAGTCGACAAAGTCCTCATGACTATCTCTTACACGCTTCAGATTCTGTCGCCGAACCTTCCGCGCGGTTCTCCTTTCCTTAAGTCCATCAGCGCCCTCACTTCCCTCATTTCCGACATTCGCATCTTCAACCGTCTCTGGGGACTCCTCGGCATCTATGCTTGGGGACACAGTATAATCCAGCATCCGCCGCGGGACTTGACGATCCGGAGAATTGTCGCTGCACAGGTCCTAGTGAATGCGTGCTTCCAGGGCCTGGAGAACGTAGCGTACCTAGCATCCCATCAGGTATTGCAGATAAGCAAGCAGGGTCAGAGCAAGCTATGGATGTGGAGTAGTAGATTCTGGATGGCACATGTGGGGCTCGAATTCTGGAGACTGCAAAGGGTGCGGGAGATGAGGATGGGGAAAATTAGTAGGGGCCTGCTACAGCGGGGGGAGAAGAAGGAGGAGGAGGACGAGTGGAGGAGAAATATTATTAGTAATTTGGCATATGCACCGTTGACGGTATGTTCCAGTTTTTTTTATTTTTTATTGAAGAGCCGAGACTTACCCGCCTTGAGCGGGAACGGTATGGTGCGATATGTACGAGAATATGGCTAACGGGGTTTTTTTTTTGTGACGATGTAGCTGCATTGGTCCGTCCAGAATGGGATGATTGGCCCGTCGGCGGTGGGCGCTCTGGGGAGCATCGCGGCAGTTATTGGATTGCAGAACGCGTGGAATTCAGCTGCATGATCGATATGCTTGTGGTACTTGTAAGTGTCTTCATGTACAGAGGATTTTATTTATTTTATTTTCCTTTCTACACTCCTTGTTTTTATGTATGGGCTTCTTTTGTATCTGATTAAGCTTGGGGGGTTTGCGAGGTTTATCTTTCCGCTTTTTGTTCCTACAGAGGATCTCTTTTTCATTTGTGTATGTACTTTAGATGTATATCGTGATGTGATGATCATGAGGATATGAATTGGTATCAAGATGGATAATTCCTAGACGGTTTCCCTAGCCACCCGAACACCCTCACTCGATAACTGGTACAGAAACCGGTTACAATGAAGATCCTTTCTTTTTGACGTTGAGTGTTCGAATTCAGGTGAGGGGGTGTCCAGGTGGCTAGGGAAGTCGCGCTTTGGGGTATTTTTTAGCTCTAGTTGGTGAGCAGATTCCACATTCTTATAAACAAAACGAAATATATCTACGCATATTATATTGGTGATTGGCCGGTGGTGGCGATGCTGATGGGGCTTCAACTGCGTGCAGATTAGCGTGGGAAACAAGTCTTCCCTTTCCACCAATGTCTCCTTTATTATATATGTTTTAAGTTTTATTATGTCCCCAGTGTACATACTTATAACCAGGGGCCTAGAAGTTATGAGTTAGCGGGAAGAGGACTTTGATTCTACAGGCACAGTTAGTGAATTAACAACCTCGGGTTTACATCATAGAATATCACTCGCTCATCTGAGTCATAACCATGAGCGATGGTACAATCACTCTCTCTCACATATACTTCGTACATCCTATCAGTAGTAGATCTGTGTGCCTATCCAGAGGACCACCCCGTCGGTTATGTGGGTTAAGATCTCGGCTGTACAACACAACTAGAGTTTGGGAATGGCGTCAAGCGCACTGTATAGATGATTGAGCCTGAGTGGTATATTCAAATGCGAGAACTGATACCGGTATGTTTTATATGTTGGTGTGTAGGTGTGAGCTACGTGGTCGTGACGGGTGAGGTGTCCGGAGGGTGATATGGAACATGCATGGAGTCGCAGCCGTTATAATTTACCGTGTCTAACTACAGGTAGATACATAGGCCCTAGGGGCGCATGAAAGACTCGCTTGTCTATGTTTCTAGGTCGGTAGCTCTCCGCGATGGTGGTTTCAGGGTCAGCTCCGTGTTTTTCAGCGCCATAGATGTGGGACGTAACCATGGCCGGCCAGGATCACTCCACATGTACATACAGAGTTACCAAGTTGAGAATCATATTATGCTTATGTAGATTCCTATAGAACACTAGTGCCGTGAACTCATAAATTTGGTTCTAAGCGTGTCTCTATCGCTCTATTTGCTAGGAGGTACCTGTATCTATATACAGGTAGTTATACAGTACCAAAAAAGCGGTATTCCAGTCAACACGCTAGTAATGTGGTAAGAATATGATATTGGTACAGTATTCTTGCTTTAACGTTGGTTTAGTTTGGTATTCGTTACTAAACTCTGTAGTCTTATGGAGGTGATTTCATCCAGTCCCTTTCTCTTTTCTTTTTTTCGTCTTTCGTACTGTATATCAGCTGAATTACCGCTCGATCGATTCTCATATGTTTTCAGATCACCACCTCTTATTACAATACTGGGCATGGGGTATTAACTACAGATTATATATTTGTCGTACACCAATCACCCTTATGCTAGAACCTGGTGAGGGAGCTTGCAATTTGATAAAACCAAAATTTGCTATACGCGGGCCAGACGTACTACGGCGTGGTCCAGGATCCACATGATCCATGGAGGTGTGTTGTACGTGTGTGTCCTTTAAACTATCTATACGTGATGAGCCTGTGATTAATGTTCTTGCATTTATATTGCACAAAAGCCTCAGGACATTATTCGTAGGATTCTGGAAGCGGAGTACTAGTTACGTAGAGCGGTAATGTGAAAAGGAAGGGTATGTCCCAAACTTCAAGACGTGGCCACCGGTATTAACCCAAACCTTCGATTAATCTACACACTGATGAGTAAATTACTGGGTAATCTCCCACTGCGTTGCCAAATCGCGCGAAAATATTCCCAGTTCTCAATAATTTGATCATAGGCTATCACTCGCCGGTTAGCACGGCTTGGTCGGGGCCCTTCTAGACTTGCGCATTGGGTCCCCCACACTAAAGAACGACTCTGCTCGGCACCAGTGTTATCTGAGGACATGCACACACACACGGAGGCCTTTGGGTGCAATTACACGTTTTTGATTCCGGGAGCTCTCAACACCAAAGAACCAACAGCAGATCTTTCTCTGTTCCACACCATTAGTTCGTCGGTAATATTTTCCACTTTTCCGTCTTTTTTTAACATCGAGCGATAGTAATAACAGCTGTGTGAAGTCACCCCCATAGGTGGAGGTCCTCGATACCATAGATATTGGTGGTGATGGGATCGCACACGATACTGTTTTGAGTTCAAAGACAAGAGCTAGTTCTTGGCAGCGATAGCTGTTGTACTACAGGCAGGCTCTCTAAAATTGAGGAGTAAATGACCTGTCACAGGAGACGCGCCTCGAAAGACACAGTGCTAATGGCCTTGCTACGTATACCTATATGTAGTTCTAGATTTGATCATGCAATCGTTAATACTATTTTTGGGTAGAGTACCCATACCGGAATTCAACAAACTAATGACACGGACTGCTAGTATTCGCAGATACCTAGAGGCCAAACCACTTGGATTCATGTGATAGCTACATTATTGCTATTAGAAACTAGTGCTAAGGGGTCTCTCAGCTTGCAATCTTTGGAGATTTTTTCTCTTAACAGCCGTTATCCGGTTCTTCCTTACCAGAGCACCCACGGTACCAAAAACATTCGCCGTCCATTGGGTCTAAACGATATAGTCCCGGAAAAGTTCTCCGGGGTCTTTTGAACTACGAAATGGCCGGACGGAGCTTCAAAATTGAACGCGCTACTATCTAGAATAGCTATTGATATATATCTCCGCGTGGGGTGTAAGATGGGGTTGACATACTACAGGAATATCCGGATATTCACTGATTACACAGACATTGCATTAGTACTAGAGGTGTTCTACTCAAGCCACAAATGTTTACGTTCAGCTCCAGCTCCAGTTCCAGCTCTCTCGATCTTGAGATTGTATCTCAGCACTTATGCATCCCATTAAGCGGCTTCAACGGTAACCGCTCACGCATGGCCAATAGGTGTTAAGCCAAGTATGACACAATAGTGCATAAAAACTCCCATAAGACCTGCCTATGCTTAGGTTATCGCCTCTAACATCTGAAACGAGCTCTAAAACTGGAAAAAAAGAAAAGAGCCCTCGATTACATCAATGCCATATCAATGACTTAAGAGTACCACTTTACGGGGCTTACCTCTCCATTGTGATCGGGTATGAAGTATAAATAAATCCATTGTGACCGGATCGTGCTGCTGGGGTAATAAATGAAACTGAGCAGTACATGTCTTGCATGCGTATCAGCGTTTGACAATCATAATATTTTGGAAGTCCAATGGTACCACAATTGACGGGGTTCCTAGTTTTGACCAAGGCCTTCCCACATTTCTCACTCTATGTATTAGCCTAACTGGGATTTACGAAAGGGAGATCTCAAGATCCCAGGGGTAAGATATGAGTTCCTGGGATCTCTATTGGAGCAAAGGATCAGTCAGGCAGGGGGTTTCACAAATTCTGAAGCCTTCCAAGTATTGTGTATCAGGCTATGGGAGTGCATGATTCAAGTTTAAAATCATTCCTTTAGCTACAGTCCATGCGTGTTGGAAGCACGAGTTCTCAAAATTTTGGAATCAGCGCAATTGATTAGCTGATATGTAGTTAGCAACACGAGATGTGAAACCCTTGAAGACTTCTAACAAAGCTCTATCCTATGCCTAGACCCCTATAGATATAGCGGTATAAGAGGGGTTCGACCGCAGTAATCCTATGGTGATTTCAGGCGAAACCCATCATTACAAGGCGGTGTTAGTATGTCAGAGGTAAGCACGCGTGGGGTAAATCGGTATTCAAGACAGTAACCATGATACGTCAGATATAATCCCATAAGGCAATATCAACTCAGAAGGTACTTGGAAAAAGAGACACCATATTAGCACCATCAATGATTCGTTTTCAGGTATGTACTACTATATAATCAAACTTTCTACCAATAATAAACACCGACTGATCGACATACACTTCTCCAAAATAAAACAAAATAAACGAATGACCCCATCTACCATCTGCGTCGCACATACCCCCAGATTATGGGTTATCTGGTACATAGAGCTGGCCAGATCCTTCAATATTACTGCCGAATGGCGCAAACCTAGAACAACGCACGGAAACCAACATGATATGAGGTATACGTGGTTATATACGTTCCCATAAGTATTCCAAATCAATACATGTAGTAATCATACCAGCTTATTAGATGTCTAACACTTCCCAGGGTTAAACAAGATCAGAGACATGGAATATTTGCACCGGATGTTCCACAAATACAACTCTGGTGCGCGCCAAGTATACTACCAGGTTTAGCCTAGGAGAGAGACGAGTACATGTATACGTAATTCCTACCCTATCATTTATGTACGTGCGTAACTAAAAACTCAAGACATTCACTGAGCGAAATAATTTCACTTTTTTTTTTTTTTTTTAAGCCTCGGCCGAGCTCGAGTGAGACATCATGACCGCGAGGCGCGCGGGGAAAAAAAAGTAAATTGCGGGCCGATGATAACGTGAAACGTGATAACCCTAAATGGAATTAGCGCGCCATTGACTGGGGTTGCGAATCTTAGTCCCGTTTACCCCAGATCTGCTCATAGAAAAGATGATTTGATATGCGGGGGCCAGTCTACCCGCTGGAAAAAAAGTTGGCCTCAACCCGAGTATCCCCGGTTGCTTTCTGGCCCACCATACCCTATTTTTCAGCAAGTAGTGTGTAGGTAATACATACATGCGGGTTATGTAAAATGCCTGCATGCCCCTCTAAGCACACCGGCAGTTCAAGGCTGTACCCTAATTCGCTTGATCTTGGTAAGATAGCTAGTTCAATCGTAACTAAATCTGATTCAAATCCAACCACAGCCAACGCCCATCTGTATGCAGTCAACATGCCAAAATATGTTTTGAAATTGTCCTGTACAAATGGAACAGGCGTAGCAAAATAACCAAACCACCCCTACAAGATTACAACCTAAGTTGACCTAGTACTTGCCGCCATCACCGCCAAAACATGCAAAACCCTCTCTAGTAAAACACAGATAACGTAAGAAATAAAAAAGCCTAGCGCAGGTAGGAATATAGTCCCGTTCTTCCCAAATAGAAGTGATCATCAAATCACTTTAGTTTCATAATCCTAGGACATCCATCCCCATTTATAAAAAAGTGTTGATCTTGGTAGTAAGACTTCCCATAATCAGTAAGGAAAAAGTGGTATAATGGTGGTATCGGCCATAGAAGAGGAAGAAATATTGATGCAAACAAACCAGACGCTAGTTCTCGCACAAACTCCACTAGAGTGAAAAAAAGAAAACCAAAACCGATAACCCCAAAAAGAAACCCGCCCCTCCCAAAGGAGAGATATAGCTTATTATGCCATATCCTCATCCTTGAATATATTACAACCTATGTGTTGGTCTACTGATTCTAATAACGATCTGCAAATCCGCCGTATCCCTGGCTCATGCGATTGCTATGATATGTACTAGGCGCATACTCGCTCTGGGCACCTTGGTGCTCATAGATGGTTGCTCTTCGGTCCTCCTCCGGAAGCAGTTCCTTAACTTCCCATACGTTGGTTTTTGTACCCACGCTAAACTCAAGATCCTCTTTCGTAATGGAGTCCCAGTACTATTACATCCGGTAAGCAGTAGAACCATTTTAAATGGAGGAAAGGACATTACTTTGTAGACCATCATTACGCCAAGTAAGTTGCAAATGGAAGCAAAAAACAGTCCGTCAAGATAATGCGACACCTCATCACAGATCTTGCGGCTAAACACATAGAGGAGCACCTGTCCAACCACAAAGAAGAAAACACCAAACGTAATATCGCCCATCGGCCACCTATCCCCGAGTGTTCCCACTACGAGTATGACCTGGCAGGCAACATAGATAAACAGGAAGAGCGCGTTGACCACGTACAACAGTACAAACAGGGCCGTCGTGTTAGCCGGGTCCAACCCTGCCCATGATTGGAACGTACAGAGCGCGACTGCACCAGTGACAAGGAACATGACCAAGGAACATAGGCGCAACAACCACACACTGAGTGCCGTTCCGTCTTCGTATACCTGGAAGCCAATGAATCCGTTGATGAGCAAGCATGTGCAGAGGGCGGATGAGAGACCAGCTTGTGCGGCGACGAAGTATGCGTAGGGTGCTGAACCGATGGGAACGACGCCAGAATCGAGACAAAGCGAGATGACGGTGAGGAGCATAAAGAGATAGAAAAATGTAGTTATCTCCTTGCGACCTGTTTAGGCTATTAGAAACAGGGACAATCAAATAGGGGAAGATTTGTAGGAGACAAACCAACAGCAGTAAACTTTGAACGGACGTGCAAGACCATGATCGAGCACATGACGAGTGACAAAATGTGCACGAAGTCATTTGCAGCCTGAAAAATCATGGTGTTGGCCCATTCAATACTTCGTGAATAGCATAGTGCCTCGATTCCTGGTCCTGTGAGTGATTTTGCGCCATTGTAGGGACCCACGAGCGAGCACAGTGGTATCGGGGCAGTTTCGCATATTGACTGGAAACTTCCGAACGACATGATGGGGCGTAGAGAGTTGGAGTTGACGCTGTTGCCGTTGTCGTAAGTATATTGAAGGAGAAGAGTCGGTCGTGAGGTTTAGGTTGCGCCAAGAGGGGCTCGGGCGCTGCTGCTGCTGCTGCTGCTGCCAAAAGGAAATTGCGGGATGTCGGATCGAAGACGAAGCGACGAGGGGAAGTCGAAGATGGATAAAGTGTACAAGTAGATACACTATGTAGATCTAGGGTATGCAGACTGCAGAAGCAACTCTAGAATGGGGGGCTAGGTAGAGTAGAGGATTGCAGTGCAGCAGGGAAGGAAAGAGAGAGGAGAGAGTGATATTATTTTTCTTCTCTTTCCTTTCTTCTGACCCGACCCTTCTTCCTTTGCCTGTACTGCCCTCTCTGTTTCCTTGTTTTCCACAGTTCCCGCGCCGGCCTCTCAGAATCTCCAAAAAATCGGGCGGTTGGGTCTAATGGTTGTTGTGGTTACAGGAATCCAACCAGCCCCTTGCATCTCTCTCTCTCTTCCCTCCACTGCCTTTTGCTTTCTTCCCAGCCCACTGCAGTTACCAGCCAACCAGCCAACCAGCCAACCAGCCAACCAATCAACCCAACCACTCATTACCCGTCCGGTATACGTGCTGCTGCTTGTTCTGCGTACATCTCTTCATAGTCCCCTCTTCCCAACAAGGTACACAGTAAGCCATGTAAGCCATGTAAGTTAGTATCTGAGACTTGTTACCTATTCTTAGCACTCATTCATTCCCTCTCACTCGTCGCTAGTGAGGGTTCATCCCATCACACACATAAGTAGCACCTGGCACCTGGCACCTGGCACCTGGCACCTGGCATCAGTGGGTACATTTAATTCATTCATTTCCATAAACCACGTCCTAATCGATCACTTTTGAAACTATTTCTTGCAATCCAATAGAATCCTCCCATGTGACTACTCTTTAGATTATATTGAGGACCGTTTCTGAACCGCACTTTGTGTACTTGAGTGAGTACCAGAGGGTTCAACTTTCGGCTATGTAATCATGCGCTGCCTCGATCACAGGTCTATATAAAAAAAAATACACTTATAGCAGGAAAACAAAAGTTGAAGATGGCCTTCGCCGTTAATGGCTTCTAATTAGCTCTAACTCAAAAATTATGCGAATTGATCCCTACCACGGAACTTCAATTTTTATATTCCTTTTGCTTACTTCAAGTAGGTACACATGTAGCTTGTCTTCATGCGCTGTTAGATGGGATGACTTTCAGCTCAACAGTACATGTATGTGCGAGGGAAGCTGGGGTGGTAACACTCGACCAATGGCGTTGTAACTTCGATAACATTCCCGAGCCCGTCTCTCGATTGATTGGATATATTTCCCGCACAAGTTGGAAGGAGCCAACTACTCGTCCAAACTAGCGGGACTCTTGTCTACAGTTGGACTACCTGGAATTCTAACGGTCTTGCATACTGGGGGCGTGCTTCTTTTTTGCTTCTCTAGCCAACATAACGAATCGGACCGGAAGCTTGTGGAAGAGATATGCGTCAACAAAGCAGTCAAGAAGCCAATCCATCAATCAAATAAGTCAACTGAGTATCTAGGACTGATGAGCCTTTCCTTTCTTTTTCCCTTCTCTTGGCTACTTTACTTGTGCTTCATTATTTCTTTCTAAGCAGGCAATTTCATACAAGCAGACGTCTCTTTCCATTCTCTTCCGTTACTTTGGAGATTATAATGTCTGGAGGTGACCCTAGGCCCTTCCATTTGAATACCGACCGGTACCTGGACATATGTTGTTCCTTAATGTTTTCGACGGTGAATTAAAACATGTGCGTGAAGGGAGGTGAAAGAAACAAGTATGGAAGCAAACGGCCAGGCATTGCACATCAGATCTCGTGACCACGCACCAGCATCTAAAGACTCAGCCCACTCCTAGGATGAATAAGAATGGCTGTAGGTAGGTAGGGTGAGATGGGTATGATATGGTACATATCAAGTCCATATCTAAGAGGATGAATGGGCGAGCGAGTCTTAGGAGCCTGGAGTGGAAAACATCGAGGCTAAGGGGCCATCAACCCGGCCTATGACGGGCCCTTAGACTGAACTGCAGGGTTACTGGTATTGCATACATACCGCACAGCACAAAAACGAGCAACTGGTTAGAGTTGTATAGTTGTACAATGCTTCGGTAGTTGAGGTGGGGTAGGGGAATTAAGTCAGAGATGTCTCGGAACCATATTACCGGATGAGAGTTCAGTGAACTCTCGTCTTGTAATGACGAAGCCAATGTGCTACATCAATCAGGAGGATGAAGGCAGGTTTCTTCAATATAAATACCAGTTTCTTCCTCCAGTTCCTCTCTGTCGGGACACTCAAACATCTACTCTCGAAACCCAAACCTAAGTCGAACTCGGGCGCTTCATCTTAATACTATCCGCTTGCCAATATATAGGTCGACTCTTATATATTAAGAATATAATCTATTCTCAATTAATATATACATCCCAACCTCGGCCGGTTGTCTCGTGACCTTGAAAAACAGCCCATAAGTAGGTAAGAGCACTCTATTAGAATTCCCTCATGATTTCGATCGTTACTCACGTGCAGGTTTTATATCACCATAGCCACATACCTTCCTTGCATAACAAGATGTGCGACTTTATCATCCACTACTACTACTATGAAGACTGCACAAACCGTGAGAAGCACGCGGTTAGGGTCAACGGCGGGGATTGTACGAGCACTGCCAACGTATGCCGCGAAGGGCCCCACAAAAGATTCGTGCTAGAGCCTGGTAAATGCCCCGAATGCAAGCCAACTATTTAGTTGGTGGCAAACTCTCGGGGATACTTTCCATCGGAGCCGTTTGTATCAGCGATCGAATGCTGGACCGTAATGCCAGTAGAACGTTAGGTAGGATTTTCTTGTGATCGAAAGGGGATATACTCCGGGGGCGGGGGGTTATCAAATGTGGAGAGTACCGGCGGGGATTGATAAAGGGAGTGAGGGGGGCGTGTTTTCTTTTTCTTTTTTTTTATCGTATTTTTTGGACCTGTCATTCACTATTATTACTCGGCGGTTTTTGTTTTTATATGCGAGTGTATGCACATGTTATTCCCTTTTAACGTTTCCCCGGGTTCACAATGTTTCTAAGCCTTTTTTATTTTTTATTTTTATGCTGTCCCACTTATTTAATTTCCCGTATACGTGCATTAGTACACTCCATGAATTTCCATTCGTAGAGAGATCTTCCTATTGGATATGGTTAGCTGTACTCAGTGAGATTTGTTTTTCGGACCCAACGTACATGATCCTGTCATATTTTTTTCGCTTCCAGTTTTCGATATTTTTCTTTGTGGCCCTATTCCAGTAGCGTTCTTTAGCAATGCCATAAAGAGACTAAATTCGTTCCTGCTTCGTGAAGCAGATAGATATTTCCTTCCATACTCTAGGGGTAGTTAAAGGCTACATACTGCAAAG
Organism: Morchella sp. 2015-shanyang; assembly: GCA_024713795.1. NCBI lineage: Eukaryota > Fungi > Ascomycota > Pezizomycetes > Pezizales > Morchellaceae > Morchella > Morchella sp. 2015-shanyang. The sequence goes on along the minus strand of JAMGZB010000019.1, from coordinate 512,218 downwards.
TACACAGCCCTGCGCCAGGATCTGCGTTTCTTTATGGCTGCATCTATTAGGAATTAGGCATTGCCATTTCTCCACAAGTACGTACATACATGTGGGTAATGCAGGAGAATACCATGAGCGGCCCGAGCCCAGAACTATGGTTACGGTGCAGTACATGGTGGGGTGTAACTAGGATAAAAAAAATAAGTCGATAAAGCCTGGGTAGTTACTGTTGCCAATCGGTCCGCCAAAAGAAAAGCACTGTGAAATGCGAACCTGCCACCATAACGTCCAATTGGTTGAGATTATCGCAGAAGCATAAAACAGGACCGCAATCTTGCGTTAGCTCCTCGTAGCAATTTGACAGCCTACGCTGTACCTATAGGCTCAAACTAATAGTCCCCACCCGTTCGTCGAGTCATTCAAGCTAGGTCCCCCGCCCTTCTTTCCATGTAACCTCCTGACGACAATAAACAATAAAAAGTAGGGTCCCATACGTGTTTACGAGAATATCGTGAAGTACTGTTCCTTGCTAGGTTTCGGTGGAGTTTACGTGGGATTGGGCTCATTATTCAAACAAGGGGATAATTGAGCCATATCATTCGCTATATTTTCAGATTGTAGAATCTACAGCTGGAAGAAGTGCATATGTCGGTGGCCAGTACGGTCTAGGGGAGAGAAACAGTTTATGCGGGAAGGTGGATTGTGGAGTTCGATTTCCGTTGTGTGCTGATCGTGTGTACACCATCGCCATTGGCACAGCCGTCTTAGTTGCTTCTTTGACTTTGATATCGCACAGATACCGATGCTGGTATATGGTAAAAAGATTCAGAATCGGCGCTACAAGCGGCCACATCGGCGGTCTCTTCCCGCCCAGTGGTTACAGAATCTTTGGAGGGGGGTTCGAACCTGCAAATATGACTGGAGCGTTACTGGGGCTGCCTGACATCTAATTAAAATAGGATCAAAGGACCATATTCAAAGTGGACACCTTTGAATATCTTGAAATGTGAATGGCCATAGCTTTCAGGTAAGGGCTTGTTTTTGCCTCTTCGCTCATATCCATGTCACTCCGCCTATACCGCCTGTACCCCCGGAAAGGAAGCCAGGGGTTTGTGTTTCGTATTCCTTCTGCCCGAGTTTTCTCAGCCAGAAACCCCGGTCTTTCCTCGTGGTATAACTAGAAAATGAAAGCTGAACCTGTACAAACATATGTATTGAGGTTAGTTCTGCTTTATACATTCCGAAGATACATGCAATCATATAACGTTATTTCGGAATATTCCAGAAATATTGGACTATGCGGGTCAGTTTATTATGTTGCCCCTTGTTTACCCTACGCTACAATATCCACGTGGACAGGATCTATCTGCGGGTCATTATCAAAAGAACCGGTCAGAGAGTTAGCAGCTAAATCTCAACAAATTACGGGGAAGTCTTCTCGCGCATAAAGCAAAAACAAGCAGCGGCAAGGGTTGATACCTATCAATACTGATTATTCAGATAAATTTGAGAAACACATATACGTATCTGAACTACTTTAAAGTTGAGACCTATGAACAAATGTCTAGGGCCTCTTTAATTCTGGCATTGTCGCTTTGACTCGTGCTCCATACATGCAGGCCTCGCGATCGATAAACCCTGTCCCCTGCTCCAGCTTCCTCGTGTGTCTGCAGCGGAAGAATCGCTACGATGAGTAAATGAATAGTGGCTGTATTTGGCTGGTTGGATTAAACCTATCCTTCGAGATGGTATAGATACATGTAGTTGTTGTCGAGTGAGAGAAACAAGCCGTAAAATCACGGTTGCTCGTAGTTGGGTTCCTTTGTTACTATTTATGGATTAGGGTTATCAGCCCTGTCTCGGAGCTCGCTTCCGCAGAGCCTCAATGAGCCGCGCAGAGCCGCGCAGAGCCCCATTATGCACGGGCCCCCCTGATTTTTTGGGCGAATCATCCATCACCTACAGCGAAAGATAGGGCGAGCGAGATTAAGGATATCTTTTGCGAGATGGCCATTGATTTTCTATCTAAGCACGAGGGTTACCTGCATCCGACCCCAATATTTGGGCCATAAGCCCGGATTACCTAGGGCCTCGATCCCAAAGGGATGGATGGCCCTTGACGATCAACAGGCTACGCACAGGTTTTCTTTGGGGTTTGCCGCTCGGTAGACCCTGTTTCCCCATTTCTATCTCGCGTGCCCTTTTTTGAGAGGTTCGGGTGCCGTAGTCCGTCTGGGGTTTGCGATTTTTTCTAATGGTCGGAGTAAGACCAATCGAGTAAATACATGTAGAGTAAGGGAAGGATCCCAGAAAGGATAACGCACTGGACAACGTTAACTGAAAACCGTGGGGGGCAGAGACTCTTGTTAGCGTATCACCACGATGATATATCTTTCTTCTACGTAATCCATGGCCGTCCCCCGCGGTTCGTGTGTACCACCTACTTTGTCCCGTGTCTAGTGCGCAGCCTTTTTTCTCGGCATTCCTAGCCTTCGCACAATTGCCCTTAACGAAATTACATCAGGCCATTTTAAGACGCAAAAAAAGAAAGTTAACGGTTTATATCAAGTACCGCGAGTGCGTAGGTATTCAGTCGCCGTGGCTGTTTTCGGTGGTGCTGGTCTCAACGGTATATTCGGAGATACAACCTATCAGGTATCCTGAATTTATACCAAACATTGGGCGTAACTGACTACGCATTTTCTGGACAAGTGCATGATGTATGTAGGATGTACATACATGTCATGTGTTGACATTAAATATATGTGTGCTGGATATTATAACTCCTCATCACCCCAGGAAAGACAATGATCATGCCCAGTTCTACCATGTCACATAGGTAAACAACTTAATCCACCAGTGAAGATATGTATTTCGTAGAGAACACACTTATAAGTAAATCAAATCTATTGCACTAAACGCCTTAAACGTGACCATATAGGCCATCCGAACTCGCTCAGCATACTTCACCAACTATCGAAATTCCCAAAACCTCCACCACCTTTTGCCTTCTTTTTGGCCGGTTCCTCGTAGGTATACTCGTCTTCCACCACACCCACAATTTCATCCTCCTCGCTAGCCGCCACCTTTGCTGCTGCAGCTTTTAGGTACTTCCCTACCCCTGTCGTTCCCTCATCAGCCTTTCTCCTGCCATCCTTTAACCTTTTCCCAGTCCATGTGGTCATGTCATCATCAGTTCCTACTCTCTTTCTCTCTTCTGCCTGCTTTTCTTTCTCCTGGTCCTCAGCCTGTTTCTTCAAGAATTCCTCGAACGGGTCCACGAAAACTATAACTTCGTTGATGACAATGTCCTTTGTAGGCCGGTCACCCTCGCCGGTAGGAGTAGTCTCCATTTTATCAAGCACCTCCAGTCCACCAACTACTTGACCAAAAATTGTGTGCTTCTTGTCAAGATGTTTGGCAGGGCGGTAGGTGATGAAGAACTGTGATGTGTTGGTGTTTTTCCCTTTGTTTGCCATTGATATAACGCCTCTTGAGTCGTGCAGCAACGGGCTTTCCCATTCATCATCAAAAGGTTTGCCCCAATAGCTTTCCCCTCCGCGGCCTGTCCCTGTGGGATCGCCCCCTTGGATCATGAAATTTCTTATTGATCTGTGGAATTTTACACCATTGTAATAACCCTTTTGTGAGAGCTTTACAAAGTTATACACAGCCTTCGGAGCATAGTCCGTATGTAATTTGATATTTAAATTACCAAGATTTGTCTGGATGCGGGCGTAACCTTTGAACTTGATCTTTTTGGGTTTGAGCATATATTCTTCGTCGGAGAGGAGAGCACGCTCAGAGGTTGTATGAACACTCATAGCAGTCGAGGTGAATGACGCAGCAGCCTTTCCGGTGGTATGACGAGCTGCATTGTAAGGGACAGCCGATCGGTTAGATGTATTGGACAACGATCCTGCACCACCACGCGAGAGTGTGCTAGAGGAACGTGGTACAGCAGGATTGTGATTTGGGTCGGAGGATTTTGCGGCGCGAGCTTTTGCAAGAGCGGCCTTCGCAGCGAGAATTTTTGAAGAGGAACCTGTAGCGGAGAGATTGATGTTACTCAATGGATCCGCGCGTTCGGCTTCCTGTTCTGGGGTTAGGGTGCTGGTGCCTTCCTTGAGATATTTGAAGTTGCTCATATCACGGTTTGATAAGTTGTGAGGGTCCTGCAGTGTGATTATATCCCTGCGACTAAACACATCACCACTGACCAGATCTTCCCAGTGCTTTGGCTTAATGTTTAGTCGCTCTACAGTGTCCCAAGCGAACACATTGCCGCTTGTTCGCAACGCGACAATATGAGTGTTGTCGGTAAACACCTTGAATGTTACCGGGTCGCAATATTCGCCATCATCGTTTTTATGCATGTTCAGCCTCAGAAGCTCTCCGTAGGATAGTTTGCCTCCCGTGACGGGATTTGTTCCATGCTTTTTGAGCCATGGGATAATGTTTGTGAGATCAAAGATTGTCCCATCGGCAGTACATACAGGATGTGAGAAAGGCTGGAGTGACAGGGAGCAGAAGTTGTAGGGAAGGCGGCGAAAGGGGAGGGTGTTTTTTGCTGCGAAGCCAGTAGAGGCGCCGAAATCGTCGCTGGCCCACTCGCTGTGTGTTATGTAGAGCTTATCAGTTCCTTCACACTAATTAGAAAACCCCTTGTGTAATAAATTGATAGATATCTAATACATCACTCACCTTTTCCCATTGTTGATCGTGCACGAGTGGAATCTGGGGAGAGCTGTGGTGTCGCGTAAAGGTCAGGCAGGATTCAAGTTTCTGGCCCTGACTAAGCATATTCTTAGCTTGGGTGTTACCTAGCTGGTTCGCTAGAACAAAAGTATTTCCCTGCCAAATGCCAAAACACAAGTCTTGTCTGGAATATAGTTCATAAATAGCGTTAGAATGATGGCATGTCCCATATTCTATGCCGGTGCGGAAGCCTGGGTGTTGCCTATTCGCTCTCCTCAGTGGTTTAGATAAACTCCCTTGTTTATTGATCCGAGCCACTTACGTGTGTGCATGTGGCGGGTTATCAGAGCTCTCAAGAAGTTCTGCTGATTGGAGTAACTGCTCTATAAGGCCTTTATCATATAGTTGCGGTCTTTCCATCACAGAATATCACTCGATATTTCTATCCGTACTACGGGGGGTAGGGGTGTCTCCAGAACTACAGCCATGGTTGCAACAGGCCACAGCTCTGGAGACTTACCCTACACCCGTAGTACAGTGTGTTGGAGTTGTTGTACATCTGGCGACACTGACTTAGTCTTAGTCCGTGGTTCTTAATGTCGCTAGATTTACCCTACATCCGTAAAGGCCTGGGTAATAGGCAAATAGAGCCAGCTCTATATTTCGATTATCTAATTGGCAGGCTATGGGATTAGCATCAATCAGGTTACCGGAAAATGGGGCTAGCTCCATTTGCACAAAGTCTCTATTATCCCAAGTGTCACCACCAGCCAATGATCTATAAGGAGGTCTCGCTATGGGAAATCCCCCACCGATGCATTTCTAGTCATCATCTATGCCATACGAAGACGTTTATTATGTTGTTTACTATGCCAAGACAAAACGTCTGTCAAACAAGTCCCTACTGTATGGTAGATAAGAGAGTCAAAATTTCCGCAACAGCGCCTTGAAGCTTTGCCAATTGGTTGATTGTTTGATTTGATGAGGACTTTGCCAAAATTGCTAGCCGGCGCTTGGGTGTTCATTGAAAGGTCGTAAAATCACGTCAAACCGTACTATGACCCACAGATAAAATCGCAAAAGACTAGTTCACAATCTTGATACCAAATTCATGCGCCCAATGTGTTCAATACCATTGATGTTTCTTTGAGCTGATATCGAGATTGGTACCGCTGAACCAACTTCACTAAACGTCACTAACCTCTAGTCATGTCTTAATGTATTTCACTACGTAACCGACTACCATCACGTACTCTCAGCTATTAACACAGTCTTAATTGGGCGCGTGTTTGGGTGCTCTAAGTGAGTTATAGTGAGCAGATTGGATGCCGGCAGATAGGACGGGTCTTTTTGAGACTTATGGCGCGTTAATGAGTTTTAGTTGAGTGATGGTACATGGTTATTTAATTAAATATATCAACTTGAATCGATTGGAGGCCCCTTTAGTAAGAGTCAGAGTTTGTTTTCAAGAGTATTTGTAATAATGAGATAATTAAGGTTTTACTACCCCGGAGAACCTTGATACCTCAACCATGGCTACCCGGCCAGACCTTTTTCTGGGTGGAATGGTCGACTTCTGGCTTGTGCTAAGTAATTTTCTCTTACAACCATATATTCAAAACCCACTCAAATCGCTCAATCATGCACCTAACTAGGCCGTGGGTGTCCTTATAGAGATAATTAGCTAAGCTATAAGCCAACCAGTAGGATGGTGGCTAGCTAGTAGGATGGCGAGGAGGTCTGCAAGTTAGGTAGGGTAGATAGCAAAAGCGCGGTGAGTTAGCTCACAATTTCTGTATCTATTTGATACTCGAAACCGGCCCACTTCTCAAAATCACCGCAGGCTGAGGTAATCAGGGTTAATCTCCGTATTACCAACGTACTCTACGACCTTTCACTAAACGCCTCAAGTACATGTATACGTATGTAGGCTACTGTATTAGCCAGCTCGACTATTCAACCAACTCGCAGAATTAGTGAGAGAAATATAATGGTATAGCAACCCTGAAGAGATTTGCTGTCTTCATACGGTGTCAAAAGCTAATAAACTGTACGTCCTAGCCTCAGTTGTCGAGGGTCGAGTGATACTTTATGATTGATAGAGAGAAAAATATAGTAAGCAAGATGTTCCATGTCTATCACTGCCTAAAGCAGCACCTGTCTTAAGTACATACATGTAGTAGACCCCACCGATCTTGTTTAATCTACTTCATACGTCGTGACATCAGCTCACTCGGGCCATGTCTTTCAAATTTGCCAAGCCCATTGACTGATAGGCTAAATAAAACAAACAAAGCATCACCTGAGATGGATATGTGGCACTTAAAGCTGTCGTGACGTATGCAACACCCCTGGACAACCTGGGACTCCCCGCTCAAAGCTCTATACATTTAGGAACCACTCCCACCTTCAGCTTACACCTTTTATAGTTTATTAGTTTGTTCACGAGTGCACCTATATCTAACATGGCTTCTACAACGATATTAGACCTCCGTAAGCTCTCTCATCTCGAATACACATATGTGGTGATTAGTAGCTAACCCCCAAATTAGCGGCCGAGTTGCTCCATGATATCTTTGGATATATAGGATGGAAAGAGGCATTAGAATCAAGGCTGATATGCGTAACTTACCAATTACAAAACCATCAAATGATTCCAGCTAATCTCTCATACAGAAGAAAATAGGAGCCGTCATTGAACGAGACTACTTCTGGAAAGTACGCCTCGAAGATGCCATTCAACTCCCCTACAGTCTTAGCAGCCTTCCACGGTTTAAAGGTGTCCCAACGATGCGGGTTTTCCTCGCAGTGACCAAAGCCCGTGCATACACCTGGGGAGAGAGCACTTTCGGCAAGCTTGGTCACTCGTATCCACTTACCAATACTCCATCAAGGGGCCATAAGGGTGTTGGGTTTCCATTGGAGATTAGGACTTTGAGGGATATTTTTATTGTGGATATCAAAGCTGGGTAAGAACTTCGGTACTACCAAAAAGGTAGTCCTAATCTAACTACTGAGCGTACAGTGGCTGGAGTACTCATCTCCTCACTTTCGACGGCGAGGTTTACAGTTATGGGTTGATGAGTGGGCATATGAGGGGTGATCGAGCCAATAGGACCTCACATGTCATTAAGATGGTAATTGACACTCCCGTCGCACGTATCTCCGCGGGCCGCAACCACCTCATCGCTCTTACTACAAAGGGTGAAATTTACTCTTATGAAGAGTTTCATAAGCCTCCTAAAAAAATCCATTTTATCGACCACCACATTGAAAAATCAGACCCATACTCAAGCTCTACTGAAGCTGGAAAGGTCAGGAAGGTTGTGGGCGGATGGGATTGCAGCGGAGCCTTGGTATATGGACGAGGCATAATCATCTGGAAGTTTGATAGATATATTGGTGGTGCTATAATGGAGAGGTGGGGCGGGGGTCTGGGTCCAGACGACAGACTTGTCCAGGAGAATTTAGTTACAGCGCCCGTCCCTGACTCACAGGAATACCAAAAAAACATTGACCTAGAGCGTGAAAAAGAAATCATTGATTTCATTCTTATAGAACGTTTTATCGTTTTTGTCACTGCGGGCGGCCGGGTTTACTGTCTGGAGCAAACGGGCGGGGTCCCAATTTTACCGCCAGTCTTTCTTCCACATTTTTCCGTGGACGAGCCAACGGATGAAGAGATCGCGGATAGGGAAGGATATAGGAATAAGAAGGCTGACCGCATTTCGGGGTTTTTCAGGAAGTTTGCGGTATACAATAGAAATGGACTTGTCCATGTGGGAGATACCGACCTTCTTGGGAAAGCCGTTGAGCAGGAGCGTCGACAGGCATCTTCAAGAAGCAATGTAACCAAGGAAGAGGTCAAACCGCTGGCCATCCCGAGTCTCAAAAAATTTGGCACAATTGCTCAGATAGTCTTTGGTGACTATCACAGTCACGCGGTCACACAAGATGGAAGATTACTGTCTTGGGGGGTAGAGAGCCAGAACTGTGGGTGCCTTGGAATTGGGAATTTCGCGGAAGCAGAGCGTAGAGGCGTTCAGTGGCATTGGGAAAACGGGACTCTTGATGAAGCCGCTGAAGTTTTCTTCCATGACCCACCATATCCCAAAAGCTGTTATCCAACTAGGGGTCCGGATGGTAAACCTGAATGGGCTACCGTAGGTAGGGAAGTTCTATCACAACGATCTGAGAATCCTGATTAATAGTGCGCTCTCCACAGTTAAACGGGAAGATTCTGAAGAGGAAGAGGAAGAAAAAGTTCTCCTAGACAAGAGAGAGTTTTGTGTTTTGGGGGTTTCGGCAGCTGGGTGGCATTCGGCAGCTCTTGTTCTCCCTGTTACCCATGATTTCCTCGGCGGGCGCGCCAAACAGATTGAAAGGTACGAGGGAGACATCGATCGTCATTTGGCAGGAGAGAATCAGGCGCTCCCCTCTCCAGAATCCTCCAACCGTAATCTCGAAGTTGATATAAATACATTGGCGCCACCATTTGTCGGCCACGGCGGCGTTGAAGGTATCTCAACTACAGCGCGAGGTATGAGGCGTGCATTTTTTGGTGGAGCGAGGGGAGGTCGTGGTCGTTCTGCTAGTGGCGTGCGTGTCGCGGGTCAAGACGAAAAGATGAGATAGAGGAATCAAGAGCTGTCCCGTGTAGCTAATGCAAGAGAATTTGAGGATGGTAGACCCTTGGGGATCGTTGATAATAGTCTCAAGCCGAATAGGCTCGTCTGTAAGCGGGAGCTACTAGAAGTTAGGCCGGAGTTGTCTGATTCCGCGGCATATACATGTTTTTTTTTACTACTGTTATTTTACTTTTCATTTCGCTGGACGACTTAGTTCCTCTGAGCCCGTCAGTACCTACATGATACATGATGTACCCCAAGTTTGCGAGTTGGATTACTTCTTCCGTTGCATAAGAATCCCAAGAGATTTTAAGGACCATAGGGTTTGGCGGCATCTAAGGGAATTAAATGTAGGATCGGACAGTATGTACTTACATAAACGTTTCCGGTACCAATCGAATCGTGGAGGAAGCTCTGCGCGCTTTGACGGCAGTAAAGCTTAGCATGTGCCAGGACAAGGGTTGCATGTATCCATCCACTCTAATACACCAGCACATCGTGGAGTCCTTAGACTCGCAGTGTAGAGTACAGTCGATGGTACATACATACATGTACTTGTATGTATGGCCATGGATGCAACAGGCACTCGTCATGGAATTAGTAGTAGCTACGAACGGTAGCCGTCACACAGTCTCCTGTGCGCCACGGCGCGGGTCTCGGGTTTCATAACTCCACTACCCGGTAGTTATGTATGGATGTATGCACTCTAGGAGGAGGGGGGGGGGAACCATTTATCAGCATTTTCATTCATGGCAAGGTTGTTCTTGCTGTTGTTGTGGGTGCAGTGTTATGCAGGCCGGGGATAAGAGATTCCGGAGAGCAATTAGTAAGTGTCCTTTCTCTCTTACTAGACATAATTCACCTGCAAATTAAACGGTATTATACATGTAGGTACATGTAGAGTACCTTCTACATTACCTCGATACATAGATGATTGATTGATCGACTGACTGACTGACTGACTGGCGGCGAAAGCTAAGGGGGGCGGAGCAGTGTGTGATTTTCATATCATCAATCATCCCCTGGCTCTCGGGAGCACCCAGCTGATTGAGTCGTTGTGTCACATCACATCATTTCTCCTTCTTAATGCCCGACATTTAACAGCGACGACGACGACAACGACTACGACTACGACTACGACTCTCTGTGCTCCGCCTCATATGTGATACGTAGCTTCATTAGTAAGGGGGGAGGGAAGAGCGTCCGGAGCAGCAAAGAAGTCTCCTCCTCCTCCTTCTCCTTCTCCTTCTCTATAAGTGCTGTGAATTGGTTGTGTCGAGCAACTAAGTACTTACCGAAGAGAGAAGGAGAGAGAGAGACTGAGCAATTTATTTAAGATCTGTCTACCCTGGACTGTCAGCCATCATCTAGTCTACTATCTGGTCTATCTACAAACTATCTCGGCCAATAAATATATCTATCTACATATCTTCTGGTTTTTACTATTACTATTATCTGACTGGCTGATTGTCTATCCATCCGTCTGTCTGGTCAATTGAAATCTCAACGGCACACATTCCATAACACATACTACATACTACAACATAATACTCTAGGGGCCGCTGCACACCACTTTATATTTTTATATTTAGACCCCAATCCACGTTGCTGTGTCTAGGTATTATTGCCTATATAACTGCTACTGCGATACTTTATTCCCGGCCTTCTTTTTCTCCTCCCCCCTCTTCTTCCTTCTCCTCCTTCTTCTCATAGGTAGAAGAAGAAGCTCCTCGCGGTAGCTAATACACACTCACGCGCACACACATTAAAGGTACATACCCCGCACTCTTTGCCTGTTAGTTCTTTATCCCCCCTAACCCCCTCTCCCTCAACTTACCTTTACACTTTATTTTACTTTACACCTCCTAAGGCGTCCACTCAAAAGACTCAAACACGCACTTACCCCTTACCAGACAAACCCAGCAAGCAAGCCACCATGTCTGGAGACTACTACGGTGCCCCGCAACCACCCCCCTACACGCCACCCGTCGGCCAATACACATCCCCCCCACCCAGCACCTACACATCCCCCCCGCCCAGCGCCTACCAACAACCCCAGAACCCCTATCCCTACAACCCCGACGCCAAACCTCCCACCGGCTACTACGACACCACCTACGGCGCCTCCTCCTCCGCCGCCTCCACCCCACAACCTTACTACCCTCCGCAGCAGCAGCAGCAGCAGCAGCAATACGGCGCATACGGCCAGTCACCGCAACCCCAATATGGATACACCTCTCCGCCACCGCAGCAGCCATATTACCCGCCCGCCGGCGGCGACTACTACGGCTCCCGATCGGCCGCCGCGACCCCGACCACAGGATATCCGCCGCAGCAGCAGCAGCAGTATGCGGTGCAGCAGCACCAGCAGCCAGTCTACCATCAGCCGCAGGGGCCGGGAGGGTATATGGACCCGTATGCGAACTCGCAGCCGTCGGGGCCCGGCGCGTATGCGGATGGGTCGCAGCCTGGGTATGGGCAGCCGGGGGCAGAGGGGGAGAGGGGGCTGGGGAGTACGTTGATTGGTGGAGGAGCAGGCGCGTTTATTGGGAGTAGGCTAGGCTTTGGTAAGGCTGGGGGTGCGGTGGGGGTATGTTACTACTAGCTACTTCCTTTTGATGTTTGGAGAAAGGAGGTGACGGCGACTGTTATTCCGGGGATGGTGGGCTAATGAGCGGCGTTTAATATAGGGCGCAATCGCGGCGAACTTGTTGAACCACTATTCGAAGAAGAAGAAGCACCACTAAGCAGATGTGGTGCGAGTACCAACCCCCTCCCCACCGTACAGCTAGGGACAGGGTGTCGGGAAAAATGCGGGACGGTATTTCTTAATCCTTTCTTCTTTGTTTATTAGTATTTTGCTCGGTTTGACCTGAGGATTGACCTCTTTTTCCCTCTTCTCTTTCTCTTTTCACAATTCTGGATTCAATGGGGGGGGGGGGATATGTACCTACATAACTATCATCACTTTGAAAAGATACCTTCACAGGCTATTTCACCGTTAGTAGTGCCTAGAGCTTGTGATAGCGCCAGTTAATAGCGTTGATACCATACCGTTACTAGTTTAATAGCCCTCATATCTACCGTTCTTTATTGCCATTACTAAAGTCGCTACTAATATTAACCACTCGCAGCCAAATATTCGTAGCAAAAAAACATTATCCTCCCATCTCCTGTATCTCTATCCGTTCTACAAACCACAATGCTATCTGACGGGCGTTGTTCAATCACAGAGTATCACTCGAAGCCCACCAACTGACGCCCGTTACAGCACTGTCATATGCCTTCCGCGGAAGGGAACGTTCGCAGGCCCCCCAGACACACACAGCACGATATACCGGCGCATGGGCTCCTTACGAGTAACGGGGGGCCATCACAGCCCCTCTGGAGACGGTGTCTGCGCCGGGGAATGATGGCCTACACAACACAATTGGGGGGGTTGGGGCAGTGCAAGCTAGATCGCCAGCTTATAATGCCTTTTAGCTACGGGGACGCGGAGGGGTTATTTGGGTGGTTGACTGGTGCTGGGCTGTGTGGTGTGGTGTGGGGCTTACGCTAGCTAGCTTTGGCTTGCTAGGCTAGGTACGCTTACATATACATGTACCACTTATGCCACTCGTCTTTGCTACATGGCTCCCGATCTTTGTGGGTAGGCTTCAGGCGTCTAGCGCCGTTGTCTTCGGTACATAAGTATGTGGGTGGCCCCCTCCCTAGGAAGTCGCGGAAGGCCAAGTTTCAGACAGAGTGATGGTCGGTTGTGCGCAGGGGCTTGTGGGGGGTGGGGTGTTTAGATATCTCGCCCCGGGGTCAGCCGAGCGTCCTCGCTGTGAGGCCGATGCCCTGTAGCTAGCTAAGCCCCGCTTTTGTGTATTGTTGGTTGTAGGTACGACTGTAGCTGGGGGAGCGCTCTAGCGGCAAGAATGCGGCCCGGTCGTGGGTCGTCGGGTCATGGGTCGTGGGGGAGGGGAGGGGAAAGGTCTACGGTCGGATAGGCCCAGTGCTTGAGGGTTTTTGTTGGGGCTGGGGTCAATATGCTGCTCAATAAACAGGGCGGTCCATACAGTTAATTATTTAACGACTCTGTCAGTCCCCTCAAAACCGAGTGATATCTTGTGATTAGACAAACCGTGCCTACAGACTAAACCATGAGAGGCCCAAGGCGACTGGAAACGCCCTAGTAGGCCTAGATATGAAGATCAATACGTCGAAGCGTAAACCCCAAAGGTGGTTGGTTACATGTAGTTGGCCTCAGCGTTGCGCGCGTCATGAGCGCTCACTCGACTCCTCCTGGAGGAACAAACGGTGGGGCCACTGCCCGATGCTAGTTTGTTTCGTGTGTTTGACCTTTTTTTGTCCCGCGCGGTGAGGATGCGGGGCGGTTGTTTTCCTGGGGGGGGAGTGTTCTGGTGGCGGTGGTGTGGCTAGGGGGATATAACTTTTGGGTATTCTGGGCTGTCAACTTGGAGGGTCTTGGGTCGGTCGGGTCGGAGGTGCTGTCGTGGGCCTCGTGGAGTAGAGTATAGCAATGGGCACTTGCTCTGGGAACACACGAGTTATTACATCGGTGGTGTTTGGTTGTAATATGTTACTTGTAGAATTGGTTTACAGTTAATTATTATCCACAACGGCCGCGGGATGGCTCATCTACATTTTGCGGGGGAACATTCGTTCCTCTAGTACTGGCACTACGTACGTACAGGAAAGATCTGTCGCTCCTCTTGTTCCGCCTCTGCACTCCCAACCTTTATACTAAGGACCCAGCCAGTCACATAGCACAAATATATCTAAGTAGGTAACATCTACCACCACGTAACCGCGGGGCCCAACGCCACGCATCATGGGCCCTCACTCGGCGCACCTCCGCGCCAAACAAAAACAAGCTGCCCGCCGGGCAGCAACCCCACACGCCCATTTATCCGCCCCAGTATATTGCAGCATACGGTGCTTCTCCGCAGATAACTAATCTGGCTATTGGAATGCATCAATTCACGGCTGTGCATCAGTTCGACAGGTGAGCTAACCAGTGACTGATATGTACTTGATCGCACTGCTTGCTAGCTAGGCTTTCTTACGGCGGTATGCAGTAAACAAACAAACAGGGGATAAGCCCCGGGCCCTGTTTCGAATTCGGGACTGTACGTTCGTTATTCCTCCTGGGTTGGGGATCTAGAGGCCGGGAAGGGGAGAAGATGCCACTAACTCAGAAGTGAGTGATCTCGATCTAGCTCCCGGTCTCGTGCTCCCTCTCTCACTCACTCACGGCTGTATAGAACCTACACCCCATAAAGTACCTCCCCCAGAACCCCCGTCCCTGCACATGAGACCTTACCCCCTAAAACACACACACACACACGCACCCACGCACAAATAACGGGTGAGCGGAGAAGCGGGGTGCTGCGTAAAGTAAATGCATAACTCTAGGGTGGAGGGTAGGAGGGTACCACAACATGACCCCCGGATGCTGCATCCCTAGCTTCTATCAACTACATGGCATGTATCAGATTCAGATCTCTATAGGTAAAGTACCCAGAGCACCATTACTGTCTGAACACACACACTCACCTCACCGACAATCAATCCCGTCCCGCCGACAAAACCGCACGTACCCTCCAACAACAACAACACACGCCGGCAATCCCGTACTATATACCTATATACACCAGCCCCCCAAACTCCCCACCCGCCGACAATCCCGCCCGTCCGCCGACAATCCCGTGCCCTATCCTATGTAACCCAACAGACAGCAAAAAAAAAAAAAAGCACCTGGATGTCTGTTCACCTACATAACCTATCCACACGTACACCCCCGCCGACAAACCCGCACTCACGCCCCCACTCCCCACCGATCAAATACACTAAGAAAGATCGAAGGGGGGAAAAAAAAAATATCAAAGAGAAAATAATACCTCGGTGGAGTGGAACAGACCGGAATCTCCTTTATCCCGACGTCCCCCCGCCCCCCTCCCCCCAATCAATGATCTACAACAACCCTCACCAGCATAAAACACGAAATGACACACCCCCCCCCCTTCCCCCCGGTCCAAAAACAGCAGCGGAACATATCGGGCCCACCCCACCCCACCAGTCGCTGGTCCAAATGGCAATGCTTAACCACTACAAGGTTCCTCCCGAACTTATCCGAAAGCAAGGTTTTCGGGACCGCCAAATCTGGGGAAATATGGGTTTACTATGCAGAATTCCAACGCAGTGGGATTCGCGCGCCAAGTCTCGGTAAAGCTTGAACTGTGTCTACCTTCTACCTAAAAGGGGGGGGGATATGTTGCTGGAGTTGCCGGGGGGGAAAGGATTCTAGCTGTAGGGGGAGGTGATAGCTATCTGACCGGTGGGTGTTCTCCCTCGAGTTACGGGGTAACTGGGTTCTAGCCCTCCCCTTATTGACCTTGTTATCTTTGGGACTGGCACAAACTGGTGTTGGAGTTGACGGATTCGCCCCGGACTCGTTGCCCTTCCTTCCCTGGAGTGCTTCACGAGCACTCACTCGAGCGCGTTAACAGGCCAATCGGGAAAGACAACAACTTTCACCCCATAATGCAGATCGTATTTCCTTACCCAGACCACCACTAGAATAAAAGAAAATAGATACAATTACATTGTACAAAGAAAAGGAAAAACCCGAGACCCCTAACCGCTCAAACGAAAGTATAACGTGGAAATCTATCGTAATAGTGACAAAATAAACACCCTCCCCCTCCTTTTTGCTTCCTGCGAACGCAATATGGTATGGAAAGCGCAGATAACAATATATATAAATATCACAAGATTGGCGGAAAGCTTTTGTGAACACCCAATTATTCCCAAAACATCCAAGGAAAGTTTACTCTCTGTATTGCGAAAGGTCAGATATAGTCTGGGATTAAAAGATGGAGATAAGAACTAACCTTGAGACATCACGCCCGAAAACCTTAACCTTGAGCCAATCCATAAGCACTAAAACACGATTTCTTGTGCTGAAGCACATAGACAAGTACGCTGATCTCCAGAAGAGGTAAGTCAAAGAACCACCGGAAGCAAGCTGTGAGAGGCGTTAGTATATAATAATAAACCCTTAGAAGTCCGTGCCGGGGAACTCACGTTTCCGTTGAACCAGGTAATATCAGCAACCGCCTTGTCCATTCCAATGTAGGCCAACGATCCCTGGTGGGAGTACTCGAAGGGCGATAGCTGCTTGACCTTGCTGATAGCCTTGCTCTTCTTCTGGATTTCCTTCTCTAGAGCTTCCTGGTCATCGCCCTTAGCTTCCTTGGAGAGTTCATCCAGGTGGTTCAACTCTGTCTCTAAGGCCTGAGTACGGGCCATTGTGTTGAAAAGGCGAGCTAAGAAAGCACCCTGCTGCGAGGCGACCTGAGCTGTGGGAGCATATTTGGTTGCTGAGCAGTCTCCAAGGGCCCAGACTCCTTCAGTTCCGTCAACGACAAGGTATTCATTAACGGCCAAACCACGACGGGAGTTCTTCTGCTGCGGGAGCTGTCCCATCAGATCCCTGACAACATTCCTGACAGCATTACCCGTAGCCCAAACAAGACATCCGTAGGGGATGACCTGCTTCTCCTTGGTGCCATCGGGCTTGGTCACTTCCGCCTCGATGTACTTGTCCGTCACGTTCTTAACCATTGTCTTTGTTCGGACATCGATCTTCTCATCCTTGAAGGTTTTCTCGGTATACTCGATCAATGTCTTGCTGAACATGGGCAAGACCTACATTGGACAAGTTAGAAAAGTTGTGGGTCACACAGGAGGTCATGAACCCACGTTTGGCAGAGCTTCAACCAGGGTGACATGGAAGTCACCGGTAATTCCCGGAACCCATTTCCTGAGATCGTCCTCAAAGAAGTCCTGCAGCTCGGCAGCGAACTCGACACCAGTTGGTCCACCTCCGACAACAACCTAGTAATTTTAATCAGAAAACTGCATAAGCTTAAGATAATAAACCGGAACTGCTATATGTCTCACCATGTGAAGAAGACGCTCCTTCTCCTCCTGAGTCTGGTCCTTGAACATAGCCGTCTCAATGCAGTCCATAACCTTCTTTCGGATCTTGTGGGCGTCGCCAATCTCTTTCAGGAAGCATGCATTCTCCCTAACCCCAGGAATGCCTTTTTACACACAACCAGAATATTAGACTAAATCCCCACAACCTATAATCACATGCTAATAATCCATTGGCTTACCAAAGGTCGCGTTTTCGGCTCCAACACCTACGACAAGGTAGTCAAAGGGTACCTCAGTCTGGTGAATCTCTCCCTTCACATCCGAGTTATCGTTGATGATAACAACCCGGCGGTCATTGTCAATCTTGGTTGCCTCGGCCTCGTAGAACTTGACGGATGCCTTCTTGTGACGTAGGATGTGCCTCAACGGCTCCATGATACTGCGGTGCTCCACAGTTCCGGTCGGGCAGCTAGGTAGTAGAGGGGTGAATAAGAAGAAGTTACGTGGTGAAATGACGATGACATTGTAGTTTTCGGTATCCAACTTCTTGAGAAGGGCAACGCTTCCCCATCCAGATCCTAAAGTTGCCAAGCATTAAACACCATGACTCGAATTGTCTTTCCAAGGAGAAATTAGATTCTTACCAAGTATTACAAGTGTCTTCTTTGTTGGGTCAGGCTCAGTCTGTTCCTTGGGGAAACGAGTCTCGTAGATTGAGTAGGCCAACCAAACAGTTCCTGCAATTGCAAGTGTGTAGGTTCCTCTCCATGCATACTTGACGTATCTAAATCTATTCTTTGAGGACTTGCTCGCAGGAGAAGCCTCTGAAGCGTATGTACGCCTGAACGATGAACGTGCGATTTGGTTTTGAATAGAAGGCTTGAAGGCGGCCTGGCGCTGAAGAATTGTGCGAGAAGTGCGCGACGCCAATCCCGCGGCCGCAGGGACAGCTCTAAGCTTCATGGCAGAAGACATCATCGTGAATCAACCTTTACTGAAAAATACGGTAGTGAGCGATTGTCGTGCCAGACGAACAGGCAGGAGGCGACTAGATGATTTACCTTTGGAGGAAAAGGGCGACGACGTAGATAGGAAGGGAGATGATATTAAGAAGTGGGAAAGAAAAAAAAAAGAAGGGATGAAAGAGAGGATAGAAAAAAAATTGGATGTGAAATCAGTGATATGAGAATCAACAAGAAAGGTGTAACCCCCACCAAGAAAGTGACGGCGTTGCTACTTGCGCTGCTGCTTCTGTTCCTGCAAGACACAACCCAGATCTACCCTCCACGCGGGAAAATTTTTACCGGGAGAAGAAAAAAAATTGTATGTATAATTTTGGCCCACTCCGGCCCCCAGGGAAACCCTCTCCCATTCCATAGGGACTACTCTCCTATCCTATGGTTCCTGAATCTCACCCTAGATATCACTCCACGCACATCTGTAATCATGCCTACAAATAATTCTCTATTGTAAATACGAGTAATCTCATGCTCACTCATCCCTTCTTCCTGTCTGCCCCCATACGTCGTCCCTTTCCCTTTACTCATCGGGGCCCTCTCGCTCGCCTTCCACCCGTAACACCCCCCAGGGCTCTCCCGATAATTGCTTCTTCTGATAAGAGCAGAGCAAGCAGGCCCTCTGCCCCTCCCCCAAGAGTGTCTAGCTGTTCCTGTGCACCGGATAAAAGAGGCTGAATCTAGCTCCCTCGAATCATATGCGGGGGGGGAATCTGATAATGCCAAACTAGGGGCTTAGAAGTTGTTCCGTAGACCTGACGTAACTATCCCCGGTAAGCCTCTTTTTTTTTTTTTTTTCTTCCCTCTTCCCTTCGGCGGCCACCACATATGTATCATTCATACCCATGCCGGGCGTGTAGGGCATCAGGTACCCCTTACTGAGTCTGACTGGCTGCCATCCTGCTGCTTCCACTGAGAAAAAGGATGCAAAAAACGTGCTTCCCGCTCTACCCCCGCCCAGCCCAGCCTGGCCCAGCAGCACGATCAACCCTCGCCAGCAGCTGGGACCACGGCCAGCCTCATATCGAACGGACAACAAATCCTCTTTACAAAGCTATAACTACTCCTCTATAGCACCTACATGTAGGCACTCTTCAGAAACCGGTCTTAAACAAGTCCCTCATTAACCCATCCATCCATCCATCCAGCTAGCGGCATGGCAGGCCAGGCCCTCGTTCTTTTGAGGCGACGTTGATTTGCTGGGAACAAAAATGGTTACCCTGCCCCCCGCCGGCTAAAGTCGACACGATATCTCGAATTTATCCGCATCACAGCTTATCACCCACCCACCGACGTCGGGCCGGACCAGAAATGGCTTTATTTCCTACAACGCAAGATCTTGCCTCGACCCTTAGGCGGGCAAGGAGGGGGATAGGATGAATGGATAATTCCCCTTCTGTGCCACTTCTTTTTCGGCCGAGGACTATTGATTCACGGGAAAATGGAAGATAGAAAAAAAAAAAAAAAGGTAAGGGGGGGGGGGTGTTGGTGGAGAGGGGAAGATGAGGTGGAGAGGGGAGGGTGATAATATATCACGAATCTCCGGCCGGCCTGTCGTGATGGGAGAACAGATTAGGTAGATAGATGGCTGACTGGGACTTATCCACTCCCCATCCGCCGGTCCCTCCTTCCTCCCCCGCTCTCTGCCAGGTCAGCTGACATCTCTCCCAGAAATGCCAGTTAAAACCCCGCTGGTCAGCTATATAACACCCAACGACGCCCCGCGAAGCACTCGTTTTTTTTTTTTGGCACCTCTTGGCCAATACTGTGCTCATGCTCATGTGGGGATGATACCGCCCGATAAGCTAATCTTACTTCCCATCCAATACCAACTAGTGCTCTGGGGGGATCGACGTTTTGTTGGCCCCAAGAATTAGGATTTCCACATAACGGGTGTCTTGATTTATGCCCTGGCGTGCGGATCACTATCATCACGAAACCAATCCCCGCCGGATCCAGTAAATTCCCCAAAAATCGAGTTTTACCATGGCACCAAATACCTATTCCAAAGAATAGGTCTCGGCAGCTAAGATATCAACTAACTTCACAGCCTGAGTCTGGTCTGAGGTAAACAAAACTTTCCAAAGCCAACACCTTTTTCTTTAGAGTTCAATTTTTCTGCTTCGTGGGCAGGGACTTTCGCTTCTAATAATCGTACATAAGCTCTCGAGGTATTCCCCCGCACCACCACCTTCTTTGCCATCACCCCTTTCCCTTGCATAAAACAAATAAACTCCGTTTCCCTATGCGACCTCTTGAGCACCAGAAATATACAAATTCCCCCAAAGCCATTAAACAAAAGCAAAAAAGGATAATAATACAGTAAAATAAAAACGCAACACCGAGAAAGCCGCATAACACAAGGTATCCACTAAAAAAAGGAAAGCCGCTTAAACATTTCAAAATCAAAATAACCACCCAATCCTGTGTAATGCAAATATGTCGAGGTTGTCCTAATTAAGGATATGAATAATCAACCTTTGACAGAATATAGAGAGAAAAAGAGAGAGGAAAAAAAGGAAATGACCGGATTCCCTCAAAAACTATAATCCGGGTAAGTGACCGGCCAGGATTGTGGCCAGGTCTCCGTCTGCATATATGGAACAGTCCCAGTCTTATATTCAGTTCGTGGTTTACCCAACGGCTGGTAGTGCATCTGGTCGTAGCAAAGTGCTGGTGGCTCAGCAGAAGTCGACGGCGGGGGTACCAGAAGCGTATTAACACCACGAACAGGTCTGTATGGCGAATTCCTGTTTCCAAGAATCCAGTTTGGTGACTGCTGCTGCGACGAGAATCCTGGGGTGGTCGGCGACGAAGCGGCGGAATGATGAATGGAGTTGTGTTGCGAATACGGGGAAGTATTTCTAGACTGTGATCCGTAGCTCATGCTGTGACCCAAAGGTCCAATTGACACCGGCGAGATCGGCGGAGCATTGTATACGCTCTGCATAGCACGTGTTCCTGGCAGGGGTAGCTGGTTCGAAGACATGACAGGGGCCAGATGCTGGTTGCTGGAGTTTGAGGGGAAGACATTGATTGACAATCGGGGAACCTGCTGCGACTGTGAAGGTGTAGACAAAGGAGTCAAAATAGGGAATTGTGTCCCGGAAGTGTTCAAAATTGGTCCCATTGACCTTGTGACCCTCTTAGTCGGCGGTTGCATCCCAGCTGCTGAATCATACGGCCTCTTTCTTGACAATGCCTGGAAATCAGGTTGTGGCATTGGTGTAATTGGCGAATGGGCGGGCATCAGTGAAGGCACACCCAATTGGTTGGGGTAGCAGCCTGGCACCGAAGTCGACGAAGAATATGGCGGAGATGAGCTGTTTGAAGGCGGCGGCGAAGGCAATGAAGGTGGAACAATCGGTAAAGCCGGTGCAATCGGAGCCGGGATCCTGGAACCAATCTCAATTGGCGCCCTTTGTGCCCTATCCCAAAACGCCCAAAACTTGCCCAAAGTCGTGTGCCATCCATTCCAATCCTCACTAGACACAAACAAGCTGTACCTCATATTACTCAGGAATTCTACCTCCATGATATGAATCTCCTGCACTGAAATTCCAGAAACCTCAGCCCAAGTTTTGTTTGTGTAGGTGTTGTCGTCCAGGACTAATTTAGGAGTCAGAAAAGAACCGCCAAATACGGGGGGGATCGTTTGAGACAGGTACTCACACTTATTTCCCAACATTAAAGCCACGGTGAGGAGCCTAAACTCGCTGCCGGGCTTTCCCTTCACAGAAGGATTGCTCTTCTTCAGTCTATAAATGAACAACAGCGCAAGTAATATAACGTTCTGTGAAACCTGTGTCGTTGACAGAATTGTTGTGACCCATTTCCTAAATCCAAGACTTGGCATGGCGTCGGGAGCCAGTAGACCTTGTGGAACAGGGGTGGTGGAAGATTCCGCAACTCTTTGTAGAAGAAGCGAAGACTCGAACCAAAATAAACACGTGATCTATAACCCCAACCAATATTAACTAACGGTATCATCACACATACACAGCAGTAGCTGGCTGGACCAATGGTGACAAACCTGTGCAGCAAATTCGGCCAAATTGGCCTTTGTATTGTTGATCGAGGCCGGGACCGTCATTGACGCAGCACCATTACTCATTGAACTCCTCCTCTTTGACGACGACGAAGATGATGATGACGGGTGTTGCTCTGGGTGTGCAATGGAGTTCCTCCTCGAGATCGGGCTCTCCCTTCTCCGGACAATGTAGTTCTGATTCGACGACGACTGTGTGTTCGACATCCGAAAGCTGTCCAGTGACTTTGGCACCCCGTTGCCCGCAATTGGAGGCTCAAACTGTCTAAGCTGCTGGCCATGGTTATATGATGGAATGGTACCCTTGTACCCTGAAGCCATATCTGGTGGTGGTGTCTGTAGTCCCCGGCTCACAGACTGTGTTGTTGACTGGTATCTCGAGGGAGTCCCCGACGATATAGAATATCTTCGTACATTTGAACCTAAACTTATGGGTGATCTTGGGGAATCAAAGTTGTTGAAGATGTTGGCCGGGTGGAAGGAATGGGGACCTTCGAGAGGTTGGTATGCTGTGTGAGGATGCATGATGTGGGGTCGGACTGCAATGTTCAACATTAAGATGGATGGATTGGGGGGAGGGGGGTGGGATGTAGTTGTATATTTTTTTTTTGTGGGAAAGAACCAGATATAATGTACACTTGGGGGAGGATAGGATAGATAAATATAAAAGAGAATGTGAAAGAAGAAAGGCCGGCTATGGTAAAGTATTAAAGTAGTACCGAACGCGTCTTAGTTTTAACCCCGCAGGCAGACAGACAGACAGGTCCCCTGGCGATAAAGAGTGAACCGCTATGGCCTCGTCAAGACAGGCAGGCAAGCCAGCTGAACAGGGAAGCAGTTGTAGTGGCGCGTAGCCCCAGAAGTAGCTGTGCGATGGATGGGACTAGCGGCGAGTAACCAGTGCTAGAAGAAGTGCCAGTTGATGGAGGGCGTGGGAAATGGGAGCGGAAGAATGTCAGAGGGAGAGTCCAGTGTATGACCCGGAATTGGGAGAAGTATTGGCGTCATGGCATGGGGTTTAATGTGTGGGAAGGAATTATATGGAAAGGGCTTTCGTCGAACCCTTGATGTAATTATGGGAGATGGGGCTTTGCCACTACTTACTATTACAAAGTCAGCGGCGCGTGCCGGGGCGGAGTGAGGGAGGAGGGCATGGACATGCGCGTTCCGCTAAGCTGTGTGCGTCTCTGTATCGCATTGGGAAAAAAAGGAGGTGTGTGATTTAACTCTTGGGCAAATTATGTTTGGGGGAATTTGAAAGGAAGGAAAGAGGCTGGTTGGTTGGTTAAGATTTCTTTTGGAAATGGATGTGGATGGACGAACTAGGGGATGGGGGATGCAGGAAAGGGAAAGGGCAAGGGTGGGAGTATCTGTTGCAGCAGGCATCCTGTTGGACAAAAAATCTCAATTTGAGAAAGAGAGAGAGGGGGGAAAAAAAAGATTTTTAAAAAATCCAATCCGGAGCAAAGAGGGATGGGTAGGGATAATTTTGGGGGGTGGAAGAGGCGCGTGTATTGGGGGTGGGTTTGCAACTATCCAATGATATGATGAGGTATGTTGAAGAGAGTGATGGGATAGAAAAATGAAATATATCACCAAAGTGAGAACGTATGATTGAGACTAAGAAAGAAAGAAAAAAAAAGGTCTCTGAAATTTATTGATTAGGTATGAGACGGGGATGAATGCTTGTGTGTGAGTGAGCGAGAGAGAGTTAGTGTGTGTGTGTGTGTGGATTGGGTTGTGTGTGCGAGAGTGTGTGTGATTGTGAGTGAATGAGTGTGTGTGAGTGCAATCGGTGGAGTTATGGATGGTGATGAAGGGAGGAGGTTGCTGTTTCCTGCTTAGTCCTAGTTGCTTCACCACCCCCCCCCTTCCCCCAACAACCAACGCCAGATTTTGAAGGAGTGCCCGATACGACATTGGTACTCTCTCTCTCTCTCTCTGGGTACCTTTTTTTTTTTGGTGCCTTTGTCATGTTGGAACGACTGAAGGCGTCGACGGCGAGACGACGTTGCTCTTTGTCGACGTTGTCGCATTCTTCTTTCCGTTGTTCCCCCCCTCTACATCCATCATGCTACTTACTAGAGAGCTCCGTGCTCGCGATTTTTTTTTCTTGTGCCCAACATGATCCCCCATCATCCGGACAAGGACGTAAACCCAGCAGGCAGGTGCTAAAATACCCACTCAGCGTAACAGAGTTACGGTCAGGTTTGTAAGTATGGTAAGCCCCACCACAGCTTAAAGCAAAGCAAAACGGGGCACAGGTAAGTAGGTTTTAAAAAATAAAAATAAAAATAAAAAGCAGTGCCAGATACATGTACCAGCAGCAGCAGAGCAGCAGCAGCAAAGACCGGGTGTTGCAGCGATGCTGAGTGTCTGCGCCGAAGCAGGCTTTGATGATTGTGTTTCTGGCTAATAGTTTTGGGTTTCTGTTTTCCCCTTCCTTCTTTTTGCTTTTTTTCCACCCTTCCCCCTTCTAGGTTTCCTTTTTGTCCCTTCCCTGTTTCTTTGTGGTTTGGCGCGCATGTAACGTGACTTGCGTGCAACCTACATGAAATATCTAGACTTCCTTCCAGGATGCTTTCCGAGCTTGGAAAAGAGTACGAAAAGTGTCATGTATCTAGGAGGTACTTTCCGGGAACATGACGCAGCAATAATCATCACTCGGGGCAGGAGGGAAAGTGAAGGACAGGCAAGAGACAGGGAACCTCAACTTGCAATGTGGTCATTAGTGTTGGCCTGGCATGATGATGATGATGATGGCTGGAGGAGTACAATCTGGAAGAGAAATCATCAAAAAGGAAAAGGAAAATAGGACCGTCTAGGAATCGCGATGAGTGCCGCGCCGACGAACACTTGAATTCACTTGTCGTCCGGTAGGACGAAATTTCACTAGGGAAGGTAAGGGAACTCCCGATTCACCCAATCATGCAGCAGCAAGGAGGAAAAGCGATGCGCGAAGCCAGATTTGTCGGAATCGACAAACCTAGCCCTTTCTCCTTCCTTCCTTTCCCACGTTTGACCAGCTTTTGGGTCCCTGGTAACTCTGGCCTGCCTACATATCATACAACAAATGAGCAGCAGCAGCTGGATTAATAGCAATACAGGAAATAAAATGAAATGAAATAAAAAAGAGAAATAAAATCCATACATACCTCCCTTACCTTACCTTACGGGGCCAGCCAGTTACACATGTTTTGTTTTATTCCTGTCGCATCCGTTTACTCCTCTAATCGACTGACTGATATAAATTGGATCTAGAAGTGTATGTAGCACCACCACCACAATCACCTGTATGGTTGTAGAAGCACCGGACGATTGGTCTTTGGCCTTTGCGGTTTCGATGGTTTGTGGTTGTGGAGGGTGTGTGTGTCGGCGGAGAACTGCCTGCCTTACTTTTTTTTGCTGTTTTTAGTGTTGTTGCCACGGCGTCAAAACTGGGCCCAAGTTGCAACCTCGATTCCTGATGATTCGGGTCGGCAGGAATGAATGGATTGATGATGCTCAGAAGACCCTCTATTCCATGAGTCCTTTGTTCACAAGGAAAGGGGGCTGAAGAGTTGAGTTCTAGCTAAGTAGAGACCAGCGTCCTTCCACCCCCCAAACTCCCCTCCCCTGCAACCCCACAGTTCTACCTATGCTTACCGACATCACGATATGTTCTGTCTGTCCGCAACTTCGCGACATCAGGTTCGTTTCCGTTTCCCTGTAGATATCACTCTGTAGGCAGGTAAGTAAGGTATCTTCGCCGTGTAAAGTCACCAATTTACTCAACCCCTCACCCCTTCCTCCCCCCCCCCCAAGCCCCCCTCTCCCAGCCGTTTTGCTCATTTAGTGGAACGGCTCGGGGAGAACAGTTCAAACAGCTCACAAAATATACATGAGGATATTGTAAAAAAAAAAAGTGTAGAGTATACATTTTTTCCCCTCTGCTTTGTACCCCATCGAACGAACGAACCTGCAACCGATCATCTTAATGTGGCCATCCGTTGTGGACCCTTCCACTGGGAATTTAAGAAGCAGCAGGTTTAGCCGTCCAAAAAAAAAAAAAAAGAGAGAGTATATCGGAACCCTTTGAGCCTTGTTATCGATACATGAGTGTTTGAGATTTTCCCCATTCATCTTCAAACGAGGCCAGCCAGCCAGCAGGCAGGCAGGCAGGTAGGCAGATTAATTACTGAGTGCCCATTCACCTCCGGGCCTCAAACCCACCCCAACGGAACGATTAGCACTGGCACGGTATGTAACGTACGGTGGACGTTATTATTTTAGCCAATTGCAAAAGCACTCTCCCTTTAAAGAAGCCAGAAGCAAGCAAGCAAACACGCATATACGGTAGCGCCGCAAAAAACATCACAAAATAAAATAATAATAATAATAAACTTGTCTCTAGAGTGAATCTCGGAGAGGCCTATCAGTAACCCGCAAATCAGCAAATCGATATTGATATGAGTACTTACTTGCTTGCTTGCCACGCCACAGACAGATATAGATAGACCACTATGCCCGCGCGCGCGCGATGTTATCTAATTCAGCCTGCAAATAAAGAAAACCGCATCATGCCCCCGGAAGGAAAGTGCACATAAGTTAGGCTCATCCAGCAAAGCAGCATACCTCCAAACCCGGCAATTCTACTGGCCGGGGATCAAAGCAAAGCAAATCAATATACGAGTGAAATGTTGGTCATGGTCATACAAAGCAGAGAGAAAGAATGATAATGATAAATAATAAAAAATAAAAAAAAAGGCCCGGTTTCGAAAACGTCTGACGTTTAATTATTCAGCGCCGGTATGGGTATGGTGGTTATATTGTATCGTGAAGGCCATGTGTGCGACGTCGACCAGTTTTCTTTTCTTTCTTCTCATGTGCTTTCTCTCTTTCTTTCTTTTTCCCTCCCCTCTCTCTTGTTTGGAAAGTATGCAGGTTAGGGTTTTTTTTGTTTTTGTTTTTGTATTATTTTTAAAGTCTCCTGTCATTCAGTTGAGTGCCTGCCTACCTGCCTGGCTTTTGCCTGGTTTCAACAATAATAATAAGTACGGTTGAGATCAGAGGCAGGCTCAGGCTCATCATGCTCAGTCATGCTTGCAAGCAAATCAGTGTCCAAATGACCGCAGCTAAACGAGCTCCATCCATTGATTGCCTCCTCCTCGATCGATAAAGGGCCATAGATGAATCAATCGACGGCAACCTCTAACAAAGAGAGAGCTTGTGAGCCATCGACATGTTCATGTAAACAAATAATACCAACAAGCATAAATTATAACCACACGCAAAAGAAAGGACCATAACCCATCAATCAAAACTTACGTACTCCAGTCACGTTAACAGTGCATGTTTCTGTCTGTCTGTCCGTCGTAACCCTGCCAGCCATGCCATGCCAGTCCTGTACTCCCCACTCCCCACTTCTACTATGTGTATGCGGGCAGACCAAAACCGATCATGGCCGACGAGGAATCCTCCGCCGAAGCTTCCACGCGGGTTTTTTTTTTCCCTTTTCTTCTTTTCTTTTCTTGTTGCTTGTCAACACTTTCACATCTAGACTTTTCAGTCCATCCTCGGGTGAAGTCGTCAAAGACACTTACGTTACCCTCGCATACCCTACATACCCGATGTGATGTTGGTATCACAGCACGGTGATGGTACTCTCTAGTATGTAGTGGGCGTTTTAGTCAGGCCCTGCCTGGCCCACACGGCGCGGGCGGGTTTTGTTATTCAGCATGCAGTCAGGCAGGCTCCCGATGGATGGCTGATACGAATGCCTACTTTGGTACGTGTAGTAGACTGAATCATGAAAGTACTTACCTAGCTTGACCTCGAGACCGTGATGATACCTAGCGTTCGTTCGTTCGTTCGTTCGTTCTTCCGTTCAGGTTCGTTTGCCACGCTCGCACAAACTAACAAGCAGCTACGGGCGTAATCACCGCTCTCGTATGTTACCAGTGGCTAAGTATGTACTTAGTTAACTGGCCATGGATAGCAAACATACGAGCAAAGAAAAAAAAAAAAGAAAGAAAACCACGCGGGCCTTTTTCTCCCCCCCCCCCCCCCAAACCCTCCTCTTCAACTGCCTGCCGATCCATGGCCAGGCCAAGGATTGGCCCTTTTGTAAGTACGAAGGCTGTAGTCATTCACGCATCTTCTCCTGCCTGCCTTACAGGACAGAAGAAGGAGGATGGGCGATATAAAACACAAAAAAAAACCATTCAAATAATAATACAATCTCCAGCCTATCGATTGTGGAGCCAGAAACACAAGGGTGGGCAAAGGAAGGCTCATACTAGTAATACCATGATTGATTGACCGCTTTATTGCTTTAATGCGAGTCTCGAGTCCGGATGGATCCCGTAGAATTAATTCTGGGTAACAAAGAATCATAGCCTCCGCTACCCACATCATCCATGAGCAATCTCGACTCGTCAAACAACGGACGGGAGAGAGCACGAACGAAGGAACGAACGGAATGGACGAGGATGGCCGAGCGCAAGCATCCTTTCTTTCTTCACCGCGTGAGTGAGTGAGTGGGTGAGTTAGATCATACTGCTACTCTAGGGAGTTACCTCCTATGTACCTGCTACATACAGATGTAGATACAGACCTTCAACTCACGAAATAGACAAACTGATCAGCTAGCTCAGCCATATGATACCTTGAAGTCTAGTTGATACACATTCCATCCTGTCAAGCCCATGCTCACACACACACACACGCAGATCCCATCTATCACAATCACATCAAGGTGCGGTTAATGTTAATGAACCTGAACCCTTTTCCCTTCTTCTTTTACAATTGTGCTGTGCTTGGCCCCCACCACACCCACATGCAAGCCACCACCACCACCAAGCAGCAGTATCAAAAAAGAAAGAAAAGGAAAGAAAAAGAAAAGAAAAAAAGACCTCTCGATTTGATCGGCTCCACATTTCAATCAATCCTCGGAGGCAGCAGCGCGCGCGCGCGAGCACTAATTGTTCATAATTCACCACCACCGACGCGACGACAGACAGACGACCCTTGTCGATCATGTTTGGGTAAGTCATGTAGGGTTTATGAGTATTGTACTATGATGGCCATATGGGTATGAGGGTTATTATCCAACAGCATCCGCGTTCGAAATAACAGTAACTTCCTTGTTTTTTCTTCTTTTCTTTTGCTGTTACCAATATGCTCTTTGTTTTTCCTCAGGTATCGGTCAGTCGGGAGGTCGGTCGGGAGGTCATGTCAATCGGTCGGTGTTTGCCTATAACTGTTTATGTTTGATGAGTGTCGAAGGGGGGTGATTACGGGAGTTCCCACGAGTCGAATATTAACAAAAATAAAGCAGGTACTTGTGTTGTATGCAGATTAGATTTTTATCATTATTATGACCGAGAAGGGAAGAATCCCGCTCGCCTTCCCCTGCCCTTTTTTTCTGCCCGCCGGCCACTCACTCACTCTCATATATCAATTATATCAATAGTAATAATAATATTCCGCACCCCCCCCTCCCCCAACCCCCCGGCCCCAAACCAACCATGGCATTCTGGCAAAATCTCATCCACATAACCATAGACATGGACGTGGGTCTCTCCCCCCAATCCCCTCCCCCCCCCCCCCCCTGGACTACTCTTCTCCGTAAGTTTAGTCGGCCGGCCCCTTGCTTCACGATCACTTCACCTCACCCTGTTAGAAGAAGAAAAAAAAAACGGGTGTAATCAGAAACAGAAACAACCGGTAGGAGTATCATATCTATCAGCGCTCATCGATCGACAAAACATCTAATAGATTACATACATAGTATACATCCATCCTCTTTTCCGGGGCAAACAGAACAGTGACGCGCCACTTGCGGCGGCGCAGGACTCGTGATCATTAATTAGAGGGGGAATTCCATACTTATCCCAGAGAGTAAGTAATGCATGCTTGTAAGTTGTAACCTATATCCATATCCTCAAAGTCATTATCATTATCACTCACTACCCACTATCGCCGCCGGTAAATGATACCTGTATTAGAGTAAAAGGGTATTCGAGATCACCAAACATTCCCTAGACACACACTCTCTCTCTTCTCACATACATACCCGCCGCGCACGCATCAAACCCACCCGCACTTCAACGCAAGGTCATATGCTGGGGACTCTCACTACCGCGCGCGGATTTTTGTTTCTGTATGTAAGCAACAGCAACTGCAACAGCAACAGCAGCCAGCTAGCTACTCTAGAACCCCCCTCCCCTCCCCCCATGCCCAATCATTCGTTTCCCACACAAAAACCGTTGGCCAATCAGGAGGCCTGCAATGGCCGACAGCAACGAGCGTCTTTAGCCGGGCGAATTTCGAATGTTGTTTACTAGTATCACTCGATGAGCTCAACCTATGAAGTATGTAAGTACCTACTCACAATACTTAACCTACAACTTACTCACAATACTACCTACATACATACCTGCCATGAAGGCAACCTATCGCGGGGTCGTATGCTACACTACATGATACATATACTTACCTCTCTCTACACTGCCGGCTGGGCTGGGCTGGGCTGGGCTGGGCTGGGCTGGGCGGCTGAGCACCCACAATACCGCCGTAGCTAGGGAAGGGAAAGGGTAGATTACGATATCTTACTGTGCTCCGTCCGATACGACAGCCAGATACGACTCAGCCACAGCATATCGAATCTAATGTGCCGAGCGAGGGAGAAAGTAGGATGATGTGACGTTCCACCAGGGGGACGCCGCCGCGCGCGACAATCGGTTCCTCTCCGAGCAGAGTAAGTCAACAGCCATAATAAACCCGGTCAAGCAGGCATAGTGGGTTAGAGTGCCTACATAAGTAGTTAATGCTCCAGAATTAAAATAATGTATACGTGATATGTGTTTGAAAACTAATATCATTGTGAGCAGGTATGTAGGTACTAGGCAGGTAGGTACAATAACATCAATATGCAGGAGACAGGCAGGCAAGCAATCAAGCAGGTGGTGGATGAGATTTTCGATTCACTCTGACTGACACTGCAGGGTACTACATGTTCTACATGAGCATGAGAGAGAGAGAGCTTGGGGGAGCCAAGAATAATATCTCCAGGTTCATGTCGATAGGCATCGTGAGCACCTGCCTACGCTACATCACAACACCGTCTACTACATGTAGGAACATACCTACAATAAATAGTAAAAGGATACGTCTCAATTGGCTACGCTCCTGCTCACCAAAGAGTGAATGTACCAGAGCTGGGTAACACTTTCCCCATCGACCCCCCGACCCCCCCAAAGTAAACGCCAGAACCTTTTTCAACATGATCCGGGTCAGATGACATGATATCACCCGATAGCTGGCTGTTGATATCATGTAGGGAGCACAATCATAGGAGTAGCTACTACCGGAGGTACAGCACGGTGGGGGTTGCATCAAGGAGTGTTTAAGAAGAAGGGGAACTCCGCCGTATATATGCATTGCGAGAGGGTACCCTACGTAGGCCCAGCACATACTTCGGTGGAAACCAACCACCAGACAGAAAGCCACAAATCTCTCACTTGAAAAGAGTAAAATTGGATCGATCCAAATACTAATCTAACAATCTCACTCCGTATTCCCTGGAGATTACACCATCAATCACCAAAAAAAGGGATCTATTCATAGCCCCTGTCTACTTCCAGAGTAACTACATGTAGTCTGTCCCCATCCAGACTCAAACAAATCAAAACAAAACAAAAAATGTAGTAAAATAGCCTCCAGTTTCACAAAAGCCTCTCTACTAGTAATTCCCACTATTCCAAATTCGCGCACGGCCGTGACGACGAAGGGGGGTGGAGAGGTTCTAGAAGGGGCTGAGACTGTCCGGACGAGATGTGAAACCAAGAGGGTCCATCGGGGGCTGTTACTGGTTTCATAGGTCCACCGTACGGACCGGGCCAAGAGTAGAGAATGTAATTTCTTAAATGCCTTCTAGACTGGCCCGAAGGTTAGGGTTTATCAAGGGGGGGGACTCTGCTTAGTCAAGGATATTGTTTCTGTCTGTGTCAATGATCGATATTTTTGTATGAGTGGTGAAATGGGAAGTGGGGGGTTTACCTCCTGCCGATAGTGGGGGCGGATATGTACCTACTCTGCCTACATACACATTCATGTAGGTACTTGTCATGGGTTATGATATCAAAAGCTCTTGGGTACGTATGTACCTACAGTAGATAGCTGTGCCTAACTACTTAATAACACTTCCCACCCCTTGACAGCCGGAAGCTGAAAGTGGTAGCAGTGTCTGTGGAGATTGCAGGGAAAACTTCAGGTATCTTGCCAACATGTGTTAGCAATGATCTAAATTATAAAAATTGGTGGTGTGGACTTGTAATTACTGCGGAGACAAATTCGATCTTGATAACCCGATATCATGATCTCGCCCATGAGTATGCATACCTCGGTGGCCTTGACAGCATGGTCAACGTGCACCGAGGTAGTGAACTAAAGAGCCTCCCATACTCATAATGTAGTCTACCCGCTTAATTTCAGCGGCCAAGAGTCTTTTAATTTCGGCTTCTCGCCAGGATTAGACTTAGACTTAAACGTAGTAGAAGAAGAAGAAGAAGAAGAAGAAACGTCTTGAGCTCAAGCACAACGGCCAGCTCCATAGAGAAGATCAACATGTTCTCGTAGTGGTCTCGATCCGACCGAGTGATTAGCCACCCAGGTAGACGGATACGTGGGTAGTTTCGAAATTAACCACTCATTTAACCCTAACCCACGCTCCGCTTTGCAGCGTGCATTTCACATCTCACTTAGGCCTCGACATGACCAGCTGCCATAGTGTATATCTATTACTGAGCCTGTAAGACCTTTTCCCACTGGCAAGGATTGCTCTCAAAAGCCTAACATACTAATCCTCAATAAAAAGCACCTTCTCCACCACCACTTCCTCCTCCACATGAGTGCTGCCTTGAACCCTCGGGAGGAAGAGGAGGAGGAGGAGAAGGAGGAGGTTTGTGATATGTATGTAGATACTGTCGAGGTTGACGACTGACTGGTTGGTTCCTCTTTTATCCCGGCCACTGCTTTCCGAAGATGTGGTGGGGGCTTATCTCCGGTATACTCGTCTTGGGAGGGAACATCTAGAGTATGTGAGCTCGGGTTATGTAGAATGTAGAACCAAGCGGCACGATGTTAGTTACTCCACTCTTAGCGGGATCTTGTAAGTAATCCGATTTATAATTTTCTAGACATGAAAAAAATTTGATCTTTCGCCTGTGTTGCGCTGGCTGGGGGGAGCTTCGGAACCTACTTACTCACGTTGGTTAGTATGAGAACATGGCTACAGGATTTTTACCTCAGGAAGAGGAGTAGAGAAGGTAAAGTGTAACTGCATGGAAGATTCTCTACATGCATGAATTTCATAAATTCCAATACGAGTCCGGGCTAGCGAGGTTGCAGGTTGGATAACTACATGTAGGTACTTCCCTACCGCCAATGCCGTAACCAAAAAAGCCACTCTCAACTCGTCAAAATAGGTACCCGTATAACCTGCAACAAGTAAAGTGAGTGTCTACGCAACGAGACAGGACACTAAGGCATAAAATCCTAATATCACGAAAGCAGATCGACTATAGCACAGCAATCAGCGTCCCCGTCTAGAGTAAATGCTCTCTAGTTATTCATTGTACCTACTCTAAGCAAGTATTTTAATTTACGTACACATGCAAAGGTAGCCTGTGTTGAAATGTTGAAATACCATTCAAAAGCCTCAGAAAGTTGGAATCACATTCTGGGGTTGCAAGATGTCTCAAGCCTAGCTAGCAATCATCATTTGATATGAGTGTATTTAGTCTAGAGTACCGATATATGCTTTTTTTTTTTTTAGCTCTAGATATATTCTGGCAACTACTGGTTTATGACCTTACAGTTAGGCGCCATGGTTAGTAAAAGCTGATGTATTAGGGATAGTACTGAACTCGGGTTTGAGACCACACCTGCATGGGTAAATCGTTGGTGTGTCAATGATCCTGAGTAAGGCTCTACTGTACTGTATCAGTAAAGTATATGAAGCAAGATGTGATTGGCGTATCCAGGATTAGGAGAATACATTCGTTCAATAATCAAGACGAGTGTTTATATCCAGGATCCAGAGGAGATATCTTGAGCGAGGGGTAACAATTCACATTCCTATAGGATACGCTAATCAGCAAAGGTAACTACCGACGTCAACCTCAAATCCTCCTTGGAGAGAAAGAGAGAGAGGGGGGAGAAATGTGAACCCCTCACTTTGACATGGAAGATAACAACAACCAGCCATTTTACCTAAAGATAATCGGTTCAAACATCCTCGTTTGTCAACGACACTAGGACTTCCTCCACCTCATGTCTAACAAACAACCGCCGCCGCCCCAAAGTTCGTCAATCACCCCGCCCCTCCCTCAACCGGACCGGTGCCCGTATGTCTCCCAAATTAAGTTCCGCTGAGGTTCTTTTCACACTCGTATGGGGCCCGCCATGATATCAAGAGATTAGAGGGGGAGGAGGGATCCGCGGATGATATCATTGTGGATGATCCTGCGACTTAGGCCCGTTGCGACGTACATCGATAAAGTACCTCAAACGAACTGTCGTTTCGAAATCAAGTTACGGAGTTTGTGCAGCATTACACGACACGCTAGATAGGCTAGGCGGTCAGGACTTTCCGTCATGGTTATCGACTTTGAGGTCCACAAGTGCTCTTGTGAACGCGACCGACCCCAGATTCGCAGTCGGCATGATCGATCTGATGATTATGTTTGAGATCGGGGGATGACCTCAGACAAAAGAGAATCTCCACCAGACTGAGATATACACACGGGACCGATATTATGATCCGTATTTCCAAGGAGTGATTTGATCTAATACCAGTAGTAGTGGTGGTGGTGGCCAAGCACTGAATTCAGCGATGTCGCTAACAAGCGATTAGTGACCCTTGAAGCTAGGATCACGAGTTGATGAGCTCACAAGCTAGGTTTAAGATACTTCTTATTGGGGGCTTCTCCGAGTCAATACTCTGGCGTTATCTCTCGAAAGTCGTCTTTATCTTACTATCATCCACGGTGAAAAAAGTATAAGTGCAACTAAAGGCACTAGAGATCATGGGGCTATAGATATATATTTAGCTGGAAACCAGCCTCGGTCTCACGGTTTAGCACGTATCAAGGCTCAGCACGGTGGCTCCTGAGCTTGGATGCTTGGTTCAGTTTGGGTGCCTTAAATGTGCACGTGAGGCATACAAAACGGCTAAATATCATTGATTCCTGTACGGGTACCAAAAGGTCCCTAGGTCTAGATATATCAGCGAGGTCATTTTTATTATAGTTTTGAGACCTTTCAATATATGCGCTCTAGAATATATGGAGAAACGGGTCCCAAGATGAGGAGAGCTTTCTCCTCAAAGGAAAGGGGGGGTTGGGGGCCTGGGGAGGGCTTAAGTTGTCACAGTAATTATCAACCACCGCAAACTACACGCATTTCTCCCCACGGACTGCCCCCCGTGAGAACCTACCACTTAGCGGACAAGTTCCCTTCGCTCGCCACATTAAAAACCGAGAGACATATTAGGCCCCAGCGGCGTAGTGGTGTTTAATAGGTCTAAATATCTACAGATTATGGAGGCGCTAGGGTAGGCGTAGAATGGGTCACAGCAGGTGGTTTCACAGGAAGGTTTACGGAGTGGGGGTTAGGATTTACTACCGAGTAAAAAAAAAAAAGTTGGCTGCCAGATCCTGATCGTGAAAATCGGCCAAGAACACACTACCCCGAGTGAGCCACCATGACCGAGCATCAAGCTTAAGCCCAGCGCACCAAGCCCCAGCCCGTAAGTGTTCTCCCGTAAGAAGTCAATTTACCTAAGTACAAAGCCAAAGAGTGAAAGAGTGACCGACATATCTTTTAATTGTTATAGCGGAAGCGATTTGTTGTAAGATCTTACCTTGCTCGAATTGTGAGGTTCTATCGAACTGATGAATTGTTAAACAAAGTAAAGGGGAAAGCTCTCCCTATATAATACAATTTTTTACTAAGAACAAGTGTTTTAAACAAGAGTACAAGTAGCCCAGCGACAAATTGCCAAGATAACAAGTTAATGTTTCTTTTTTTCTTTCTTTTTTCTTGCTTATTCACGATGTTGACTCCTAGTGAATATAATTCCTACATCTTATACAGGAGGAAATTTAGTAGCCCTTTTATAACAATAATTTCCTTGGCAGGGAAGCAGTAATGACATAACGCAATAGTGGTCTAGACCTTGCCATAATTATTACAGGAGAATATATTTTCCCCGGCTCGCAATAATAATCCCAACATTGCTTAACTTGGAGATACAGAGTGAGCGCTCATGATGCGCATTGATTAATTTATGCTGCTGGTGCCGGGTAGATGCCATATATGGTGGTGATTCTATACCTCATAGCACGCAGCACAGATAAAGATGCGTTGCTACAGTTATATGTCCATTGTGGTGGTTCTTAGGGTTCATATGCTTGCTCTCATGGTGTAGGGATCGGTTGCATATATCCTATCCCGCGGGAAGGAGCCTGCTGCTTTTGGTGGGTGCATGTACAGTGCAGCGGCAAAATGAATAGGTTTGGTCTCATTGTAATGATAATCCCAAGTCTAATAGTGCTCTCTATCAATCCAGGAGCTGTACCATAAAAATAGAGGTAGGGTGTTAGACATACCCCCCTGGTTCCTTTTTCATACACGGCAAAGAAATAATAATACATACCTATGAGGGCCCTACCGCCCTCATGGTTCTAACCCACATCTTACCCTTCTCTAGGTATCCTTCCCTATAGCTTCACTACCCATCACCCGGCCGAGTGATCTCCTGTGCCTCAATGGGACCTTTCCGCTACCCTAATAGTCCTAAATCTAATGGGACCGTACTCCCCGTCCCGCCACTCTTATACACCCTCCTCCCGCCCTCCCACACCCCCGGCTGCGGCAGCTCCTCCTCCCTCCTAAACCTCCACCTCCCATTCCCATTCCCATTCCCATTCTTCTCCACCGGCGGCCTTCTCTCGCTCCTCACGCGCGCCGGTCTCGATGCCGGTAGCTCCGGCGGTGTGCGACTGCCATGTATATCTCCCGTCGCCTTCCGGGCTGCAACGAGTGCAGGGCTCATCAGTGAGCTTGCGGCGGAGTATGTCGGGAGTGAGGAGTGTGTTGGGGGCGCTACGGGTGGCTTTGACTGTAAGATAACAGTGTGTGGGGCGGATGTCCTACGTATACCTACCAATGGGCGCTGGGGCGCAGTGGGGGTGGAAGTAGGTGATGATGGCGGCAGGGAAGAAGGGGCACCACGGTGGTGAGGACGGTGGTGGTATGAGCTGGGGCGGGTGGTGGGGATGGGAGGCGGACGCCGTCGTATCGAGGACGTGGAGGTAGAGGCGGAGCTGGAAGTGATGGTACGGGGGATTATAGGGATCTCGGGGGCGCTGAGGGCGCTGGAGGCGGTCGGGGGTAAAGGCTCAGGGTCCGGGGGGGACATATACGGCGATGATCGTGACGCTGGAGCTCCACAGGTCAGCCAGTATTCCTCCCATATCCCCTCATATATCCATATATATATAAGCCCATAAAAAACCTATATAAAAAAACCCTGCAGCACACTCCATCACCCGCCCCAAAAGCCAAAGACCATACATACCACCCGTAATAACACCCTCCCCACTCCTCAACTTCGGCATCCCACCCACAGGCAACCCAGGCGACGTTCCATCCATGCTTGCAGTACCCGGGCCCACATCAGCTAGCTTCACCTTATGCCCCTCTCCGCCACGGAAACAGCTACTACTCCCACTGCTAACGTTTCCGTCGACGATAGGTACGCTGCGGTCACGTGTGGCCGTATTTTGGGGCCGGATACCGGCCGCAATATCGGCGTTGGGGGTGCTCTGATATGTGTTAGTGAGTGGATGGCGCGGCGGGGGAGGGGTGAGGGGTACTGGATCTGTTATAGGTACTGACGGTGGGGGTGGGGGTGGTGGATAGGCTACTGATGGGGGAGGAGGGGAATCACCGCTGAAGGTACGGAGGAGTGGGGGAGGCATGGTGAGTGCGTTTTATATCCTGTTTGTTCCCTGTAACTCCAAGGTGAGATCTCGATGCGATGCGATACGATGTGACCCATCATCCATTATATGAAAATAGTATCCGAGTCTACGTGTAACAAGCTGTCCTCGCCGCTGCCCTCGTACCGTGGTCTCTCTACTTTGGGCGTGTTTTTGGCAGTTTCCTGTCGAGGGTGGGGTTGTCGGAATGATCACTATCATCTCCACTACGTTAGAGGCCGGGGGAACGGCTGGAGGAGGAGGAGGAGGAGGGGGGGGTTTTGCTTCTTTGTTTCCCTATAAAATTATAAGTAGTGAGCGGGTGAGATCTGGTGATCGGTGACATCAGTTAAACAATGGAGTTTTCAAGTAGACAGTCCCAAGATGCGTAGAGTTTCTGGATATATGTACTGATAATAGTAGTAATACAAGCATGCATGGCCAACCGTTCCCCTTTAGTATTTAGTACTCATGATATAAAAAGACATCCCTTTATCCCCAAGACCGCCCAGACGCAAACAAATAGAAAAGGATGATAAAAAAAAAGATCATTCAAATAGTAAAAGGGTGGAGAAGGAAATGAAAAACTAACTCTATCCAACATTACCAAAAACGTGAGCGCCCATTACCTAATAATAATAATGATAATTATAAATACTCCCTTCCCTTTTCTTTTACTCTATAACAACCCCCCCCCCCCCCGTTTTCCGTGACTACACGTAGTTCACGGCGAACCGTGATACTCCAGGGCAACGACCCATTCCGCAGCAAACTCGACGCCATGCCTTCTCCGAGTCCCGTACTTCCTCCACGCCGTATTAGAAATCCCAATATCGGCCACGTAAAGATTCCACCCAGCACCAAGGCCAGAGATCAGTGCATTTAGGAGACCGGTCTTGGGGGCACCCATGCAGACAACCCATTTGGCCTTCATGTGGAATGTGCCTGTATCTTCAAGCTGCGCAACGTCGCCTAAAAAAGAGCCGTTAGGACAATATTTCAAATAGCAAGTTTATGAATGGCAGGGGACAGACCAGTACTGCCGTCAACACCACTAGGAATGTCGACTGCAAGAACGCTAGCTTTGCTCTTATTCGCAAACTGAACCAGCTCGAAGGCCGTTGCCTGCTGATCTGTCCGTAGGTCTTCAATGCTCAAATGCGTACCAAGTAGGCCATCTATGATCAACTCTGGAGGCGAATCTAACGTCTTTAGGTTGCTCGCTAGCTCCTCCCACCTTGCCACCCGTCCGCCTGCATTCCGGAAGATATTCAACTGCCTGCGCACATTCTCAAGGAGTTCATCCTCCCGCTCAAGTCCGAGCACACAGACCATCACGCGGACGTGGTGGTTCTTCAGATGCCGTCCTGCAGCGATAGCGCGGGCTCCGGATTTGTGGTTTCCAGCAAAGACGAGGACTACAGGCAGGGAATTGTGGTTGGATGCGGATATGCGTTTCCCGAAAGCCTGAATAGCCACCTGTGCAATCCCACGGCCTGCATTCTCGGTCATCATGTCATCCGTCAGACATAGCTCAACCTCCGCAATCCTTTCAACATCCAGCATCTGTAATGGGCTTACGACAGGGCATGGCCGGTGGCTGGGAGCAAGACGCAAACCTGCTTTAGCATGCTTGGCGCCAGATGAGGGGCCCACGCCACCCCCACTGGAGGAATGGGCATATTGTAAGTTTTCAAATGAGCGCATCCCTACAGGGTTATTTGTGCTCAGTTGGCGCGTCCGACGGCGAGACTCTTGCCGTGACATGGCCCGTCTACTGCTTCTGCCACTATCCGCGGCCCCACCATCCCCACGACCTCTAGCATGGTGATCTGAATCTTCAGAGGATTCGGATTCTTCTGCAATGAATTCCGGCGAGTTCCAACCATCACGCTCAGTTAGTGATTGGCCATTGGCATAGCTGCCGAGGACATTTTCAGTGTGGTGATAATTCTTCTTGACTGCGGAGCCCTTGCTTGCGGGGTTGCGTTGGGGAAGACGGTTGAATGATACCAGGCGGTCTCCTTCAGCAATTGTATCCTCAGCCTGCTCCTCTGTTAGCATGGGGATTTTGGCAAGAATGCTTTCATCTAGCCCTCACCTTGAGTTGACTAAAAACTGTTTTCTTGTCAAATCTGTCTAGATTGCCCTGGAAGTCAAACTCAGTCTCCTTATAGTCGTTGACATCCTCTGTAGCCCATCCCTCCTCTTCGGCATTAGTCGTATTTCCGTCATACTTATTGTTGTTACGCTTCTGGCGTCTATTTTTCCTCCCTGCCATTCCAGGCTGCACAAAAGGGTTGGCGCCTGCACTAGCAGCCTGTGCAATCGCGCCCCCAAACATTCCGGGGGCAACAACGTTCTCGAGTGTATGATCTTCTTGTTCTACGGACTCAGAAAGCTGGTGCTGCTGATGCTCATACTGCCTCTTTAAATGCGACTTTCCACGGCGTGAGCGCTTTCCTTGGAACTTCTGACGAACATCCGGAGTCGGTGGCATGGCCACAGAGCTCAGGTTATCATCAGTTTCATCAAAAGCGTTATACTCACCAGCAATGTCACTTTTAATAGATAGTTCGGCGAATGGAGTACTTATGACCGCTGATGCTGAGGATGGTGGGTTCGGTTGGGATGTTATACTTAACGCCGTGGGTTTTGGAGGTTCTACAGAGGTATTTGTGGTAAACTGGTGCGCTTGAAGTGTATTCAAACTTAAGTTGGAGCCGTGTGAAGAGCCCTGATGTTTTGTGGTTGGATTTGGGGGTCGTGGTACTGATTTTACGATACTTGCTGATATCCGCGGCGGCGTAGAGAAATTAGGTTGGGGCTGTTGGGGCACATGATGGGCAACCGGGGGTGTCCGAGTTGGTGCAGGTGGCTTTTGAGAGATTGAGAGGATCGCTGGGTCAATGAATTGGGAAGCGGGGGTAATCTGGGGCGTAGCAGAGGTAACTGTTGTAGTCGTGTAAGAGTAAGGTTTGTTGTGGGTAAGTGCTTGGTTTTGATTGCCTGCTGGGTATATCTGAGGCGTGGGCCCGTGTGAGTTGTGAGGTGGGTTGTGAACAACAGATGGCTGAGAGGGCGGGGGAGCATGAATCGGCGGGGGAGCATAAGGCTGGGGCGCAGGTTCGGAAGGCATAATTTCAATGTCTTTGATTTGCTGGCCGATAACGGTGTAACTTGGCATCGAATGCCCTGAATCCACAAAAAAAACTGGAGAAGAGTAAGCATTTAGAAAAAGAAGTGAAAGCTACCGCGGATTAAGAAAATACCATCGGAAAGTGTCAGCTCTGTCCCGTTCACTTCGGCCACGAGACCACAGACTCTTGTTTGGCTTTGGTCATTAAGAGTGAGAAGTATCGTAAGGCCTATAAACTGGGTCGCCATCGTGATAGGGGGTGATTATGTGGATGTGGGGGGAACGGGTGGTTAGTAGTAGTAGTAGTTGGGGGGGGTATGTGATTGTGCAATAGATAAGACGATTGTTGAAAGGGGAAGGGAAAGATGACGTTTCAGAAGTAGACGTGACGTGAAGGAGCTTGGGTGAGAAAGTTGCTTTTTTTTTTGACGCACAATGAATTCTGGTGCGCGAAAGAGTGCAGCCGGGTAACTGCGGTTTCTGATACTGTTGGACAACCGTTGCCTCAACCTCACCTATCCCCCCACCTCCCACCATCTAAAAATAATTCGATAGGTCCATAGATATACCATATTCTTTAGAAATGTCACGACAAGAACCTCCGTTTGTTCCTTTCTCACCAAACCCTTCACTGCAACAAGGTACCCCAACGTCTACTGCCCCTCTCAAACATAGCTTGGCTGCTTCATCAACGTCAAACCTCCGTTACTCATCATCGCGGAAATCTATTTATGACCGTCACCTCAACCGCTCTCAGCGATCCGAGCTATCAAAAGCTAGCTTCGCATTTCTTTTCGGGGAAATGGTCCAGTATGCACAAAAGAGGGTGTCGGGAATTCAAGACCTGGAAAAAAAGTTGGCCCTAAATTTCTTATAGCTTTAGCTGTAACACAATTCGATATTATATTTCTCACTTTCAAAGATGAGACATGGTATAGTATCTTATTGATAGCTATCGGAACATTCCGTGCGATTGTCCGGCAGCTAACTATGCACTCCTTAAATTAGATTGAACCTCCATGGCTACACAATCGGCCAACGGCTACTTGAGCTTCTTCTCTGGCGCGACGGCCGCTCTGCAAAGCGTGAAACCCGTATCCTCGGTATTCTTCAGTTTATTACCACCACACTTTACCGCTCCGTCTTCAATAAACCCGCCGATGGCCTTGAAAAGTCCCGTGATAACGAGGACGAGTACATGTTGATAGATAATGACCCCATGGTTAGCTCTTATATTTCTGTCCCGAAGGAAATGTCACAACTTAATTGCGCGGCATTTGTTGCTGGAATTATTGAGGCTGTTCTGGATGGGTGCCTGTTTCCGAGTAGGGTCACTGCCCACAGTGTTCCTACCGACCAATATCCGGGGAAGACAGTATTTCTGAGTGAGTTCCACTAGGTTCTTTTCACCTATGTAATAACAATCACTGACTTCGGGCCTTACACTCTTCAAAGTCAAATTCGACGAATCTGTTCTCGAGCGTGAAGCCGTCCTATAAACAGCTCTGTATTTTACCTTAATATTCTCGTTCGAGTTAAGTTTTGCGGGTGGTATTTTTTGGCGCTCGGGGCGTTTATGGCAGAATGGCATTCTGGGTTACTCGATCAATTCCCCCCTCTGTCCGGTGCCTGATTCAAGAGAACCTTGACCCCTAGTGACATCAATAACAAAAAGACCAGGACTGAATTCAGATTGGCCGGAGAAGGATGAAAGAAATCATGGTTTATTTTATAATCGGCCATCGGGTTGTGGCTCTAATAATGGGAAGGTATTATAGTTCTGTAATAGGCCATGGGGTGCTTTCTGGGGGGGGGGGGGGCTGAGATTAGAAACCTAGGTTCTCAAGTGGGAACATATGGGTAAACTTCTAGTATTAACATCGTACTATGGAGTCAGCACTACAAAAGGCTTGGTGTGTCAAATCTGCAATAGCAGCTCGATACGTAGATTATCTGATGAAATACAAAAGCCTGTCTTAAAGGGCCGGTTCTAAGGCACTTGACTAACCACGGGCCTGCGAAGGTAATTCAATGACCAAAGAATGTAGGTATATGTGTAATTTTTCCTATAGTCTCTAGCATCTAGCTGGGGAGGTGCTGGTTCTTCTAGTCGAACTTGCACCAATATTCGCAAAAAAACAAAAAACAAAAGAAGGTAAAAGCCAACCCGCCACACAACGCCCGCCCATACGATTATAGATGATGAGAAATGCGGCGGTTTGGAATTAAGGGATGTTCTCCAAAATTGATACTGCTCCATAGTCCCAAATGAGCCAACCGCATTCTTCGCCATGAGTATAACTACAGGATAGATGATTCCGTATATGTACCCTCAAAACCTGGCACCCGCCGCGCGCCTACATCTTCTTACTCATCTTTTCATATCTCTTCTTCCTAGCGTTATTAATCGATCTCTTCCGGAACTTATTAATTACATCTCTCCACAATACGCTCCTAAATAAAAATAATGTCGTCAAAGCTGCCACCGGGGCTGCAATTTTCCAGAAAAAGGAGTCCGAGTTTCGAATTCCGGGGAATTCCTCAAAATTCATACCGAAGTAACCGGTTAAGAAAGACATCGGAAGGAAGAGAATTGTTACTAGGGTTAGCATCTTCATTGATTCATTTTGGAGTGAGCCGATTGTGTTGAAAATCAAGTCAATCATGTTATCTGCGGCTCTCTTCATGGTCTCTACATTCTATGAGGGTATTAGTATAAATAAGTAAAGCATAATTACAAAGGCCCAACGTCCTGGTCGAAGGGAAAGAAAAGAGTTGTAGAAACCACTTACCTCAAGAAGTAGCAACAAATGATCATCTACATCCCCCAAGTAGGTTTTTGTTACATCGCTGACTTCCACACCCTTAAAGGCTTTTGAAGTCCCCGAAAAACTTTTCTTATGGTCCCGAAGTGATGAAATCAAGCCTACAATCGGCGAAATTGTGCTTTTGAGGAGTGAAAGCTCGCTGGTGAGAATATAAAGCTCTTGGGACTGGGAAACGGATGGATCTGTGAGTACATCAAGCTCTAGTTCAGCTATGACGTCTTGGTAGGCCCCAACTACTGGGAATGCCAGATCGACAATGGCATCAATCTATTATGTATTAGAAAGCCACAATCTTCAATTAATTGGACGAGATTGCGTTTCATACGATAGCCTG
Source organism: Morchella sp. 2015-shanyang (assembly GCA_024713795.1). Lineage (NCBI taxonomy): Eukaryota > Fungi > Ascomycota > Pezizomycetes > Pezizales > Morchellaceae > Morchella > Morchella sp. 2015-shanyang. Next base: position 467,567 of record JAMGZB010000019.1, on the reverse strand, counting down.
CATTATCATTGACGGATCGCAGACGGATCGCAAGAGCGTGTTCGAGTTGAGCCGGCTGAGAATTGGCGGTCTATGGGGCCATCCCTATTAGCAGCCGTATTTGAGCCAGTTTTAGTCTTAATTTAACGTACTCAACATCATCTGCAGAATGTTCAAAAAAGCTTATAACTGTGCCATCGGCTGTTAAGAACATCGAAACTTGCTCCACACTCACAGCGAGTCCTTTTGGTGCCAAGCTCGAGTGCCGTTCCATATACCTGGTCGTTGGATCGGATTAGCTATAGTCCAAGACCGCATCAAAGCGGGGAGGGTTTAGATTTAGGAGACTGACAGAGTTCGTTCCTTATTAGGCCCGCCGTAGTACTTTTGAATTGTTTTGATTCTGTTGATTGGAGGACCATCCCCATATAGAAAATCGCTTGTATTTGTGTCATTTTCCACTTTTTGTGATACTAATAGTGTTAAAAAAGTAAGACGATAATATTATTCTGGGAGAAAACAATTCACCTTCGTCTACATGAACCAATTTAAGGAGTGGGAGAATAACTGCAGGGCGCTGAAAGTTAGTAGGATTCACGAAGGATTTCCTTAGGAGGCGTTACCAAAGGCATGGTCCGAGTACCTGAGACATGCATTAGCAACCATGAATATAAATAAAGGGGTATAGAATAAGTTATAGAGATATCCTACCAGTCGCATTTTGTTCTATTCTTTGTGTTGAGGAGATCCTCGATAGCTGTCCCTTATGTCAACAATTTGAACCTCCTACCAAGTCGTCCGTTGTTTATAATCACCTAGTTTATGAAGCCCCTTATACTTTGCCAGGGCTTGGATACAATCCCACGACAGGCCTATACAATGTTAGAAGCGCATTTCAAAACCAGTCCCGATGAGAATAGGGGAGAGGGGAGAGGATGAACAAAAGTACCATTGCAATTTATCCATCGCACACCGACCCAATCATCCCTTGGTTTGTTCAGGAATGGGATCAAACTCGCATTTTCAAGTTCAGTCTGTACAATGTTATCCTCAGAGAAATCGACTACAGTAATTCCGCAGGTAGCGTGAATTTTCACCCTGGAATCCAAGGTTTCGTTTGGATCGAGTCCTGGCTCCTGTCCAGGGAGCTCTTCTTGGTAGTTCTTTGATGCTAAGATAGTGCCAGCTCTCCGTAGACGGAAGGGACCGCTAGATGAATGGCGATGACCGCTGAAAGAAGGAGATTTAGGACTTGTCACCGGGTTCAAATTCGCCTCGACATCTCCTTCCCCACTTTCGCCCGATGAACGGGGAGATGTGGCTACATCTGAATCGATACGCGGTAGTCTTCTGTTGCTCTGACGAGGTTTCGAAGGTAAAGAGCCGTAACCCATCTGAAGAGATGTTGTGGGTGGGATTATGATATGAGGTTGTGTAAACAGAGCTTGGGGCGTGAATTCAAATAACAGTCCGTGTTTGGCTTTGGTTTGGTTTAGTTTTTATTTTCCTCTTCTGAGCTGGTTTTCAGCTTCAGCTTGTCGGGCAACGGTCAGATCCCTTGGCAGACAGGGCTGATGCTTGTTATTGCCCAGTCGGTTAGTTAAATTGTTTCCAATCTTAGCGTAAGTGCGCTACAGGTACAGTACCTACATGTACCCCGGGGGTCCTCAAAGTGATGTAACGGCGACAAAAACCACCATGTCCAAAAGTTGGGAAGTAATTTATATATGTCGAATTGCATCAGACGGAGCTATATAATAAATAGTAATGGAAATACAGATGGGAGGGATTGACTGGGTCTAGCTTTGGTGGTCGCGACACTAGAATATCGAGCCTGTTGCATCACTTTGACCCCGGGGTACATGTAGGCAATATTACTAATCCGTGTCTAGACAAACTTGTCAAATATCATATCAATGGACTGATATAGTCAAGAACCCCTATAAGGATAACTACGTCATAACTACATCTCTAGAGTAGGAGGTATATACATGTACCGTTAATTCTCGAATAATCCACTATCCCCGAATTTGTATGTGGTAAGTCCGAACCAAGGTGAATTGGCGAATCAAACTTCACGGACTCGTGCAGATACATACCTTTTCTCACCCGGAATTAAGATTTAGACGCGGGGATAGTGGATTTCTCGAGAATTGACGGTATGTAGGCGACTGTTGGCTAGGGTTAGGGCTTTTGGCCATATGTTTTACGTCAATAACGAACGGGCCGGACTGAGACCGCAGGGCGAATACTGCTTTCTTATTTGTCGAAGGGTGTTGATCATCAATTGAGCCCCAATCAAAACCGCCAAAAGAGTACTTTGCATGATTCTAACCAGTGAGAGTACAGTATTCCAGCCCGGCCCCGTTCGAGTTTTTGCGGTATACGCTGCCATAGAATCTTACCACGGGGTCTCCCGGTCGGGTCCACCAGGGACTCAACGTTATGGAATATATAGATTATAATTATAGGTAGCACTATAGAAATTTTTCATGGGTATAAACAGGGCTAGGTCTAGCATATAACAATTATAGGAGAGATGCATGCCTCTCTTCCCACTCAACTCGTCCCTAAGTTGCTGGCCCTTTAGGGCATTGTCTTACTTCTCTGGCGAGACCTATAGCTATATAGTAGCTATATATGTCAGAATCGAGAGTATGCTTGGAAGCAGGCCCGATCCACGGGGTCGTAAATTGGTAATGATAGGAATTTGTCCCTTTAAATTAATGCCGCGCTATAACGCTGCCTATAATGGTATAGGATATCTTAAAGAACAACATATACAAGTATCCATATATACACCTCGTCACCTTTCTTACACATATGTGGTCAGCTATATGGATGGACAACAAGGTATACAGGCGATTATATAAGATAAAAGCAGACATATATTACTAGAAGTGAATACCTCAAGTGCTAAGTTTGTATCACCGCACTACACCCCGGGCCCATGGCCATTGATCTAGGAAGTTTGAAGGCTCCACCACGCGCGCCGCTCATGGAATAGTTGGGTGGGGGTTTGCTATTGGTTAATTCTTGAGCGGGATAAATACATACATGTATGTAAAATTAGGGCACATATTTACATGTATCTTGTAGACTTCTATATACCTATTATAAGTCTGTATGCGTACTAATGTATCTCAGTGATTAAAAGTTTGTGCATCGACTCCATAAAAATACTTACATGTAGTTATGCGGGAGATAAATTGATGGTATACACCGTGCCTTTTACTACTCCTCTTTCCACTGCATGTAGTTGAGTCCTAGAGGTCGCAGTTTAGTCAGTCGCAACACGTCAAACTATGTACATATTAGGTACTCCGGGCATGCAGCACTGTAGGTCATATGTGCCATATTACGCTCACTGCGCACGTGGCAGGGCAGTAAGCAGGAAGATCTTATTGGCGCTATAGCTATATGGGTGCTATAGAGTACATAGACATACTCTACTCAGATAGCCAAAGACGAGTTCCCACGTTTAACCCAACATCTATTCAGGTCAGATCAATACTACCACAGAAACTACTAGCGAACCTAAGCAGTGGATATGGATAGAAACGTCTAGTTATTAAAGAGAAACATCAGAGGCTGGTCTCTGTCTCTCATCCATAATAAGCCATTGAGCAGGATCCGGACGCCACCAGAATACGCAGTCTCGATATTGGTCTTCGATCCGCTAAGAGTAAACTATCAAATACTTACATACATATTACATGTATGTATTAGTTCTTTTGTTGCTCTATACCATAGAGCTTTGTAAATACTACATATACATGTAATAATAACGCAAAATAAATAATGAATACAGGTAAGCAACCAAACATGATTACTACAGTAGCCAAACGTAACAATGCTCCGGAATTTATGGCGTGACGGGGTCAGATATATCGACACAAACATACAAGTACTACGGGTGTAGGGGTAAGTCTATACATGTAGACACCTATGTACATGTACTGCTTTTGTAACCACGACCGCTGTCTACAGACTTACCCATACATGTACCCCGGAGGTCCTTCAAGTGATGCAACGAGCTCAGTACCACATGTACATAGTACTCTGGTGTCGCGACCACCATCAAAGCTAGACCCAGTCAACCTTTGCATTTTTGTTTTCACGTACTGTTTATTAGATCCTAAGTCCTGCCGGGTTTAATTCGATTCATACGTTTTAAACCTATTGTCGATATATTTCAACCCCTCGGTGATAGAGATTTTTGTTAGAATCAACACCATCCTGGCGAGATTGATTAGCATGTATGTATGTCTCACATAAAGCCAGTTGTCAGTGCTAGAGTAGACATTTGTTGTCGATGATATATGTCTTAAGAGAAGCTATGAGACATCTGCCACATTGGAGTAATAGCTAGTAGGCGCTAGAGTTCCCGTGGGTGTGTACCTATAGGTAGTCGATCTAGATCTATAGAGATCACAAGCATTATCAAACCTATATGTATGCATGATCGGCGCGGGCCTAATTAGAACTCAGGCATGGTTTTCTATACGTTCATAACCAAGACAGAATACCCAACAGAATGAAACAGTGACGATGCGGGTGTAGCATATGTGGTGTGGCTTCCGCTTCGAGAGTTTGTCTGGAAATCGGTTCGCCTGGATAGCCAGAAGGGCATTCGTTTGAAATCGCAGCATGGACCTCAGAGTCGAATCACTTAACTGGTCAAAACGAAACCCCATGGCTTCAGAACAAGAAGCTGATATCCAGTAGGTACCAATGGAAATAAGGCTCCTGCTTGTCTCACATCACATCCAATATTCTGGCGCCTCAATGCAGACCAATCCTTCGGATACATAGGCAAATCACAGAGAAGCCTATACCCACCCATATTGTACCTCCGACTAATCATTGCGTAGGATGTTGAACTCGTCGTGGCTTATCAATATAGGCCCCGGACCCCCTACGCCTTCGTCGGATTGGCTCGGTCGTGTGGGTGTGCGCTGGTTCCTACTCTCGGTCTTATAATCTCATACTCCCCAGTTATGTTATTCTTCGAAAGCGAGGTACCATTTTTATCTAGGCTTCTGGGAGCAAAAGAATACCCCCCTCCGGCACCCTTTCCTTGGTATATACCTACATAAAACTGCAATACTCGATTATCTTTATCTAAGTTGACGAAAAATAAACCTAAATTTCTGCCTTCAAATTCATGCGGGAAATTAACCACGCGCACGCGCACGCCATTGTGAGTATAAGATATCTATGTTAAAGTGTTACGTATAAGATCTCAACCCAAGTTAATAAACTAACTTATTTGTGTAGTAGCTAGGATATTTTTGAATTAGTTGATATGGTTTTTCCCGAAAGGATTTATCCTTTTATACAGGTAGATGCTTATATATGGCCACAGCATTCGAAACAGAAAACATTATCTCCGTCAATCCAAGTAAATCATGCGATGATTGCCCGTGTTGTCAGAATTCTTAGCTCTATTGCGGAATTTATCTTCCAGAACTATACTAAAACATCATGTCCTGTGGCCGCCGTGGCATTGTCACTTCTTTTAATGGCAAGGCCTGCTTCTACATCAGAAGCCAATATGACCACAGATTTTGCTTTAAACCCGGACGACCCATATACGCGTGGGGTACACGGAGTTGGAGTCCCTGTGTCATGCCGGCATGATTACAATGTTATGTTGACCGATATGACTTCGCAGTACGATACAGTTGCAATGGCAGTGGCGACAACTCTCATGGCATTAGTCCCAACTCTATTAAGTTTTGCACCATTACCAACGGCAGAAATAAGATCATTACTCTATTTCAACACAGAGATAGCGTTACTTTCTGCCGCAATGACACTGGGCTTATACAACAAAGGGACAAGTACTCTAGGTAAAAGAAACCTCCGAAACGCGAAAGAAATGTTGGACGCCGGGGCTAAAGGTAATATCCTCGGGTTATATAATTTAATATCTCAATAGCTAACAGTTTGAACTAAAAATAGCGGGACAGTTACCTCAAGGCGGCCCACAAACATTGGCGGGTGGGTCTAGCTCTATAGCTTTACTAGTTTCAGACGAGACATATGTAAGCCCAAGCAATACCACCACTCGATCGCACGAAAGATCTACCCTAAGGGGGATTCAGAGATACTACTACCATGATGCAGAAGTAGACCTGGATTCAGATTCTGTGGGGAAAGTGGGGAAAGTAGACAAAGGCGAAGTTATTTTTGAAACGATTCAATCGATGGCCATACAAGGCCATAAGAGCAGACCCAGGCGCATCAAGATTGCTGTCATTATATTATTTTTCTGTCTTTTACAAATTACCTTTTTTGGGATACTTGTCCGGGGCCTACCAATGGTTGATGACATTGAATTTATCTGGGCATGTCCTTTGCAGAGCTTGAGCTACTTTACATGGTGGCTCGGGGGGACTGCAGTGGGATCAGGCTTGATCAGAACGTTATATTCATCCTCTCTCTTTACCTCAAGTGAGGTATTTCGGTTAACTCCACTCATTGACAAGGAAAATCATGGGATTTATCCACAAGCTGGGTGTGGGGAGTGCTCAGTCGATCGGAAAGACCCACCTAAAAGAGGCTGGGCAGTTGCTCTTCTCCTCAAAGATATTTCTCATTTTGTTAGGTATTATATCCCCGAGCTATAACGAATCACGAAAATTACAACTAACACAAACGCCCTAGATGGGTCTTCCGGATAGGGGATAAAATCACTATCTTCTTAGCAATCAAGCGCCTAGGGATTATTTTTAGCAGACTGCTCTCCAGGCATGCAATGGTAGTGGTAGTTCGATACTCAGAACAAGAATCTCCCCGGAGTCACCCACTATTCCTGACGTTTCTTGGCTACATCCAAGCTGTGACTCTTGTTTTCCTTACGTTTCTCTTCGGCAGCGCATGGAACGGCACGTTGTTCTATACGATGGCATTTGTCTTTGGGTTCTTGACAGTGATAACAGGGTCAAGGGTATTGAGTTTGTGGATTTGCCGGTGGATGGAAATAAATCTCAATATGGTTGTTATTGAGTATGAGGACGACAAAGAACGAACAGATATTACAAAAGTCTTGCTTTCAATGCCTGGAGTATTGGTAGAAAGCACAACAGAAGGCTACAAATACGCGGGTGGATACAGGTTCGATACCGACATCGACAAAGATAAGTGTGCGGGTCATGAATATATTAAAGGAGAAGCAGAGGCACAACCCCATGAGTGGAGAGCAATCGGTATAGGCTTTGGTATGTTAGGGGGGGCGGTTGTTTGGGTCGCAGCAGCGGTGGTGTTTTATATTGCCTCGGTACCCGCAAACGAGCCCTTCTTTCCGGGTTTTGCGCACATACGGAAAGACTCTAAAATTATGAGTAATTACTTTTATCCATCCATCTGTGTGGCAGTGGTACTCGGTTTTACAATAGCCTTTGCTTTTGGCGTGAAAGTAAGAACCGAATTCGGGGAGTTAGTCATCGAGGAAGACATATCAAAGGTACCGTCGGTACCTAGAGAGCCCGGGAACCACGTGTAGATGATTTGTTTGGATTTTTATGGTAGGGATCACTTGGGAGACGGTTAATCTATGGAGTATCTACGATCCCGAAACATACGATATGAGTTAGGATATATGCGAGCGTTTCTTTCTGTTCGATTTCCTGGTCTGGGCTATAAATTAAGTATTCACATGTTTTTTTTATCCCATATCATTTCTTTCTACGTTTTCAAAGGTCCATTTTTTCAAAGGTCCATTTCCATTACATTATACATACGCACATGTAGCTTTGGAGAGTTTCAGCTCCCTTATTTCCTCATTCTCTTCTATATATGGTCTTTTTCTTTAGTTTATCTTGTCGGTAAGGGCCTTTTTCTGTCATTTATACTCTATACACTAGCCATATGTAAAGTTCAAATACAATATTAATGAGTTGGTCTGACCCGATTGATTCGGGGTCGATCTATAGCTAGGATCAGAACCAGATCACCAGTTGCCGGCCCGAAACCACAATCATGACCCAGCCTGAGACCATTAACTAATCACCAACCCCACCGGCTCCAGTTCTAATGATAATTTGATTATGAGGCACGCGCTTTGTTCAAGAAAGGATATGGAAATATGAAACCGAGAATTAAGGCATAACTACATGTATATAATCCTAAGCTGTGTATCACAAGGCATCACTCGACCATTGAGCACCTACAATGCAATCGAATGTCGACTGGATGTTATAACTTTACGGTATCTATCGATATTATCCATCTTAGAACAGCACAATCCATATCCCACGACAGGAATATATAGATTGTCAAGAGCTAGGGGTGCGCCTTCGTTTGCAATACTATACAAGCTCTCGTGGATGATGAAAGTGTAGTAGGCATATCACGGCCTTCCCCTCTTCTCGGGCGCCGGTAACTAAGTATGTACCATAGGTAGCATCACAAGGCAACATAAAAAGGGGACCTAGCTCATAATTATTATATATATTCATCCCCATAATACGCGACTCAATATTAATTCCGCACAGATAGTCTAGGGGTAGTTACAACAAATATCAAGCTAATAGGGGGGGGGGGGGAGGATATTCGATCTAGAATCTCGGGTAGGCTTTTTTCAGAAAATAAATATAAAAGGGAATGATTAGTCAGCCTCCACACCAAATTACGCCGAGTGATAACCTGTGATACAAACATGCATCTAGGCATCTGCCGGCCTTCGCGAGCTGGACTTCTTGGCTCTGAAGCATAAGCTGCACATCAAAACTGGTTAGCATCATAGACCTCATATTTTGAGAATAAAGAAGGCACTTACAACTCAGCCCTCGAGTACTTGCGCAACTGACTTAAGATACTCTTCATGCCCGCCAGCTCGCCCTGGAGCCCCTGCCTCGCTTCAGCGTCGCTTCCACGATCCAACTCAAAGTATATCTTCTGCTGCCAGTCCTTGGCGCGCGCAGTATTAAACTGGCTCAGGGTCTGGTTGACAAACTCAACGTCAAGCGTTGCCTGTAGGAGCTCGCCGAGGTTGAATCTTTTCCGTTGTTTGAATGCTTCTAGCAGTTCCTTGGAAATCTGCTCCAGAAGGTGGGATAGGATGGGCTGAGTGAGTGAGGGCGCAGTGGTGGTCACTTGCGAGTGGACGTGGACGAGGGTGAGAAGGGCGTCATAGATGTAAGGCCGCACTTCGGTGGCGATGGAGCCGCGAGGTGGTGACCAGCTGGGGGTTAGGATTCCGGTGGTGATGGTGTTTGTTAGATTGGTGATAATTGGTTTCGTATATTCATCGAAGAGCTGGGCGTCGATCTGGCCAAGCGCGTCGCGGATGGTCTGGGTGGATTGTTTTAGAGAGTTTGTGGACTAGGAAGGGGGAGTGGTTTTTACCTTGGATTCATCAGTGAGTTTTACAGAGAATGCCTGTTCGAACATGGATATCAATTCCGGGACAAGCTCCGTTCTAAGTAGCTGCAAGTTTGACAACGTTAATAGCATGCGCGCGTTTTTATCGCTGCTATCCACGCTATGCGCCATTAGATTTGCTGGACTGATACTTGTGACCGGGCTCGCCAGTCCACCCTCATCGTCAGCCTCTGTGGTCGCTTCCTCGCCATCTACAAGAGGCTTCTTTGCATTCTCCACCATCCCCTGTAAGCTCTTATAGAGCGACCTGACAAACTGTCCCCTAACGTGGGTGAGAAGTTTTGTGCTTGGTGGCGGGATCACTGCGCTATTCGAGTTCTTGACCTTGTCGAGATACACCATGCCTTGCATTCCACCTATGATCTCCTTCTCCCATGCCGAAAACAGACCTGGCATCTTCGTGACATCACGGTTATCAACAGCTCGCGTCCAGTCCTCGAGTACACGGCAGTTCTGCGCGTCCTTGAGCCATGAGCTACATACAGCTACCACGGCGCGCTCACGGCCACCTGCTACCATGATCTTAAGCTTGTCCGCGACGCCGTCTTTACCAAGCTTTCCAGCCATGTCGGCCATTGCAATGGCGGCGTTGCCGACGAGTACCATAATCTTGCCCATGAAGTGCACGCCGCCGAGGGAGTTTGCACCTGGAGGGAAGAACGCATATCCCTCTTCGCCCTCCTTCTTCTGGGGCGTGGCTGCCTTGAGGATCTGCGGGAGCTGGGGGGTTGGGGGTGCTTCGTCGGAAGTACCGGTGACGGGTGTGGGAGGGACAGGGGAGTACATTGTTGATACATCATCGACCGGAGGTTCTTGGAAGAAGGCAATGACACAGTCACGGATGAGGGCTACAATCTCAACGGTGCCTTCGCGAAGCATGCGGATATTGTGGTCTTCGAGGCGGTGGTGCTTGCGTGATTGGTCGTCGATGCCGACCGGGAGCAGAGTGTCGCCATCAATGAAGGACTGGGCAGTTTTCCAGAAGGAAAGGAGCTCGCCGAGCATACCGGTTGCGGGGTCGAGAAGTGCTGACAGGGAGCTGTGAATTAGTTCCCAGAGAGCGATGATGCGAGAGGTATCAAGCTGTTTCTGGGAATCTGGCTGAATACGCCGCGTGGGAGAGCGGAGATGGTGTGCGATTGCTTTTGAGGATGGTGGAGGTGCCGAGGCCACCTTTCGGCGGAGGACTATGGGTATGAGGTGAGTGATTGTTCATGAAGATACGGTAAATGACAGCCAAACCTTCAATTTCTACACGTGACCTCTCAAATACCGTAGTAATTCTGTTCTTTAGGTATTCGTATCGACTTAATAGCCATACCCATATTGGATTATCATCTACTCCTAGCTCAAGTAGGATGCCAATAAGCTCCATGTGGATATTGTCTTCTGTTCTGCATTCTGCGAGTCTCTTCCACGTATCTCTCTTGAAATCATCGATCGCGAACGTGATCTCAATCCACATCTTCTCCGCAATGATCAATTGATGGATATGTTCCTCCTTGAAATTCACGGCCAATGACCCAGGCTCTGTTGGCACAAGTGCCCTCGCATCCACCAATGCTTTCCGTGCCTTTTGATACTCGTCAATTAGACTCTCGTAATCCTTCCTTTTGATGCAATCATTCAGCAGCCCTGGAATCTCCAGGATGTCACGATGACGCTCTACTACGCTTAGTAACGTCCGGAGCTCCTCTTCTCGCCCACGCCCTTTCATAACGGGGCCGAAAACATCATCCGTCTTCGTCTCGGCTTCATTGAGGTAGCTCCTAATCTTACCCACCCCGTACTCACTCTCTTTGTCCTTGTCTAGAAAGCTATTCGCCTTCATCTCCTTATACACGCCTTCAATGGTCCCTTTTGCCGCCACAAACCGATCGAAATTACTTTCGACCAGGAGCTTGAGACTCCCGGACTTCTGTGCAATCGACCCAGACAACAAATTAAGCCCACGTTGTAGCTCTGATGAGGGTGTCGTCGCGTGTACATCTCTCAGGAACGCAGTCGGACTAAATGTCTTACTGCTGATGAGGTAGCGGTTGCGCAACCGTGTGTTCTCGTCTATCGGCAGACCCCTATCGCGTAGGAGCCGCACAACGCTCGAGGTGCTGCCGAGTGGATCTGGTTCATCTTCCGGTACAAAGCCGCTGTCTGTGTCTGGACGGGCGAAGGAGGCGGAGATGCCCTCTTCTTGGAGGATGCTGTATCGAGTTGTGGAAGCGCGGAATTGCTTTCGTTGGGCGATTTGGAGGTCTTCAATGGGGTCTGACCAGGCCTCAGGAAATGGATTATCAAGACGGTAATGCTTGAGAAGTAGTGCTTCGGAGCGGTGGTCTGTCATTATTGGGGGGAGGGGTTACCTGGAGCTATGGGGGGAGCTTGGGTGTAGTGGTGTTTGGTGAGCACTTGCTGGGGGTTACCCTGATTGTTGAGTCGCCAAGACAAGTTTCATTTACTTTACAGTCGCTTTCGAAAAGTGGAATAAGCCAGGGCAGTCTGTTCTTTCCATGTGATAGTCCTGTACCCTATCGATAGTCCGTTACAACAGAGCGTATTTACCAAGTGTCAAATTCAACAATTGGCACTTTAAGAATGACGGTTGCGAGTGGCAAAATTGACATTTCCCCTCAGTTACCTAATTAACTACATCAGGAAGGATGATAGGCTTCACGCTTACTGTGACATACGCTGGATGGATATGAACTACACACAGTATAGTAAACATATCCGGCATATCCTACATCCCCCACCTGTGGGCCTAGTCAGGATTGACAGTTTCGACAACCCACTTTTTAATATGGCAAAGTGTAAATTGTGGGTTTTGACACTTGGTAAATACGCTCTAATGCACCGTAAGAGCGCATGGGGTCGCGTCGCATATGGCTCCCCTTGTGGTTTAGGGGCCTTCATGTGCCCTGTATAAATTGGGGGTAAAGTTCAAAAAATAAAATAAACCCCAACCATCAAACTCCACCGAAGCTATGGCAGCGTACCACCACCGCCTTGTTTTACCGGCTTTTATCACAACCCAATGGTAGGCACCAGTGCTGGGGTTAGAGAGGGAAACTATACAAATATACGAACCACACCAAAATAGGGGATGGGCACGAGACTAGGTAACTCTACATGTAGTAATAGAGTACATCCATCCCGTATCTGATAGACGGCCAGTCCGGTATAAAAAGCGCGGCCAGCTTGAAGGAACTGTGGCGAGTGGTCTGGTAGCCAATAAAAGCTCAGTCCCTAGATCAATTGTGGCTCACGCCACCTAAGCTCAACACAAATTTGGCGCCAAGACTCGCTCAAAAAGTGCCAGAAATTCAAATTATTGTTGAAGAATTGTCTCAACTTTGAAAGCCCCCCCCCCCACAGAGCTGTTTATCACATCTTTCTGGAAAAAAACCGGGTTTCTAAATAACCCCGCCGGACTTTTTTTGGTAGAGAATCCGGAGTTTTTGGCATAGCAACCGGGGATTTTGGAGGGCAACCGGACTTTTTTTTGGTGCGGAATCCGGGCTATTTGGCATAGAAACCGGACTTTTGGCAACCGGGCAAAAAAAAGGGCTGGTACAAACTTTTTGGGCAAGCACAACAGACCCTTCCGGTACTGACTAGCGGGAGCCATACCCTTTCTTTGTCTGCACGGCCGGTCTGCGCGGCCGGTCTGCGCAAAAAAAAAGGTAATTGATCTGAATACTGCAAAAAACATGAGCTTTTATTGGCTACCAGACCACAGTTCCTTCAAGGATAAAATCTTCAAATTCGCGACATAGACCATGCACGCACTTATATATATATAGCTTATATAGTAAGGACTGTTTTTGTTAATTTTTACGTGTGAGGATCATACTAGGGATGAGCCAACTCGCAACTGCGAGTTATAAGTACACTGTACATTGTACTCCTAACTCTTCCCCCCCAGTTCACCTATGCCCGATAGCTTTAATTACTTCTAGTTGAATTATTGAATTAATTCTAGAATCTCATGCCCAGAGTTCTTTTTGTGGGGTGGCCCGCTTGCTACCTGACTGGAGGCAGGGTAACACGCCGATCGATGTTATCTAAAGTATGTACGTATACGTATACTAGCACAAGGCTCTGAGATAATTAAAGTGAGTGAACTAAACGGGGTGTTGATAGGTGAGGATCCGTTCACTCACTTTATCCCAGAGCCTTGTACATAGTAGAAGAAGACTAGAGTGGCCACCCCGCGACCGCGAGGTATTGCTCTTGTTCAAGAATACCTCCCAGCTGCAGGACCACTTGCCCAGGGCCACCTCCAATACCACCCCCCAATTGATACCAACTTCAATTCATATCGATATCACTACCTCCAGTACCAAGTACATGTAGACATATCAAGCTCCTATCAAAAAGTTTCCATGAAGGCCTAAAAGCAGTTGAGTGGCGAAGCGCATACAAATCTACCGGCTAGTAACGGGTTCTCCACTAAAGTATTTTGTTACACCTTAACCACTCCTTTTTACCAATTCAAAATGTGCAAAGGGCTTCTCCCAAGGGTAAAGTTTTTTTTACTTCTGTTCATCATTATAATTAGTTGTGTTGTGGTTGGAACCTGGTTCCATCCAGTTTAGGCGAAAACTCTTAATTTTATCCAGTTTGTGCATACTAAACAAACCCCTGTCTCCTTCGACCAAGAAAACTTCGGAAAATCCAACGATAGTGAAGTACATATTAGACCTAATAACAGAAGAACCCCATTGTAGTCCGATAATGTAGTCCATAGCCCTGACCACAGTCGGGCTGTGGTAGGACAGCGGACCCCCAGTCTTTCAGGATCAGTCGCGTCCAGTTCAGGACCGGACCATTAAGTGTACCGCAAATGTTCGTAAGAACAGACTGTTCTTATATAATTATCCAACGGACTTTTAATTTTGCGGTACCCATGCTCAGCCTCAGTCTATGCCAAAACTAATGACATATACTGTCTCACGACATCTGAAAATGCTGAGGTCTCACTTTATTCCACTGGGGGGAGTTTTCCAGTGGAGGGGGAAAGGCTTTATTCCACCGGGGGAAAAAAAGGTCTCACTTCGGGTTCACTGGGGGGGGGGGGGTTCCAGTGGAGAGGAAAAAGGTCTCACTTTATTCCACTGGGGGGAGTTTTCCAGTGGAGGGGGAAAAAGGTCTCACTTGATTCCACTGGGGGGAGTTTTCCAGTGGAGGGGGGAAAAGGTCTCACTTTATTCCACTGGGGGGAGTTTTCCAGTGGAGGGGGGGAAAGGTCTCACTTTATTCCACTGGGGGGAGTTTTCCAGTGGAGGGGGGAAAAGGTCTCACTTGATTCCACTGGGGAGAGTTTTCCAGTGGAGGGGGAAAAAGGTCTCACTTGATTCCACTGGGGGGAGTTTTCCAGTGGAGGGGGGAAAAGGTCTCACTTTATTCCACTGGGGGGAGTTTTCCAGTGGAGGGGGAAAATGGTCTCACTTTATTCCACTTGGGGGAGTTTTCCAGTGGAGGGGGAAAAGGCTTTATTCCACGCGTACGGGGGACGTCTACTGAGCTGCAAACACTTTGTCGCCAACCAATCAAACTGTTCTAACCCTGGCCCCGGCCCGTTCTTGGCCCAGTCTGACTACCGTTAATAATGTTTAAATCACCGCAGCTAGTCTTTACATGAATTAAGGGCACACCGCAAAAGTCCGTTGGATAACTGGTCTATTCTCACGGGTTCACAGCATAAGCCACAGAAAAATGGTGTGGCTTACACTGCGAACCTGCAAAAAGAGACTGGTCTTACTTACCCAACGGACTTTTGCAGTACTCAGACTTGAGGTCTTAATTCTCTATAATGCTTTTTCCCTTTATAATTTACTTCTCTGCAAATTTGTTTATAATTTACCCCGTCGGCGTGCTTGACCGCGACGCGTCGCCGCTTATATGATTATTCTGATTTGTTCTGCCTCGAGCTTGCCCTCAGCTTTCGCCATCCCTTTGAGGTACTTGGAAAGTTGACAGGGGGTAACTCGCGCGCTTGTGATTGATCGACCTCCGAGACCGATGAGAGAGGACCCTCCATGGTATTAGAATAAGCTGTACTGTACGATGTGGCTAGTGTTATGTTTCACTTGTCCATATCGCATAACACCAAATTATGAAGCACAGCCCACTTGGTAGTTGGAATCACATTTGGAATCTCACTTGGAATCGCACTTGGAATCATACTGTTACATGTACGTACTTATACTCACCACAAATATTAAGTAAGCATGGTTGCCAGCGCGGTTGGGACAATACATGTACTTAATTCCACCCTAATTATAAGTACACACGCAATATAATATATATAGGATACTTCTTCCTCCTCCCCCCATTCTTTATATAATTATAACTCTACACAAGATATTTCTTCCACGAAGGCTTAATTATCTCAGGCCCGCCGAAGTGTGTGCGTTTTTCCTACCCTCTAATACCAGTCGTGGTTGCGTAACATTTTTGAGTGGCTGAATCCTCCCAGGTGTGCACATCCCCCCCGACTCCCCCGATGGTGATCAGTTTTCCTTCTAAAGTTTTCCTTCTAACTCTAAGTATGTAGCACATACAATATAGATTTAGAAAAACTCATAAGAATCCCACCCCTTATCACAACCACGAACCACCTTGAAGTTTCATCTACAATGGGACTAATCAACACGGGTGCTAAACCACTAAATGCCGGTGAAATAATTGCCTTGGTTTCCTTAATCGTTGTTGTTGTTTTTGGACTCGAGCAATCCCTCCGCGCATACTTTCAGGCAGGCGAACTAGTAAGTACTTAACAGCCTGGTTCCCTTATTTTCTGTGTTTAACAAACGAACATCAGAATGCCATACGACAGGCTGTCCTAGAATGCCAACGACTGTCGAGTTTTATAGCTAATCTTGCTCAACAAACCTTTGAAGCCTCATCGGTTGCAATACCCCTGCATCCAGGTCCCGTCGAGCCTAGCAACCAACCCAGCACTAGCATAGTCACTGCAGCGACCGGTATCCAGGATGGCAACCTTCCAAACAACCCATCAGAGGTTAATGCAGTCCCACCTACCTCCAATATCCAAGCTATCTCCCCTGATGATATGGTGTAATAAATCGGTCCCAATTCAATTTAAGCGCAAGAAGGCCCCAACCAGGAGGGTATTTCTCTATTTTTCGGACAAACTTTTCCTTTACCCATTTACCTAACGGACGACCTCATGAATTTCTATATCCTATATATTTATATTTCATATTAGACTATGCTTTCTTTCTCTCTCCCTTTCTATTCTAAAACCTGCTCAAAAGCTATTTATCTTCCTGTACCTTGCTAGTCTCCTTTTGTTTATTTATGTATGGTATCTTGGGATTTGATTTCAAAGTAATCACTCGTACACTCACTGGGTGGGTGGGGTTCTAAATACTCAGATTCTACTATTGTCCTCGAGCATCAACGATGAAGATGCGCGACCTACCACGTACTAAGTTTAACTGTTTATAAAGTAGCAAATATCATACTCTTGCAGGCCCATTGTTACTAACCACAACATCTTACCCATCAACGGCCTAGTACTTAGTCCGTCACTTAAACTTGTTAGTGTATGAGCGAGAAAGGTTCAATCCATGGGGTAAGTGATCATTACAGCTGCTCAATTTGTTGAATTGGTACTGATATATTTAAAGGTTTCGGACAAGCACATGTACTCGCAATCTCATATCGTTTCTGAACACGGCTAATATTGCATACGCACAAAAAACGGCCACGACTACACTACGTTTTTGTATGGCATGTAATAGCAGTTGTGTTCAGAAACACTATGGAGTTGTGAGTAGATACTCCGATGTTGGCTTTTAAACTGGGTTGTGGTTTTCTGATAGGTAAGTTTGCCAAGACTATCCAACTATTCAACCCCCAATGCAGACAAAATATTAGGGGCTACTAAATGTAACTACTACAACCTTAGCGGCAACGACGCAAACCAGGTCTAGCGCGCGAACAAACCAAACATCAGTGAGTCGAGTCGATGTCCCCTATATACAGAAACAATTCGCTCTATATACATACAGCGGGTGCAGTGGAACGGACAAGAACCCGACCGCTCCCCCCGCGCCCGATGTCCGCTCAAACAGCGCTCGAGCTCTCTGGATCTAGATCTTAAGACCACTTACCAAATTTTTATCGATTGCTACAGCCACTAATTACCTACCTTTCACTGTCTCTTGACGAATACTGCCAGTTGACGAACAGGGATTCTAAGTATATATCGCAAACAGCCAACCTGCGAGATCTCCAGTCCTACAATTTCCATTGGCCTAAAGTCCCCTGTTCGTCAACTGGCGGTATTCGTCAAGCGACGGTGGACGACTGTTATTGATAAAAATTTGGCAAGTATATATGGAATTATAATTGATACGTTTGGTAATTAACGCACGTGCTTCACATACCGACACAGATCATGACATACTTGTGACAACACGGGGGGGGGGGGGAATGTTGGTTCTCTTGACAAGTTTCGGCAAAGGTATATCTACATGTCGTTAATAAATGTCTTGTTTGAGGAATTCTCGTAAGACTGAGAAACCTTTTTGTAAGATTCTAACCCCCGCCCAACACAGACAACTCCCTCTCCCCTCACACGCAATAGTCATAGACGGTTGGCATTGTTTCGTTTGTGTACGATTAGGATTATTTCTCGTATTTTCTGCGATAGTTGATGGCTGAATCTCACTACTCGGATAGAACAGCCTCTATATCAACAACACTAGGGGTACTTGCCATAGAAACCACCTACACCGCTGAATTGCTATATCTCATTATAATTTCTTCGCTCATACGTGTATATACTAGTCATACATTCATCATAGTACAGAAACAAAAAAACTACTTAGTTCAGGCCAAGAAACATAAAAAAAATCGCTCCACTTTAGTGATGGATATGAAGTTTTTCTGCGCAAAAGTTAGTCTCTATTCACATCGACCCCAGTTACGCATCTAAAGAGAAGCTCACTCACCCTTGATCTTTTCTCCCAATCCCTTGTGACCACTATCCGGCGGCGGCGACGCAGTCTTGCTATCGTGGTGGTGGTCCTTAGTATCCGTATGGCTCTTATCCTTGTGTCCAGGTAGGAGTTTGCTGTTTCCTGCACCAGTAGTGATATTTGAGGTATCTGGCTTTGTTTCCTTTCCGTGGTGAATACCCTTCTCATCGAGGAGGCGGCTAACATTCACAGTTAGTATCCAATCAACTTCACAAAGATCATTTAAGGGTATAAGCATACTCAGCTTCCCTTCCAGCGCCCGGTCGGCTTGCATCAAAATCACCGCCCTCCGCTGCGACGCCGGTGGACTTCTCGTACTTCTCGCCGGTGCCCTTGCTCTGCTCTACGCCCTGTGTGCTAGAACCCAGAGGTTTTGGTGCTCCAGCATCCTCCTTCTTGGCTACAGAGGGGGTAGTGGTGGAAGGCTCCTCAAACGGCCGGTCAGCACCCTGCTGCTTTTGTGTCTCTTGTTGTGCGTGCCCTGGATGGGCTCCTACACCTGGTTCCACCGCTGCACCGGGCCCACTACCGGTAGCACCAGAAACAGATTTTGGCGCCGCGTTTGCGGTTTCAAAGCCGCTGTTGGCGGCTCCATGGGTTGAGGGGCCGGTGGTGGAAAAAGGGTTATTGGTAGATGTTGGCTTGGAGGTGGAAGAGGTGCCGGAGGTAGAGGTGGCAGGGTTAGGGTCGACGAGGGATTGGATGTTGGAGCCCTGTGCGGGGGCACCAGATTGGTGATGAGGGGTGTGGGTGGTACTTGTGTCGCGGTAAAGACTGGAATCGGCATTTTTGTTACCGGTGTCGCTGCTGTCAAAAGACCCGGGGATAGAAGTAGAGTGGTCGGTCGTTGAGGACTGGGAAAAGTCTTTGTTGATCGGTGTGTGGTGCTCATGAGATGCGCCAACTCCTCCTAAGATGCCAGCCCCAGTGCTAGTGCCAGTGTTGGTATTCGGGGTGTTTGTATCCTCTGAGAAACGGCTCGTATATGGTTTATCGTGATCAGAGGAGAAGGTGTTACTTTGATCATTAGCAGTGCTAATGGTAGGGTTGCTAAAGTGAACACCGACCCTCTGCCTGTCTAGGTCGCTGGTTTCGTGCCGCACACCGTCTTTGTTGAGGTCACCAACTGAGGTCTTTGGAAGGGCGCTGGTGGTTGTCGTAGGCTTGTCAAAGTTACTGGCCGGGCTGTTGCTGTAGTTGCCTGAGTGTTCTGCATACACCCCAGCAGTGGACGGCTTGTCAAAGTCGGTTCCCGATGGTTGATCGTAAGTCCCCGTATTTGATTTCTCAAGAGACCCGACGCCGGTGTCATATGGCTTGTTTAGTACTTCATGGCCGCTACCTGAAGTGGCAGTGTGCTGTGAGCCATACCCTGAAGTGTTTGTGGAGTCGAATGGCTTTGTTGTTGAGCCTGTTGTGGAGCGAAATGGAGCGTTTTTATCACTATCGACCCCGCTCTGGCGGAAGGGGTTTGTCTCAGAGGGGCGGTCGTAATCGCTTGTATCCGTGGTCACCGAGTTAGGGTTACGGTTTTGATTTTGGCTTTGAGGGTTGTTGTTTGTGTTATCACCGAAGATAACCCTTCCGGCAGCGTTGGCGGCGTTGTAGACTGTTTCCATATTTATTTATTTGATGTGTTTTATGAAATAGATGCAGTTGTTGTAGTTGTTGTAGTGGTGATGATGATGTTCGTCTTGCTTTGGAGATGCTGGATTAAAACCCAAGAAAGGGTTCAAGTGGTCGGTATATATAATACCACAAATACCGGGGAGGCCACGGCTACGTAACAGTCGCCGGTTGCTTGATTTCCCTCTTTTCTGATCAAGCATCATGATTTCTCGGTATCACGGCATTTGCAAGGGATGGTAACGAAGATCAAGGATATGGGGGCGCATAGCAGTATGACCTCAATCAGGCAAATATCGCCTCAAAGACGAATCAATCAAGGTTTTCCAAGAAATCAATTGGCTGCAATTAGTTGAAAGAAAGGTTCTTGAAAAATTGGCTTGCATACGAGATCAAAATTACTTTAAACAAACCTGATCTACGCCCTTCAACCAATTGTGAAGGAGGTAATCCCTGGCCGGAGATAGCCAATTTTTCGAGTTTTTGCGGTAGACAAACACCCATGTGCATATGCGAACGTCGATGATTAGTTATCAACTAGAAAGAAAGGAAGTTTAATAGCAGCTCCAAACAAGCTTTCTTTCTTGAAGCGGAGTGTTCTGCCTCTAACCTTGGGAATCACTATGTAGTCTAAGCTCTTGATTTTGTAGTAGTGTATGTGGAGTCGGAGATCAGTGTGAGGTCAGTGGTGACGGTACCTGACGTCATAACAGGGATACGGGTATTGCGACTTTCAAACCCCCGTTCCCCTAGCCCTCTCAGAGGCCTTTGTCAGGGTTATGATTCGCTAAGACCTTCTTTGCATGAATCTGGAGCTTCGAGAACGTTCTGTTGCTCTATTTTAGTGTTGAACTGTGGCGGTTTGGCATGTGCCTGTGTGGTTGCAACATGGAATATCACTCGTGTTGGTCAACTTAAACAGAGGGAGTTATCGAGTGTCCTCATCGCGAGTACTATTCGAGATATAAAGTTAATACTATCGGTCATTCCCCGAGCAGTAACTATATGTACGGTTCGCGATAAACCCTGTTTCATATTAGGACGTTCCTACCAGTAGCTAGGGGCAGCATAGATCTTTCACTTACCCTGATGTCACTCAAAAGGGAGCGAGTTAAGCTAGGATGGCTGTCTAATTGGGTTTTTTCATGGTCCCCTAGAGGTCGTTTGGTGCTTGAAGACAAGGACGGATAAGACTTGAAAAGAACATAGTCAGCCAAACTAGATCAAAGCTTGTCACATCGAGATACCGTTTCATAAGCTCGCCTTGTAAGTATCACCAGATCTCGGGATGATCTTTAGTACAGATCAAGCTCAGATGTGTCTCATCTCATGCGACTTATCAAATAATAGTTGACAGTATGTTAGGATAAGGTTATACAATGGGAGGCTCAGGAATCAGATGAGTCCGATGAATTGGGAGATAGATCATGGTAAGCCGTTTCAGTGGGTGTCAGAAGCTTAGGGTTTGTGGAGTGACTTAAAAGTAATGGTGCCTTGGCACATCTCGTGCGGATACATACAAGCGGATACGTACATTATGCCTGTGTACTACATGTAGATATGACAGTTACACGGCACATCCATCTACTCGTGTGGAACGTTATCTTCCTGATCGACGCGGGGACACTTTGACGTGAGCCTCAACCAATCTCATCCTTTCGACGCTCATTGGGGTTCAACCCCGCATCAAGGAGCCTGAGACTTTGCGCAAATGGAGTCAGCCCTATTCCGATTAACTGATTGGCAGACTTTGGGATCGGCACCAATCAAGTTGCCGAAAAATGGAGCTGGCTTCATTTTACTATGATGGACCAGTAGCAACTTAAGTGATGCTGTCATTGGCTATGGTATGAACAAAGCTACTAGCTACCGAAAACTCTCCTGGTACATTTACAACAAGGTGTTTTACGGCTGTGAAGACTCAGAAACAGTGTACTCTACAGTCTGGTGCCAAGTGTGGCTTTAATCTTAACACACACAATAAATGCCTGGATCAAAGGAAACTCGATGTGGTCTATGCGATCAAGGTAGTTCGCGTTTCAGCCCAAGTCATTTCCCCTGACCCGACACCCATATCCGTGCTTGGCGCATTATACCCTTCCACCACTTTCCAGCTTCTAGACCAGTTTCTTCAAGTACATAGCGCTAATCTTCTCTTATCTAAGTTTTTCGAACATTAACCTAAATTATCAAAAGCATATTTGATTCCTGGACGTATTATATGAACATACATTTGGCTCGCTCTTTATCATTTCTCGCTACTTTCTCATAAACAATCAAGACAACCGCCCGGAACAGATCTCCTCGCTGTAAGGGCAACACCGTGTTTCCATAGCTCCTTAAAGACCTATTTCCTTCTCAACCCCAGGAAAATAGCTTATCGGCTTTTATAGCCCTATCTAACTTTTATCTGATGTGCTTGCTGACTTATATTTCCTCGGATAAGAAGAGACTCCTGGTAATCATAGCAGGGCATACGGCAATCCTCACGGTACTTAGGAGTCCTCATGAAATTCAAGACTTCCTAGGAAATTTTCTAGCCCTATATGTACTGGATATCATATATATTTGACACCTCGTAATGGGTGGCGTCTGAGCCGGACGAGGCTGATGCCAGAGAGCCTAGTTCTAACCTAGCACTCTGTACCTTAGATTCTTGGAGGCTTGGTTCTTGTGTCTACCCACGAACGCGGTGCGTATAATCAAATAATTTACGAACAACGAATACGGGGCCTGTACGGCGAGTGATCTTTGGTGATTTACTGATCAAGTGTCACGTGAAATGTAGAGTACAATACACGTGACAGCGATAACCAGCTAAATACATCCAGCTCTAGGAGGACCAAAAATGATTACCAAAATGACCAAAATGAGGCAGTTATTCAGTAAAAATGGGCATTATCTTTCCCCTATCATACTCTGTACGACAACCTTTTACCCTTGCTTACTGATATCCACTTGTTTCCTCTTTTGCCTATTTTTCTAGAATCTTATCTACCAATCACCATAAGAGCCGCGAGGCGGATCTTGGATGTAACCCCCACACTCAGTTAAACTAAGCCCAAAATGAGTCAAAAATAGATCTAGGTGCGGCGGCGATTGGCTGTGGAGATTTTCCCCCTTGCAGCCAGCGCAGCCAAAAAGAAAAAAAAAAGACGAGAAAAAAAAAATTAATAACCGTGGCCTCTCCCATATATATCCGAGCATGTGCTGCTTACTTTCTTGTTTACTCGACGATACTCCATCCACAATACCTGCGCAATAGACAACAAATCACTCGAACTTCACAGGTTATTTAGAATCAAGGTACACTATCTTCTTGCAGTTCAAATATAATAAGCTAACAAGCTACTGAACACAGGATTTAGGAACAAAGGCAAAGCTTGGTTTTCGCAAGGCAGCCCTTTCTGTTTCCCCCCCCTTTTATCAACACAAATATTTTTTTTGGGTTTACGAACGTAGCACATCTTTGTGTTTTTCTAGCTTAGTTTTCTGCGCATCAAGGGTTTGTCTGCCTATTATTCATTAAGCCTTTTAGTTCTTATCCTAACTATCGCAGCTCGCCCCCCTGAAAAAATCCTCAACCTCGGGTGTGGCGCAAGTATTGCAACAATGGAGAAACTCAGCCCTGAAATCGTCCGCGAAATCCTCTGCCACGTTGATTCCAAAGCCGACCTTGCCAGCTTCCGTCTTGTCCAGCGCTCTCTCGCGCAACTCTCCACCGAGTTCCTCTTCCGCACCGTCCCCCTGAAACCTACCAAGCTCAGCGTTTCACGCCTTCTTGCGATCGCCCAACGGCCCGACCTGGCCCGCCATGTAAAGAACCTTATCTACGGTATCGAGGAGCCAAACTACATGATCTGGGAAGAGTTCAACTCGCAGCTCCGTCTTGAGAACACTCCCCACGATGAATCAGAGGATTCACGGGCCCAGGAGATCTTCAAGTCCACCATCGATGGCTGGTATGACTTTCAGACGTCGCCAGACCACACAAAGATGATGTCCATAGCGTTCGCGGCGCTGCCCCGTCTAGAGACAGTCCAGGTGGTTCACGGGGCACCTATGGCTAGGGAGCGTCAGTACACATACCGCGAGATCGACTACTACGAGTTTGAGCCGCGCGAGAACTTTCATGGCGATCATGGACTCGAGAAGGACTACCTCCGGGGCTTTGCGTCGCTGATTAATGCTGCATATGCAGCGGGTACGAGGCTCACGTCGTTCAAGATGACGGGGATGAACACGGAGGAGATTGTGCACGAGGCTGTGTTTGAAGATGCGGAGCTCTTGGCACGCGCAGCGGTCGTGTTGAAGAATTGCCGTGTCATGGAGCTGTATTTGGGTATTGACTCGCAGGAGGCGATTGACCATATGAAGAGCAGCCCGCTGTTGAATGTGCTAGCGCCGGCCGAGCAGCTTGAGGAGCTGTGTCTAGGCTTTGGAAACACGGTCCCGGCGGACTCGTTCCTGTTTCCGCATATCTTTGGAGAGGAGCAGGTGTGGCCTGCGCTGCGCAAGCTGGAGCTCTGGACCGTCGAGATGCACGAGTACGAGCTCATCTCATTCCTGGAGCGCCACAAGGCGACGCTGAAGACTGTGCTGATTAGCAGCGGGCTGCTGTTTACCGGGTGCTGGAACAACGTGATGCGGTTCATGAAGGAGCATCTACAGCTCGAGTCGCTGGAGGTCTGGGATCTGTTCTACAAGCATGGCGAGAGCGGCGAGTACAGGAGCTACAGCCATGCCGAGTCGCAGATGATGGTCAAGTATGTCAGGGAGGGCGGTAAGTGCCTGCCCAACCAGCCTGCGGATGATAGCACTGCGAGTGTATGATTTTATTAGAAGGGATGTTGGGTTCTTAGATCTATAGAATGGTTCTTTCTTTTTTCCCCTTTCATATATATATATACCCTAGACTATAACTATAAACTATAACGGTTTTAGATTTTAGATTTTAGATTTTAGATTTTAGATTTTAGATTTAGATTTTTTAGACGGCTTTCTTTTTTCTTTTTCTTTTCTTTTTCTTTTTTTCTTCCAATTAATGTCTTTTGTTAGAGCGGGCTGGTTTTAGGGTTAAAAAGCGAGCGAGCGATAGGGAATAGATTTTTTTGTCTAAACACATGCAAGTACCATAGCTACTAGGGGTTACCACCTCGCGACCGCGAGTTGAGTAAGGTCTAATCCTCTAGCTCTCTCTATGGTAGGTATATATATGTATACATGTACTCAGGGTGTCGGAAAGTGATGCACATCTGATAATTTATCAACCACCAGAGGGTTACATACCGCATGCGATTATGCCCAGGTTAACATGAGCATTGTGACCAGGAACTAAAAAAAAGAGTCTGTTATCAATTCGTTCCTGTGACCTTTACCACCCATTTTTACTACCCTGGAGTGACCTCTTCCCTAAACATCTAGTATCCAGACATATATCTCTAGATACATTCCAAGTAATAATAGAGGGAATAACACTCGAAACTCCACCTAGAAAGCATTTCCAGTCGGTGCATCCAGGCGTTAAGCCAGAATGTGCATCACTTTCCGGCACCTTTCATTGCCCTGTGATGCAGTTCAGTGGGCTTGATAAACCACAACGGCACAAACAGAAGCATCGTGGCGTGGTCTAGTGGTGATACACTGGGCTTCGCCATATGACCGCGCCTGGTGGGGGCAGTGGTGGGAATGCCCAATACATGTATGGTAGCGACGCTCTTGAGGGGTGAGTACTCATGCACATAAGTCTTTTGTTGCCCCCCCTTTTTTTTTTATTTTTTTTGCTAGCCTTGGGGTGCTCTGTATGGCATGGTTCGGCGGATGATGTGCCAGACTTGACTACATGTACATGTAAAGTACACCCACCCATCAGTCAATCAATCGGTCAAGTACCACTGGCGTCTGGACATAAGTACATGTATGTAATAATCCGTCCACAGCACAACCCACCATATGCATGGCCATAGATACAGATCAACTCTACATATAAGCCTACATGGAACTCACCCACTAATATACACCCAACCGAGCACATGTACATATCCAGCTACCATCACACCTAGGTTATTTACATGTACCCATGGGGGTAGCTACATGTACCTACACGGTGATACACGTAGGTGCCGTGACGTGCCGTGAGTGAGTGGGTGCGGGGGCTCACACATACATTGATAATACATGTAGTAGATACAAGTAGACAGCGCCCCGCCCCGCCCCGCACTGACACTCCACGATAACGATAACGATAAAGACCTGCGTCGAGTGATAGTTTGTGCTGCTGGCTGTTTACTGTTTGTACTGTACTCTGTACATACATACATACACCCCGCCAATACATACAACATGGTGATAATATACATAGCCCGCTAATGTACTCCCTTCCCCCCCTCTCCTCCCGGTCTCTCATGGTCTCTCATGGTGTCATTTACATACCATTACCGCTGCTGCTGCTGCTGCTGCTATTACTACCCATAGGTCCGTCCGTCCGTCCGTCACTAATACAGAAAGAAAGAAAGAGAAAGAAACTAGAAAAAACAATTGCCAAAAGAAAGAAAGAAAAAAATCATGGATCATACGCTCATGATCATAGCACACATACATACACGCACCTACATACATACACGCTACACAACGCCGCCAACAACCTGCACACTGACCTCCCACCTGACGCCGCCGCCCAACCTCTCCCTAACCAACCGGACGACCCTCTCCCTGAGGCTCTTCTCGCCCGCCTCGCCCACGGCCCCCGCCGCCACGCCAACCTTCAGGCACGCCATACACAGCCCGTGATGGACCTGCCAGAAGCGCGCATCCTCGACGCCCGTGACGGCCTCGTCCGCCTCGATGGCACGCACAACCTCGGCGACCCCGGGTCCGCCGTAGCTCATGAGGAGCATCCCGCCGAGCACGCGCACCAGGCGCACGCCGATGCCGACCATGGCGAGCGCCATGGCAAGCGCCATGCCGCGGTCCAGAACAGACGAGAAGTGTACCGATGTCAGCGGGATCAGGAGCAGCGTGAGCGACGCTAGCACCGTCAGGAGGTGCGAGGGGTTGCGCAGCGCCAGGGGGAGGAGGTGGTGCGGGAGACTGCCAAAGTGGATTGCGCGCCCGATGCGTGCGTGGTTCTTCAGGAGTAGCCCGGAGATGAGGGTGCTGCTTAGGGCGGCGAGCGCGGTGATATCTACGCACCCGGGGGAGACGCGGACGGAGTGGAGGTGGGTCTCGTGGGGGGTCTCGGTGTTACTGCCGCTGGGGACGTACCAGCCCTCGACGAGGTGCTCGGTGGTGTGCGAGACAATGTCGAAGCCCATGAACAGGAGGAGCACGGCCATGGCGAAGCCGGCGAGGACCTCTGCGCGCTCGAGCCCAAAGGGGTGTCGAATGCTGCTGCGCCCCCACACCTCGAAGTTTGAGAGCACGTCGACAACGACGCAGACGGAGGCGCTGAGCGCGTCAAAGACGAGCAGGTGGGAGAGGGCCGTCACGGCGAGCGAGCCAGCAGCGGAGTAGAGGGTGATCAGGGCGACGGCGTGGTGGCATATGCACCAGAGCAGACGGGTGCGCTGGTTGGGCGTTATGGAGCGGAAGAGCTCGCTTCGTGTGGGGATTGGGAGGGAGGCCGGGAGGACCAGGGGTGCCCTGGGGGGCGGTTCAAGGAAGATTTGGTGCGAGATTGAGGAGTGTTTGTATCTATGTCCACGACGTTGGTTCTAGATGGTAATTATTAGAGGACAGTTAAGGGGCTAATTACATATATTTGAGTACAACTTACAGGCTTTCCAATGGGCGGGCTTTTAGCGGCAATCATGGGCTGGAAGTTGAAGGGGCCATTACTACTACTGCCGCGCCTGTTGAACGACGAGGAGGGCGGCGTGGACCGCTCGGGCGTAGAGCTGAGGCTGTAGTTTGGCGGAAAGATGTCCTCCGTCGGTGGAGACAGGGCCGAGGCATCGAACGTGGAAGACTCTGGCGTGGGGAGACCCTCGATCCCGAGGCCTGCACCGCTGCTACCACTGCGGAATGAGAAGCTGTGGTGTCGAGAGCCTGGGTCTGTGTCGGGGGTGGGGGGCGCGATAATTGGGGTGGGCGGCACTGTGGACGCCATGGGGGTACGGTGAGTAGTAGTAGGTGTAAGGAGAGTGAGTAGAGAGGAGCAGAGAGTAGAGAAAGAGATCAAGAGAGAAGTATCAATCTGTCTGCTGTCCTTCTGTCTGCTGTCTGTTGGGTGATGAAGAAGAAGAAGAAGGTTATGAAACCCGATCCAGAAGGCGCCAGGGTCAGGGTCAGGGTCAGGGTCAACATCCATCGAGGCGGGGGTCAGGGGCCAGACCAAGAAAGAAAGAAAAAAAGACACATCGAGATCGATCATCGCTTATGGCCCAATGGGGAATAGCCCAGGCACACGCATGCACAAAAACACAAAACCAACTACAGGGATGACATAATAACAGACCCAATCGGGCAGTGATATCACGTGATGCTGTTTCGTCATAGGCCGTCACTCGGCGGTGGCGACGCGGCTGTTCGGGTGAAGAGTCTACATGTGTTGTTGAATGAGACCCACTTGTACTTAGATATCGGACTCGCGAGTATTTAGAGTACATAACGAAAAGATGCGTGACCTCCGGACTCGGGCCTGTTGCACATGTGCCAAGTCTGCATGTAACTGCCCAGACTCTGGGTATGCGTACGTGGATGCTGTGTTAACCTTCCATCCCAACCTCCCTGCCATTACCCCCCCAAATTGGGTTTGGATAACCACGCAGGACACTGTATACATGTATTTTTAGGGGGGCCAGGGAGCGGATCATCAAGGATCACTCGATTACAACACAACGCACAATTCCGAGACTTGGTTTGCTGACTGACTACACGTCAAGAGAGCCATCTTATATAAATACTCATATAAGACAGTCTCATTACCGGACAAATATGTAGTCCTGGCGACTATCTTCTTCTGTAGCACCCGGGCAGGGATTGCGGTTCATGGGGTGTCACTCGGGGTCGGTGGACGGCTTGGTTGCTGAATGCCCCTGCTAGAGGAGTCGCTGCTGTGGCGGATATTCGGCGTTGTTGATAGACTGGGGTGTGGGTATGGTACGGAAAGATGAGATTCATAGTAAGAACTGGAAGATGTATATATGTATATATGTACTTATTATACGAGACGCTGTTGCAAGGTGGCTCCTTGGTTCGTGGGTTGAGAATCCGTGGCAGGGTTTTGTGGCGGGGTCTGGATTATGTAAGAAACCAGGCCGGCCCCCGTGTTTGCGCCCGGTGGTTCTCGGTGTAAGACGGTCCCTGCCGTGGCCGGAGGGTAGACCGTGCACTAGTGCCGAGCGCCTTATCTAATCTGTATACTAAAGGCAGCATTTTGGAGTTCGTAGAGATTAGATAAGATTCTTGGCACAGGTGCACTTGATCTATATCGCAGAGATACGGATTCGGATGCTGTGAGTTGGATTGGATGTGGTGGTTCCGGACGAAGTGGCGGGTTTCTGTTGTACGCCCGTGCCTACATGTATGGATGTATGTGTTACCCGGTTTTGTCGGTATGGGATATGCTGTAGTTGTGCTATCGGTAGTGGTTATTTAGGAGCTGAGAAGTTTGTTTTTGATGTAGAGATAGATAGTACAAGACTCATTGATGATATAGACCCGCTATCTAGTCAGCCCTGGGTGCAAGAGAGGTGTCTTATATACCAATACATGTAGTTATGTATAAGACGGTCACATATATATGTACCGGACATATATTTAGCCCTGGGCACAACAAACCACAATCGGAATACCGCCGAGTGATATCTCATGATCGCACAGCGCCGATGCACCCTAAAGGGAGGGGTGTTACGCCGTGGAGTAGTGTAGAACGTTCCTCATCTAAGCGGTTGCAGAGATTCTAGTCCTTGCAATGTTCGGATGGATCAAGCCAGGTAAAGTGATTGATACATTCACGGGACTATGGCGGGGTAAAGGTAAAAAAAAAAAAAAGAGTGTGTACTGAAGGTGAGCTGTGCACGTAAAGTACCAACTACATGAAATCTGGAAATATACGCAATTAGTAACGGCGGGCTGCGTCCCACACCGCGCCGGGGTGGAGGTGTAGAGAGGAGAAACGCTTTCACCAGGCGGTGGCCTATCTCGCTTCACACCCAAACTACATGAGTTCATCTCCTTCGTTATTAACTTGGGTCTGAGGCGTAGCAGCAACTCTGCAGGTTTTTGTCTTATTCTCGAATAAGACTTTTTTAGAACCGCGGGGCAGGAGGGGTGTCATTTTAGGGTTGGCGCTAGGGTAGCCACTTAGCCAACGGGAAGCCGCATCACACGTAGGATAAAAGTGTGGCAGGAATGAAAGCAGACATAAGGCGGTGGCCTAGTGGTTATTTGTCCCACTTCACACCCAAACTGCACGGGTTCATATCTCCTTCGTTCGCAGCTTTGGGTCTGAGGTGAACAAGTAATTCTCTAGGCATCTCTCTCCGACCTTCAATTTTTTGTCTTTTTTGTTTTTATTCTCGGAAAATATTTTTTTAAGAACCGCGGGGGTGTTATTTTAAGGTTGGCGCTAGGGTAGCCACTTAGCCAACGGGAGGCCGCATCACACGTAGGATAAAAGTGTGGCAGGAATGAAAGCAGACATAAGGCGGTGGCCTAGTGGTTATTTGTCCCACTTCACACCCAAACTGCACGAGTTCATATCTCCTTCGTTCGCAGCTTTGGGTCTGAGGTGAACAAGTAATTCACTAAGCATCTCTCTCCGACCTTCAATTTTTTGTCTTTTTTGTTTTTATTCTCGGAGAATATTTTTTTAAGAACTGCAGGGGCAGGAGGGGTGTCATTTTAAGGTTGGCGCTAGGGTAGCCACTTAGCCAACGGGAGGCCGCATCACACGTAGGATAAAAGTGTGGCAAGAATGAAAGCAAGCATAAGGCGGTGGCCTAGTGGTTATTTGTCCCACTTCACACCCAAACTGCACGGGTTCATATCTCCTTCGTTCGCAGCTTTGGGTCTGAGGTGAACAAGTAATTCTCTAGGCATCTCTCTCCGACCTTCAATTTTTTGACCTTTTTTGTTTTTATTCTCGGGAAGTATTTTTTTAACACATAAAGGGCGTGATAAATATAATCCAAGCCAACCGCTCCAGGGTTTTTTTTTTTCGTTCTTGAAGTGTTAGTACGTAGCAGAGAAAAAAAAAATTCCGTCCCGCACCACGCCGGGATGAAGGTGTAAAAAGAAGAAACGCTTTCACCAGGCGGTGGCCTATCTCGCTTCACACCCAAACTACATGTATGTACATGAGTTCATCTCCTTCGTTACTTTACCGCGGACCGTATAAAAATATCAGTTTGATTTGAAGCTGAATTCAGTCCGATATCAAGCTTTTATGATTTTATGCCCGATATTTTAGATCAGGTCTTAATTAGCCTATGGTTTCGCTAAAGCTGATATTTAGTGAAGATTATGGTATATGATGATGCCGATATAAAATTGATTTTATTCACTGAAAGATCCGGATGCGCAGGTAGGCCAGTACTCACACTCCTTCTAGCATAGGTGAATTTCACAAATAAAACTCTGGATTACTTCTCGATTTAATATGTACATTTGTCTAACTATCTTCACTGCAGCCGCCTGCCTGCCTGCCTGCCTGCCTGCCTGCCTACCGTGCCTGCTTGATTCACTGCTTGATTCCGTGCTCTCAGGTACGGTGCGGTGCAGTGCAGTGCTGTTCGATACGGTGCTGTGCGGTGCTGTGCGGTGCTGTGTGGTGCTGTGCTGTGCGGTGCGGTGCGGTGCGGTGCATGATTCCGCCGGCACGCTCGTTTGGATTCGCTGGATTGGGTGCTGAATTCGCTGGATTCGCTGGGGTTGGGTGCTGAATTCGCTGGGTTGGGTGCTGAATTCGCTGGATTGGGTGCTCGATTCGCTGGATTCCCTGGATTGGGTGCTGAATTCGCTAGATTAGGTGCTGATATCGCTCTCGATTCACTGGATTGGGTACTGGATTCGCTGCCAGTGGATTGGGTATCTAATTCACCGATTAGCTCGTATCTGAATGATAACGATGATTGATTAGGGGGGGGGGAGGGGCGTAGATGAAGGTGTAGGGGTAAAGGTGTAGAGGAGATGAAGGTGTAGAGGAGATGATGAAGGTGTAGAGGGCGCAGATATCTCTAAGTCCACAACCCTAGCCCTATCTTGCTGAGAGTTTATTTTATTCACGCATGCTATTCTCCAGAAAGAGCCTGATCGAGCCTTATTCGGGCCTAGTTAGGCACCACATATCAAGATCATTGCCTAAACAGGCCGAAACTATAGATAAAGCATATATCAAGCTCGTATCAGCTCTAGGTCTACAAAACATTTATACAGTCGGGCGGTACAGTAGTAGCTTGGGTCTGACGCGTAGCAAGCAACTCTCTAAGCATCTCTCTCCGGCCTTTTTTGCGTTTTTTTGTCTTATTCTCGAAAAAGACTTTTTTAAAGAACCGCGGGGCAGGAGGGGTGTCATTTTAGGGTTGGCGCTAGGGTAGCCACTTAGCCAACGGGAGGCCGCATCACACGTAGGATAAAAGTGTGGCAGAAATGAAAGCAAGCATAAGGCGGTGGCCTAGTGGTTATTTGTCCCACTTCACACCCAAACTGCACGGGTTCATATCTCCTTCGTTCGCAGCTTTGGGTCTGAGGTGAACAAGTAATTCTCTAGGCATCTCTCTCCGACCTTCAATTTTTTGTCTTTTTTGTTTTATTCTCGGAAAATATTTTTCTAGATAAATATAATCCAAGCCAACCACTCCAGCGTTTTTTTTTTCGTTCTTAAAGTGTTAGTACGTAGCAGAGAAAAAAAACCCAAATCCGAAAATGAGCCGATTATATTAGGCCCTTTAGGCCACCGTCGTTTGCAGAAAGAAAAAGATCGGCGAAAAAAAAGATAATCCTCTACCTGCCATGCAAGGTTGCTATCATCAGGTAAACGCAGTCAATAGCCATGCTTGCACGGTTGTACTTTTTGATATCATGATAGTGGCCTCTGTGAGTGGCATAGCATAGAAAACATCATACCTACTCCGGCTGATAGATGCTGATCTCTTTATTTGCCGATCCTTTTTTTCTATTAGCTTAAAAGGTCTATTAGAGACTTTGCGCAGATGGAGCCAGCTCTAGATTTCAATTATCTGATTGGCAGGCTATGGGATCGGCATCAATCAGGTTACCAGAAAATGGAGCTGGCTCCATTTACGCAAAGTCTCTATTAGGGCGTATTGGCCAACAACTTCTGAGTCTAAATATTTAGTTCTTGGCGATAGTTTTTGGTGTGAAAATCCCGCCAAGAACCTAAAATTTGAGCTCAAAATTTGAGCTCTTGGCGGGCTATCCACACCAAAAACCGGTCGCCAAGAACTAAATATTTAGATTCAGAGCAAATCACTCTATTGCAACGAGACACCTGAAACTTTTGGTAACCGTGATATAAGCGGCGCAAAAACTACCACCCGAATATTCTGGGCGTTAAATTCATCACGCTACCATTCAAATTTGGCCTGACGAGTTATCATGATAGATACAGTACCGTAGAGTTTAAGTCAACCGTCGCGTTGCAACCAAAAAGAGATCGACATAAAAGAGATCAGCACCGTGCTCAGACAAACGCTGTTTACAGTTGTGCTCTCACGGTTACACTTAGGAGACCGTACCGGAGGATTCTGTGGGCGGCGTTGAAAGTATCACACCTACTATCTATGGTTAGTAGGTGTTGATCTTTTTTTATGTCGATCTTTTTTTTTTGGAGAATCTCTCTCATGCATTAGCGTGCCCTATCCTGGAAGTGATTAAAGTAGAGCAGAAATGTGCATATTCTATAGCATATGTAAGTATTCTAAGGGCTGATAAACGCGGCGGACTGTTACCCACCCAAAATCGAGATAACATGATATTTATGCATGGAGAGATTCTCCACCTGTCTTAATCCTCCAGGTGATAGTTCTTTGGTTTTATTGTGTGTCGCGATTGTAGACGTTATTGGTCTGTGGCGTGGTTGGGCAGGGGTGGTAGCACGGGACTCTAACTACATGTAATTGTATCCCTTAATCTGTCAATGCTGACCCCTCTACAATAGAGGAATCAAATTTGCATGGAAGATCCATCATCTGATAAGGGAGATAATGGGATCTGTTAGTAAAGCCACAAAATTTGCTTCTTCTTGGGGGGTCAGCATTTTACTGACAGGCTAAGGGATAAGAGTCACCAGCGCCTTTGGGTATCAGTTGAAGCCAATCCTGCGGTGTTACTGGGTCTTACCCAATGGCCGTTAGTAGTAAATGATATAACAGTAACAACAAATCAGTGGATGCGTTATCAATCAATCAATCAATCAATCCGCGAATCAGCGGCCCACGAGTGATGGCATATGATCGATATATATATATTAGGTCGCGTGACACCATATGAACTTGACTTCTGTAATTGGTCATGTCGGTTTGTTACTGCAACGCCACAGGGATTCGCTTCATATATGTAGATGTATAACAATTTTCTAATATACAAGGATCCTATCTAACGGTTTCAGAATCCTTGTGTGGCTGGTTACTTGCGAGTGATTACTTATGATTTGGCACACGTACGTGCGACTGAGGGTGTGCGACTACATGCAAGAACCCGGCCGGGCGACATCAATATTACATGTCTCTCGATATGTGCCAAATCAAGCGTTTGTACCTACCATCTATTAGTCAGCAACTAAATACCTGAAGGGGAGGATTCGCTACTGGGCCCATATATAGCCGGTTGGTGTGATTTGCATCCTATGAAATGGCATCGGAATTATTACATCTCTAGCGCTGTGCTCTGCCCAGCTTTACATGTATGCGACAGGGATGGCTTACCACTTATCGGGGCCCACACTGAAAAGCTCTTTAGAGTCTTGGCGCGATGGGATTTTTTCGACGCGTATTTACTGCAACGTCGCTCACTGCTCGACAGCAAAAACTCGTCGCCTCCACTCCCCCCCCGCCCGCAAAACGCGAGAGAGAGAGAGAGAGAGAGAGAACCCGCCACAAGCAATTCCTCATTCCCCTCTTTGTGCTGTGGTTTTTTCTTTTAAATAAAACAGGGGATCTCGTATACAAACCGTAGCTGTCTTTTTTTTTTTTTTTTTTTTTTTTTATTTTTTTTTATTTTATTTCCCTTTCCTTGTTTGACCACCAACCCACCCACCACCCACCCCCAAAACACCATTCTTTTTTCTTTTGATCCCCTCTTTTTATATACCTGGTGTTCTCGTGAATGGGTGGTTGGCTGTTTCGGAAAGTATCGTTGATCTTTCCCTTCCCCTTGCAACCCTTACTGCAGCAGAGGAACTACCACTGTAACCCTTTTATCCACTGCCCAGCAACCAATCTTCCCCGTGGTTGGTCGGCCTCGCGTCGACAACTACCGTTATCCACCTCATCGTACACGAACACCACCCCCCTCCTCCTCCTCCTCTCTTCCCACCTCCACACCTCATCCACCACTGCAACTACTGCTACCACCACCACCATAAGCTCTGCCACGTTCTTACAGGACCCACCGTCATCATCATCACCATCATCATCACCACCATCATCATCACTCCCACCCCAGATCCCCTTCACTACTGCCATGTTCACCACCAACAGCTCAAAACCGAAAACTACAGCCCCACCGCTGAAACAGACACAGACCTCCCTTTCTAACGCGTTTTCCACCTCCCGTTACGCCGCCCCCACCTCCAGAGCCCCCCCCACCTCCCGAGCCCCCCCCCCCTCGCATGGCCCATCCCTTAACACGATCCTGCAGAAGACAGCAGCCGCAAACATTGTCCGCCCCAAGCCACGGGATAGGATCATAAAGGCCTTCGAGTGCTCCTCATCATTCGCAGAAAATGGGCCCGCCACCAGAAGCAGCAGCAGCAGCAGCGTGGCAGCGGCTGGCAGCAGGTCCCCAGAGATAAAATCACAGCTGAGTGCACTCCATGATGCCGTCTTCTTCGATGAGGGTGATTTCGACAACGATAGCGACCTCAATTTCGACGACTCGGTCGTGGTCGAGGATGCGTACACGCACTCGGCTTCTCCAAAGAGCTTTCGTGTCCCCACGCCGCCATTGCCACGGAATATGTTGCCAGCGAGCGTGACGCGGAGGAGCCTCACGCCCGTAAAGAGGGATCATGGGTGTATTGGTGATGAGGATGTTGTGAGGGTAGATTCGGCGCAGCAAGAACCACCACCGCCGTATAGCTCTGCGCCGCTCCCTTGGTCTTCGTCGCCGGTGGAGCACTTTATACTTCCACCACGGCCGGTTCCTGGAATACCCCTGCAGCCGCAGCAACAAAAGCTACAGGAAAAGCAGCAAGAGAAGCAACAACCATCGAGGCAGTCGGAGGTTATAGATTTGATAGACGATGAACCGGAGGAGATGCCAAAGAAGAAGAGGAAGATTCCGTGGGCGAAGGGTGGGGCTGCTCAAAGCACGGTCCCTTTATCACGTACGGTAAAGGCGACGGCACCAAAAAAAATTGAACGGGAAAAGGCACCAAAATTACCATGGGATATGACAGCAACTGATGTCAAAAGGGCATCAAGAAAGAATGCAGATCAAAGGAGAGGAATGAGCACAATGGCGACAAAGGGGGGAGAAGTAGAACAGGAGGGGCCGTTAAAGAAGCAGGGAAAATTAACTTTGAGTACCGAG
This sequence comes from Morchella sp. 2015-shanyang, assembly GCA_024713795.1. NCBI lineage: Eukaryota > Fungi > Ascomycota > Pezizomycetes > Pezizales > Morchellaceae > Morchella > Morchella sp. 2015-shanyang. Next base: position 430,845 of record JAMGZB010000019.1, on the reverse strand, counting down.
CAGATGCATGTGCTGGACTTGGTGCTAGATTCGGGAAAGAGTGTATTTTTTACTGGATCTGCTGGTTTGTGCACTTTCACTACTATCACTTTCAACACCCCTATAAACATGAAAAAGAAAAAAGAGAATACGAAAACAAATAACTTTATACACAAGACCAATTTAACTGATTGGATGCTGTCCCTAGGTACCGGTAAATCTGTACTGATGCGTGAAGTAATCGCCGCTCTCCGGCACAAATACCCTAAAGATCCTGAACACGCTGCAGTCGCAGTCACCGCATCGACAGGTCTTGCAGCCTGTAACGTCGGTGGTGTAACCCTTCACTCATTCGCTGGTATTGGCCTTGGCAAAGAACCCGTTCCCGATCTCGTCAAAAAGATCAAACGGAACCCAAAGGCCAAGAAACGGTGGCTGCAGACCAAAGTGCTAATCATAGATGAGATCTCAATGGTGGACGGTGAGCTTTTTGACAAGCTTGAAGGGGTCGCCCGAACAATCAGGAATAACGGGAGGCCATTCGGGGGCATTCAATTGGTTGTTACTGGCGACTTTTTTCAGCTACCACCCGTACCGGATTATGGAAAAGTTGCTAGATTCGCTTTTGACGCAAATACTTGGAATACCACAATCGAGCATACTATTGGCCTGACCCAAGTTTTCCGTCAGCGCGATCCCGGTAAGTCACGTGACTAATACCGAGTGATGCCTCATGTCTCAGATGAGTTATGTTTTGTGGTGTAAAGTGACTGATTGGCCAATAGAGTTCGCTGCTATTCTGAACGAAATGCGACTAGGAAAACTATCCCCAGCTTCGGTTGCAGTATTCCGGCGTCTTTCCCGCCCTCTGGTATATGACGATGGCATCCAACCTACCGAGCTCTTCCCCACTCGGCAAGAGGTGGACGCTGCAAACAACAGCAAAATGCGCCTCCTCTCCGGCACCGAGAAAATATTCAGGTCAACCGACGATGGGACCATGGCCGACATTGAGCACCGCACCAAGCTGCTCTCGAATTGTATGGCCCCGCAGGTCATCACCCTGAAGGAAAACTCGCAGGTCATGCTCATCAAAAATATCGACGACACACTCGTCAACGGCTCCCTCGGCCGCGTTGTCGGCTTTATGAGCGAAAAGACATTTGACTTGGTCCACGACACCGAGGATGGGATCATCCCCCGTGAGACGATCAGTAAGGTCAAGAATTCCATCCACCCCAACGACACTGCCGACAACTGGCCTCTCGTTGAGTTCGCGCTCCCCGACGGCACATGCCGGCAGCTCCTGGTGCAGCCGGAAACATGGAAAGTCGAGCTACCGTCCGGCGAGGTGCAGGCGTCACGCACACAGATCCCGCTCATCCTCGCATGGGCGCTCTCAATCCACAAAGCGCAAGGCCAGACGCTGGAGCGCGTCAAGGTCGATCTGGGCAAGGTGTTCGAGAAGGGACAAGCGTACGTTGCACTGTCGCGTGCCACATGCCAAGAGGGACTCGAGGTGCTGCGCTTCGATGCGGCAAAGGTCATGGCCCACGAGAAGGTTAGGGAGTTCTACAAGAGCCTGTATTCCGCGGCTGAGGCGAAGGCGAAGAAGCTTGACACGCGGAAGAGGACGGTGGAGGAAGAGCTGGATGAGGATGAGGAGGAGATGATGATGATGGCGGGGTGATTTATAGGTTATAGGGTTGAGTGGTAGTAGCAGAGCGGACTTTCGCCAGTAATGAGATATGAGGTATCAAGATGGCGGTGAAGGAGTGGGGGATGTGTATATATATATACCCAGTGTTGCTGACTGTGGGGGAGGTAGGTAGGGATATGAATCTCACCTATAAGATGTAAATTTCCCGGTAATTCAGGATCGTGTGATTATCCAAGTTATTAAATAGGTTTGGGTGTATCGGGTTGTCCATTATGTGGCTGAGTAGGTGCTTGCGAATCCAATGGTGGATATTCAGTATATGATGAACTGTCTTTCTTCTCTAGTAGTGGCATTCCATGCTTGAGAACCGTGATATCAATGCGTATGTCACAATTGACGGGGAGGGATTCAGCTGTAATTAATGCGTGCCCCCTAGATATGGTTCTTTCGGGGATCTAGTATATATGGCAATGGCACTGATATTGACTATAATATGGTGTTGCGTACGTTTGGGGCGTGGAGGTGGGGTCGTCCCCATCGTCTGTCAGTAAGATGTTGACCCCCATAGAAAGAGTGATTTTACTTATAGATCTTGTTATCTCTCTTACCAGGTAGTAGGTCTCCCATACAAATCTCGCTCCTCTACCATCGGGAGGTTAGCTTGACGGACCATGGGATAAGTGGGCACTTGGGTATATTTAGCCAACCACCCAATCTAAGTAGGTGGAACCAAGTGTAGAACCACAACACAATTAATTATAATGATGGATAGAATAAGATATCTTGGTCCTTGGGGGCGGGTTTTTGAATTGGTAAAAAAGGAGTGGTTGAGGTGTAATAAAATACTTTAGTGGAGAGCCCTGGTGCTTATAGGTATAGATGGGGTTTCACCACTCAATTGCTTTGAAAACGTTTGGGTGGGGGCTTCACTACGGCGTTAAGGGTAGGTGGGTAGAACTCTGTGTGTGGTAAAGGAGAATCAATACATACATAGTAATAATTGCTGAAGTTGCGTTCTCATACTAAAACCGCTAAGTACTACGGGAAACCACCTCGTGATAGCGAGTTGTAGGTGCTTCTCTACTTTGAAGAATAGATATTAGCTCTCCCGGGCTCCTAGTATAGCTGTTATTGGGGGCTAGCTACGCCCCCCACCCCCTCTGCATGCTCCCTCTATAATGTTCTCCCAGTTAGACCTTTCTGCCCGAGAATCTCTCTCATGCATAAGCCTGCGAACTTCGTACCCAGCCTCCTACGGCATTTGCGCTGCAAAGACGTCCAGGTAAGCAGACCAGTCTCTATAATACTCCGAATGTGTGCCACGAGCCTAGCGCAAATAGAGCCAGCTCTATATTTCGATTATCTCTCTACCAGCTATATAAATGAATCAAAAAAAGCATCATTTTCGCTTATTATGTTTCTATGTGAAATGAATCACTTTTAATGTGCTCTCTAAAGGGATCAAAAACCGATGGAAAAGGCACCTTTTACTATGGGTAAACGAATCAAAAAATGAATCCTTAGTTCCATTTAATACATTTAAAGTGCTTTTTCTAAAACTTTAAAAGAAAAAAAGAATTGATCTCTCAAGGAACTGAACCTTGGCTATTGCGATTACTGAACCTGAATCTTATCACCTATGCTATCAGACAATATATTAATTCATTATTTGAGCTGTGTTGGATTGCCAGAGAGAAAAGCATCAGAAAATTGGTGAGGAAAAGGCACCATGGAAAAGCATCATGAAAAATGAATCCGATATTTTTATAAAAGATACCCTCTAAACGAATCAAAATGATTCATTTACCAAAATCTGATCATATGGGAAACGAATCAAAAGATTCATTTATACTACCAGAGAGTCTGATGACGCAAGACCAATCAATTATCGAAAATGGAGCTGGCTCCATTTGTGCAAAGTCTCTAATTACATCATATAGCGTTTTTGATGTGTGTATGCAATATTCAAAAATGCTATGAGATTGCGAGTAACCCAGTACATAATTGATAATAAAGAACCCCATTGCAACAAAGTTCTGCGCTAATAATAGAAATGACGTAGAATAGCAGCAGAACTCCATTTTGAACGGAGGTTCTAAAATTCATAGTGAAAAACAGAATTTAATGGCATTTAATTGAAATATTTAACCGGAAATTGAAAGACTGCATGATCAAAAGTGAGTTTGAGATCGAATATTCTTACATACTTTCAGATGACTCTACATACCACTGCTATAATCAACGCCAATAAAGCCCACAAATTCATATTACTTAATAGATTTTGCGATCTGAATTTCAGTTTCACATAGAAATTGGAATTTTATCTACTGCATCAATAATCTGTATCGAATCGAGAAATTTTAATACGCATGTCATATAATGAGCAGACTGTAAATTCACATAATTCATACTACTTGCGCTACCATCTAATCTACGATTCTACCGCAAGAAACCCGAGTAGGCTGTTCAAAGACTGCCTTCCTATATTTATACCTCATTGCCTCAAGAACGAATTTTTTCAGATTTATGGGCATACCAAAGATTCAAATTCCCTACACCTCGAAATAAATAATCTTTGCCATGATAAATCCATAAACCAAATTTACCTCAACAAGAATACATATTTTTAAAGAAACAAAACTATATTCGCCATATATTATCTTTATAAGACATGGTTTTGTTTTAATTCTTTAAAAAGTTCTCGTGATTTGAAACGGTATGCTAGACTCGGCCATATACTTTACTCTACAACCACAAGGGAATTGAAGAGGAAAACTTTATTTACGACTTCAGAAATACAGGTATTAGCACTAGCTTAACATCGGCTCAAATTTCGTCTCAAGATAGAATCGCCTTTATAAGTCAGACTTACACAAGATACTCGCCAAAATTTTAAGTCTATCCCTTTTGTGATCACACCATCGAAGATTGACGACACCGACTGCTATTGACAGACGCTTTTTACTAATACGGTAAATAAACCAGCCATTGTTTTCATGATCCGTCAATACCCAAGATCCATCATCACCCCGCTAACGACGGCATCTAACATTTGGCTAGGCCAGAACCGAACACCCAAGACAAAAAGCAGACTACCTTTTATAAAGTCGACACTTATAAAAGCGACTTATTTTACGGATGTTGTCAATCACTTTCTGACAGTAAGACGCTTAACGCGAGTGAATTTCTTTTTGGCCACGGATCCCACCCTCCACAAAAAATCTATCTCCAACACCACACCACAATTGATAAAAGATTTAAAATGCACTAATATCGCTAGTCCGACTGACAGGCGATCGCGCGCCTCCAGGAATCCAAAATTACCTCGGGCGACTACTGATCTGATCGCGGTCCTATTAGAAAGTTCACCATCCACTTTTGGACGGACTCCAGATATCGCGATCGAATATCGCTTAAAGAAAGGAATCACATGACAAGATAAATACTTAATAACAGAGTTTGCAAGACACGCCAAGAACCCCATCATTAATAGCCGGCCACAGAGATAATGCCTCAGCCTCAGCGCTTAGATGACCAGACGAATTTGAACTGTTAGGTCAACCCAACCCACCCATGTCGCGACACTACGGCACAAAGTAGGCTGACTCGCCAAGACAGATAACAGAAAGATAAAGCCCTCTGTTCATCTAAATCTTTGCTTTCATACCTTCTCTACGCTACCGCATTCTCTAATTGTCCCTCCAGATCCCTCCCTCCCTCCCTGGAAGGTTTTCGTTGGGATATCGATATATTCAACATCTCTTGGCATCGAGCCACAGGATTACATAATACATTAAACTAGCTCTAAGTGATGGATACCAGCACCAAGACCAATCAGAAATTGACATTAGTTTCGTCAGAGACTTCCTACCATCCTTCATTTTTTACAACAAGACAAATGGATTTCATGAATTCAAGAGGCTAGAAAGGTAAATACAGTCTCTACTATATTAACAACATGTATATATTTAACTAAATCTAGCGCCAACAGACAGCTGCACCCCGCGATGTTGAGAACCCCTCCACCGACATTTAACCTCAACCAAACAAATTTCTCCATCTCCACCAAGTTAGAATCAGATATCAAAACATTAACCTCTACTAAGACCACTCAGATATCACAGCTCTCCATTGTCCATCCTCGGCCAAGACTTTGGAGACTCGAAGCGCCCGCCATTAGTACTCATGAGCCTTTTTACCACCTTTGAGAAATTTGACTTATGTCGGGAGATACATAAGATCATGAGGACTGGCTGGCTAAGAATCCTTATGGATCTTCCTCTGCTTTGACAAAGAAAATCTAAGCAGAACAGAGATCACAAGAATGAAAGAGCAAGCGGAGTTCTGCCGTTTATTGTCTTTTCTTTACATGGCTTTTTTAACATATGACCGGATTTCATCTTATTTATGAAATATATGCTTATTTACGACTTTCCTTAAAGAAATAATGATACGATAATCAGTAAGTTACGTTAAACTCTGCTCATCCTTTCGACAATCCTGGAGGATTGACTCCAGCTCCTCGAAAGATAAGCGTGATTAGCCTCACGCAGACGTTTCAGAAAGAAATACGCTTGCAGATCTCTAAGAAAGCGAAATTAACATGTTTTCTTCACAGATCATCATTATTACTCGCCTTCTAAGACAACAAAGTCACAGAATCGGCTGAGCCAAGAAAAAGAGAATCCATTAACTACGGCCAGAGCGACTGTAATTCTGACTATCTGACTGGACTGCCTTCATTATACCATCGATCACCACAAAGACATATCTTTAAATTTAAAAACTGGCTCACGGTCGCGACTCGAAAGATTGAGACGCGAATGCGAACGCGAGCGACAAGAATTAATTATGTCGAAGATGATTCCGCGCTATAGAAGGCTAGAAATTTCACGATGTATGCGGCATTGAGTGCATTGACAGACATGATATATTGAAATGTACAGACAGACCAATCCGAAGATATTAACAGAAGAGTACAGAAACATACAGACAGATGAAATTGACAGAAGAGAGAAACCTCACAGATATACGCCAGTTTTTTCCCCTCCTCTTAATGCTTACATAATCACCTTACATAATCATCTTACATAATTACCTTACCTTACATAATCACCTTATATAATATAATTATTAACATGATGCAGATAAAATTTTAAAACCGTATTTTCAACAAACCGTACTTTAACATAACCACTTTTTGAATTCAGCAACTATGGTAGGTTTTCTATAAATTTGTCTATTTTGTTATAACGTTTTTTCCTAATTAATCATGATTATAGTCATTCCAACCTCATTACGGGAGTCTCATTAAAGACCAAATTAAGTTTCGTCTTAATGAACCTGTCCTTCATAAGGCTGGCACTAAGCTTTCAGCTACCCAACTCCAAGACATTAAATTGAAAATGTCCCAATGCGCTTTCAATCCGGACGATTACCCTGATCTCCATATCGCTATCAGCGGCCAACCTCACTACCGTCAATTGATTACGCGATTTAAGAATCCCATGAATTCGCTTAAATTTACGTGACTCGACCAAAACGATATCCAAGAACTCAACGATCCTGAAATCCTCCGCCTTCATCAAAATCTTGCAGAATACGTCGCCAGAAATACGACGAATCACAAAATGAATCGATTTCAGAATTTGATCATCATACGACCTAAGAATCGCGATGGCCCTAATACCGCTTTTATACTACCCAGACGCTTCTTCGCCGCCTTACGCCAGCCCCGCAGCTCATTCAACCTTTAAAAACAAAGACGCCAATTTACGTGAATGGCCATTACATTCCATTGCACTTTAGCGACCTTTGGACGGATGTTTACTATTATTACGATGACGCGATAATCAATTCACAAAAGAACCATACTTAACGTTATAATCCAATCTTCTATCCGACTACCTGCTCAAACTTATTTCACTTCCTCTCAAATCAATCGTAGTACCAATACGATGAGATTGCAAAGTACTGCAGCCGGTGTTCATTGTGATTCTACTGACGATGAACTTTCCTTTTCACTTGCCCTCAACGTATCGGTCATTAAAGATTCAACTTCACTTGGATACTTCTGGTTCCCTGATTTCGATACATTGATTCCCGTTAAACCAATGTCAATGATTATATTCCAAGGTATCGAAGAACATACTGGAATGCCTATGCATCAGCAAACTCAACTTCTGACTAGAGCCTCCCAACAGTCTCCCAGGTCTCCTGAGAGTCTCCTGAGACCCCTGGATATTTTTTAAGTCTCCTGAGGCTCAAGAGACCTCAGGAGACAAATAAAGTCTTGCTGATGTGATCCTTGATAGCAACGATTCCTCACTTCTTCCTTTTGGATACATCGAAGATACTCGTTTCAATATCATTTGTTATCCCAAAGGGCCAACAATGAAGAATACAACATATCGGAATTATGGTAGTATTGTGAATTCTGCACCTGAACGGCCCAACCTGATGGCAGACGCCCTTCCTAGCTTTGGTGGAAAAGAGAATTATGATACATGACGAGCTAGGGAGATCTTACTAGTCAATATTCCTAACATCAAGGATATTTTTGGAAGACATATTTCAATTAATATTGATGCCAACGCTCAGTATAATGCGATTTCTTTTCCGGATAATGACCTACAATTTACACTCACTCCCTATTCAATCTCTCCGAATCTTTCTATCTCATTAGAAAGTTTTACACCTCCAGAATCTCAAGCTATGATTCCTACCCGTCTCGCCCCGTATCAAACTGTTGATATCAATAATATTTTTGATAATAAACTATTTGATACCTTTATCGATAAACTCCGACAAAAAATCATATCTGTACGACATACACTATTTAAATCGTCTGTTATCGAAAGCAATTCCAACGCGGTAACATCATTAATTACCACCGGCAATTCCAATTTTGATAATCCAGTAAACGAAAGTATAGTTCAGATTTTAGAGGATGAAAACGAAATCGATAATGTTCCTGATACTCAACCCTTTGAATACAATTCGGAAAGACATAAAAATCCATTTGATCATGTCGGCAATAATAACGATAACGAACCCCACATTCTTACGATTGAAGCTATTAATTCCTTCAACATGTTCAACTTAGAACATATTGAGAAAAATATCGCAACACTTGAATCATCATCTTTAAGAATGAAGAATCAACAAACGTTTTTATCACGCCGACGCAGACGGTGACGCCATGACACTACCAACGCGAGACGAGGCTAACCGGCGCGGCGAACTATGGTCGCATGAATCAGAAGGACGAAATTTGCAGAATTGACGGGACGAGAGGGAGAACTAAATATATTCCTAAAGGACTACAAACTCCTAGAGATAGGAAGGTTGCGTGAAGAGGAAAGGAAAGAAACTATCTACAGGCAAAGCCCGAACCCCTATATATACACCACATACCATTCCGATGACTCATTCATACAGAACCCCCTAGAATCCTCTGAAACCCATAACTCCGAACCCGACCTTATTCCCTAAACCCGATACCCTATCTCCGATTCGAACCCCTGACACCGAAACCCAAAGAACTCAAAGAAATCCCTGACTAATCCCTCTTCCCGCAACACCCTTAGACTATGCACCACGCCGTGATAGATATTAGGTCCCCCTCGGCGCCTAAGTTCTTCAGCCACGCAGATCGCTCACGAATTCGACCAACTCGTGAGTTATCTACGCCACCGTAAGGTTGCTACGATGCTCGTCAGAACCCGCAGATTTAACAAGGTATTCCAATCTCCTCGCCGCCATGAGCAGGATAAAGATCGACTTCCCACTTTGTTCACCCTCAATCTCAATGAGGTGGCATTTGAGTTGTCCTGACGCTGCATGGCGCGATAAGAATCTAAAACGCTAAACACTGCGCAGATTTCATCAAGCGTGAAAGATAAGTTTCAGAAAGATAGGGACTAACAATACGAGAAATAGAATAGGGTCCAACTTGTTTCCAATCTAACTTCTTCGACAGCCGTTTGGTCAATAAATTCTGCGTAGACAGCCATACCTTATCACCGACCCCATAACGCTGGGCCAGATAATGACCAGTATCATTGCCTCTCCTCAGATCCGCTCTAAACATTTCTGCTCGGAGGAAATCAAACACTTCAGACATATCTCGTGCCAGATTAAATTTCTGGCCTGGCAGAAGACTACGCCAGAGCCAAATGCGAGGCGACGGTCAGAAGTTAGCTGGCCAGAGATTAATGACTTAAACACGATTATTCAGAAGAAATTCAAATATAGGTAAATAGGCCCTAATTGTCCGCTGATAGTCCACATACCGTAGATATTGTTCCATAACGGCATTAATCCTTTCTTGCCCCGCCCGCTTGAGGCGGTGGAATAACGCGAGATTTCAAGACGCCAGATACGATTTCCAAAAGTCCGGGTAAACTGAGCCACGCGATCCGATACTACCTTTTCCTAGTCCGCAGAATTTCCACACGCTTTGGTGACATTCGCAACATCCCTACCCCGATTCTCAAGACATGGAATAAAGTGCCTCATCTTCGTAAGACGATCCACGACAACGAGGATGGCATTATAACCATTACTAAGAGGTAGACCCGTAACGAAATCCATCAAACGTCATCTACTACATGTGACCGAGAGGCCGGAGAACTCCTCGTAGCATGATTATTCGACGAGACGCAAGAACATCAAGAACTCAACTTCTGACTGGAGTCTCCCAACAGTCTCCCGGGTCTCCTGAGAGTCTCCTGAGACCTTTGGATATTTTTTAACTCTCCTGAGACTCAGGAGACCTCAGGAGACAAATGAAGTCTTGCTGATGAATTCATAACATAATGATCCGCCAGATTCTCAAGATATTCGCCAATAAGATTTCGACCGAAAGAACTCTGGCCTTTGCTGTTTACCCGCTGACCGAGGCGTTTATCATGATATTCCCGAAGAAGTCTAAGCTGAAGTTCCTCATATTCTGGGATAAAGAGCTTGCGGCGGTATAACAGGAATCCGCTTTCGTCACAGATTCAGCCGAAATGAGATTTGTTTCGATTGCCATTGGCCTTTTCAAAGATCGTAAATACCTTGCTTAAAACTATCTTCTTTGCAGTTCTTTATAAACAACTCCTGAACGCAAGATTCCTTCACGGCTCATTCATGTTAACCCGCCAACAAACTTAAATTTTATTATCCAAATTTTTCTTCTTCAACACCTCGATATTGACGCTAGCGCTGCTCATCCTCCCAGAAGATCCCCTGATCGCCTGGTTAAAGCATCCGGTTTGCCTCCTTGTTTGCCTGGACGAAATTGAATAACGAAGTCGAAGCGTGACAGGAACTCTGACCAACGGGTTTGTCGACGGTTCAACAACTTGGTGGACATAAAATATTCAAGATTCCTGTGATCTGTAAGAACCTTGATAGGATATGAGGCTGTTTCCAGAAAATAGCGCCACTCTTCAAATCCCCGAATAATTGCTAGCAGCTCCTTGTCGTATATTTCGTAATTGCATTAATTGGGTGTATCTTCTTGGAGAAAGAAAGCGTTGGATGTAATCTTATCATCGTCGTGTTGAGGACGTAATAGTGGCGAGGCGTGGTCAGGGCATCTGTTCCACAATAATCTCGCATGATCGGGAATTAAAATGTCTAGAATTGGTAGGCGATTGGTAAATCTTGAAACTTAAGATCGCAGGCAACTTTTCGTCTTACCGATTAAAACTCACGCTTTCGTCCAAAGGCGGTCAGCGGAATCTTCTTGGCGAGTGCGCGTAGATAAATCGCCTATAAAATTTGCAAACCCAGAAATTCTTGTCGTCTTTCAAACAAAGTCGGGGTTTCCCAATTCCTAATAATTAGCGCGGATTAAATCATCTTGATCACTCAGGTGTAAACAAAGCTGAATCGTTGTCTCCTTAACTTGAATTCGCAACCTGGGGCTTCAAATGAACTTGATTCTCGCCGAGAATCCGAGATAGCCTGTCGGCGTGTTCGTGTTCTTAAAAGGTATTTGAGTATATCGAAAATATCGTGAGTATCTTGGTAAGCAAAATAATCGAAATGAAGCGAAGCATATCGTTAACCAATGTCGCTGGGCTCCGCCCCGGCACCTGTCCTCGCCAGCCTCCGGAACAGGTTGTTGGTTAGTATCGGTCGATGTCGGAGGCAGGATGATGGATGAGGAAGGAGGTCGGGTGATAGAATGTATTAAGCGAGGTTGAAGTCTTTGGATAGAATTGGGGTTATTGGGAATAGTATGTGCGGCACGGGAGCGGGAGAGTTTCTATGGGATTCTATAGTATGAGTCATCGGTATGGGGAAAAGGTTGTATATATATGGCTCGTTCTTCCTATGTTTCGGCCTCTCTAGGCAACGTCTTCTTCCTGTTAGCAATATACTACTTTGGCTTCGGCCCTCCTGTCTGCCTCGTCCCTGAACCCGAACCTGAACTCGTACCTGACCCTGCCTCGCCTCTGGTATATCCTGAGCCGACCCTGTCCTGTCACGACCCGGCCTTCTTCACTGTCTACCGGCCCTCTTGGTTAAATACGTTCTTGCTCGATATCTGTTATGTCTGTAAAAGCCTGGGTTTTCCTGCTTTGCCCTAGAGTTTCAGCAGCGGTTTAACGTCGGCCCTATTGTCCTGCGTAATTTGACGCTATTGCCCAAATCGGGACCGAGTCTGGAAGAAAAAAAATCAGCCGTACCATTCACATGACCCAGCTCATCAAGCTGCGAGAATCTAGCGGCTCTTGCCACGGCAAACAACCAGTCGCCGAACTTAAACGACAATTGGCGGCAAGCAGTTGAATAATTTCTTCAGTCTGTGACTGTTCACGATGGCCTCCTCGTCATGTCGCGTTTGAGACTACTCACTCGTTGTTTCTCACGGTTCGTGGCGTACTCATGCGATTCTGTTGCCCCTGCTTTCATTTCGAAAAGTCACGACCCCGGTTTGATGTGAGAGGAGCTTGCGCTGTCGCTCAACGACGAAGATCTTCCATCATGATCGACTTCATTGCCGTTTGGCGTATCTTGATTAATCTTCTCTCGGTCGCCCTCGCCCAGGTCATCTTTCGTTGTCGGAGGGCGTTGATTTGGAGGATATTGAAACTCTTATTACTGGTCTAAAACGGCTTTTGGGGCCGACGCATTCTTGGCCGTGAGCGAACTTCGGCCTTTGGCTCAAGGCGAGATTTCTCCCTTCTTTGCGAATTATGACATTTGCTGAAGTCAGGTGGAGCGATGAAGTAACTTATTTCTTCGGGGCTCTCAGGCTCCGTTCATTATAATCATGCGGCGTCATTGCCTCTGAGTATGTCGCCTGCTTGAAGTTGGACAACAATTTCCGAGATCTTGGCGTCTGAGAATCGTTCTACCCTTTCATTCGCCGTGCTGTTCCTCTCTTCCTGCTTCGTGTTTCCTTTTGCCTCAGCGCTCCATTCCTCGCTCCTATTCACAGTGGTGTGGTCTGCGATGGACCTTCGGTGCCGCCCGCCCTCAACGCCGTGGGCTATTACACGCCGAAACGTCTTGCGTCGTGCTTGCATTCAGGGCTCTGCGTGTATTGTGGAAGCGCAGGCATTCTTGCATTGAATGTCCTCTTTCGTCATTGTTCGTCCATGTTCGTGTTCTTCTTACGAGGTCGGTGTCTCCGGTTATGTCTGGGGCAGTAGCGCCCTATTAATAATAATCTTACGTCCTTCCTCCTCTCGGGTATGCTTTTGGGTTTCCTTTTGGTCTTCGTCTTCTTCTTCCTCAGTTACAGTTCTTTGGGTTTGGGTTCTCTGGTTCGATTTCTCTTTGTTGTCACGGACCAGTCGGGTTTTCGCGAGGACCTGCTTGGGTAAACTAAGCCAGGTCCTCCTCTCTCTTTATGCTTCCGCTTCTTCTTACAGTGTCTCTGGTGAGAAGGTTTGGGATAACGATCATCTTGTTGTTTAAATGTATAAATGTCGATGAGAATAAAAGCTGTTAAAACTCTTTCGTGAATGGCTGGGGCTTCCGGATTTGCATTCGTTGATGAATCGTTTATGCATACAAGAAATTCCTCTTCTATTCTCACGTCATCGTCTTTCTTACGTGTTATTGATGGAAGGAGATCTCCTCGATAGTATTCTTCGTATTCTTCCTTTTCATCCGTATTGAGTCGTGTTGAAAAGTCTCCTATATTCTTCGCGCAAGGCGTTATCCAGATTAGTCTTTAGGTATCACGCGACAAACGTAATGTCGCTATAAAACTTTCTTAGATAATTCGTTGGCCTTGGTCCGCCATTGTCTCCGGCGTTCTGATAATGCCAAGTTCCTGCTTTTATGTGAAGGGTATTCATCTCCACTTCCTGCCATCGTGATTTTGAAATCGTCGGTCTTTTCTTTCTGAAACCTTCGAGGGAATTTACCGTTTATCGCATTGTTCATGGTGGCTCTCTTAAGTCGATCACTCCGGAAATTCTTCTTGAGTACGGCGTTATCGCTTCAGCGGTTTGGAAAGGAAGGCCCTCGAAACTACCATCGGTAGTATGATATTAGCGTTAATCTCATGAAGGAAAAAGCGTTTGGCGTTGTATAGCGTATACCGCGATGATGAAGCTGCGATTGAGTATATTGATGATATGCTTAAGAAGGGTTTTATTGAATCAAATTCTTCATGGGTCACTTGTTTTGTTTGTGAAAAAAAGCGCGGTGGTGGACTTGATTCTGCGTGGATTATCGGGGATTAAATGCTATTACCGTTAAGAACGTTATCATTGCCGCTACTGAAAGCATTTAATCAGCTCTGAGGCCAAATGGTATCTGCTGGACGCGAAGAATCTTATAATCTAGTGCGGGTTGCAGGCGGGGAGTGGAAAACTGCGTTCGTCTTCGCGTTAGCGCTTTCGGTCTGAGTTATCTTGGCGGATTAATGCCCGGTGTTCAGCATTTATTAATGATCTGCCCGCTTGCGTTCCTGGATCGACTTCTGTACGCCTCGCCGACGATATCTTCGTTTATAGTGAGGATCTGAAGTCGCGCCCTTAATGTTAATCAAGTTCTCAGAGCCCGCGGATCACGGACCTCTGTTCAAAGTGTGAGTTAGGTTAAGGAAGTAAAGTATTTGGGTATGATTATTCTTCTTGAAGGCCTTAAACTTCGGCGAAGATCGAGACCATTTGTAAAGTGAAATTTCGGGAACTATTAGGGATATCTGAGTGTTTAATGGATGGTAAATTTCTAGACGGTTTATCAAGAATTATTCTGGTATCGTTCATTTTTTGACTATATTGTGAAAGGAATGTTCGCTTTATTTGGTCTACCGCTGCGAAAACTTTGAAGGCACTTAAAACCTCTTCTTTCCGTCGTTTTGATTTTGACCGTAGAAGCCATTGTTGAGACCGGCAGCGTCAGATTATGTCTCGGAGGCTCTCTCAGTGATGGCGAGAATATCACTTGGCGTGGCATCTTTTCGAGCCCATTTCTTGAATCTGTTCTGAGATTTATGATAAGAGTTCTTTGGCAATTATTAAAGTGTTTCGAGGAATGGAAGTGAGTTGATGGGCGTGGCGAACCTATTGAAGTCACAGTGATCGCGAAACTTGGAGTATTTTATGAAGATTTGAATCGGCAACAATGGCGGTGGTCGAGTTCTCTCGGTTTAATTATGTGATTAAGTATCGGTAGGAAGCGAAAGCGGATCGTTAGTAGGAGATCGAGATCTACGCAAGAGGATGGCGCTGGCCTTAATGAAAGTCGAGCAGTGTTGAAGTCACGAATCTGGGTTTGTTAGCATTTTCCGGCTGTCAGGGACATCAGCGCAAAAACTTTTGAACAGGCGTATATCATTTGGCCGTTTAGAATAAGATCATGGGCTCGCCCGAGATGGCGTTAAACTCAGAAATGCTTTGGCGGAATCTTTCAACTAGAAAAGGCTCTGGCCTGTCGTGGAAAATTTCTTAGATTAGCAATCTGACCTGCATTCATTCTTTCAACATCATGTGGCGTCCATGGAAGCGCAGGAAAACCCTTCGCTTCTTTCGTCTTATTAGTAGGGGATCTGTTATCTGATTGGATCGTATGTAAGGAATTGTCATGTTGCGGTCGAAGCAAAGGCCTCTGTCTGCACTATGGAGTCCTCCTTTCATTCAGCGAGGCGGCGGGCCAGCGTATTTAATGGATTTACGTTCTTGGATTGCGGAAAGCGAGGAAGAATCACGATTCTCGTGGTAGTCGTCGTCTGTCAAAATGAGAATATTTATATTCTTGCAATCTCTGGCGATTCTGAAGATCTCATGGCGCATTTGTTGAGCGTATTTGGAAACTTGGCGGCCATCGCGTTATCTCGGATCGCGGTCTGGGTTCGTCCCGGTTTTGGAAGTCCCTCTGTAAATTGTTGAAAATTAGTGTTGCGATGTCCTCCGCCTTGGCGGCCAGGGGCGGAGCAGTGAATGCAGTTATGGAGCGATCTGCGAGGGTATGTGTCTTATCAACAAGATGGTGGGTGGATTAGTTCTGCGAATTCTTCCAATGTCATCCTCGAAACAAGCTCGGGTTTCGCTTTATGGTGAGTATAACCGCATTTCTGGAGAAGCAGCGTTACTGCGTTTATTAATCGGTCGAATACCAATCTTGTTCAGAAGATGGTAGAGATTAGCGTAGGTTGAAAGTTGAAATCTGTTATCTTTCAAGATCGGACGAAAGCTAACTGCTATCTGAGTTCTGCTTTCATACAATTGGGCGATGGCGTGTGGCAATGCAAAAATATTCAGACTCGGCATACCGGAAGCTGGATTGGAAACAGCCGAAGTCCGTTATTAGTCGCTTATCTTTCTGAGCGATCTTACTCTGATGAAGATACACCCTGTCTTCCATGTTTCGAAGTTGGAACCTTGCGCTACCGATCCTTTACCAGGACAGATCCCTCCTCCCGCACCTCCGGTGATTGTTGATGGTGATGAAGAATGGGAAGTTGATGAGCTCCTTGACTCCCGTCTCCGTTATTCGCGTCTGCAGTATTTGGTTAAATGGAAAGGCTATGGTATCGCGTGGGAGTATCTTAGAACCTTCTCGCGTCACGCCTCTTTGTCATCCGCAATATCTCTCTGGCCGTAGACGCGGAGTTCTCATGAGCTGAAGCCTAATGAGAGAACCGTCATCGCTCCATGCACTGTCCTCGCCAAAGCCTCCGGAACAGGGTTGTTGGTTAATGTCGATCGATGTCGGATGCTTGAGGATGATGGATGAGAAGGAGGTCGGGTGATAGAATGTATTAAGCGAGGTTGGGGAAGTCTTTGGATAGAATTGGGGTTATTGGGAATAGTATGTGCGGCACGGGAGCGGGAGAGTTTCTATGGGATTCTATAGTATGAGTCATCGGTATGGGGAAAAGGTTGTATATATATGGCTCGTTCTTCCTATGTTTCGGCCTCTCTAGGCAACGTCTTCTTCCTGTTAGCAATATCTTCTTTTTGGGCAGCCCTCCTGTCTCTTTCGTCGCTGAACCCGAACCTGAACTTCATCTGACCCTGCTCGCCTCTGGTATATCCCGAGCCAGCCTGTCCTGTCCCGACCGACCTTCTCGACTGTCTCGACCCGGCCCTGCGTTAAACAATGTTGGAATGCACGGTAGGCGTTAATTGGCCGAAGGCATAACGGTATATTCAAAATGTCCATACCGCGTCCTAAAAGCTGTTTTCCACTCGTCTCCTTCCCTGATTCTCAACTGATGATAGCCATTGCGAAGATCCAATTTGGTGAAATACTTGGCCGATGAAATACCCATAAAGGTTTCCGGTGTCAGTGGAAGGGGGTGTCGATTCTTTACCGTTACTGCATTTAACTTTCGATAATCAACACAGAGTCGGAGGGAGCCATCAGCCTTCTTAACGAATAGCACCGGGGATCCTGCTGGAGAGGTACTATGTCGGATCCGTCCATTAGAGAGATACTCCGCCAGATAATCCCTGAGTGCTTGGAGTTCCAGCCGAGTCATTCCATACATGGGTCCGAAGGGTACCGTCTTTCCTTCCTGTATATCGATAGACAAATCATATTCAGTACGATGGGGGGGCAATTTGGATGCATCGGGCTCGCTTAGCAAATGGAGGTACTGATGATGCTCTGGAGGGACAAGGGCTTGGGGGTCCTTTGGTACTTGAGCAAGTAAATCATCGAGGGCCTTGAGCGTAGTAGAGTAAAGTTTCATTCCCTTTCTTTTCTTGTTGATAATTCTATGGAATGCGTAGGAGGTTACGACGGATATATTATGAGTTCTTGGGTTTGACCGAAGGTTCATAGAATTCCCTCTCTGCTATAACGGGTATGATGATTGAATCTGATCGAGAGTCAAATTGTATTTTATTATCGGATTGGTGAGAATAGTAATGCGTGGCGGCATCGCGGTAGGCGAATTCTGATGGGGTAGTGTCTGGTGGGTGACAAAGAAGGCGTCACTGCTTTGTGGCGTTAATGTCGAGGCCAGGATAACGCATATGGGTGGCCTTTCCGATTCGATAGGTCAATCTATTAAATCATATGTCGTGGAAATGTCGAGTAGTTTTAAGTTTATGGTGGCATCTGAAGTCGCTATCTATGAGCAGCGTATCTGGTAGCGTGTCGATGAGGCGTATGATGGAATAAAGAATCTTTATTTTGAAATAGAAGCAAGTTATGACTAATTGATTAAAATCCAATATCATCTCTGAAACCAAAAAGCCAGAAACCGAAATCGCAAAGCATTGTGAAACCGTTTTATCTCTGGTCTCACAAGTCTCAGGAGGCTTAAAAATATCAGGGGTCTCAGGAGGCTACGAGAGACTTAGGGAGGCTATTTGGGAGACTCAATCAGAAATTGAGTTTCTTGATGAAAGTCGCTTTAACCGTCGCAGGTGGTAGCTCAGTCAGGGAAAAAATCTTCTTAGCACCATCATGGGAGCTCTTATCTCTTCTTCTCTAATATCTACCATTTCACTGATCGCATTTGGGTTCTGAGGCCGGCGCCTGCTGTCCTGCTCAGGTGTCCTCATGTCAGCACTTTATTTTCTCTCGTGACTCTCTTTCTGGGGTCGGCGTGCAACCAACAATAATCATGGGTAACTCCTCCGGGCGTATGGAGACGGATCTTGTGAGTGAGTTTAGTGGCGACAATGAGGCGAGGCAGGTAGAGGTGGGAAATCTGGGGGCGAGAATGCTTGAGGAGGCTGGATAGCGGGGTCTTGGGAGGTGGGGGTGGCGTGGTGAGTCTTGGGGCCAGGCGCATGGTGTGGGAACTTTAGTAGCGAGCGTGGCAGTGATTATCTGGCTAACTTGTTGTCCGTCGTTGGAGAATAGTAGGTTATTAGCTTGATGGCGAAGTCTCTTCGTGAGCAGCACTGGTGAGTTCTCCATTCAGGCCTTATAAGAACTCGCGTTGGCGGTTTCACATCCGGCCTCAATTGCGTATCAGCTGGAAGCTTCGTGAGTATTAGAAAACAGGCGGTTGGCTGCTATCACGAGGCGGCCGTCTGCCTGGTCTGCAGGTCCCCGAAGGCTGTATTCAAAATTTCAAGCACTCTCCGTTGAGGAGATTGATCTGGGTGGTGGTAATATAGAGCGTAAAGCGGTCGTGGTATGTGTGAAGTAGCCTTGAGATTGGTTTGGAGGTGGGATCTGTCGGCGTTCTTGAGGGAGCGAGTTGCAATATATTTTTAAAGCTGAAGTCATACTATTCTGCGGTATTTCTCGGTGCTGGAAGTTTCTCGATCTTTCGGACCTTGGTTCTTGAGGTGTGAACAATCGTAGGGAGGCGATTCTTGACAGCAGTGGAGGAGGAGGAGGGACAATCGTCGAACTTCTGTAAGTTAATCGAGGAACTAAATCTCGAGCGAAAACAAACTTTCACTTCTCTTTCAGAACTTGAACTCATTGGCCTTATCTACATCGAACCTATCATAATCTCGCTTACAATTTCTTTCTGTCCAATAATATCTGTGATAATATAAATATTTCAAGAATATCAAATCGACAGACTTCCGATCACGATGTTGAAACTGAGTACGAACCTAGCGAAGCTACTACGGAAATGTCGGTTAAGCAAAAGCGAAAGGCAAAAGATCAATCACCAGAGGTCCAACGTTTGCTTGATATTTGCGGAGGCATGATAGAAAGAAATACTATTTTGATGGATCCTTTCCCCTATCCTGATAGATTAGATTCGATGATTACCAAGTTTTGGAAAAATACTTTAGAGAACGAAGTAATTAAAATTCCCATTACTATGATAATCAATTTAATAGTAAGTACAATAACCTATCTACTTTTTTTTTTTTTTTTAAGTCATAATTTCATTGATTTCTAGGTACAAGAATGTTGCATGCAGGGAAATATATAAGCGTAAATAAAGCTCTCTCGCCAAACACGCCGTAATTAAATGGCTTCATGAATGAAGAAGAAATTCTTAGCTAAATCAGCATTTCCAGAAAGCGAAACCGATAATGAAAGAAAGAAAGAAGAAGAAGAAAGAATAAGAAGCGATTTGCATGCGATTTTTTTTAATAGGAAGAAATGCGTGTTGATCTAATATATTAAAATAGAGCAGAAAGATGATCTTGAAATAAATCATAAATGAAAGGAAATATAAGCTCGGGGGCAGTCTGGTGACGTAGAAGAATGCGTGATGGAAGTCGCCGTCTGCCTCACCATGTAGGGGACGGTGGGGGTTGGTCGAGATACGTTCAGGTAGGGTGTGGCGAGTAACTTTTATGAAACGCGTCGACAAATTCTTCCGGATATAAATTTTCCGGTAGCAAGATGAGGGTGTGGTTTATGAGATATAGGCCACATGTAATAGGAGGGGACAATAACCTATCTACTCTGAACTAAATTAATATATAAAACCTATAGTTGCGCGGTGTTTATTCAAACGTCAAATCACATCTTCTTGACAAAACTAAAAAGTTATTTGTGAAGGGTAGCCTATATTCATTTACGGATTATAATTCAGTTGACCAAAAAGCGACGAGAATATCTTATTTGTTGGACAATGATAGATTCATTAGCGATCCAGATAACTATGAGGTTTAAAAATGCTTTTGAATATTTTAAATTATTTTTTCTTTTACTGACTCAATTATCAACAGACTGGGCGTTGTCACTTTTGGGCTCCAGAGATAATATCAGTTATCTACGATAACTATTTCTCAGGTACAAAGACAAGAGGTATCAAAAATACGGAATTTCTAAACGAAATTACCCCTATATTTATCTTTCTTGTTGCGACAGCAATATGGCATACTTTAACAGCTTGGAAGACTGGAGTATACATTAAACCGAAGAATTTTACATGTTCAAACTCCAACGTTAGAAGTATAAACTTTACTTATATCCTGATCAATGTTCCAATAGGTTTTTTTCTAACAATTTCATTTAGATACGTTTTTACGTTTGCAAAATACATGGTATCGTCGAAGCATTGCAAATCAAAATGGATTGCTTGAAATGATACGTGACTCTATCAAAGATAAAGTAAGTATTTTGCATTTAATAAATTAAAGTTCAAGAATGCTGATTGCCTCATTAATAGATTGAATCGGAAAGAGGTGTTCAAAATGAAGCTAATATACAAGGCTTCACAGAAGATGATGATCTATTAGCACAAGCACTTCTTAATAGAAAGAGGGCTCGAACAGATCAAAATTGATCAAATAATTTATTGATTTAAAAATATGTTTAATTTTTTATTTCATTTGTTGAATTTCTTTTATGAGTATAGAACGTTTGCAATTTGTACTCTCATACATATCTTATCAAATTCCAATATAGTTATTTTTGTGATAATAATACAATTCATAGGGCTACCTGTTCCAACCGTCGATACTCATTCACAGCCTCCTCATCAACCTTAACTGCATTTATATCGAAAGTCATAATTTCAACATCTTGCAACTTCCTTGCTCGACTCAAAGCTGTATCTGACTTGGGTAGAAAAATACTTTCATCAGGTTGATGCAAATCAGGTTAAAGACAATCGGAGTTTTATGGATCGTAAGTCGAAAGCATTTTGAATCGATAGTTAGATGCGTGAATATTGAATTCCATTCTCGAAAATAAATTGTTTCAAATTTCATCCACTTTTTGGTTAATACAATTATAATGATATGGTAAATTCTTCTACATTTCTTCATCGTAGGAAATCTGACGTTTGGATATCAGCACGCGTAATAATGATTTATTAAACATTTGTTGATATTAAAGCGATATCATCTTATTATTCGAAGAAACTTCTTTTCATTTTCGCGAGTAGTTCTTTGTCGAAGAAAAATTTGTTGATTTTGAATGTTCGTGAGTTTTCAATTATATCGATTATATTTCGCCTCTCTGTCATTGCGATGTGAGCATCTTCTCGTGAGAAATGTCGAGAAGTTATTGATCGATTTGCGGTTTTGAAAGGATCTGAGAATGTAGTCGAATATGTATTTATTGGGTGGTTAAGCGACTTTTGCTTGAATAATTTCAAGACTTTCAGGTGTTATTTTACCGATATGTAAATCATTTAAAAGGTTGAAAAAAGTCAGATCGTCTTGTTGTCGCATTGGTTCTTTGAGAAAAATAGGGGTAAACAATCGCCATAATGATGCATGAAATACTTTCTGACCAATAACAGGTGGAAGTTGCTGAAAATCGGCATCGTATAATATGAGCATTCTTAGAATCGTGATTGAATTATGGATTCTTGCGAGTAGTCCAGCAATAAAGGTAAAAAGCTCTGAACTAACCATAGATATTTCATCAATGATTATGATTTTAACTGTCTGTAGTTCTGCGAGACTCTCTGGAAGCTGCGGTATATTCGAACAGAAATTTAAAGTATTTCCACCACCTCCGATATTCAAAGCTGAATGAATCGTTTGACCGGATATATTATTGGCAGCAATTCCTGTTGGTGCTAATTTCAAATACTTGAACCGATGTGTTTGAAACCATCTCTCCAAACAATTCAACAAGAAAGATTTTCCAGTCCCCGCTGATCCGGTTACAAAAAACTTTATCGAATTTTCACCCTCTTGAAAAGTCATTAAAGCTTGTACAATTTGATTGTATGCTTTATATTGATCTCCACGTAATCTGAATACCGAACTCGATTCTAATATTGGTGATGAAAGATCTTTCATTTCAATAAGTTGGTGTTTTACAAGGTCTTGAACGGAGGTTTCAACGGTATCGATTACCGTCTGAACTAATTCTTGATATATATTTGAAGAATATAATCTTGAATTATTTGAAGCTTGTCGATATGAATTTTTTAATTCATTGTATAGATCGGGATATTTTGATAAGACGTGTTGACGATAGTTGACAAAGCCACCTAAAATCTCCTCATCGGATCTCCAACTACCAATTTCTAAAAGTTTATTGAAGAAAAAACTTTCCCCATCTGATAACCGTCGAAAAGAGGTTCGTATCAAAACTGTCTACTTCTCGTATAAGAATTTCTCCTTCAATTAGGATCAAATAAACTGACCTTTTTTCTTGCATAAATATAGTTCTGCGTTAAGCCGATCTTATAAGCGGAAGAGTTTGGGCCTTGACTCTTTCTATTTTATCTGATGAATGATATTTGAAATCGTTAAACTTTCGTATTAGTGGTTGGTCTCTTAAAGTATTTTCTATCGCGTCTGCGTAAAATATATCTTGATTATTAGGGTCGAGATCTTAACGGTAGTAGGTTTCTTCTGGTAATTTCGATCAGTTGGTATTGAGGTGGGTAAATATAGACATGAGCTTGACATTTGAAATATTGGAAAGCTCAATAACAAAACCATGTTTTCCATAGATCCCATTCTACGAGCAAGTAAGTGGTCATTGATATTATGTGTATTGTTGACAGTTACAATCGATTTTGGTTCTGATTTAGTGACATATTTTGTAATATATTTTGCTAATCCGCCGGTTGTACAGTATTGAATATTGCAATGAGCTTTCCATAATAACAAAAGCCGTGGACTATATGGAACGACATAACGATCGGTTTCTTTCAACCTCCGGTATGTATAGCGGATTTCACCAGGCTTTTGAAAAGTAATAGGTGATAAAGCAGCTGGAAAACCTTTTCGACACACTTCTGAATCAATTGAATAACTACCGCCACAAAGTTGAGAAGAGCATCGATGAATTTGATGATCAATGACTAAACGATGAAGTTCGGGTTCTATCTCTGGGTCAGGAATATCCGCCCTGATGAAATCGGTCTCAATCAATTGTTTTTGGTCCATTTCGCACCATAAAAGTGAATGAGTATGAATTGCACCCCTCAGTTGAAATTCGTGTCTTTCTACTATCTCTTTAAGTTGTCCATATCCTGACACAGATGTTATTCGAAAGTATGCTGTTTTAATCCAATACCACCGTTCGTAATAATATTGAACCGCATCCCATGGTCGATTTGAAGGTAGGATATCTTGATTTCCTGTACGGGCAAGAATATTTTTATATTCTGGCCAACGTTCTGAAAAGGTTGTCGTAATAAACAGAGTTGGTATCCTAAATGTTTGAAGCATGCATCGAACATTACTTTCAGCATTTAAGAAGAATGTATCACCAGTTCGAATAAATTTTGGAATCGAAGTTGTAAGTTGTTCATTGATTATAGACCATGGTCCATACTGACTTTGCTGTAGTAGTTCCGCCGCTGTTTGACGTTGATTCAATGTCCTCTCTTTATAATTTTTCTTAATCCGACAATGATTTTGAAAGATTCGTCTAGCTTCAATTTCCATATATATCCAAGGGCTCCAATAATGGTCATCTCGAAAAATTGGAACAATTGAATTCAATTTGATTTTAGCATCTGAAAGCATGGTTTGCCGACATGTTGAATTGAAAGGTTTTTGATGTATGTATTGGCCACGACCCCAAGGATAAAGAACAGGAAAGAGTAACGCTTCTAATGCTGGATCAGATCGGTTTATCCCAATTCGGTGTTGATTGTAAATTGATCCTGATTCCAAAGATCCTACTGGCAATCGATAATAGCGGTAATCTTCGTTTGCTGTATCAATAGGGTAATCAAATGAATTCAATACAATATCAGGGCGATTAAATGGTGGTAATTGGTCTTGAGTTGTTGGATCTCCTTGAAAAAGACTAACAGTTGGAAATATATCAAGTGCTAATTCCCTTCTTACATCATACCTCTGAAATAAAAGATTATTCTCCAATAACCATACTCTTGCTCGTTCAAGATGTTCCAAATTATGTCCTTGGTCAAACTGATTTCTTGAACTTTCCAGATATGCTCCGATACAACCAGTATATAGAGCAATTGCCCGTGGATTTCGAGTTATATTTATTTTACCTGTAAGTGTTCGATACGTGGAATATGGATTATGAGTTTGTTGATGACTTTGAGTACGACCCAAATTTGTTTGTAAGGTAATTGGCGATAGAAAAATACGTGAACGTTGATGAATATCTGTTAGCTCGGATGGCCATGGACCAACATTTGGTGGCGAAGGGAGTTTGATTTTGCAAGAGTGGCATACAGCAACACACTCAACTCCGTTCTTTATTTTGATGATAATATCGTATTGGAGAACTGATTTTAATGGATATTGTATAGTACAGTCGTATCGAATCCATTTAATACTTCTTTCCAATAAGAGTACTGCACAAAAAGCGCATGGATATTCGGGAAATGATTTATCGTATTTCAACTCAAAACGCCGGATTAGGTTCGTGAATAAACGATTAGGGACAAAAGGTAGTGTAGTAACTTCTGATGGATGGGTTTCAATAGATTTGGCTATGATCGTATTAGACGCTAATGTCGTATTATTGTTTTGATTGAAAACTGCACGATTGATTTGATTCTGATTTTGTATATAGCAGTAGGAAGAAAATAGTCTTTGATCAAATGACAACAAATTATCGGCAGGTACGAAAACGCCATTTCGGATTCTACGTTGAGGATTGGTATCAGAATATTCTGATTCACCACTTTGAGGAATATAAGTTCGAAATCGTATCATTTCAGTTCTCGTATTTTTAAAATGAAAGCTAATAATTGCAAAACATCAGCAACGTTACATGATATATAAAAATATATAACTTGAAAAAAAATGATAAAAGCATTTGCAATCGTAAGAACTCAAGTAAGTGAAAGAAAAACCCAACAAAATAACGTATTGAAAAAAGCTTAATTGAAAATAAATATTAGAAATATAAATAGAACTTGAATAAATAAAAACTAATTTGCTGCCCTTCTTTTTCCTTTTGAACGGGTGGTAATAGTGTTTAACTTTTGTCCATATACAGTATTATCATCAGTTCCTTCAATTTCTGCTGACGAAAATACTTCTTTTTGAATAGTATTTTCAACAATATCCGAAAGAGGAGATATACTTGGTGATTTTTCTTCATGAACCATCTCGAAATTTCCACTCTTATCAATAGTCGGAAATCCAGAAAATAACGATTGATCCTTGCTTGAAGCTGAAAGATCTATAGTTTCAATTTGTTGAGTATTGATTGACCTGCCTGATGGTGATATCGGATTGAAAAAAGTTCCTTCAGAAGTAGTTTTGTTGAATCCTCCCGTATTTGAACTGACTGTAGTAGATGATTCAAAAGATTCTGATGAAGGACGGTCATAAACAGGGCTCAAAGACATATTTCTTGATTGATTGAATTGAGTTCTGGTCTGTGGTTTATATTGTGATGGAGCAGAAGGATCAGGAGAAATGGTATTATCAGAACTTGCATACAACGGTGAAGATGATGGACTTTTCTTTTCGATTTTTATTCGAGCTTGCTTAAGAGAATCAGATGTAGCTGATGTTCTTTTAGGTCCTAATAAAGGCTTTCCTTTGGCTTTTGGAGTTTGGAAAGGAGTTGCTTTATCATCTTTTGGTATGATGTTGTGAGTAAAGTTGATTAAAAGTATATGTCCATACGCTGATATATATTAGCAATATTTTTTAAATTTTAAATATCTCTAACAATTTACCTCGATCACCTTCGCATTCATATTGATATTTGAATGCAATATCAAGAACCTTTCCGGAGTTTAGGTAAGGTGCGAGTTTTGAAAATAGTGGTGATTTGATATCAAGTAGAAAAGTCAAAAGACACTAAATTTTTCATTATTCTTGGTATTACGTTATTTATTCAAGTAAAAACTTACAGGTATATCATTTCGTGATTCTCCATCATATTGATACATCTGTCCTTCAAAGTATTTTAATGTACCAGTTTGATCAATGAATTTGAGATCAGACATCATCGTAACGGTTGAAGTCATATATGGATCGTTCGAAATCGTATGACCTCCTGATCCTATTTTGAATAACTCCACGTTCCGTAAGAGTATATACTAATACAATAGTTGATTAGTTACGTTTGATAGTATATACTAACAGTCTTTTGACTTGGAAAATTGAATGAAATGATAAATATCAAAACCTACCTTTGGTTTTCTTCCAGCTATCAAAATAACAGTTCCGTTGAAGACATAAAACCTATCTGGATATAAAGAGGCTTCAAGAGACTGAAAAAATTTAACTTCAACCTCTCTTTTGATTCCGTCCATATCTTCGTGGGATACTGTTGCACACTTATAACCACCAACTCCCGTTATCGCGACAACAAGATCAACAAAAGTAAAGTAAATTGGCATGATTAAATAATTAGGAAAAAATCAAATAAAAAACTCAGGGGAATAGCAATATCAATTGGAGGGATTCTCCGATCAGCTCACCTTTTGTTGTTGAATATGTTGGTGAAGTTTAGTTTTCTTCGATTCAGATAGGTTTATACGGTGATATGTATCACAAGTGATAATTGAGAGTTTTAAATACCCCGCACTTCAAACTGCTATAATTTCATATAGTTATGTTTGTTAATCAAGAAAAATTTTATTTTTTTCTTTTTCTAACACAATCAAGTATGTTGATCGAAATATATATTTACTTATGATTTCGTATTCGCTAAATCATACTTATAAAAGCTAGTTAACTGATAAGACTTTAATTAGATATCGGCTTATAAGAAAATATTTGTCATTTTATTCTCATGATACTAATAATAGTTAAATTAATTATTAAATAATCTTTTATTTATTATTATATACTATTTTCAAAACTATTGTCAAATTTTTTTCTTTTCTGAATGAAAATTTATAACTATCGCTCTTACCGTAACCTTTCACAACAAACCTATCTAGGCAATTGCAGATGCTCGAAACACAATGTAAATATTATTAATTATTCTGAAATTTTAAAAGATATAAATCGTTATGTGTTTACTGATAACAATCATTGAATCAAAATTTATTTCCGTTTAAAAATGTTTGTCAGAGCTTTCTCAACGTTCACATATATACAATTAATTTAAAGTAAATAATAACTATTATTATAATAAATATATAATAAATATAATAATATAATAATAAAAAAATAAAAAAATACGTGCAAAACCGTATTAGGGAATTCTATCTAAATTAGGTTTAGTGTTGTTACACCACCATATTCTTTTTCTCCCCTGTCTAGATTTATCAGGTTTAATTAAGACCCCGCCTGGTAACCCTGCCCAGCTAGTCCTGACTGCAGCCCAAAATCTTTTACCCCATTTGGACCGTAGTCCACTACAGCCCTGTAAGTCGGTCTGACACAGTCCAGGACTGGACGGCCGACGATGAAGTTGCTGCTCGATACCGGGCTCATGCTCACCATTGGGGAGCTGATGCGATCATGGTCAGTACTTCTGGTACATACCTGATCAGTGGAAATTTTGGCGTCTTTTTCTACGTGGGGGTAAAGTTCAATGAGGTGCATGGTCGGACGAGGTCACAGGTGAGGTTTTCAATGTAGGCGGTGATGCGATGTACGTGCGGCGAGAATAAGTTTCCGCCAGGTTTGTGTGAGAAAACGCTATTGCAACACGGCAGAAACATTCTCGCGGCGTATGTAGGTGTGCTCTATAGCTATGCCTTAAGACATTTGGAGAATCTATCTCATGCATAAGCCTGCGAACTTCATGGCACATTCAGGGTATTTTAGGGACTGCTCTGCTTACCGAACGTCTTTACAGCTGTCCTCTCATGTATGTAATATATCGCACTTACAAGCTAGTGCCGTACATTTAGTCTGTGTGTCACGTCACGGTTTCCACCACTCGCGCATGAGAAGTACCGCAAAAATTGGGCTCAGTGACCAGTAACACAGGAGGTTGGAATAAACTGTGGTGATTTGGGTCAGTAATGAGACTTGTCTGAGACAAGAGAAGCCTTTCCGGTGGCTATTCCATCAGTTATTCCCGGAAACGATAGGGCGTAGTAGTTGAACCTGGGAAATTCTACGCAGGTGTGGACTTGAAGTGTCCTAGCGCCAAGAAAAGACTTATTTCACAGAAAAGACTTGCACCACCCCGGCCTACACAGAACCCTCATCGTTCATATTATACAGTAAAGTTCGGGCTATGGGTACTATCCTGCTAGCACCATACTCAGGTACAAACAACTTACTCGGGCAGAGGTATCACAGCGGTTCAAGAATCTCACCTACAAACCTCACAAGATGGGAATCTAAGGAATCAGAACCCCTAGCTATTGATGGTTCTAAGCATCATAGCCAGCCACGTCGATGGGTAGAAATGGAGAAAGCTCTATATACACCGTCGATTGTTGGGGAAGCGTGGGAACAGCTCTGTACTGGAAGGAAAAGGGCATGTAGTTATCAGGTCATTCCGGGCAGTAGACATGTCATTACCTATTAATGGTACTGCGGCCATAAAATTTCTATCAAAGGACTGGACACGGGTTTGTTGCCTGGATAGCTCAAGGATTGGAAGCGGGGTGGATTGGATGTTGAACTTGATAAACCATGGCGATAATGAGGCCGTAAATTTTTGAAGTACGTAGGACTACCATGCAAAACACTCAGGGATGTGATTTGGGCCTGGACCTTCTGCTCCCAGAGCTACTAGAGTCTGTATAATTCAGGTGACCCATTAAAGCGCCACATTTTAATCTAACCTCCTGTATGACCCCCAGTTTTTGCAGTATGGGTACGTACCCAAGGTTGGCCGTCGGGTGGCTCTTCCCACTGGTCCCTCAATTCTTTCCCATTGCTGGACTGGGAGCGTCTGGGCCAATACAGGGGTAGCTCTAGTATACGCATCATGCAAACCAAGTACCTGCAGTCCACCAACTCGCGACCGCAATCGTCAGTCCATGGTTTATGGGCTGCAAGAACTATCCGAAATGGTTATCGATTAAGAGTATCTTGGACTATTTTATGCCCTCCCCTAAAGCCCCTACCTTTGACCGTCGCCCCCTCCGGCGCGTTGGACCTCCTGTGACGAAACTCAATATGCCGGATCCTTCAATGTCCCGTACAAAGTCCTCTGGAGATTCAAAACCAATTCGCTATTCCGGACCATGGGGATCTTTGTCACCTGGGCCCAGCAGAGCGCGGCGTGGTTGTATGTACATCGTATGTACTAGTTGAGTCGTTTCTAGTTCATGTTCCAGTTAGTTAAATTATCTCCAGCCGGATCGCCCACAGCATACTTTTATTGGACCGATTGACCACGTGTATAGTTACATGCATCTAGATCTCCCTAGGGGGAAAAAACGTGTAAGAAAGCTTCCATGGAATCAGAATACCTGTCTTTGATCCTTTGTATCTGATTATGTGATGGTTGGGTTCCGGAGTTAAGGAGCTACTTGTAAGTACATATACCCCCTGAAACACCTCTACTGGATTATTAGGGTGCATGGCTATACTTGTAGGTTTTGTCGAATCTCTCGCTGTCTGGAGCCGAAGCAGCTCCTGCCGCCACGCCTACAACCACGTGCACAGCAGCAGCAGATCATGCCTGACCCACTTAATTGATGCAATCACCCTTAAACACATCACCGCTCTCCCAAGATCTGACAAAGCCCGAGATCGAAACCTTCGCTACCAGAAATAACTGCTCCACGTTACGGTTTCGTATGTATGGTATCAGCTTTACACTTACGATTGTGAGATCTCTGTCGAATACCCGCATACTTGGCAACGTCTGCTCTATGTACCTACTTTAGGATGCATGTAGGTGCATGTACTCTGCATGGACGGAGTCTCGTCGTTGGGGCTACATCTATGTGCCTACAAAGATACTCTACAGGTAGCTGAAGTAGTATAGTATGTGGTACAACTCTCTAGCGCCGTCATGCCAATAACTCAAAGGCTGAAATAGCATTCAAATATCCAACAACTACATCATATAGCAAGGCAATCTAAAGGGGACAAAGCTCGCAATGTATCCATCCCAAATCGACCACAAGGAAGCCTCAGGAAAGAAATCGGCAAAGTAAATAAAGAAAAGATAAAAATGATTTAACAGCCAGAAAAGAAAATGCATTGAATTGAAAATAGAGTGGTGAGGTTTAAGCTAACCCCTCACCCTTATTCTCACCAAATTGACCCAATTGAACCCCAATTGAACCCACTCTTGTCCTCAACTCGAACGCACAATATACGTTCGTCTAACCCAACAAGTTTATAGTACCACTCCTCGATGTGCTAACAAACGAATAGGGAAGAAAAGGCTCCAAAAAGAGATTATCGAACATCGAGATATCAACGTTGGGTTTAACGGAAGAAAACCCGAGTTCAGGGAAAAGGGAGTCAGGAAGGTCACGAGGTGTCCATGCCACTCGCTCCCTGCTTCTTGCGAACATAATTTACAAAATCATCCAGTATTGAAGGCCAGGCACCTAGATAATAAGGATAGTGTGTTAGTCACGCATGTAATATCGCCGGGAAGGGATCTGAGATTAACTAATCTTACCATCGATATCGTAACTCGCCAGGTCCGGTGTTGGGTCCGCATCCGCTAGTTGGACAAAATCGTACATGCAATTCCAGGTATCCTTCGCGATGCTCCGCTTGTACTCTGTCTCCAAAAACTCGATCCAATTGTCCATTTGTGCCTTAAACCGTGATGCGAATAGCAACTTCCAATACTCCACGGCGGATTCCAGCGGGAGGGATTTCTGGTTCGGCGAGCGCGCAAAGTTGTATGTGAAGAGGTAGACCTTCTTGAATAAGGCTTCATCGTTGCTGAAGGAACTCCTGAGAGTAGGAACCCGGGCTCGCTGTTTATCGATGGTCTCACAACTGCAATTGTCAGACATACAAAGTATTAAGAGTATAGAGTTTGGGAAAAGCGTACCCACAAGCCCTCCATCCTTCAACAAACCCTTCCCGGGAGAACTCACCCATAGTCGGGGCTTTTAAGAGTTCCGAAACGACAAGTATAGTTGGTTCCTCCAAGCCGATACCGATATCTTGGAGGTACCTCATTGCGCCATTAACTCCAATGGTGTTTGGGGGATCTTCGGCCTCTATTCCAGGATTTGACATTCTGACGTTAGCTTACTGAACACCTAGATCACGCGACCGATAGTGAGATTCTGTACCATGATATTTGTCGAAAATACTGTTTAGTTGTGCTGTGGCGTTGGAGCTAGAGCCTGTAGATGCGGCCGGTGTGGGCGTATTGTTAGAGTTGAAGTATCTATTTAAGCGGCGCGACATGTTAGAAAGATAAGATAGCGGTAAGCTAGTATTTAGACGCGAATATATTCTTTAGAGCTGAGAAAAAAACGTGGAGATCCCAGATTAAGGGCCCCTGTAGAGTAAACGGAAGAAGGAGGGGGCGAAATGAGATCTTTAAGGGTGAGAGGGGAGAAAGAGGGAGTGACGGTGACGACAGGTGGTGAATTGCGGGGTGTTTAGTGTGGGGTAGGTTGGCCGTGGTCAATTGGCAACAACACCATCGGCCAACAACAAGCCAACAACAACGACAGCGATGTGAAGCTCGCCTGACCAAGAGATGGGGTAGAATAACGGGGGAAAGCGATATATGCAAATTGCAATCTTCGAGTAATCTCGACTGCGGCAGAGGAAGGCAAGGTTTTACTTACGAATCAGCAGCGACTTCTACGTTCCATGAATGTGCTTTAAGGAACTATTAATACACCAGTGGAAAAGTACCTTGTCAGCCTCGCCTTTCTCACATCCGTACTGTGGCTCTGTGAGGTGGGTTGTACCTTCGCAGCTGTTCGTTCCGGGCATTGCGTAAATGCAATGAACTGCAATATTGCAGTATTCTGGGATGGAGTATAGCTCTAGAAAGCGGCAAACCCGACCAGAAGTAATAATCAGTAACTAAACAGCTGGACTAATGTAGGTCCGAGTGCAAGGTGGAGAGTGAAAAGCAACGCCTACCATGCGGTATTCTTCAACAAGACTGGGGGAAGGTAGGGATCTGGATACGGTGAGGTAAGCGGAATAGGTAGGCTGGGGCAGGATATGGATATTGTTCCAGCGATGGTTGGCTGATAAGTTAGTTTGGTGGTTACAGTAATAGAGAGATGAGTGAGTGAGGGGAGACTGGAAGGGCAAGAGGGAACAGAAGGAGGGGTTTCAAGGGTATCCCATTGGAGCCTCATATACCTGCATTTTCTATGCACACCAATAGGGCGGCATAGACCCATGTACCGCTACTCCAAGACCCACACAGTTATTACTATAACTTAGAGTAGAGCACAGCGATATTATTTAGACGTACCTACATACACCTTAGACTACATGCAACTACATGTATACTACATGTAGTAGGTGGGTTCTAAAAAACTGCCGGACCTGGACATTGTGCATAAATGTACATAAGTACACGCAGGTACATCAACAAACCCAAGTACATATCAAGGAAACCATAGAGCCAGGATCGTACTCATGTAGATACTATAGATATCAATACACGTAAGTACTAATACATGATATAGAGTTTGAAGCCCATTTGATTACATGTACTTGCTGAGGAATAAAGCATCTCCGGACCATACTTTATTTTTCGGCAAGTACTGCAGCTGGGTCATGTTAACCGGGGGTCAGTATTTTACTGACACCTTAAGTAGCCTTGTTGGTACGTCTTGGCCGGAGGTTCCTTCGGGAAAAAAGTAAAGAGCGGTTGCAGATCTCCTCCATACAAACTCCGACTCTCTGTTATAGTTACTGCTTAAGGGATATATACCCTACATGCACTTCATTTTCTGACCCCGTATCATGTTTTAAAACAAGTACTACACTACGTACCTTAATAGCCCAGCAGCATTCGTGGCCCTGATGGCCATCCATGGTCTATGGTGAGCCGAGTAACTACACAGCACTTGGCAAATGCTGTAATTCTTGCGGTGATGCTAAGTACTTAACTTGTATCGTATGCAGCCGTCTTTTGCCTTGCGCCAAATACCCACCCCCTTGTGCAACTGGTGCTAATTACAGATCCACCAATCATCCCTTTGGAAGATCTCTCATGGCTAAGATCTCTTAGAATCTTAAGGTTCTTTATTGTGACACCCCACAAGCAGTTGCTGGTCGGCTAGTCGATAGGTTTAAGAGCCTCTCTTCGATCTTTGAGGCACGATTTTATAGAGGCTACCCGAAACCCCCCTAGCTTACATCGGACATCTGCGGCCGCGTCATGTCAAATGATCTGCGGGCAACGCAAGGCTGTTTTTGTGCCATGGCCGGGTGGGCACTACTCCGGCTATTTGTCAATTGTGGAGGTTCAAAAATGGGTGCGTTGTGTGCACATTAATGTTACAGCCACATAGCCCTCAAGGCCTAACTAGACAAGCCTATATAACTCAGAGAATTCTCGGAGCTTTGGGTTATTCCAGAAAGTAGGCTTGCCAATACTATGCCTGCCAAGGGATGCTGGGAAAAAAATGTCCAAACACCAGTATCCTGAGTTGAGGATCGAGCTAACTATTACTTGTAGCTAGCACTACCAAATCCAAACCATTAAATCCTATGGGCGAACACACCGGAAAACTGGGTCGGGACCAAATAATAGCCATCATAGGAGTCCTCGCATCGGTTTTTGGTACATATATTCTTTGTGCCATCGTTACGAGAGCAAAGAGGTTCTTCAAAGGACTCGCAAAACAGACGGTAACAACTCCAGATATCTAGTATGTGATGTGCTTAATTGGTATACATGATTACTGATAAGCTATATTCACCTCAAGGCGGCCAGTGGAGACCTAGAAATAGGCTCCACCTTATTAGGGACTGAGAACTATCGAACCACAGTAGTCAATAATTATAACTTCTACCATAACTACCCACTGCCCCAGCGGCCGCCCCAAGCCCTTATACCTCTAAACAGGGCACAAAACCTGGAGTTGTCCCCTGGAAGGACCTTTACGTGGCCAATAAACTAAGGTCTGGTGGAACCTATTTGATTACAATATTTTAGAAGCCTAGTAATAGTATATCTTCTCAACTCCTCCAGAATCTATCAGCTAGCTAATCACGACATATTATTGCAGGTTTTGGTTATGATTTACAGCACGGTTTTAGATCGGCGAAAGACTATCGGACCATTTCAGGGGGTCTCAGTTGCCCAGGTCGGCCCAAATCCAATAATTAGATGAGTTGGTTGGATAATAGATGCTTAAACCAGCATAATTATACGGTCCTATGTTGTCCCCGCTAGTACACAAGGTATATCCCCTATGTCACTTGATAGAGCCTCCCTAAGACACCCCCCTCCTCCCCCCACAGGCCGACTCCCCAAACCCCGGGACAGATCCTTGAGTAGAGCCGCGGGCTAGATCTCCGTGTGCGGCGTCACATTTGGACCCTAAAATGCCCAACCCAGAGCCACAGAAACGGCCAGTCGGACCGGTACGCGATTCAAAAATAAGCTCTCGGCAGAACTAGACAACGAGAGGGTGCCTCGGGACGGGCCGGCTGCACAAAGCTATAGACTATCATAGAAAGTTACTGGTGGATATGCAGGGGCATTTTCTTTTAGATTTTCTTGCTTAGAATCTTTCCCTATAGTACGTCTCTCTGTTGTTTACTTACTGTCTGCTATTCGGTCTCTTGCTTTACGTTAGCGTTTGTTGACGTTGTTTTCGTTGCTATGGCTAACAGTCAATAAACAAGGCTGTAAATCTTGAGTTTGCTGCAATTGTATTCTAGTCATCCCGCGACCGATAAGTACACTGAGCTCCTGCTACTCATGTTAGTAAAACCTAAAGTGACCCCTGCCGCGACAACTCACAAGGACCATGTCAATGATTGAAATACCGAACAGTAATTATAAATATCATGACATAGGGTTAGGGTCTCGTTGTGTAAGTAGGCTTGGCGCCAAGCTCCAAGTTTGCGGAGAGCTTTGGTTGGCTGGTATGTATGTGCTCGTGGTTAGATGGGGAAAATGCAGTTGCCTGTAAATATGCTTAGAGTTATCATCTTCAGTATTTTTCTCACTTTGTTTCCTCGCTTAACAAGGGGTTGGTCAAAAAAAAGGGTTGATTTGCATAGTGCATGTTAGTTTCAGGGTCTCCCGCCACAAGGTCGTAGCGGCCCGAAAAAACCTGTCAAAAAATGCTGATCCCCCTCCCCTCCCCCCCCAAAAAAAAGGTTTGTGTGGCTTTACTAACAGATCCTGTTATCAAACAATAGATCTCCCATACAAATTCAATTCCTCTATTATAGGGGGGTCAGCATTGCCAGACGAAGGGATAGGCAGTAAACAGGAGAGACGGTCTGAGGTATTCTTATGTTGAATCTGTAGTAACTTGAATTCCAATTAATTAGTAGTACTAACTAGCTACCACATGGAATGCGCCTCTGATGCTACTATTATCAATGGAATCAATTGAGCCAAATATCTGAATTCTAGCTACATGTATAGTTACGTAACTATAATCGATTGTATTGGTACTTTAGCCAACTATGAGGCGACCGGGAGTATCTGGTTCCGTAGAATCAGTTACATATCAGGATCACTGAACCACCTACCAATGATACTACATGTATATACGTACCTGCACAGAGCCCCAACCAATCAGTGAATCAGCTGA
The DNA here is from genome assembly GCA_024713795.1 of Morchella sp. 2015-shanyang. Classification (NCBI taxonomy): domain Eukaryota; kingdom Fungi; phylum Ascomycota; class Pezizomycetes; order Pezizales; family Morchellaceae; genus Morchella; species Morchella sp. 2015-shanyang. Next base: position 394,351 of record JAMGZB010000019.1, on the reverse strand, counting down.
GATCAAGAGCAATTAATCAACCAACTAAGACCTCGAGAGGGGGCTATGGGTGGCGAGTGATGTATTGTGATGCATCTAGTCCCTTAGGTAAAATACATGTAGCTATATGTACCAGCTTTGTTGGTTGTAAAGTCTTCGACTCTTGGTGGGGGGTTTGCGTTTCTGCTGCCCTGTGCTTTGTGTTGGGCGGTCTGGCGCTTGGTTTCTTACCAAACCACCTCCCCCCCCCCCGGGATTCTTCGCCGTTTATATAGTCTAGACCGTTCTGATTTCTCTCCGTATCGTGTCGACTGGTGGGGATATAAAGACCTGTGCTAGTAGACGTACCTTCGATTTTAGCGTTCAGATTTGGTGACAACATTAGTTAAAGACTAGAAGCTAGCATTTTTATTTGGCCTAGAAATTTGGATTGCATCTCAAAGGAGATCCCCATTTTACTTCGCGCAGTCATCATACGATTACTGATGTAAACAAAAAAAATCGTGCAGTCATCAAGTCCATCATCAGCCATCACTCGGGCATTTGACTACATCATTAAAATTACTACATGCAGGTTGATCACATTAACTTTATCATAAAAATAAGAAACCCCATCATGACTCCTGCGAAGCAACAAAAGTGATATAAAACCTAATTATGAGAGACAAATGCATGTGCTTGCACAAAACGTGGCCTTACACACAAACATTAAGAATTACGGTTAATAGTAGCCGACCTTTTTTTACCCAACCGATGATATGATGCACCAAAAGAAAGAAAGAAAAGTACCCCAAAAGCCTGCGCCCAAAAGAAAATCCTAGACCAATTTTGAAAAGAGATAATCCAAGAACTGACTGGGCGGGAAGTAAAGAAATAGGTATAAAACTCAAAATATACCGAACGATGAAGCATGAATGATATCGATAAAGAAGTGATCCGAAGAATCAAGCGAACCAAGTACGAGGAGAGAGATAACGACCGATAGAATGAATACGAGAATAGAGTAGATGATAAAAGTAGATGGATGAAAAGATCCCAAATATGAGGTAATAAGACACAACAAAGGAATCACAACCTTTCAGAATACTTTTCTGTTCTCATACCCATACCCGCAACCAATGCTCTCACCACCCTCTGGTCTGGCCGTGAGCCAAGGCCAGTCTCAAGTCAATAATAAAGCCCCATGTTAAAAGATAATAAAATGTGCACCAACGTTTTGCTCGCCTTTCCCATCCCAATAGCACATAGAACTGCTGTAGAGATAGCGACGTAGAGAAAGGTAAATAATGAGATAGTCATCAAATAGATCCAGAGAAAAACGTAATCATAATAGAATCCTGGAAAAAGGCAAAGGAAAGACAAGGAAAAAGCGAAACATTTTTAGTGAAAACACGCACAACCCGGAAATCACGATCCAAAGCAAAATTCCGACAGACGAGGGGAATAAATGAGAGGAAAATCAAAGGAAATAAATGGTAAAAGGAATAAAAACGAAGCCAACGAAACATTTTCCGCCGCAGTCTTTTCAAACTCAGACAAGTTTTCAGCTCAACTTGTCCCAAGAAAAACAAGAAAAAGAAAAGAAAAAGAAATTTTAATTGACCGCACGTATTGTGGGTTCTTATGACAAATTTTTTCCCTCACCACACCAAGACCGACATAGGACTGCAAGAAACCACATCCCGAGTTCGGAGATGTATTTACTGCTGTGGGTACGCTCCAAAACCGTTGGTTCCGAAACCTCCAACGGAGTTACCTCCCCAGCCTCCAGGAGTTCCGGCACCGTTTCCACGACCGTATCCACCGGCGCTTTGCGGGACTCCGCCATATCCGGACCCGGTCTGGGGTCCTCCGAAGCCCTGAGATTGATCTTGCCATCTGCCAGGTGGAGATGGTCCGGCAGGTGACTGAGGACCATGACCCTGGATAGCGTTTGGACCACCAGCAGATCCAGGAGGACCCTGAGGAGCCATGGGGCTACCGTATTGTGGGAAGTACGCAGAAGGGGTTTGGGGCGGGTACTGAGGAGTGTTTGGCTGCTGAGGAGAATATCCGTCGTACTGACCAGTTGGGGGACGATCCTTGCCCCACTAATATTTTATTAGTAACAATAGCTGCCAAGTACTGCAGAAAAAAGTTTATACATACGCTACACTTCAAAGGCCTTCCATTCACATTGTACCCCGAGAGCTGGCAGATTGCCATTGCGGCGTTCTCATGAGTGTCCATCTTAACGAATGCAAATCCCCTGTCTGCTTGGAACCTAGTTTCAACGACATAGCCAAAGTTTTGGAACAGTGGAACAAGGTCGTTCTGTGTTGTATATGGTGTAAGATTACCAACGTAGACAGTTGTTTGCCACTGGGGCGTCTGCTGGACAATCATGTCATAGCTCTGGACACCATGGGTTGGGAAATGATGATGACCATACGGGGTAGTAGGGGTCATTCCCATAGCAGCCATGGCAGCTTGCTGAGAGATAGAAGGCTGGCCTTTCTGATTAGCCCAATTGCAGCGGATAGCACGAGAACCAAGCCATTCTCCATCCATGCTACTCAGGGCTTTCTCTGCGTCAGTACGCTCACGGAAAGCAACGAAACCGTAACCGCGGGAGCGGCCAGTCTTCATATCCCACATAACGCGAGCTTCAGAAACCGAACCGAAGGCAGAGAAAGCTTGAGTGAGGACTTCATCGTTGACCTCGTTGGAAAGGTCGCCGACAAATATATGGAAGTGATTAGTGGTATCTTCCTTGCTCGACTGGTTGGATTGATATGCCCAGTTGACACGGATTTCCTAATTTGGTTCGTCAGTGGAATATTACAATTCAGGACAGGTGAGGATCATACAGCCTGGTGGATTCTTCTTCCATTCAAAGTTGCCATGGCACGCTCGGCCGCACCGGGATCATCGTATTCAATGAAGCCATAGTTGTACCCCTTACTCTGAGTAGACACAGTTAGACTACAGAGTGACACTTTATAGGAAAGGGGAGCGGGGGGGCGGAATAGCGGGGTATGTGTACGTTTTTATCAGGGATAATTTTGACGCTCTGGACATGGCCAGTGGTTTCAAAAATCTGTTTCAGAATTTCCTCGGTAACGCGGGGATCAACACCGCCGACATACAACGCTCTCTTGTTTGGCTCGGGTGCAGCACGACGGACGAACCCTCCAGCAGAAGTAGGCGAGGTCACGCCGGAAACCGACATCGGCGAGGTGATAGCCGTCGGAATCGGGTTGGTATTCTGCGGAATGATGACCGGGGGAAGCGGTGGAGGGGGCATATGGCTGGATTGATTCCCCTGGCCGGGAGCATTATTTTGGTCTTGAGACATATTGAAATAAATTTTGCGGGTGCAAAGCAGTTCCACTTGAAAATTTCTTTTTGAGTGTTTTTGTCTTAGACAGCGCAAGCAAAGTGTTTATTTTCTCGTTTTGAGTCGACAAAAATCGAGAGCCAGAAAGGAAACCCGACAACGACGAAGAAAGAACGCTGTCAGAGATCGACCTGGAATTCCAGTGATAATAACGAGGACGAGGAAGATACACGCGGTAGTTGAAGCGCGCTAAGAGAAGAGAGAGAGAGAGAGAGAGAGAGAGAGAGAGAAGAGAAGAGAGAAGAGAGAAGAGTTCTGAAGAGAGAAGAGAGATAGAGAGATAGGAGATAGAGAGGAGAGAGAAAAAGTGGAGACAATTGGAAAAAAGTTGTGAAAACCGAGGACACAATCCTATACCACCTCTTCAAGACACTAAGAGATGAAAAGGGAGGGTGGGATAGGAGGGAAAGGAAGACGAGAGAAAAAACAAAAAGGCAATTTTCCGGTCCAAACGCCTCGAGAGGAAAGGAGATGTCAAGAGAAATGGAGAGGATGATGATGAGAAGATGAGGGGGAGGGGGAAGGAGAAAGGAAAAGTGATGAAGTGTGGAGACGAGGAGGTGGGGTGAGTGAGGAAGGGAAGAAGGAAATAGAGAAAAAGGCAGTGGACCGGAGGAGAAGAGTGAAGGAAAAAGTGGTGTAAAAAAGACAAGAAAACTGCGAGTAAGCGAAGAGAGGGGGAGGTGAGGCACTGATTTGGGCGTGGACCGCAAGCGCTGGTTGGCTCGTGTGAAAAGTGGGTGTGCAATGTGTCCTGTGTGGGGGGGCAAAAAACGTCTCTTGTGCGCCTTTATCCTGCTTCAGCCGTCATGCCCTCCGCGAACACTACTGCAAAGGGTTCTATTTGCTCTCACCCTGCAGGCGAGCATCCAGGAATCGAAAGAGTACATCTCTAATATACTCACTTTGGTAGCAACTTGTACCTACAGTTGTTTTAGAATTCATCATTCCAGCTAACATGTTGTTACATGTACTTGGGAATTCAAAAGTATACATGATCTGTTACGTATTGTCTGGCGCTGAGTCCTATGGCTGGTTCTGCTCACCTCTTCTACGCAGGTACATACATTTACATGGTGGCCCATCACAAAAAAAAGTTTAAACTTATGCCTACCATTAGAATCTTTGCTTTGTTCGCTGTTTATGACCACATCCATTTGATGGTGGGTGGCCAGTTGATTTGACGGGTGCAGTCTATCACACACGGCAGTGCGCCGGAAATCGATGGTAGGGATATTCAAAATATGTATGTGCCTACCGTTGACCATATACATACGCACATGTATTCGCGTGCAAAAGTTCGATCAATAGCGAGTACATGTAGGTACATGTATATCCAGCTCATTAAGTTTCGATGCATTCAGAGTTTTCGAGGCTAGTGATTTGCGTGCTGTTGTTCTACGTGTGTGCAGGGTACAAACATCATCTGTACCTCGACCACTCACTCATTATTTTTTCTTGTGCTCTATAGCTTTACAAATGTCAGCTGAACTAGTTTTTATTGTACAGACTTTTTTTCTTCCCACCAATTCTTAGCCCAATCTTTAGAAAGGTGACAACTAATTTCAAGGTATGTAAAAATAGAATCGGATCGCAGACCCTAATTCTTGGTCGATCCTGCTGGGGGGAGCGCTGACTGTCTACTGTTCAAAACTAACTAACAAGTACACACACACTACAAGAGCTTTGCAGTTACTAGTTGTAGACTTTATCCCCTTTCTCGTACATATTCCTATGCCGAAGTTGACCTGGTCGGAGCTGCACCTTATGTTGCGATGTTGCGTGGAGTTGAAGAGATGATGACGGAGTGTTCAGGGGGGCAATTGCAAGCGGTCTTGGCGAGCCCAGTAATTGTATTGGACATGCTAGGCAGTCACCCCTCTCGCAAACACTGTCTAAGTACTTACCTCATACCTCCTACTCGCTTCACTTACGCCGTTCATCTACATCTCTGATTAAGTTTGCTCAACATCTTCATCTCCTCTATCCATCAACCCCTCCCCCTCCCCCCACTATCGACACAATCCGCCCTCCATCTCTTCATCTCGAATACCCCCAAACCTGACCCACCAGACCTCTGCAGCTGTGTTATCACCTTTGCCTTCCAAAAGCATCACCAAGGATCTACTGGGCGAGGAACTCGGGTACCGAAGGTACGGTTCAAAAGACGCTCGGGCCTGCATATATCACTCCGCATCCTGTACAGAATTAACTGATAAAATAGGCCGACCCAGCAAAATAAACCCCTCCCCTGGTTGGTTGTCAGCTTATCCGTATCGTGCCACGTACAGAGATACTTCTCTGAGCAGAAATTCCCGCACCCCGCACCTGTATACTTAGAAACAACGGGAGCAACGGTCGAAACCCAAATTCAAGCGTCATAGCATTACAGGCACAACTTCAAAATCGCTCGATTCCAGTTTAGAAAATACTTTACCAGCCTCCAACGCGGCCGGAACTAGAATCGCACATAGGAAAGCTGGCTGGAAAGCGTCGCTCGTTATCCAGCGCCGGCGGTCTCTTCGCCAGGATGTTCGGTAACAACAGCAGCAACAACGGGCCTACTCAACCCACAACTGATGCTGACTCTACCCTAAACCCAACCTTGAAGATTTCTAACCCACTCACAACCGACAATAGCTCGTTTGCGGAAAAGGGAAAGAAGGGGGACTCTGACTCGTTTGCGGAAAAGGGGAAGAAGGGGAGCTCTGGGTCGAAAACGTCTGCTTTCATAACCTCCGCTAAGAATTCGATCCCAGGCCTTGGAAACAATGAGCAAAAAGAAACGAAAGCTACTGCCCACAAAAACGACCTCCCTGCTGTAGGTCCTAACAATAACTCTGCAGGCGATTCGAGGCCGGGCCCTAGAAGTACGTTTAGAGTCGGCGTGACGGAGGATAAGAATAAAAAATGTCGAAGGACCATGGAGGATACCCACTCATTTCTTTACAACTTCTTACCAACCTTGCCATCGGCTACGTCTACATCAAGTACCACCAACGCCTCTGAGGTTACGTCTACAAACTCGGCTGAGGAAGTAGGGGAATCAGACAATGGTTACTTTGCGATCTTCGATGGCCATGCAGGGACATATGCTGCCGATTGGTGTGGGAAGAAGCTACATTTGGTTCTGGAGGATACCATCAGAAAGCATCCCAACACCCCCATACCTGAGTTGTTGGACATGACTTTCACCAGCTGCGACGGGCAGCTGGAGAAGTTACCTGTCAGGAATAGTGGGTGTACAGCTGTCTGTGCTGTTTTGAGATGGGAGGAGAGGCCGGTTCCGAACAATGCTGGATCACTGGATGCTTCAAAAGGGAAGGGAGTAGTCAACGATGAAAACTCGAAACCCTCTCCGAACTTGGGTACAGAAAAGCAAAGAGTCCTCTACACGGCCAACGTTGGTGATGCTAGGATCGTGCTCTGTAGGAACGGCAAAGCTTTAAGGTTGAGCTATGACCACAAGGGGAGTGATGAAAATGAAGGGAAGAGAGTTGCAAACGCCGGGGGTTTGATATTAAACAACCGTGTCAATGGTCAGTCAAGATTTCAATCTTCACTTCTGTGTTTATAATTATCAGCTGACATTGGACCTATAGGGGTTCTGGCCGTCACTCGTGCTCTAGGTGACAGTTACATGAAGGAGTTGGTCACAGGGCACCCTTATACAACAGAAACTGTTCTTCAACCTGAGGCAGACGAATTCATTATACTTGCTTGTGATGGGGTATGTGCCACTTCTACGCCGTATTTGCATCGATTATACTGACTCCTTTTATGTAGCTTTGGGATGTTTGCTCAGACCAAGAAGCAGTTGATCTCGTTCGCGCTGTCAAGGACCCACAAGAAGCGAGTAAAATGCTTGTAGATTATGCCTTGGGAAGGTTTTCTTCGGATAATCTCAGTTGTATGATTGTGCGTTTAGACCCCACTGGCAAGTTCCCTGGGTTGAAAAGCCCGGATTCTGGGGTTGAGGTGAAAGAAGAGGTAGCTCAGTCGCCGAAGAAGTAAGGAGAGCTTGGGATGGGAAGCAAGATGCTTTATAGAAGGTTTTTCTTTGGTACGGTATGAACTCAAGGAGTGGTACCCCCTCTTTTTTTTTCGAGACCGGGAGAGGGCATGAGGGTATATGCATCCTGATTTTATTGTTTTATTGTCGTGTCTTTTTTTTTTATCATTTTATCCTGATTTTATTTTGAGATTTTTTCTCCCTTCTACTCCTTCTTGCATACTTATTCATTTTAACTGGGACATTTGTGATTGAAATTCGATCGTGAGAAAATGGGGGTTTGTTTGCTTTTGTTTGCCGAAGTTCTGCTACATGTGTTTGGGGTGGCGTGGGGGGGGGGCAGGTGGTGTGGGTCGATTGAAGTTTTTTTTTGTGTTATTTTATTTTTAGATCAGAACTATATGTAGCCGCGGAGGCGGTACTGAATTTTACGACCACGTCGGTTTGAGAAACATCATCGTGAGAGCAGGTTTCTGTCCAGCGGCGGATCACGTCGCGTCACTCGATCGGGGGGAGTATGTAAAGATCATGTAGAGCTTGATGCCGTCACCACCAACACCAACACCGGGTGGGCGTGAAGGTGCAGCGGGTATACATGTAGTAAAGGAAGGTATCGCCTACGGGTTTCTTGGCTCTGTTCTCTGTTGTGTCGTGTGGTCTAAGTGATGGGTGCACGTATACGTATGTTAGGTTTCTGTAAATCCATTGGGGGGGAGGGGGGGATGGCGGCGACGTTGCTGTGGGACCCCAGGTGTGTACCTACAGACACATTTATTCTGGCGGGCCGCTGTATCATGTAGTGCTGGTAATGGGGGGGGGGGCAGATGTTTGGGTGGTGGGTGGTGGTGGTGGGGGATTAGTTATCCACACCATGCCACCCAGTGCGCTCTACAGTACCGGGCGGGCCAGAGGTGGGGGGAGGAGGAGAGGAGAGGAGAGGAGAGGAGAGGAAAGGGCCCTTTGGCGGGGGTGATGTACATGGGTGTAGTTTATCTCAGTGTAGTGGACAGCTAGGTGCATGTATGTAGTTACGGCTCTGGGTGTGGGTGCGCTGCAGTCACCAGTAATCACTCGGTTGGTTTTGTGCCGTTTGCTCGGCTGGGTTAGGTATCTGGAGTAGGTCCGGGTGTGGTATGTGGATTGCGATGTTTGGTAGCTTTTTTTCACGAGATGTCACCGCTATCTACTATACTACTACTACTACTACTAATATTAACCCACTATCTACATACATACTCAGCACATGGAAGGAAAAGAAAAGGAAACCACAGATCCGGCCAAAAAGCCCCACCATTACCCCATTAATCCCTCCAAATATACCGGGAAGGGGGGGGAGAAAAAAGAGAAAAGAAAGAGAAAGGAAAAAATCGCCATACCCACAAAACCCTCCCCCCCTACGTACCCCCGTACTCAAAAAAGTCGCTAAACTCACTGCCGAAGAGATCACTCTCCTCCAGTGGCTGCCCGCCGCCCATGCCTCCATCGTCCCCATGGTGGTGCCCATGCTGCTGCTGCGCGATGCCGCCCTGCAGGTCGCCCAGGAAGTCGTCAAAGTTCGACGCGGCCGGCGGCGGCAGCGGCGCGGGTGGCGCGGCACCGGAGGAGGAGGAGTCTGCCATTACCACGTCTTGCTGCTGTTGCTGTTGCTGCTGCTGCTGTAGTTGTTGTTGTTGCTGTAGTTGTTGTTGCTGTAGTTGTTGCTGCTGCTGCTGTAGTTGCTGCTGCTGCTGCTGTAACTGTTGCTGCTGTTGGAGCTGCTGTTGTTTCAACTGCTGGAGCTGCTGCTGCTTCAACTGCTGCTGCTGCTGTAGCAGCAACTTCCTCTGCTGCTCTGCCGCCGCCGCCGCCTCTGCAGCCTTGGCGCGCTCGCGCTCGCGCTCCCGTTGCAGCTCTGCCTCCCGCGCCGCCGACTCTGCCTCTGCTGCTGCGCGGATCGCCGACAGGTCTCGGCGGAGCGCGGCTTTCGCTTTCAGCTGCACCCGTTAGTCTGGGCGGAGGAAAGAGGAAGAAAAAGAAAAAGGGGGGGGGGGGTACAATGTCCATCTCGAGGAGGTCAAGCGCGTACTGGAAGCGCTCGTTGCACGCGGAGACGGATGTGCGGAGCTGGGCGTTCGTGTGGATTACGGCGCGGGGCTGCTGGCGCTGCGGCGTGTTGAAGACGTCGGCGGTTTGGCAGAACTGTGGGTGTGTGTTAGAAGGAGGAGGAGGAGGAGGCGGTGGTGGTGGAGAGGGGGGTGAGGAGGAGGAGGGCTTACGACGGCGTGGAGCATGGCGGGGAGGATCTGGAGGGGTGTTTGGTGGGAGGGCTCGGGGGGCTTGGGGCCCGAGGCGGCGTGCGGGGGTTGTGTCATTGGATTGGGGGTGGTGATGGTGGTGATGGTGGTGATGGTGGTGGTGAGAGTAATGGAGAGAGCTTGTATGGAGTCTCTACCAACAAGGTGCGCTGACAGGGTTAGGGGTTGCGATAGCTCCCGCGCTTGGCATGCAGACGGCCTATCATTTCCACTTCACTCGCTGGGGGGATTTAAGTATATTATAATTAATTACAAGTCAACCTACTTACTATTAACTCTCTACCAGTGAAGACAGTAGACATATTGGAGTATTATACTCTATGAGTATGTACATACACTGTACTTAAGTACCTGTATGTACCTCGTACGACGTGCGCTGGAGGGTATTAATTAATTACTTAATTGGTGCACCAGACCTGGGCCCAACTCGCTCACTCGCTGCGGGCCTTCGTGATGCACTCCAATGTTATCCGTTGGTAGACTCCATATCTGGTTTGGCTGAGAAACAAAGCGCACCATGTACCTACATCATACATGCATGTACTTGACTATCGACGACTGTATATATACAAGTAGGCAGGTACATTACACCCAGGTACCTACATGTAAGTACACTCTACTTACAAGCAAGTGCATGGAGACCAATCACGCATGGCCAATCCTCACATGGTAGTAATACATCCATACAAGACCGAAATCACCTCCCACCCACCCCCTCTACCGTTTCCACCCCACGCAGGCCGGGTGGCGCTCCCTCAAACCGCGGATCTACTCAGAGGGTGAGCGGGAGTACATATGCATATCATATCCACCCTGAAAAACACCATTGGCCGGGGGCCCGTAATAGTGTTAAACTAATCCTATCTAAATGGGTGGGAGTAGGTACTCCCGCTCACCCTCTATCTATGAGTAGATCCGCCACCTGCATGTAGAAGCACAACCCAACCCAGCCCAACCCAGCCTTTTACCCATGTTTAGGCGCAGAGATGGACCTCCCTGCATGCAGACGTTGCCAAGGTCGGATCATCCGTAGCGTGTGCATGGCCGTTTCTTTCCTTTTTTTTTCTTGATTATTTACAAAACAAGCTTTTACACCCCGCCGCCTATCTGTCTGTTCGCATCATCGGCCCACGCACGTATCACGAGAGTGTTTCAACCGCCCCCCCCCCTCCTGTAAAACACATCCACCAATGGCAACCCGTCGATACACTTCGGCGGTGGGGGTGAGGGGGTTCTATATTACCCGCCATATACCATATATTGGCCGAGAAATGCTGACGGCATGACGATCGATCGTTTAGCACATAGGACGTACGTTGTTTGACAGGGGGGGGGGGCGGTGGGATAATGTGAGGTGAGGGTGGTTTAGTAAGGATAGGGTGATGTTATTGATAAGCGTTCTTGTGCTGATGGATCGCGTGGTTGGCGCTAGCTAGTACATATAGAGCGAAGAAATGCTGCCGGTAATGGCTTTTGTTATATTGTGGCTTCGGTTCTTGAAACTGTGCTTTTACTGCGATTTCGGGTATCAGAGGATATATATGGAATTTCTTTGATATTGCGTGCTCTAGAGTAGTGCTTCTCGTATTACTAGGTACAATATATGCAAACATGGCCGGTTAGTTGGTTAGTTACTCGAGTACTCAAACCAGTACTCAACTTCATACTCCTACTCCTAGTCCTAGTATTCACATTCATCTCTCTCCACTGCATATCCCACTCCCTCTTTACACCCGTCCCGGATCCAGCAATCTCCTCACCTCGTCAGTCGGATCCCTCACTAGCTCTAATGGTACCATCCCTCCATTGTCCCTCATGCTCACATCCGCCCCCTTCTCCACCAGCAGCCTAATAGGCCCCTCCAGATCCCACGGCGCCTCACTAATCGTCAAGCACGCTGCATAGTGCAGCATCGTCTTCCCGTTCACGTCCCGATAATTGACGTCGACGCCTTCCTGCTCCAGAAATAGCCCTACGAGCTCGGTATCGTTGTGCATGACGGCCCGCCGGATACCAATATACCCTAGCTCCCGCTGCAGGAAAAGGTTGGCGCCGTGGTGAATGAGGTGCTGGATGAGTGGCTTGTTGCGCCGAGAGATGGCGTGGTAGAGGGCGCTCATGTTGCTGTGGTCTTGGTGATTGATGTGCGCGCCTTTGCAGAGGAGGTGTGTGGTCAGATCGAGGGCGTACTTGGGGTCGGCCTGGGCAACATGATGGAGGGCGGTGGTGCCGTGGACGTCTACGATGTTGACGTCTGTGCTGGGCTCGTCGAGGAGGAGTTTGGCAAGGGAGTAATTCTGCGAGGTTATGGCCTTGGAGAGAGCGGTTGCGCCGGTGGCGTCTTGGAGGTTCATGAGAGCGCCGTGCTTTAGAAGGATTGTGGGGATTGCGGGGAGTGGTATGTTGGATTCTGATACGATATGGAGGGCAGTCTTGGAGAGGTTGGCGGGATTCCGGAGGTTGCTGTCTACGCCTTGGGATAGGAGGAGTTTGAGAAGCGGGATATGACCAAACCTGGCAGCCCAGTGGAGGGCAGGCTGGCCATCTTTGGGCTGGTGGGCGATGCGGTGAAAGCGGGAGATGGTAAGGTGGTAGAGATGGTGAGAGGTAGAGAGGAGGTGGGAGAAGTCTCGAGGACTATCCATGAGGTTTTCCGTAATGAGGAAAAGGATCTCGTTGGGGAGGCTGAGGAAGGCCATTTTGAGTTTTAAAAATACAGTGTTGTATAGAAGCCTGTTTTTCCTGTGGTATAAAGACCGTTTCCCCGTGGTAGCTGTAGCTATATATAGGTAGAAAGCTAGGAGGGGATTCCTGAGGGATTCCCAGAGGGAGAAAAAAAGCTGGAACTAACGGGATTTATAAAGGGCTCATCTCATGGAATGGGCGTTTCCAGTCTATAGTATTGAATATATTGTTTTTCCAATTTAAATACAACACCTGCGGTGCCCAGATATTATATGTAGTTAGTGGCTGACACACGGGTTCCCACGTTTTTACAAATGAAACGATATGTACATGTACTTAAGTATGTATGTGGGTAGAGTACATACCTCATGCATAACCCGCCACCACCCATGGGAATTGGTCCTCTATCCGAAACTACAGCCGTTGCTCGGATATATAGAGGTCTTTTCTACCCTCACAAAAGAGAGACGGAGGAGTAGGAATAGGAGTAGATACGTACACGTACTCTGCTCAGCTTCTTATAACTAGTGCAATGCATGTGTCACAATTGTGGCATCCAGCCGCAGGTGGAGTTATCATGTGATCGACCTAACCAATAGTTGAGACAGCCTATATCAGTTATTGATGTGCATATAAATTGAGCCACAGAAGCTGATATCAGACGAAAATGTGGGGATTGAGTTCTTACCACTTTACGCCCCCACCACCAACCCCTTTAAAAGCGGTAGTTGTGCTAAAACGCCCATTTAATTCTGGATTTGTGCTTCTGCAATAATCCGTAGGTTATAGGATGGCGTCCATTCAAGTAAGGGGGGCACATAGGCCTATAGGCAAAGAGTTGACGATTTCTGAATCGGATACTAGATGACTACAATCAAAAAGCTACTCGGCGACTAGTATTCATGTATTGCGCGTGCACGGTTTGGACGCACTGTATCACCGAATTAGGAGACTTGGAAGGTGATGTCTCGAGCGATGGAGATGCCAGGATGATATCTGGGAAATGTTGACGTCAGTACCACACTGAGTTTAGCAAATCTCGATTACATCAAGGGGCCAAGATCGAGGTCATACCCCCGACCGAGATCGAACTGAATGCCTTCCTAAGGACTAAATTGGAGAAGGGTTATTATAGATTCTCCCGATTCGCAGCGGTCAAGAGTTTAATCGAGTAGAACTAGATGCTCCGGTTTGAAAGTGCCGAATTACATGTAGTAATATTTGCGGCTGTTATGGGCTGGTTGTCAGGTTTTTGCAGTGTAACTTGAATCTGGCCCCAAACTAAACTTACGTATGCCTGCACCTTGTTCCTAGAGAGAGAACACCTGTTCTGATATAGCCATAAGAGAGCTCTACCCCACTCGAGACCTTCCTCTCCTTCGATCATCAGTTCAACCATACAATAACTCTCTTTATCGGTTCACTCCCTAAGATTACTTCCAAGAGGAGAATTAAGGCTGCATATAATGCGGGTTAAAAGCCAGAAATACTATTATTACCAGTTTCGTCAGGTTTTAATTCCATGCAACACATATAGCCTTAATTAACGGTATAAAATCATATATTCGGCTATTGATTATATGCTTCTGAAACCCGGTTATGAGATGCGTCATCTGCTATAATAACCTCAGGTATGAATATTAAGGTGTGGGAGTAGATGAGTCTATGTAGGTACATGTATGTAGAGAAGGAATGTATCCGTCTAATAGTATTATAGTGGCTCTGACTTGACGGCATATTAGAGACCCTTCTAAAGCATAAACCTGTATTTTCCATACGGAAAATTTACGACCCACGGATTCATATACGTACGTACCACGCATCTCATCCATCCACCCACCCAATATATAAGCGCCTTAACTCTCCGCTTTAAATTTCCCGCTCTTGCAAACCACCCAAATCTTTCAACATCGGTGAGGCTAATTCCAGATATAAGCAATCATGTAGGTCCACAATATGACGGGATGCTGGCATCATAAGGTTCGACCCATGGCCACCGACTCGACCGGGCTGATTTTCGGTCACGCCGAGCCTGCGGAGATATTAAAGATATCTTTGTACCACCTTCCGGTCTAGGTGGTGCCGGCGATTAGGCGATCTGTCTGTGGTAATGTATTGTGGGGTGGTGGTGGTGGTGGTGGTGATGATGTGCTGCTACATAACCAAGGTTGGCCTGGTTAGTGCTGACAGGTGACAGGTGGCAGAGAGGGTGGATGCTGACTATAATGCGGCCGAGTGCTGGCTCGTGATGTTGACTTACCGGTTTCTGCCTGAGTAAGACATTCGGTCGCTAGTTGGGTGATTCTCACTCCTGTGCTACATAACTCAGTCATGATACATCACTCGTTGCACTTGCGATCATTGACCCTGGATGGTTTTCAAGTCGTTGGAAGAGGCGCTCGACGCTTGAACCGCCGCGTGCTTGATAATTTATACAATATTATTAAGATACCGCATCTTCATCAAGTAATAGAGGGCTAGAGGATATCATATCTTGAATGTCACTATTCGCCTACCCACCAATATAAACACTCCTCAAGTATCCCTGCGGAACCTCCCCCCACCAGCTAGTGCCCCAACTCCCAAGCCGATCCAGAAAGAGAATATATCATTACTAAATATCTCTAAATGTCCCTCGCCGACTTCAGCATCCATACCCTCCTCGAGATCGCCTCCGCTGCCGACACCGACACCCACCACACCAACCTCCTCCTCCTCACACGCGACGGAACCTCTGCCCTCCTCTCCCAGATTCTCAACTACACCGACTACCACCCTGCGCCATTGCTATGGTCCGTGATGCACCGCTTCCACCCACTCACGCTGCTGCTGCTCGAGACCGACAGCAGCATCGATGTCAATGCACAGACCGTCGAGGGTTTGACAGCGCTGCATATCGCGGTGCTGTATGGCGATGATGCGATAGTAGAGCTGCTGTTGGAGCATGAGAGCGTAGAGGTAGAGGCGCGGGATTGTTGGGGGAGAACACCGCTGTATTTTGCGGTGGAGGAGGGTCAGACACAGGTGGTGAGGATGCTGGCAGAGGCCGGGGCAGACTTGGGGAGTATCGGGTGTGGGGGGTTGAGGCTGGGGTGCCAGACGAGGTGAGTGAAAATTTAGCGAGGTGAGTAAAAATTTAGTGAGGTGAGTATAATGTAGGAGGTGGTTGGTTGATCGGTTGAATGGTGGTGGTGGTGGTTTGTAGTTTGCGCTGGAAGTGCGTGGGCCGCAAGACGAGATTAGAATCATTAAATTTTAAGATATTGTTCTGACTAAAATTCATAAACTGATGTCCTGTTTCTATTGCAGTTACTTGGTGATATGATGGTTGCGAGCTCTAGTAGTGATGTTAATAGGCAATGATCCAAGGTTAATGACACTCTATACTCCGCCAATGACATGGAGGTAATCAGGAAATATGTCGAGAGAGATTAAGGTATATTACATCTAAAGAACAAGAAGAGGAAAAGCAAGAGTATAGAAATAGATATTTCTAAAAGCATACTAAACTACCAGGAGCTACAAACAAGGCTATCAATCCATGCAACCACCACCTACCACGGCAAATCTTTCCAGCCTTCTGGATTCTTATCAAATGCATCCTTCTCCGGCTCCTCCTGAGAGGAAAACCTACCCTCCTTCGGAATCACTAGCTTCAGCTTTGGCGGCGGCAGCTGCACCCTTGTCGTCGCCGCCGGCGGACCCCCGGTCTGCACCACGGCGCGCCAATAATCGGCAACTGGATTGTTGCTCCTCGCCGGGGTCGGCCTGGTACGCGGTTGGGGGCCAAGCGGGTGTATTGGTATGTCCGACTCGACCTTCGGCATCCAGTCCCGGGTGTATGAGACGGGGGCTTTGGGCAAGCGGTTGTCATACATGTGGTAGGAGAGCAAGTGTGATTCTTGCAAAAGGCGGTTGGGGTGGGACCGTGTGCTGGCTAATCTGATAGCCTCGCTGGATTGAGTAGAAACAGGGGAAGCGGGGGGCCTGCGTCTAGAGGGCTTGGGGGACCTACGTCTAGAGGGCTTGGGGGACCTGCGTCTAGAGGGCTCGGGGGATCTGTATTTGGAGGATTTGGGGGATGGGGGCTGGGTGTACATCGAGGACATGTGTTCGAAGGAGATGGGAGAGATAGAGGAGCGGGGCGGACTGGGAGATTGGGGGGGCGAGGGAGCTCTGGAAGGGGAGCTAGGCCTAGTTGACAAAGGGTCGTTCGAAGATGGCTGATGTTCAGTTGACTGAAAAAACCTTGTGGGTGGGCGAGTTGGCCGGGGGGTCGAAAGAGCTCTGTAAGGGTAATGAGAGCGAAAATATGGGGGATCTACAGGGGGCGGCTTAAAGGCGGTGCGTTTTTGGAAAAATGAAGGGTCCAGGACCTCGTATGGAGGGGTTGCTGCTACACCTGGGCGTTGTACTTCATAGGTGGATATAGCAGATCTAAGTTGGTAAAACTCAGGCTGGTAATCTTGAAAGGGCCGGTATGCGGGTGGAAGTGGGGGATTATCTAAAGTCCAAACTGCAGGGGCGATCTGTGATGGAGGGGATGCCATCTGTCCATCTTTATCTTTATTTTTGGATCTGGTTGGAAGTGGAGGAGGACCCATTGCACTGATAGGGAAAGAACTGGCACCAGAATTCACGGGTATTAATAGAGGTGGAAGAGGGCCTAATTCGTCAGCTGGGGAGAGGCTGGTGCTGATATATTCGGGCCTTGGCTGAAGTGGGTGAGGACCCATTGTGCTGGTTGGGGGGAGACCGGAGTCAGAATTCATGGCCCTGGAGGGGTGCGGGGGGGGGGCCATTGACTTTGCGGGGCTACTTGTGGAGTTCGGGGTTCCGTTTGACTCAGTACTGGGGGGTGAAGAGGGCTCTCCTGCTTTAGTAGCGTGCGAAGGGTTTGCAAGAAGTGTCTTTTCTCGGGAGCCTTTTTCGATAGAGGCGGACTCGGCCGGAGATAAGGACCTAGATATAGTAGGTGATCTACTTTTAGGAGAGTCGGCTTGGGTTTCGATAGATGGGCTATGAATTGGGCGGGAGCATTGAACTTCGTCCAGATCAACAGAAGAGTTGGCTAAGGCCTCAGGAGATGTGCTGCCCGGTTTTCCTGTTCCGGTATCCGAGGAAATATAATTTGCGCTAGATGACCGATCTCCAACTTCTTCAATTTGGGCTTCAGTAGATGGACTGTTTGGTTTTTCGATTTCGGAAGAGATGTGGATTGGGCGAGAGGATTGGGCTCCATCCTCTTTAACCATGTTTTGTGTATTCAGTGAAACGGTGCGCTTTGAAGAGGAGTGCGGGACATAATCCTCGTCCTCCTCTGCTTTCTCATTCTGAGTGCTCCAATACGGGTCATAGACTGAGGAAGCAGTTGGGGCGTCGTATTCCCCTATCATATCCCCTTCGTGTTGAGAGTTAGATGGGATCACTTCAGCCTTGACTCCTGTGACCTCGGACGCCTCCCGAGCCACCATTGCTCGGGTTCTCTTCAGTGTAGTAATGCGACTTTCCCTGTCTGATGCGATAAGATCAGGGGCATGAAGGGCAGGTGTGGTCTTGGTTTTTGCGGCAGTCTTGTTGGAAACGCCGATTTCAGTGTATAATGGAACACCTTGCCGTTTACGGCGGGTGATTTGGGCCTTGGTAGGGAGAATGTAATAGTAAGGCCTGATGTTAATTGTTTGTTCAGTGATGCCCTTTTTGATATTCTTCCTGATTTTGTTGAATATTTCTTGAAGACGCTCTTCAGAAATGTGGGGGGTCTGTACGCATGGCATGTCTAGTAGATATATTAGTATGCTTTGTAAAAATAGTAGCGGAGATGCGGGGATAATTAAGAGAAGCAGAACGCGGGCGAGAGGGTTGTTTACCTTGATACCTACAGCCGATGGTGATATCGTAGTCTACACCTTGACCTTCTGGAATCCCTAAGACATAATTAGCTTTGGAGGAAATATATCCATATGTAGAAAAGTAGCTTACCTCGGTCTGTAGTAACACTTTTGGATACGGTAGCACTTTTTGTTTCTGTGACTTTACGTCTTTTACTCCTTCTGGAACCACCGCCATCACCTTCTCCATCCTTTTCATCATTATCCAGATCCTCTGTATCACTTCCAGGTGGTCTTGGTTCATTGGTGGCGGGATTGAACACCGGGGAGGGAGGTGGATCCCTCTTCCTTTTCGTCCACTTCCTCTTGAGAGTAGGCTCTGGTATGGGGCTTGGGGAAATGGTTGTTGGCACAGCTTGCTTAGCGGTAACCTTGTTCGAGTCAAACTGCTCTTTGGCAGCCCGCTCTTTGGCAGTCCGCTCTTTGGCAGCCTGCTCTTTGGCAGCCTGCGCTTTGGCAGCCTGCTCTTTGGCAGCCTGCTCTTTGACAGCCTGCTCTTTGACAGCCTGCTCTTTGGCAGCCTGCTCTTTGGCAGTCTGCTCTTTGACAGCCTGCTCTTTGACAGCCTGCTCTTTGGCAGCCTGCTCTTTGGCAGCCTGCTCTTTGGCAGCCTGCTCTTTGGCGGTCTGCTCTTTGGCAGCCTGCTCTTGCTCTTTGGCAGCCTGCTCTGAGCTCTCTGGGGCATGCTTCTTTGAGGCAACTTTCTTTGGGGCGGGGTTTGAGGCAGGCTTCTTTGAGGTAGGCCTTTTTGGTGCGGCCCTTTTGAGGGTAGGAGGCTTCTCCGCGGGAGCAAGATCCGACTTTGTCGATCTTTGGCGTGTGTTGTGCACCTTTTTAATTGCAGGAGCCATCTTTTATCTTGGGTTTAGGGTGATAGGCTAAGAAGTGGGATGAAAAAGACGAGAAGGGTGAGAAAAGAGTGCGGATACCGTGGATACCGTGAGGTATTGACGGTGGATGGGGTAGAGAAAAGAAGGGTTGATGATGGCGATAGGAGAGAAGGGTTGATGATGATGGTGGTGGTATGACGGTGATGATGGTGATTGTAGTGGCAGAGGGGAGCCGCGGTTATAATGGGGCCGAAGGATGGGAGAAAAGATATTTGAGGGGGCTCTCATAGAATGGTGCCTGCATCATATATTATCACTCGACTAAATTTCATGATAGTGATGTATCGAGATGATTGATAACTCATACATGCATTAAAAGTAGGCTATATATATGGCAAAACCTTACCTCCTAGAAGGTAGGGCAAAGTTCCTAGCAAAATCTGATGGTAATACATACTAAATTATATAACGCTCTCGCTAAAAACCCCAAAATACATGTAACCTTAACATAAGACAAAGCAGAAGCTTACATAATTAGGCGGGTTGTGTGGATGCCATACAGTAAATAAAGGTATATAGAGTAAATGTTCTTAAATATAAGGCAATGATTTGATACATACGAAGGCGGGGCAACCAATAATTTTAGAAATAAGTGCCTTGTCGTGCGCTTGTTCTAGTTCCACCGTGAACGAAATTTCTTTGGGCGGGGGTATTTTAGGGAACCAATATCTCACGGGTAGATGGGGTTCCTCAAAGAAACCCAATGTCTTAGGCCGTTGTGGGAACATAAAACGGGCCTATTATGATCACGGGGTAAGTAAATGTGGACTTTCAACAACCCATATCGAGCTTAGTTTGATCAACTTTGGAGGGCGTTATGCGCCCCCCCAGTAGTATTCTCAACGAATCTGCTTACATCCGACCATCAACCACCTCATATGTCAGCCACTTATAACACACGCCCCCGGATATCACGAATATCTTTCCAAAGATTTCCCCTATGGCGGCCATAAATTAGTGCATAGTGGTTGTTCTCACTTCTTGTGGAACCCTCAACTCCTGAAGGACCACCTATAGTTAATGTTGATTCAGAGGTAATGTTTGTATAGCATCAGATGTTACCTTGTCATTCTCCCTAATCCCAAATCCCATAATGTTTTATAGTTCTCAAGGCCCCAGTAAACCACCAGCGCAGGAAGGGTTTTGGGCCGCGAGGGGGGGGGGGGGGGGGGAAAGAAAAAAACAGCGCTCATCATGTTAAGACACATTACCTCTTTTTAGTGCTGTGACCTACGAATTCGCTCAGTCGAGGGAAGCAGAGCTAAATTCAAAGAGGCCTCTAGATCCAAAGATCCTACCTCAATCACTCTAAATGAAGACAGGCACCATAGTTATTATGGCCTCGTGAATCCCTAATCTTGCACTATAAGCGAGGCGCAAAGTTTATTTTGGTGGTATATATCAGTTGCTAAAGATTTTAGTATCTGGCTAGTGGTCAAGTGGGTTTAATACCTCGGCTGCTGGCCCAACATTTGAACCCCCTCCCCTCGAGAGGTCATGAGCTCAAACCGAGTGTGGGGGCTCATCTCCTTAGGTTTACCTAGGTCTTGGCTTTTTTGACATTCTTGTGCCGGTGGTCGAAAACCCTAAAAGATCCCAGATGCGTTCAATTGACCCAGTTTGTATACCCAGTTATCTAACGAATAAACGTCATATGTTGCTCCCATAAGCAGGATCTATTAACGAGTGATGTTTCATGACTCAGTTTTTATTGTCATCTTTGAAGTTACAGTTTTATCTTGTGTTTTTTACACACTACTTTCATGGATTCAAAAACCCATGTTGCTCAATTCTGTTCGAGCAGCCCAGAAAATCACAATGGTATCCATACCTCGATGCAAAAAGGGGCCCTCAGAATCAAAGCATAACCATACCAATTCCACTACCGTTTTCTTCGTCAACGTTGTTCTTTTCATCAATTCCACCCTTGATGAATGGTGTCTTCCAGTTGAATAAGTAATAATGTAAGGATCCGTCCCCAGGGCCAAATTTCTGCTCTGTGAGGAAAAGCGAGTTATCCAGGAGCGATAGCGCGTTGAAAACGTGGAAATTGAGCTTCTTCGCAAGAATGAGAGCGTCGTTTACCAACGCATTGAGTCGGACCTTTAGATCATTCTTAGAGCCGCTGAAGGCAGTCTCGGAGGCGTAGTAGAAGAGGTAGGCAGCACGAACAGTGGTGTTCTTTTTCAAGGCTGTCGACTCGAGGGAGTAAAAAGAGAAGAAGTCGGTTATTTTCCCTTCTGTCTATTTAGGTATTAGATTTTATTCCCACGAATTTCAATGAGGATGGGAGACACACCTCCACAACGTAACACCAAATAACCCTATCCTCAGGCTTACTCTCCTCGTTGTATAACCAATGCTTAATCTCAGCCTTTTCAAACTTTGGCGCCAGGTCAAATCTCGCCAAGTATCTCCCCAGTAACCCATGAACTGCGTCTAAGTCTTTTAACTCCATTCCCCTCAACCCGGGCGTTGATGTGCCCAATGGTAGCGAATATTTAGAGACCTGCCTGGCCTTTGTGCTCTTTGCCGGTAGTGGCGAGAAGCCAACGTCATAGAGCTTAAGCCAGTCTAAACTACGATGATAATATCTACATGTAGAGATGGGCTTCGGTAGCACAACTCCAGCGGTATAGATGGCCTGCCAAATCTCGAGGAGATTACACCTCCGAGTGATCTCTTTGATAAGCACAGGGGCGAGACGTTTGGCTCGCAGCTTCTTGTGAATACAGAGGAAGTTGATTTCGGAGCACTTTAGGTCGTTGTTGCGGACCCTTAGAGTGACCGGTATTCCTGAAATAAAAGCGACAAGCTTCTTTGTAGTAGTAACGCGGACACCAACATGCCAAGACGAGACCCAGCCAGGTGATTTAAGGGCCCAGTTGATGAAAGATGCAGAGTAGTTGAAACGGAACATGGCATCGTTGTCCTCGACATAATGATTCGTGAGGAGTTCGTAAACTTCATTAATCTAATTTTCCCATAGTCAATAAAGGTGAGGGATGGGATTCTTGATGTAATTTACCTGTTTCTCGTCGTTTAGGTCCATGGTATCCCATTCAAATCCGTCAATAAGCTCGGCGCCTGTTGCTGGTATATCCTCAAGTTTCTGCACGCGTACTGGTCCATCTGAGATCTGAGACTCAGGCTCGTCTTCCGTTCGCAAAGAGATCAGCTCTTGATCACGGAAAATATCG
The DNA here is from genome assembly GCA_024713795.1 of Morchella sp. 2015-shanyang. Classification (NCBI taxonomy): domain Eukaryota; kingdom Fungi; phylum Ascomycota; class Pezizomycetes; order Pezizales; family Morchellaceae; genus Morchella; species Morchella sp. 2015-shanyang. The sequence continues at coordinate 372,021 of JAMGZB010000019.1, read as the reverse complement.
CCGGGTACATACCGAATCTTGAAACTGGCTGTGTGGCCCAGAACTTATAGGACGCCATATCTTTCTGGTTCTTTCCTCCCGGTGCCTAAGCCTCATTTCTGTTAGTTCCAAACCCTTTTGTAGTCATATTTATTGCTACCCATAGTGAAGCTAACCATTCCAGTCAATAAGTCCTCCAATTTCATCTTGCTTATCATCTCCTGTATTTTTTTTGGGTCCATCCCCTGAGTTTCTGCAGCTAAGCTGGGGTTGTTGTTCAAAATTCTTTGGACCATTCCAGACCCCAGCTCGCTGCTTTCTCCCGTCTCTGCTTCTAAAGCTTCTGACCCGACATTGTTGCTAGCTGCTGCCTTTTTAACTTTCTTCCCCCCCTTCTTCTTCTTTTTCTTGGTAGGGCCTGATTGTGCAGTATCGGCGTTGACCTCCCCGACAACCTCTTCGGTATCGCTAGGAACGTCTTCCAGTGTAGGATTGGTTATCTTCGATTCTTCCGACATTGTTATGGACCTTTATGGTTGCGTTGTGATGGTGGCCTGAGAAAAGTGTGGGGCAGCTCAATGGAGGGGTTGCCTTGTTCGCCTAGGTTTAGGGTTCTCGGGATAAGGTTATTGTATTTCGCGACATCGTCATGTGATTCAGAAGTAACGGGTGATATCCCATGATCCCATTAATTAAGTGTCCACTAAAACTATAAAGTTATCGGGGCTTCGGAGATAAATCACACGATGTCCTAAATTCTGGTTCTAGCTCATAGAGACCACCCATGAATCAAATCCACCAAAAAACGTCAATTCTTCTCGGATTTCTGGGGCTTGTGGGAGGAGGGTCGATCCAGTATAACCGTTGCGCGTTGGGAGGGTCGTATTATCACTGCTAGAATGTAGAGGTACACAATAGAGACTTCAGGCAGACTGTATTGGGTGTTTATGACCTGTATTAATAGACTTGCGCTCTACTACATGCAAAAAGCCGGTAACCAAAATTAAAAGCTCAACCTTACCACACAACGCACGTGCAATTCACCCGGCCCTCAACGCACAATTCTCGGGGCAATGTTGATCATATGTAAGTTTGTATATTGCGGCAGATGTGCGTGTGCTTACAGTATCGACTTGTCGATCACAATGATATATTGCCTAAATAACAAACAGGCTACGAGGTCCCCAAACACCCCACAAGTCTCCAACTTTTAAATATCAAACCCTCCATCTAACAGATCTCTTGACCGATCATTGGCATGGCACTGTCTCTCGGGAATTAATCGACAGATCTAAGAGCGCGATGCTTATAGGGGAGCATATTCCAAACAGCCTATTTTGCAAAACGGGAAAAAGGGAACCCGTGTCGCAGGCGATGATGCGATTGGGCATCGCAATTTCCCAGAGGTTTACAATCAATCGCATGCACTCCTGCAGCATTAGTGCTCGCTCCCCATCAACTCGGACAAGAATAATCGAAGATCGAACGATGCGTTGTTTCTGATAGGGTGACCTCATAGAAATAGTGAAACGGCACTACAAGAGATTGATTTGAATCAAATAGGCGTTTCTTAACCACACCCCCCCCCCCAAACACTCGAGCTTTCCCGGAGTATTTCAAAGTCAATTCTAGTTCGCGGACAGGCTTACTCAGGAACATAATTATAACCTTGATGTGATTTACCTAGAACGACAGCGGAACAACCCTCACTGGCCGAGACTCCAAAAGCTCCACCTAGGATATTTAACCGAATTAAGACCAAAACCCAAACACCTCTCCCCAGGCTCGGGGTCTTCCCGAAAAACCCTGACGTGGAAAAATTTCTGCTGGCAGACCTTAAAGGTAAGACCCTGTGCCTATATGTATGTCGCTAATTGGCGGAGAGTCATAACGTGCTGACTGAAGCTAGCCCTCCAAACCCAGCAGGGAGTTCAAATCCGGGGAATAACCCGGCGATCATATGGGTCCCTGCATCCCGGTCATACCCGGAATCTAATGACTACAATGTACGATCTAACGTCTTCATCACCCGCAGGGCAACATGCATACATGTGACTACATAGCCAGCCAAACCCTGAGAGACAACGCTGAGACTACACGTCATTGTCCAGCTTTGCTATGCTTTTCTGTGAATAATAGAAAACAGTAAACCTATCATTAGCAATACCCCCTGTGCCTTTGTCATGTCTCCCACTACAATGAAACACTTCATCAGAGGTCTAGCCACTCCTGAGCCTGAAAAAATAACACGTCAAAGCCTCACAAATTTTCACTTACTCATAGCCAAATAAACCTGGCTAGAAGTGTTATATATCCTTGTTAAGTCATATAAATGTTAAAGACCTCTCTACCAAGGAAAAAGTAAAACAAGAAGCTTAGCAAGAACCCCCCAAAGGAATGTAGAATAAACTAAAAGACGTAGGTATCTGTGGTTGAAAGCAAAACAAAATAAAATCCTTACAAAGGAAACCTTTCATTTCCCTAGGGAAAAGAACAAGGTGAAATATATATAACAGAAAACTGGAGGTCCTGCTCTCAAGTAGACTTATCACCCTCCTCAAGAGCGGTTTCGGGCCCCTCCAGGGAAAACCAAAGACACAGAAAAAATAAGACACAAGAAGGATAAACATAGAAAATGGTTCTTGGCGGTATTGATCCGCACTGTTCTCGATCCTAGATCTAGATGTATTTCTAGACACCCTCGGTTGGTATCTAACTATTGAAAGTCCCTCCCATCGTCTCCTGATAGATTTGCTCCTACAAACGAAAAAAAGAAAAAGAAAACTCCAGCTCAATTACAACCGGTAATCAGAGGAAAGTGAAAGTAAATAATAAGAAAGGTAAAAATAAAGTCGTTAAAATGCTCGCAAAGGCCAAAATACCCTTTTTCGAAAAGACTCTCCCCCCAGCTCTAGCGAGGTTCATAAGCACGCCTATCGTGTACGGCCTTTCCTTTGTAGCCAATCACCTAGCATACCGTCCAGCCTCTATAGCCAGAACCAAAAGAATTAGCATCCGACCCCCAATAGCAAAACCTTAAAAGTGTTTCCGGGGAAGGGAGAGATGAGGGGGAAGTAGGGGAATATAAACGTACCTTAGTGATGTCGGCCAGTTTGGTACTAGACTCCTCAAAGATGGGGCCAATGTCGGGATGATCTTTTCTTACAACTCCGGCACCACTCTTATCTTGTTGGACAACAATCAACATGTCTCGGACATCGTTATCATCCTCAAAATATGTCCGCAGCGACCAATCGCTCCACGTCCGCGTGATCGCGCCGTCTTCGTGCGCAATGACTGGTGAAGGGGAGTCAGCCTCGCTGAGCCTCTCAATAATTTCAGGTGGAGATTCGATAGGTGACGAGGATGTGTCATCGCCACTTGAGGCATCTGTGAGATCATGGCGATCGGAGGCGTCGTGATAAGAGATGTGTTCTGGTGAATCTGATAGGCGTTCAACGGGCGAGGAGGATTGCTCGGGTGATTGGTTGCCATCGGCACGGAAAGGTTTGTAAGCATTTCTCTGGTATGCCGGCTTTGTGGCACCCTCGGCTTGAGGGCTGCGAGTCTGGGGTGATTGAAGTAAAGGCTCTAGGTTTTGTGTCTGTATCGGGGCGGTTGTGATCTTTGGTTGTGGGGGTCCTCTTTCCGTCTCGCTGCTGTACGACGATTGTGACAGTGATCGTTGGTCCGGTGAGTATACAGCTGTGGGTTTCGAGCCGGAACCCGAACGTTGCACTTCAAGCGACTGTTTCTGCTGCGCAGTTGGCCCATGAACTGCAACTTCCTCCTTAGCTTCGGTATCTGATTCCACTTTTCGGATAGTTGAAGTAGGACCAGATACAGGAGGCTTCTGCTGTGGTTGCTGCTCTTCTCGTTGCTCCCGAACCTCCCGCTCTCGCTCCCTTTGTTGTTGCTGCTGTTGCTGCAGCTGCAGCTGCTGTTGCTGTTGCTGTTGCTGTTGCTGTTGCTGCTGTTGCTGCTGCTGCTGTTGCTGCTGTTGAGCTTGTGTTTGAGCTTGTATCTGCGTTTGAGCCTGTGATTCTGATGGTTTCCCCTTCCGCACATCAACCTGGCTATCCTCAGATTCCCTAGAGCTGATAGATTGCTTGTCGTTCCCAGTCTGAAGCCAATCCTCCAAATCGTCTGGGTCATTCTTTCCTTTTCTATGGCGTCTTTTGAACAAACCACCAAGCACACCCTTCTTTCCCTTCTTTCCATCCTTTCCCCTTGGTTCTGGTGATAGAATCCCATCGCCCCTTTGCTTATCCAGAGAACCCCGCCCCTTGATTGATGTTGTTGTTAAATCTCCATCATCTCTCAACAAGTTGGGTGTGAGAGTGATCTTTTTTGTCTCCACCTTGTCATCGCTGAAAACAGCCGAATCCGGGTGTCTTAGTGACGATGCTGTTGGGTTGACCCGCAATTTACTCTCTTCAACAGTGCTCTTTGAATCCTTTGCCTTATCGTCCAGCGAGGCAGCAGGTTTCACGTTGCGCGCACCGGATTCAGCGGTCTCTCCATCATTATCCTGGGCTGCTACTTCCTCCTCATTTGAATCGTAACCCTCTCCCTCTTCATCAGTGGTATACTCGTATTCCGAGGCTTCGACGAATGTTGGTGGCGCAAAGGCTACTGTTTTCGCATTGCGTCGGCGCATAGCTTTCTTGAGCGGGTTTTTCGATTTCTCGCTCGTATTATCGCTGAGCATATTTGAGGCAAGGTCGATATTACGATGCTTGTTCAATCTTGCTAATCGCTCTGTTGGTGTCTCGATATGCTCCGCAGGTAGATATCCTAAAATAGAAAAACCCATCAGCTGAACACCACTATGGCGTCAATGGTCACGCATAGAGCAGCGGCAATTGAAACATACCTATTGAACCGTCCCGAAGAATCTTGACCAACCACCAATATGAATTGCTGTCGTCGAGAAGCTGCATGTGCTCTCCCTTGGTAGCATTCGCTTGACCCTCCACAACCGCTTGGAATGTGTGCAGAGCATATACCATATCAAGATCGATATCGTCTATTCCAACCAACCCAATCCATTAGCCGACCACCCACCCAATTCCAGGACACCATCATTGTTACAGCCTTGCGCAGAAGATACACACCATCGGCGATACTGGGACTGCTGCTCATTCGATCCCCCATATCATCGTCGTCATCATACCCGCCCTCATCCCCTGTGAGGCTCTCCGATCCCGCCAGGTCCCTGTCCACCTCATCCTCTTCCTGTAAAGTACCAGCTTTCTCATCCTCCTCCGCAGCCCTCAATGTGTTGCTTTGGTGGGGTGCGAATCCCTGTGCATCCCTTTGTTCATCCGGGCCATTGGTGTGGTCTGCGGCTGAAGCCCTTTCGCGAGGTTGTAGATCAAGCGTGTCTGTGGGTGATAAGAATCGTTTAGCGGCGTTTACAAAGGAAACTACTGCCCTCCCTCGAGAAACAGCGGGTGGTGAATGCTGTCGAGGTCGCTTGTAAGGCGAAGAGGAAGTGAGGTGGGTAGGATGGGGCGGTCGGCGTGCGGCCATGGTAGCGGGAGGAGGAGCTCTGCTCGCTCTTCGAATACTCATGACAAAGATAGAGAATATATGAGGGAGTGGGAAAGAAGAGGGTCAATTTGAGAGATGACGGACTTACCAGCTCGTACAATCTGAGGCCGGGTCATAGCTCACAACAAGTGGGGGAAATGGCTGTGAATATAATATAGATATGACCGAATGCAAGAAAGAAGTAAAGTCCGAATGTATGTAATGTATGTAAAGCAAGTTATGCACGACCCTCGAATCAAAAAAATAAGAGTAAATAATAGAACAGAATGTTGAATATGGAATCAAAAACGGGCCCAATAGCTACAGGTACCAGAACACAGTGCGAATGGGAATGTGAAAAGATCGGAAGAATCTCATGTGCTGTTCGGCAGGCAGCAAGAGCAAGGACAACGTTCGTGGTGCACGCGTGACGAGGCCGTCTATCTGTCTGGCTAGTTGGCTTATACTACTTGAATTATTTGGAAGAGATCCTAGGGGGAAGGGGGGGGATAGGTATTTTTTTTTTCTTTTTTCTTCTTTCTGTTTTTTTTTATTGAGGGGGGGGGAGGGTTAAAAGAAAATCCAGGGTAAGAAGCGAAGCCGAGTCAAGAAACGAATGCGTGTGTATCCTTTTCCTGCCTGCCTGGGCTGGCTGGCTGGCTGGCTGGATAGATACAGTAGATGAATGGATGGATGCGAGTGGTTGCGTGTGTGAGGCGCGAAGGGAGGCGTTGTAGTGGTAGTAGGGTAAGGTAAGGTAAGGTAAGGTTGTGTATTCCTCGCTCAATGATGTCGAGACAGGGTTAGAGGGGGGGGTGGAAGAGGGTTTCGGAGAGGAGGTGGGGGGGGGGATTTGCGCGTATGTGAGGACGAACGAGGGTATGATAATCGGCCCAGTGGGAATACAGACCTCACTGTTCACTGAAGCAGGAGTCGCTGGGACAGAGAGAGAGAGTAGACGAAACAGAGGTGAGGTTGAAAGTGAGGCGGATAAAGCAGAAAGCCCCGAATTGAACGAGTTCTAAGAAAAGAAAAAAGGTCACCCCTTACCCAAATAGTTCGCCTTATTTAGGGGTGGTCAGGGCGAGCAAGCAGTTGTATGGTGGGAGAGAGCTGAGGGTGAGAGATGCAGTAGGAGCCCCATGTCAATGCAGTGCATAAAGTAGCAGCTAGCCCAGGAACGCACCAAGGCATCGTTACAACGTAGAAAGTATGGAGTAGAGTAGGTAGAGCAGAGCGGTATGTAGGTACATGTGCCTTAGAGAAACTGTTAATTGCTCTACTCTAGCCTAGATCATGTCCTGGAATGCAGGTAAAGCGATATATGTACATGTATGTACTCTATGTATGTATAGTCAAAATCCCCCTTCTCCCAAAACCAGGTGAGAATCAGCAACCAACCCAATGAATGAATTGACCACTCGGCAAAAAGGGTTTGTGGGAGTTGCAAGACATCCTTTACAACCTTACCCCGGACGGACCTCACCGGTAAACAACCGAACGAACGAAATAATTTCCAGCTCCCCAAAAAAGTTTGAATTCGGTCCGTGGACAACAATAATCTGATTCGTCTGCTAGCAAAAGCAATCGAACACTCCCGTCATAATTGAATCGCTACCCATATTTTTAGAGACACCCGTGGACATATCATCGCTGGCGCGCCTTTCTCTGTCTGCACCCTCTCGTCATCTAATGGCCCATTTGGAATAGGAATGTCTGTATTTCTGGCTATCTATTCGCCACCCGATAGCAGGAATGCAGGGACGAAGCGAGGTCCTAAAGTGAGGGGAAAGAAAAGGCAAAGTCCATTGCAAAAAGAAACGAGGAGAGGCATAGCAGTAAGACTTAGAGAAGTCGCCATAGAGCGCTAACGTGGTCACTGTTGTGTCGCTTGTTTGTCTTCTTGCAATTGTCTCTCCCGACGGCGGCGGCGGCTTAGCATGGGGACATGATTCCGCAATCTTTGCCTTGTCAATCATTATTCGTCATTCCTACGAGGAGGAGAAAAAAGAAGAAGTCAAGATTCGTTGAGTGTTTTACGTACTGTACTCTAGTCAACCTAAGTGAGGTCCTTGAAGATCGTCGACTTTAAAACTGCACGAAAGGTATTCCCGCATCGCATGACAGAGGAGCGTAAAGTGGAGTACATAAAAAAGTAAAGTAGATATACTCAACTCAGACAAAAATATCGGTAGGTAGAGTAGAAGTACTATGTACCTGGTAGGTACTTACACACCCCTGGTACTCAGATCAGTAAAAATAAATAAAAAAAAAAAAAAAAAAAGAGCCTGGCCCCTTCACCCTACCATCAAGCCACCCCGTCAGAGTACTCAAAATCAACGGTTAGCATTCCGAGTACCGGACGGGCCGCTTCGTGGTTAAGGAGTAGTAGTGAGCTTTGGAATAAACTCCATCAAATCGCATGTCGGGCTATCACCCTTTGAAGATGACGTTCCCGTTCCTAACAATTTTATCTTAGTTTCAGCTCAATTACCGAGCTAGCTGCATATGTAGTCTATTGTGACTATTATCAGATCAGCCGCGACTCCGCGAAATGGGGAAACATGAAGGGGAAAGGCCTTGGACCCTTGCCAATCGTTTCCGTATCAAGCTTATAGGGTCCTTAGACCTTTTACGTTGAAACGGAAACGAATCAGTCGATCTAGGCTCTACGCGAGATATCCTGACCTTCGCCGCACATCCTCCTCCATCCTCGTTGGTCTTCATGGACCCCCACACTCCCACCCCGGGGATGGCGTTCTGTTTCGCCGGAGCAATGATTTCCCTTTTTGTTTTTTTGTTTTCCTTTTCGTGTTTCCCTTTTTTTTTCTTTTTTTTCTTTTTTTTTTCTTTTTATTAAAGCTTTACATTTCTGAATGTGAGGTTCTTCCAAGTTTCTCCTTGGAACCACACCTCTTTAAATTATTTGCTCCGCAGTAGATTTCCGAATCCGCACACACAATATGCACACAGACGCTCTGCCCCGCGAACGGCCAGCCAACCAGGGTTGGCGTACCGCCATTATTTCGTTTTCCGTGACGCACGTGCAGCTTTAAATTTTTCATCAATCGTGGGGTTGACTTGGGTGTGAGGCTTGGTATTGAGCACCAGTACTGTAACTTCTAGTAGGGGTGTCTAAAGTAGAGCATAGAGCACCTAAGGTTTTCTCACTTCAGGTGAGAGAGACACCCACCGTAAGCCAAGCCTGTATCTTCCTTCGATCTCCCGGACTGAATTCATGCGGGATCTTGGAAGTCTTATTATTATTTTTTTCTTTTTCTTCCTTCTCTTTAACTCATTCCATCCTATATCCGGAAGGGGACCTTGAAATTCATTAGAGCAGGCGTACGTAGGGGGAAACCGGAGGAGAAGGCTCGAATCACTCTGTCTCTGCTCAGCTCATCTTTTCTTTCTATGGATTTTAATTTTCTTTTCTTGTTCTGTCACTTCATCTTGTATGTATGTAACTGCGGTCACTCCATCGACCATCGGATCATCTGTTTCGATTTCTGATTGACTGTCTGCAGACGCCAAGTATCTCTCCTTCCTTTGTGTGTGCGCGTCCATCATTTTTGTTCCGATTCCCCCAGTCGACTTTTTTTCTGCCTGAGGCCACCACTCCCATATGTACCATTATCATCGCTACCCACCGCACCGCAGTAACTAGCTAAGCAGCAGCAGCAGCAGCAGCACCACCACCACCACCACCACCATTACACCCACTACCACTCAAAATTCATCTTTTTCAACGCTACCGTTACATAAAAGATTCACTACATAGCCTGTCTTTCCCACACTTATCGTACCCTCTCCCGATTTTTCCCATCCCCCCCCCCCCCCCCCTCCCTCTACCCCAGACCGTTATCTAGTTCTAGTTTGCCTCAGTCGGTGTCAGTTCTACATAAATCTACATAAGAATTCCCGGGCTGTGTCGTTCACGATACATATAACGGCCGCTCGCCCCCCCCCCCCCTTCTCTCGAGTCCGTGATCTTTTTTAGCGACCCCATAAATCGTAGAATTTATCCCTCTCCCCAGCCCATTATCGACAGCCATTGTCGATCGTCAATTTCAGTTTCACTAGTCTAGACGCAACCAGAGCCCACAGCCCACATTTTCAAATTCTTTTACACCACGCAACCCATACCATCATCGTGCTGCCTGCGGTTAAATCCCTGCTGCCCTACCTGCACGTCAAACCACACCAAGCAACAAGCAGCAAGCCATAATCCCACATTCCTTATTATTTATACTCCGCCCAAGTTCTCCGCAAAATCTCTTACCTCGACACACACACGCACACACCCACTCACACACACACACCCATCCACTCACGGAAGAAAAAATTTACCGAGAAGACACAAACACAAACTCTCTTTCTTCCCCAACATTTCCAACAAACCCTTTCACTTACACAGGCAACGGACTTCAGCAGGTACCAGTGCAGAGTCCTTCTGCACATGCGATGGACCGTGGGTTGAGTGTTCACACAAAGTTTGCTAGGTTGAAGATTGATTCTATCCCTCGAACCGGCCACCTTAACGATTCGGCTTTCTCTTCGCACAATGGTTCTTCTTCGGGGAGTCACAGCCACGGCCATACTGCTCCCATTCCGATGCAACCACACGCTATTCCTATTCCTAGGCTAGAGCTTGATCATCATCATGATTCACTCGACATGGATTTGAATGGGGGTGGCAGCTACAAGCCTTCTGGTGGATTTATGGAGCAGGCAAATCGTCAAAGTATGAGTAACAGCCCCTCGGGCAGTTATAAACCCTCCACTGGCGGATTTATGGAGCAAGCGAACCGTCAGAGTAACCTTTCCAGTATCTACAAGTCTTCTGGTGGATTCATGGAGCAGGCAAATCGCCAGAGCATGAACGAAAGCCCCACATCCAACTACAAGCCCTCCAGCGGATTTAGGGAGGTGAACCGCCAAAGAAAGTCATCCATCTCCTTCGACCCCCAGGTCAAAACAGATAGTGGAAAACAGATTCCATTACAGGGCCAGGCACCAAGAGCACTTAAGGTGGAGGTCTCAACGAAGCCCTATATCCAGCAGCAGCAACGTGCACCAGCTCGAGCTTACACCTGGTCTGAGCAGGACTCGCAGTCCAGTCAAGGAGGCTCGCTAAGGCAAGGTGGTCAGTTTGGATATGGAGACGGAAGCGGATCAATTCGTCGCAGGCAGCGAGATTCATGTAGCCCAGGAGGAGATCAGATGTCTTCATTGACCTCTGACTCTACCATGTCTCCTATGTCGGAAGACTTACGGACACCACCCCCTACAGCAGATCCATTTGGCCTCTTTTTCCCATCATCAATTGCTAGCTCCCCACTAAACGAGAACGAACAAGATAACACTTGCTGGTCCTCGCCAAGGAGATTCAGTTCTTCTACCAGAAACAAGTCATATTCATCATTGGACGGGAGGACCCGGTCACGATCACGGCGGAATAGTATCCGCTCTGCAAGCCCTAGATTTGGCGACGGGTCCAGTCAGTTAAGCCCTGCGAATATGGTGGGTTCATTCTAATTTAGTTAATGAGTTCTTTCTTGCACTCATCACATTTGCTAACAACTTCACCAGTTCTTGAACAACTTCAATACGCCTAGCGCCCAACCCATCGAGCCTGACTCGGAAGGCCAAGAAGTTGGCTCCTACGTTCTGGGTAAACAGATCGGATATGGTGGCTTTAGCGTAGTCAAGGAGGCTATCACTATTGAGAACGGAATTGAAGTTACACGCGCGGTTAAAATCGTGCGTAAGAAGGCCCGTGATGTTGATTGTGAAAATGACCAGATTCAGGCTGAGTTTGACCAAGAAGTCTCACTTTGGAGGTGCCTTTCTCACCCCAACATCTTGCCATTGATTGCAGTTTATGATACCCCATTCGCAACCTTTGCGTTTATGCGATTGAACGAAGGCGGAACCTTACATGATCTCATTAAACTGAACCGTAACGGGCTCTCAGCCAAGTTAGCACAGAAATACGCTTTCCAGCTTGCCCTCGCATTGAGGTACCTCCACGAAGACATGCGCATAATTCATCGGGATGTCAAGCTTGAGAATTGCCTCATTGATATGACGGTGGATCCAGATGAGGGTGGGAATCTTCAGCTTTGCGACTTTGGAATGGCTGAATTTATGAAATCAAACCATGATGAAGAGGACGATGACAGTGATAGCAGCGGAAACGCGTTCACGCTCGACCCGCGCCCTGGACGCAGGTCCAGACGGAAGTCTTCATCTGCCTCAATGGCGCCAGTCATCTCGTCTACTATGGTTGGATCACTCGAGTATGCGGCACCAGAGATTCTATCCAATAAGAACGCTCTAACCCACTATACCACAGCTGTGGATATGTGGGCATTTGGCGTGGTGGTCTATGCACTTTTTGTTGGAAGTTTGCCGTTCACTCATTCTTTCCAGCCCAAGGTGCAGGAAATGATCTTGAAGGGAAAATGGAGTGTGGATGAATTGAATGGTTGCAGAGGGCTAGTTGGCCTCGGGAAAGAGGAGAGGAAGAACGTGTTAGAGGTCGTAAATGGATGCTTGACCAAGGACGTGGAGGACAGGTGGGACATTCGGGCGGTTTTGGAGAGCCGATGGTTTGAGGAGTTTGGGGTTGACAGTCCTTAATCGCCACAAAGAGCTCTCCCTAGCACCAACCAGCTCCCGCCCAGAACCCGATTTTCCTTTATTTATTTTTATTTTACAAAATTTGTAGCGATTTGCTTTGGGTTTGTTTTATTTTTATTTTTATTTTTATGGGACAGGAACGGATTGGACTGGGTCGGATTATCAAAATACTCAAAAATGGATTGGAATGGTTGTGGGTCGTTGGTGCGGATCGATTTTTACTCTGCTTTTTTTCTGGCGTCAGATCTTTTCTTTTTCCTACGGTCATCTTCTGGGGTGTAGCGGGCGGTATCTAAAAATTTGTTCGGTTTGTTTTTTGGGGGTGCTTCATAGCGGATGCTTCTAGGGATATCTTCTTATTTTTTTTACCTTTGATCTTTTTGATCTCCTTCGCCATGAAAGGCTTCTTTTCCTTATCTACCCTATTCTCCTCTTCTATTTACTCTTATTTTACCCATACCTTTGGACCTTTCATCTACATACTCAACAGTCACCTCTCACTCGTTTCTTCACTATGTCTCACATGTCTCCTATATACCCTTTGAGTCTGGGTAGTGGGCGGTTTTCTCTTACAAACGTCAAATTCATCAAATGCAGGCGCGTTTCTGTCTATTCACTACACTTCCTGTATTTTGGGATTAGTCAGCGGACTTGTGTTTTGTAGAGTAACGTCTCAGCGTCCCTTTTTTTGGAGTTTTTCCATTTTTTTTTTTTCTTACTGCATCCAAAAAATTTAAATATAGCCATTTTGAGACTACCATCCGTTCTTTGCAGATTTTTGCTTTTTTGTCTCACCGGACATGGTCTCATATCTGATCTATCCCGAAATAGATGTAACTAGATACCTCAAAATCTGAGAAATTTCGTTGCGCTGCAGCAACACCAAAAACTTTCAGATTGACGTCGGGTGGGCTCTGGTTGGCCTCTTTACCCCTGCTGTCTCGCAACGACGATTTTTTTTTTTTTTTTCAGATAATACGGTATCAGAGTGCGTGTGTAACTGCTACCTGGAGGGTGGAATGGTAAGATTCTGCACTTGCACTTTTATGCCCCCCTCCCGCGGATTATTACGCACTGCAGAGTCCCGAAAATACAGGCAGACAAATAGAAGTAGGCAGGTATTACGGGTGTAGTACTGCAGGTAAGTACTATGTACATGTAGGTATTAAGACGCGAGAATGTACTTGCGGGTTCCGAGAACTTAGTTTTATCAGGTGACTTTAAAGAATTTGATAGACTTGCATGCATGTGCTCGATAAAAAGAGGTGGGGGTCATTTGCATCATAAGCTATCACTCGCGGTGGGTGGTTGCATGAGCCGCGGAGATCCTCAATGTGGTACCAGCTGTATACTAGGAAAGCCAATACTACGGTGCATGTAGATAGGACCAGTACTGCAGGAGATGTTACTTGACTCAATGGCCGCTTTATGCTGGCATCGTGTGGATTGATCAGTGATCGCCGTTTGCGCTATACTACTAGCTAGTAGGTGTAGGTTATTAATTATATGAGCTACATGTGCTCTACATACATAGCTTATTTAAGACTTAGTTGGTACTTGTATCTTCATACCACAAAAGCTAGTATTTAACCTCATATCTTAGGACTTATGTTTTTAATAAACTATAGTGTGGGAATACCTATATGTACCCATATATCCCTGAAGCGAGGATGTAAGCATTTTTAAGAAAATGGCTCTACCGCCTGTTCCCCAGGCCTTGAAGGAATTTAATCTGGCTCTACAGCCATCTAGAATTTCCCGAGTTTTTAATACATGTAGTTAGGTGACCAAAAACAGGATATTCCCCCCCACCATATCCTTCCTTCATTATATACTCGTATTAATTTTAAAATGCCTAGAGATTCAAAGACATCTTCAAGGTGCCTGTTGATTTTGTGGTTATATGTACGAAATATGGTTTGGTCTAAAAGTCGCCTTCTCTAGGGAGCATGGTTTGCTTTTGTTGTTCCAGTATGGCTCTCAAATAATCCCTTAGGGAGAGATGCCACTCGTAGGTGTGGTTTTACAATAGCCGCTGGTAAGTTTTTGAATAGGATTTTAGTGAGCATTCGTGTGACTCCAAGGTATCCTGTTCCCGTGGTAACCTATAAACCCAATTTCCCCACGCATACCAACGGTGTACCTAATGCTTAAGCTTAGGAAACTAAACACCATATACATCCTTTAGCTAACGGCTATGGGATTTGTGTTGGAACCCTTAGTTAGTGCTTGTGTAAGGGCTTAGTGGGATCATTATTTTCGATTAGATATTTGCTTCTTGTAATTGCTGGCGCATGATAAAGCCCGCAACATTCGAATTCCCCGTAGAGTTCAAAATAGGGAATCATCCCCATCAATGCTTAAAGGATAGAGAGGTCTTAGTACAACGCTCTATGACCGAGAGTCATATGGGTAGTTAACTCAGATCGAGACCAAGTTCTCGCTCGATCTTTACTCCACTTAATACATGGACTGATAAAGTGATGCGTTTTTAGCAATAATTAGTTTGCGTTGGGACGCTTCGGTGTGGTCATGTCTTATCACTCGACCCATGTTCCAACTCTTCCCGCGGTATTTTCTTTTTTAGTTTAATTCATTAGTTGCGTGTAGCCTCTCGGCTATGGCAATTCTCCTCATAGTAGATGGGGGGGGGGTTGACTGCCCTTTTATGTTTATATATGTCCTGGAGACCCAGGCACTGGAGACAACTACAACAGCCATCTCCGTGGCGTGGCCATCTCTTAACCATCAGGCCGCCCTCAACAACTGCCCAGTGCAGCATTTGACCACGACGCTCCAAGACCCACACCCAGGACAGTATCCCCCAGCCGCACAACAACCCCAAACCCCTCTAGGTGAAACCACTGCCCACATAGCCCGACCCAAGTATCACTGTGCGAGCCCGCTAGGCCGCCCGTAGCCCGCTACGGCATCCGGAGACCGTCACAATGCGATCGAGGTGAACTCATGCCAATCGCCAAACTTTCACCTATTTCGTGGTAAAACGCCTGTGCAGACTCCAATCGTGGTCAGTTCATGGAAGGATGCCACTGTTTTGTGTATCTATCATTCATTCAGGGCCCTAATACTCATTTCTGTCCATCAATTTAGATCCCGGGGTGGGGACTAACATTCAAATAAAATCGATGGTTTTAATTGATCCCTCCCTCTTGGTATAGAGAAGGTTGCGAGCAGCTTTCGATGGTAAAAGAGACATAAGAGCCGTTTATATTCCGTTAGTGTAGGGTGAATTGAAGTGGCGGCGGGACGGGGAGTGTGGGGTTTGCTATCTGACTGGAGCAACACTCAGGATAGGGCAAACCCTAGTCTCTTCCCTTACGGCGCGGGCGGCTTGCTGTTACCGTAGATAAACCTCCAGTTTGCTTAAAGCGGCTTCAAGGTCTATGAAGACGGCCGACCAAAGTTACTGCGCTAATACATGCAGCGCAATACTCGCCAGCCCCCCAAGCACGCCCTGAGTCATCTGGTTGCTACCATTACTCGCTACACCACAAAATACAAGATTCATATTTGCCCCTTTTTGGTCCCAAGGTATACCTGGAACACTCCTTCCTTCTGGTCTTGTTCCCCGGGTTTGTCACAGCTCATGCGCGTATTATCACAGAATAATAATAGCATGAACCCTGACTGTCTCACCAGACAAGCATAGCAAGTCAATCCGAGTACAATCTTCAGCTTGATCCAGGCATGCGATATCTGGTCGTCAAAAAGTTCGTTGATAGCGGAGTCTTGTCATGGGGTAGCTAGGGATGAACGCTGGCGGGAGGGCAAAGACCAATTGTGTCTGAGATTGCCCTAAAGTAAAGCTTAATCACTGCGCAACTCCTAGGTTGGTGACTAGTGCCAGGGAATCATGAAGGTGCCTGCGGCTCCCTGGTAGTTTTCTTCTGGAACCTGCTGTTTGGGTCCGCAAGCGCTTATCGCCCCATGGTTATATCAACCTTAAACGCCCGCTATTGGGTTGTGACCACTCGGATATACGAATGAAAATCAGGTGTAGCAGCAACCCCTGGCGCGAATGCAGTGGTGGCTGTTCGTTGGCCATATATAAGAAAGCCAAGGATCACAATTTATCACTCGGTATGTTTGATCGAGGTAAGCAGTGCCTGTAGTTTTTTTCTTTTTTTTCCTTTTTCCTTTTTTTCCTTTTTCTGCTTAGTTTGTATGTGCCTCTCGGCTAAGCAGTGCACCAGAAAGGCGGTGCTAGATCATCCGCGAGAAGCGAAAAACCATCTCGACTTTGGTTCGCGTTTTGCTCCACGTATCAAAATACAGGGATGCCTAGTTCAAAGTTTGTCACACCAAACACCGGAGAATATCCTGCAAGGTTTTAGCATCACGAAAACGCCTCCAGGCAAAATCAACAATGAGATAGAGCGTGTGCTAGTCTAGCGGAGATAGCGGGGATAAATGTGGCGATAAGGGGATAGCACGTGCACAAACAGTCACTCGATTTTTTTTCTTCCACTCCCGCCCTACCGGATTGGACAAAGAATATTTGAGGAAGTCTAGGCTGAATTCTTCAACGGAATAATAGGATATTTAAGAATAGAGATAAGAATAGGAAACGAAAAAAAAACTCCAAGAAAAAAAAAACGAAAATAAGAAGAAGAAAAAAAGGAAAATCCCTGTAGCCCCATATAACGCCATATCCTCTATTCAAAACATTTCATGTATCGCATGTGTCCGTCCACTCGTTCGCCCATGTACCCATTGTATCCTTTTCGTAAATTGGTCGCATTAAGTGCCCTCCTTGAGTTCCCTCAACCAGGCACTCCCACTCCACCTTTTTGACCTCCTCTTAAGCTTTTTCTCTTCACCTGCGCCTTTGTCGAACTTCTCCTCGTTCTTCGCATCAGTCTTAGACCCCTGCTCGACTTCCATCATGCCTCCCAGACTTCCGAAGCTCCCCCATGCCCTCTCTGCCCACTTTGGTCTGCAGTTATGGCACGCTCTCGCCGAGCACAAATCACAAACATAGACCCAACGGAACCAATGCTGCTTTCTGCATCTCTGGCAGTATTCATGAGGCTCTTCTTTTTCCATCATCTTGAGCTCCTCTGGGGTGCTTGTGCTGGCCGCAGTATAATACCTGGTTACACTCTGATGCGTGCATTTCGAGAGCTTTGGGATTGCCCTGGGAACATACTGTGGCTGTTGGGAGACCGGTGGGGATTTCTGGAAACCAAGTGAGGAAAAGAGGGAGGATGAGGTGGAGAGACGCTTGGAACTGGTGTTATTTGTTGTTGTGAAGAGCTTGGAGAGAGGAGGTGCGGGTAGCTGGTGGATTTCGGCTTGAAGAGGCTTGGGTGTAGGGAATGAGGCGAAGAAGAGCATTATTTAGGTGTGGTGGTGAGACAGGTTGTAGTGGTGGTAGTTGAAGGAAAGAATGATGAGTTGGTCGTGAAAATCTAAGTGGGTAACTACGTAGCCCAACCACTGAGCCTGCGGTGGTAGCAGTATTCGTAGTATCAAACAGTGGAAATTACTAGCAAAAAAAAAAAAGGTAGGTGGAAGTTATAATTTCGTCGTATTAATACTCTTATCAAGAAAGAGACGGGAAAAAAAAGGAGAGAAGAAAAAAACTAATGTGTTGGTGGGGGGGGGGGGTGCCGCTGGGTATGTAAGTACATGTAGCTGACAGCTAGTAAGGCAGTTATCATTATTAAACAGCGAATACGAGCAAGGGTTAGGGCTTTTAGTAGCCAACCAAACTAACTCCAGCTGAATCAAGATAAGATAAGATGCCAAGAAGTGTCAGCCCAAGTCGTCTTCGGATCGAAACAACTCCGCCGCACCCTGAGATTCTGGGGTGAGGGATTGGGATGAAACGAGACATTGCGCGCGCACTGTCGTAGTTTAATGCGCCATGGGGGGGGGGGGGGATGGGCATGTTGAATTTAGTATTGACTTTGTAATAGGTGGGATAGGTCTACTGTGGTCTGGAGTGTACTTTGATCTGAGGTACATATGTACTCTTTCATGTAGGGTAGAGCCTACATATATTTGATTGATCGGGGGTACGAAGCGAGTCTAGAATACCAGAGTTGGCTCGAATGAAGATCGGGAAAGCAGTAGATCTTGCAAGACACGGATAACTACAACAGATAGATTAGAGAAACCAGGCCCAAGCCAGGCGGGAATCGGATCATTAGACCTACTTCTTACTACATGTGTAAATAGATTAATAGATACTGCCCTGTTCAGTGCACTTTGGTAGTGCAGCTCTAGGGTCAGTACCGATGTTGAGAGGGAAAAAGGGAAGGGGAAGAGCGTCTAATTTTAAACCTGATTACAGGCTTTACCCACTTCAAAGGCGGCAAACTGAAAACACAGATGCAGAAGGAAATTGGAGCATTAGTCTAATTCTCAAAAGAGCAATTAGCCTCGCAAGAGCAACAGTACTCTAGAAGCAAGTTCAGGCTCAAGCAAGTGAGGGAAAGGCGGTGGTAGTGGTAAACAGACTCAATTCTCACGAGCGGTCAACCCCGATATCCGATGCAGCTGAAGATCCGATTTGGTGCCTGTTTTTTCGCACAGCCTCGGCACAATTGAGAGAGAAGCGGCCTTAAGTTGGTAGTACTGTAGTAGTAGGTACATGTAGTTCAGCCCCCCCCTTCCAACCACCTTTTCTATCACCCCATCATAGTGTGTTTATTGCTGCACGACCCCACACTCGATCGCGCTCTCTTCTCTCTGCCTTCCTCTCCTCTTCTGCCCTTCTCCCCTTTACTTTCCTCATCTCTCCATAGTCACCCACCACGCAGCCCTACAGAGCTACAGGCCAACAGTTGATTGTTGCATCTCAATTCTTCGTTTATCGTTGCTGTTTTCAAACAAGGTTCGTCACTCTTTTCTACTCGTCCCTTTTTCGCGCCCGGCATCATCCATAAACACGCGTTGCACCTCTCTCTGTATGGCTGCTTCATCCAGCAAGGGGAGGGGGGTGGGGACACGACAACAACCCAACCTATATTCCTCCATCCCCCGTCGCTGTCCACGGTCGTCGCCGCCATCCCTCATCGTGTCAAAAAGAAACAAAAACAAAAGTCGCATCGCTAACCAATTTTTTTTCCCCTTTTTTTCAAATAAATAGCTAGAATATCTTAGCAATGACAGACGTCACTAAAGAAGTTATCCGAAAGGAGATCTCCTCCATGACATCCTCTACCAAGCACAAGACTGGTGGTTTCGGGGGAGCTGGGACTGGATACATGCAGGTACGTGTGCTTTGACGTTGAGCGCGATGGCGTTTTCTTTCGTGATTACTTGGGTGCTAATGCAGCTTTAGATCTATCTCAGGCAGCTCCAAGAAAATCCAATGTAGTCTGCCCTGTCTTCAACATTTTTGCCCATTTAACCCTCTAGGTTGGGTCGCGCTGCGCAATGGAATGGAGTACTGACGAAATATACTAGGCGGACTAAAATGTTGACCTCTGGGACCCTCTCTGCTCTGCAAGAAGTCCTCGCTTCTGTGATCGCCCGCGACCGCAGCAAGAGTGGCTCGTACTTGACCCCCCGTGTCCCCAAGATGGCCTTCTACGGCGCCCTTATCTCCGCACCTCTCGGCCATATCCTTATAACTCTTCTCCAGAAGACTTTTGCCGGCCACACCTCAACCAAATCTAAGATAGCCCAGATTGTGGTAAGCAATTTTGTCGTCTCACCCATCCAGAACTCCGTGTACCTAGCGTGCATGGCGGTCATTGCCGGCGCGCGCACACTTCACCAGCTCCGAGCGACGGTCAAGGCAGGGTTCTTACCCGTCATGAAAGTATCATGGTGTACTAGCCCGCTCGCGCTATTGTTTGCACAGAAATTCTTGCCGCCTCACGCCTGGGTGCCATTTTTCAACTTGGTCGCTTTCGTGATTGGGACGTACATCAACTCGATGACTAAGAAGAAGAGACTTCAGGCCCTCAAGAAGAAAAGGGTTTGTTGACTTCCCTGGACCCTGAAGTGTGGAGACAAGGTGGTTGGCTAACACCCCCGAAGTTGTACCAGGAGAAGAGGTCCCTGTCAGAAGACCACGTCACTGTCTCTACCAAGGAATATTATCGACGGGACTAGGAAGAGCGCGGGGAATGTAGGAAATAAACTATTGCCTATTCTCTCTCTTCCTGTCTTTATACCTTGCCCGCTTCTTTCTCTTTCTTTCGGACTTCGACATAACGCGTATCAACACGCAGGTGGGATGGGATGTAGGAGCAGGGGAATTCCTAGCATCTTAAACCCACCCTTAATTAGTCACAATCTAACCTATCTTTTCATCGCGAATCATCAGCGCTTCATGTCTACAACTGGCTATGTTAGAACCTCCCTCGCTCTTTAGTGCTACAGCCTAAGCGGAGGGGGATCTACTTATCTCGTGAGCCCTTTTCTTTTTTTTTTCTACTCCTTTTCTTTTGTTGTGGGGTTTTCTGGGCCGGAAAGGAAAGGAATTGGTGTGTGTATTTTGTGAAGTGACAGGGTCGAAAAACGGGTAGGTGAGAGTTTGTAGTGGAGTTGGGAGATCCGGAGCAGGAGCATCATTTATGACTGTACTCTTTTTTATATTTTTATTTTGTATTCAACTTGTTGTGTACTTTTTCTCAAGCGATATGGAAGAAATGAAAGGTGTTACTCATAAGTACATTTAAATATTACGAAAGTTGATCCTACCTTCTTCACTTTATAAGTTTGCTTTGCTCTTATAAGCGCTTGGTTACCCGGCCCGTAACCGCATTTTGATAGAAATTTCACCCAAGTCGTGTACCCAGAATCACCAGCACACATAGGCAAAATGGGCAGAATTAACAAACCCAAACAAAAAGGTAATTATCTTTCTCTACTTCTTATCCCCTATTATACCGATACTAATACCTACTAGCGCCCTCTGACCGCACCCGCGCTGCCCGCCGTCAAGCCTCCCCCTCCCTCGGCCTCGACAAGTCGCTCACGACGCTTCCCCGCGCCTCCGATGACCTAAACCTAACCAACAAGGAAGTGACCGCCAAGAAAGTCGGCGACGCCGTGCTGCGCGCCACTCAGGGCGACAACGGCGTCAAGAAGCGAAAGCGTGGAGGCAGAGAAGCGAGTCGTCGCCAGAAGGAGAGAATGGAGAAGGCGGTCGGCAGGGCGGAGGCCGTCATGGAGAAGCTGGATAAGAAGAGGGGGGACAGCTTCAAGAGGGGTAAGGTTGTGAAGGACAGAAGGGTGAGTTTGATTCCTGCTGCGTGGGCGGGAGATGTGCTAATGTGCGAGTGGGGCAGGATGACTGGGGTGTCCTCAATGAGAAAATTGAGGATGAGGTCGAGGCTGTGAAGGGAGCGGCTGTGGATGTAGCTTTATAGAGGGAGGTCCCTATGGCTACTTCTGTAAATGGGTGGGTAACGGCGTTAATAGGCGTTCGTTGTGTAAAGTTCCTTCCTGTTTAATAAAATTTGATTTTTCATTGCTCTTAGGAAGTTGACTTTATCGAAACCTGAAAAACTGATTTCAAGATACTATCTGTGAACGTGCTTGGATCTCCCAGGAAATAGAGCACACCACTTTCGTTCGTGCGCAAATAATCTGTAAGAAGCACCCATTAGATCAGCACATAGCGTAGAGTAGTTATGATGAGGAATGTAGTCGTTGACTAGCTAGCCGTGTGATCTTTGTCTTGTGGTGCAGAAGGGACGGCTGTTATAAATTCAATTACACAATGGCACCATACTCTGTAGCTTCCAATAATACCGTACGTGCATAGCCCTGCCTTTTCATAGCAATTTGGCATTATACCGGGCCGGTTAGTCCGCACAATATGTGTTAAAGGACTTCGATCCCAACGATGGCCTTGCGTAAAGATAAGGCCATGAGGCAGCAATGTTTGCCTATATGTACTGTATGTATAGCGGGATGAATGATATATTTTGGCCAAAAGCAGCGATCCGAAGTAAGTGCTGCAGTTCTAATATCCAGTCTAGATGCTCTCTTCCGATTATTGCAGCGGGCAGGTCAGACCTCATATAGTCGTCGGGAACACCGAGCATAGCTGAAGCGTGTACCCATCCTTTATAAGAGTAGCTAAAAGCAAAAGAGTGGGTATTATTGCTCTAGGCACTTTCAGGGGTGGAGCCCCGACATTACATCAGTATAGTTGTGATTCGTACTTTTTCGATCTTGGCTTGTAGTGCGGCGTGCGCAGTACCTATCTCACAATGTTAACCAATGGGGCGGGGACTGCCTAGATTAATGGCATCCTAAAGTGTATTGACGTGTACCGGTATGTGTGGTACGCTATAGGCCCACTTTTTTCAGGTCGCCATTGATATCATGATATTTCAGGCGGTGTTGAAACCTGAATCCATGAACCCTTCATTTCCTATATGAGACCCATAACGACTCGGAGGTCTTCTACGGCTGCCTTCGGAACCGAATGGATAAGAATGAGTGATAATGAGGGGTATCTTGACTCAGAATCCTAGAAGATAGTTTCTATCAACCTCACTTGCTTTGAAGGCTCCCACAAGCACCGCAATTATCCAAAATTTGGCGTACACATGACACCTCCTGGAGGTAGACCAAAGTAGCCTAGTTAGTCATGGATTATCACTCGCTGATCGAAGTAGGCCAGCCGCCAACACTTTTCGTCCCTCCGTCAGCGCGTGGTTGCTCGAGGTAGAAATCTTGGGTGCAGAAGGGCCCGATTCATCCTCTCGGTGGAGTGTATGATGTAGTTTGCCTGGTGGGTACCGATGAAAGCTCCTTAAGGCTCGCTATGTGATGGGCGCGTTCAACGGGGAGAACTTATGGTGCGGGTAAATCCCGTAGTGCTGTGCTGCTATGCCTGGGAACGGTGGGTACATGTAGTACCGTGCTACATGTATACAGGCATACATGTAATGTTGGTTATATTAGTATAGTATGTACATGTAAACAGCACATCTAGATCAACATGTAGCGCCCGGAGTAAAAGCTGAGAAATAAAACTCTCATCAGCAGGTACCAATAATAAATATACAATCCAGATTTTATTTGACGTGCTTTAGCAACTAGTTTCAGGGATATACAAAGACGATCAACTAGTGATATCTGATTACACTACCATATTTATATACATGTAGTCAATGGGATACAAAAAAGAACATACTGATATATCCATCCTATAAGTGTGGGAATATAAGAGTATTTGTCTCTTATATATACCATTCTTAGGATTTTAGGGACTTAATTGTATATATTTAGCATTTTAACAAAACTAAATCTCGTAGCCTGCATTTATAAATAATATCTATAGGGATTATGAGCTCCCAGATTCCTGATTGTTCTAAGTGGTCGTGGTGACAATAGTTTTTTTTTTTTCTTGGCAAGATTAGGAATTCGGTTTCTTTTTTGACTAGAGATATCAAGATAAAAGATCAATTACCCTTTGAGGTAGGGGTATTTTTGTCGGTACTCGTAACTCATCATTCAATTGAAGATTACATCACCAGCTTAGTAATAGCTCACCCCTTGCTCACAGCACACCAGCGTCATGCAGCTCCCAACCTTATTTGTACTGCACCGAAACATCTCCAGAACTTCCAGGTCAGGCTTCGAGTTTCTCCAGGACCTTTATCGCCCGCAGCGGGAAAATAGCAAATTAGATCCAGTTATGCCCTCAGATAGCGACGGTACTCCTCCCATCTCTGCTATGGACTCTGACGATATTCCCGAGAGTACCCTGACAACTAGGGGGAGACCTCTGCTTTTATCCACTGTAGGTGCAGAGAAATCCGTTTCTTTTTTCTTGACGAAGCTTTGGGGACTGACATAGTGGAGGGTCGTAAACTACGGCACCTGAACGGGATCGTGGTAAGGAATTTGACAACCTCGAAAACACCTTCAAGGCCAAGAGGTAAATCGACAGATGACGACTTTCTGGCAGGCGCCTGGAGAACACCAAGCAAGACGCTTGCCACGATTCGACATGAGGAGGGTGAACCAAGCCTGCATCACTCGAAATCATCAAGCGACTTAACTTCGGATAGACCGCATTCGAGGCGACGGAGCGCACGCGGGTTAGATAGCTTGGTACCGAAGCAGAAGCAGTTTGAGGATATGAGGATGCCAGATGTGTTTTTCTCACTACATGTTGCAGAGCTTGGAGGTGGGCGCCCCTTCACTCTCGTTTTAGCTACTAGCGGGGAATAGGTATACTAACTTGGGAGTCCTCTCTCTTGCCTGGGCGACACCTAGACGATCCAATTTACATTAGCGAGGTTATTCATAAGACGATGGTGCGTGAATGTGTTTTTTGGATTGAACCAAAAGGTGGAAGAAACTAACGACTTATTAGAATCCAAACTTCCAGTCATTTGACTTATCAAATGCCGGACCCCACATTTCGAGAAGGGATGCAGTAATTGTTAAGCTATGGACCAACACAAACGACCATTTTCAGCTTCTTGTTGAGTTGGACATTGCACTATCGTCGTTACGGTTCATCGGGAAAACTGTTGGTAGCTCATTCACCCACTACGCGATAGCAATTAACTAACGTAATAGCTCGACAACTTCCCCTACCCGTTTTCGGCGAACTGTATTATATTTTCTCTGTCCGATGGGATTTATACTGTAGTGAATGACCTCCCGATGCCGTTACCAAAAGAGCTCCGAGTGGGTGGCCACAACATGTCAAGCTCTGTCTCATCATTATCATTCTCCGCCGAGAACACATTGGTGCGATCAACCTCATTTCCGCTTTGAAGGCCGGGTTACTAATATGCATCCAGCCAACTGCCTCTTACGATGCCGTGATGAAACTTAATAATCTGGAAGATTGTATTAGTGACGCTCAAGCCACCACTGCGAAAGTCTCCTCGCAAATAAGCGCTCTCCTCACCCGCGAGGCAACCCCGCTCTCCCTTCTCAAATTAACTTCCGCCGCAACCTCTCGCCGTGACGCGGCCAAGAAAGCTCTTGCAGCTGAGAAAAAGCGCCTAGAGAGTCTTACTACTCGCCGTGATAACCTCCGGAAAAGCTTAAGCTCACGCAGAAGCGCTATTGAGTCCGGCAGAGAAAGTCAAGAAACCGGCGAGAAATACCTCGAAGAAGCCACAACAAAACTTGAAAGGTGTCGCGTTGACCTTGAGAAGACCAAGTCTGGGATCGTGTCTCAGAGACGCCGCATTGTAAACGATTTGCAGAAAATCTTTCGTATCGAGCCAACATCTGAGCCTCTAGGATTCACGATCTGCGGCCTGTATCTACCTAATGAGGACCATGAAGACCATAATGAGGAGGTTATCGCAGCGGCTCTAGGCTATACTGCTCGCATGGTATATCAATTGAGTTTTTATCTGGGCACGTACCTCCGGTACCCGATAAATCCATTAGGGAGTGGCTCGTTTGTCAAGGACCCAATCAGTATCATTGGTGGCGGCCCGAGGACTTTTCCCTTGTGGATGAAAGGAAGCGTATATTTCCGGTTCGAGTATGCAGTCTTTCTGTTAAACAAGGATATTGAGCAGGTAAACTCGCCCACGTCGACCCCAAAGGTGCTGACAGCGATAGCTAATATGAACTCGGTGGGGCATAGTTGATGAATACCCAAGGCCTTCCAGTAATGGACCTACGCAACACACTTCCAAACCTCCGGTATCTTCTTCTATTCATCACCTCTGGAAATACTCCGATGTAGCCCTTCCCCTTTCTCTGTATATCCCCGCCGTTTACTAAGACCTTCAGCTCCAGCCCCGAAAGAGAACGTCCATCATCGCCATTTATCCAGAACCTACGTCGCAAGCCATCAGAGCGCTCTTCAAACGGAAGGTCTATCAGCCCGGCGGGGAGCACGCACACAAGGCGTACGATGTCGCTAGACATACCAAAGAGGGACTTTGTTGATTTGTCGGACTTGGCGGGTAAGGGAGAAGAGATCTATACCACCAAGGCAATGTCTGTTGTTGGGAAATAGGCGTAATAGCGTTCGTATTTTCTTTCTTTCTTTTTTTGTTTCTTTTGCTTTGAGGGGGAAAATTAAAAGAGACAGGTAGCGGGGGCAAAAACGGTAATCGGTAATGGTCAAAAGTTCTACTTTTTTTTTTTTAGTTTTTAGTTGAGGATGGAGAGAGAAAAGGGCGTTTTAGAGTTTAGCTTTTCTTTTCTTTTCTTCCTTTTTTTTCTTCATTGATAAATACTTTTCGTTGCTTTTACTTCTTTTTTTCCAGCAATAATTCCCCTGGGCAGCGGACATGATGGTTCTACGAAGAAGCGATGCGATGCCACGAGAGCAAGAAATGCTTTGTAATTACATGTATTCATGGAAAGACAGAAATCAATGTATCTAACCTTACACTGTATGTACAGTCTATGAAGTACATGTACATATATATGAGATTCAAGTTTTTCTCTCTCTGTAGCGATTTAAGATGGCCAAGAATTGCGAGTGATCATATGTGACGATAAAAGAACTTATTTATTTATTACTTCATACATGCATGCAGCCTTCCGGCTATGGCAACGATAAAAGAACTTGCCCGTTAGCAGCCTCATACTCTAACTAGACTAAAAACCCCCATTGTTCAAGGCAATTAAAAGTCTGGTCCGGTTGAGGCTCAACTAGTAATATTCCTGTTTCATTATCCCTCACATTTCGGGGGTAAACTCTAGTTATAATACAGTCTTCTACCCGTAATTAAAACGCTCATTGTAGGCACATCATTTGAGCAGCGAGGGCCATGAATTAGTCGTGCGGGTGGATTTATACATGAGATAATCTTCAACTAGAAAAACACTAGCCTATAGCTATTAGTTGGGAGGTAGGAAAAGTTCTTACAGAAAATCTAATGAACCAAACCTACAGAATTCAGATGCAAGATATAAGGCTCAGGAAACCATAAATCGATTTTAGTATAAGGGACAACAAAAAACTACAAGAACATAACTTCCCTACCCAAGGAGCTAAGAAAACAAACCAAGGAAATAATATTGATATGAATTAATGACAACAGATACATGAAAATAGCTGCTGTATCAAATTCTAGAGCAGAGAAAAAAATATGCTGTCATTTCTCGTAAAACAAGGTGTAAAAAAAAACAATGTTTGTCAGACCCATCCAGTGTTTTACTTGCCCTAATCAATTAAAGGAAATGCCTCAACGAGTCTATGAGTACAAGTCATCGTCCTCCCCACCTGTGCCAAAACCGGCATTGCCAGACCCACCAGTGGCTGCACTATCACCCTCAGTCGGGAAGCGGAAAGTGTTCATGCCGCCTGATTGTTTCATGCTTTGAGCAAATGCCTCGTAGCGCCTGACTTCAACATCACTGACGGAACGTCTGGCAGCACCCATGGCCTCCTCGAAATGGGCTTTAGTGAGCTCTGGCACAGGGTCCTCAAGCTCAATGTCGTCCATCTCTGTATCTCCAGCATTATCCTTCTCTTTGCTGGCCTCAATTTCAGCAGCAATTGCCTGCTTGATCGCCAACTTAACAGCACGTTGCGTAACGAAACCCAAATCGGCACCAGAGAATCCGTGCTGCAAACATTAGTTAATAAGGAGTTGAAAGGTGTTTGGGGAGAGGGGAGAAATTACAGTCTTAGAAGCAATGTAGTTTAGGTCGACATCAGGGGCGACAGGTGTGTTCTTAAGTTGAGCCTTGAGGATAGACACTCTAGAGGTCTCATCGGGCAGAGGAACGTAGACCAAAGTGTCAAGACGACCTGGACGGCACAAAGCGGCATCCAACTAAAAAAAATCTGTTAGACTTGAAAGACAAAAAACTGCAAGGCTTTTTTCTTTCTTACCTGCTCAGGACGATTGGTGGCGCCAATAACGAAAACATTCTTCTTCACACCCATACCATCCAATTCAGTCAACAACATGTTTACGACACGGTCACTGGCACCCCCAGCGTCACCCATGGATCCACCACGACTCTTGGCAATGGAATCCAACTCGTCCAAAAATACGACACAAGGAGCTGCAGCACGAGCCTTGTCGAAGATGTCACGAATGTTGCTCTCAGATTCACCGAACCACATGGAAAGCAACTCAGGTCCCTTGACGGAAATGAAGTTGGCAGCACACTCATTAGCGACAGCCTTGGCCAACAAGGTCTTACCAGTACCGGGAGGACCATAGAAGAGGACACCACGGGACGGTGACATTCCGAACTTGAGGAATTTGTCGGGGTGTTCCACGGGGTACTGTACTGACTCGATAAGCTCGGCCTTGACACCCTCGAGACCACCGATATCGTCCCAGCGAACGTTGGGAACCTCGACAACAGCAACCTCGCGCAAGGCTGAGGGGTTGCTGACACCAAGTGCAAAACGGAAGTTCTCCATGGTAACACCAAGTGAGTCGAGAACCTCGGCGTCAATGGTATCCTCATCCAAATCGATCAAGTCCATCTTTTCACGGATTTGCTGCATCGCTGCCTCTGAGCAGAGCGACGCAACATCGGAACCAACATAACCGTGGGTCTCCGATGCAATTTGTTCCAAATCAACGCCCTCAGCAAGTTTCATGTTCTTTGTGTGGATCTGCAATATTTCGAGACGGCCGGTTGGGTCGGGAATACCGATATCAACCTCACGATCGAAACGCCCAAAACGACGAAGAGCAGGGTCAATTGAGTTAGGTCTGTTGGTGGCAGCCATTACGACAATGTTGCTACGAGCCTTCATACCATCCATCAAGGTAAGAAGCTGGGAGACAACTCTTCGCTCGACCTCTCCGTTGGTCTTTTCACGCTTAGGGGCGATGGAATCGATTTCATCAATGAAGATGATGGAGGGTGAGTTTTTCTCAGCCTCCTCGAAAGCTTTCCTAAGATTTGACTCTGACTCTCCGGCCATTTTACTCATAATC
Organism: Morchella sp. 2015-shanyang; assembly: GCA_024713795.1. Classification (NCBI taxonomy): domain Eukaryota; kingdom Fungi; phylum Ascomycota; class Pezizomycetes; order Pezizales; family Morchellaceae; genus Morchella; species Morchella sp. 2015-shanyang. The sequence continues at coordinate 343,018 of JAMGZB010000019.1, read as the reverse complement.
TCGGGACCATTGATGAGGAAGAAGAAACTTCCGGTTTCATTGGCAACAGCACGAGCCATGAGGGTTTTACCAGTACCAGGAGGTCCGTACTAATGGAGAGTTTAGTAACGTTGCACAAAAAAAGAGTTATTTGGGGATTTACCAGAAGGATACCACGTGGAGGCTTGATACCAATGCTCTTGAAGAGCTGAGGATGTCTCAACGGCAACTCAACCAATTCTCGGATCTGTGCCATCTGCTTTCTGCAACCACCAATATCATCATATCCAACCTCGTTCAAATTACCCTCCTCATCCTCACGGTTTAGGGGTTCGCCCTCACAGTGGATGACTGTGTCTTGAGCAACAATACCATAATCTGGAGGGTCAAGTTCTACAACTTTGAACTCTACCTGCCTCATACCACCTCGGACTGTGAAGAGATCGCCCATGCGTACAGGTCGGTAGGCTTCAAGGAAATAAGGTTTAAGATAAACGTCAAAGAGGGAACCTGTAAGCCCCTCAACAGTGTCCGCAATGGGAAGTACTGCGATGCGTTTTGCCTGCGAAAAGATGTTAGAGTGTTGAGTAGATTCATTCCACGAGTACAACTTACGTATTTGATGTCAGGGCAGGGATGAACTGTGATAACATCTCCTCTGAAGCTTTATTAGCATTTTTTCCCCCCTAATTCTAGGGCTTTATTTTCGACTTACAGTCTCACGCGCAAGTTATTTCGGACTACGCGGTTGATTCTTGCTGATCCATCATCAAGATCATCGTCGGCCAGGACAATCAAAACTGTATCCTTTCTCTTCTTTCCCTTGACAAGGACAGTGTCACCACGGAAGAGTTGCAACGTCTCCATGGTGTTGTTTGATAAAGCAATGATACCTACATAACGGTTATCCGTTAGCGGGGATCTCTTGATAAGAATGCGGGGCAACGAACTGTTATCATCGTTGGAGGCGTCGGTAACAATCAAGCTATTTGGCTTCTTCTTTTTCTTCAGGATGGCAGTGGCAACATCATCGGCCTTGTTTTCAAAAATTAGCACAAAGAACTGGAGTTGAAACTTCCACATCAACCGAGGTGGAAAGGCGAACTCTTACATCCTTTGGCGGAGCACCGGATGCATCCCTGAAGCACAAGAAAGTTAGTGAATGATGCTAGGAATATACGCTGATGACATTTACTGCGAATCGCAAGATGGCGAGGAAATGATAATGGATGAACATACCCCAAGTTAACCTTCTTCTTCTTATCTTCGTGATCCGTCATAATGGATTCTTCTTGGGTTGAACGGGTGTATTTTTTTTGTAGATGGATGGAATAAAGAAGCCAAGTAGAGAATGATGGGGTGGGTAGATGTGATGATGGATGTAGGAAGGTTGGGGGGGGAGGGGAGGTTGAAGAAGTAAGAAAGGTGCTGGGGAGGTGTTGAGGGAGGCGGATTTAGACTGGGAGCTTCGTTACCTCAGCCGGCCAAGAAGAACCCCGCCGAACTTCATCGACGAGTAGTATGCAACAGACATGTCCCCACATCAACTCAACCAGGCTATCAGTTATGCACATGAAATTGGTTTATTCTCTATCCGCTGATTTGTGTCGGTGATAGATACATGTACTTACCGCCCCTCAAGGCGTTCCAGAATGCTCCTAGCTTTCGCTTCGCTGTTCAACAACGCATTCTCGCCACAATGCGGCTCTTGGATTGTGGCTTCGCCCCACTTTCCGCATTGGTTGCCTAACTCAATATCTGTCCTTACACAGCCTGGCGTTGGGAATTTATGACTCTTCTCTTAGACAAATTAATTATCACATCTCATGCCTGGAAGCTTCTACCTAGTTGAAGGCGAAGGTGGTTCGTAGCTACATGTACTATACTTTACATAGGAGTAAGATATTTCGATTCCCCTAGCCCTGGTACGCTCCAATCATTCGGTAGAGAGCTTTGACCAATCAAAAGAAGAAAGGATTTACAAGGGTCCTTTGAACGTGCATGACAAAAAGATGCAGGCCTGCAATTGTTTGCCACTACATTACAAACCCGAGTCGGCTAGGTCCTTCTAGAAGAAGTTCCGGGTTCTCTTTGTACTGTCGTTCACGGATTGCAGGCAAAACTTGGCTTGGCTGTCTCTATTTTGGCTTGTTCCGTCATTGACAGTGTCCGTCAACACCTAGGTTCGTACCCAGCCCCCCTATCTGCTCGTAGGGTATGGGTACGAAACTAGTCAACGCCCAGTGAACGGTAGTACCCAAATACTAATCTTGCCCTATCGGAAGCTCGGCTCGGTGTATACATACCAGACATATATAAACCCAAATTTCTCCCCGAGCTTCAAAGATTACTATGCAATATCTCAAGATAACAAGCCGAAACCGGACCAAGATTCGGGCGGGGAACCAACTCCAACATATATGTACTCCGTACATTAGGCCCGAATTTTCGAGTGAATGGAACTGTAGTTTTTGTTCCGAAGTATGCGTCTTTGTGCTCGAGTGATTTCCTGTGATTCGGTGTTTGGCAATTAGCCTATGGTAAGGACTACGGCTAACCCTCATGCAATATACAGTCCTCATGAGTCAGGTAAAGACATGTGCACGCGGATATGTTGATATATGGTTCGTATATGTTTGGGGCTGTTCGGGTCAGGAGCTTGATATTCCTCATTATTGGACCCATTTGTCCCCCTCAATTATTATAATATATGCTACACACTTAAGTACGTAATAGTAGATCTTCAGCTAGGCACAACTCCCTCCTTCAAATTAGAAAGGGTATTGGGTGAGGAAACACGTCATAAGAAATGACCCTTGAGAACTTCGTTGGGTAGCCCCCTTTGCAATATAAATAGTTTGGATCACATGGAAAAACGAAGCGAAACCCAGTGGATGCGGCAAGTAGGGCATCTTACCTATCTAGCACATACTTCCTGTAGCAGGAATTTTAGGGATGCCTCAAGCTTGTACATTACGCAATTGAACACTTTCTGTAAATATACGGTAACTGAATGCCTATGTTCAAAGCTAATTATTTTAAATTGAGCAACATATATATGTATGTTTCCCGTTCAGCGGAAATCGTGCTCATATGTAGGTTTTAAGCATGACCTCTGTTTAACAACACCCATAATAAGGTTTTAGCCACGGCAAGACTGTTTAGTATTCCCAAACGTAGCAATGATATCTCCCAAGCACCACAACTCCCATAATGAAAGAAAATTTAACCCCTCCACAGCTGCACGGTATTCCTAATCATAGTAATATAATGTTCTAAGTGTTGCTGTTAATAGCTTGAACTTTTTGCCTTGCCCCAGTAAATCCGAAGACTGGCAAAACGCCCTGTCCTTCGATGAGTTTGATAGATTTCTTTTCTTTTGGCAATCTAGCTTTTTCCCTTCTGGCCTGGGCCCTATTCGCTGATGCTATAGCCCTCTTTCTCTTTTCCTCTGTTTCAAGCATCTTTGCCTGTTGTAGGTCTTGCGGGGCCTGCTGTATGGACCGCCAACGTTGATTTGCAATCATTTTCGCCTGCTTGCTTGTCATCGGAGGAGGTGGAGGAAGAGCAGGACCAGAAACAGCCCGGTCCATGAAATTTAGAATTTTGAGTTGTTTTTCATGACTCTTGGCGGTAGTTATGAAACCTATTCGAAATTTAGGGACTTGAGAATCAGGTAGGTAGGTGTTCTAATATACCTTCCATCTTTTCGCAATCTGGAGATTGGGAGGCAAACATTATCGATGAAGTTGGCAAGAAGAAGTTTAAAGATGGTGAGAAAAGGGTTAAGATGGCGAGAAGAAGGGTTGTAGATGGTGAACAGAATGGTGAAGATGAGAAGCAGAAGATCGGATAACACACGCCATTTTAAATCGATGAGTAGGTCAACGTACGTGTTATTTAGATAGAAACATCTGTTTATAGTTAGTCATAACACCTAATGAAACTTATTTCAGGCCAGATACATGTAGTTGATATTGGGTTGTGGAGTCGAGAATACACACATAGGTATATCTGACCTCTACTCGCTGCCCATGTGGGTACATGTAGTGATATTGCCTCTACGGTACGCCCAGGTTGGGGTGAATCCTATAATTGTCGGTTTCTTAACTGGGGTAAGGATGATGAGATACCCTTGTGTCGCTTGGCTCATTATGCAGGTACAAGGGACTGGCCATAGACGAGAACAGGTAGGATCATGTCAATTGCTCTGCAATGCGGGCAAGCTAGTGCGAAGCATCCCATATTACATGTATTACCCGCCCCAAACACCATACTTACATTATTAAGTTACATACATGTATACATGTAGTCTCGTACCCATCCCCTATTTTGGTATGGTTGGTGTAGTACATGTATTTCTATACTATATGTATGTAGCCTAACCTTCTGGTATTGAACACGCTACCAAGGAAATACCAATTGGGTCTGGGAACGAGACTAGATTACATAAATCTTGTATCCCTGCTTATAACCACCAGTCAAAAAACCAAAACATGTGACTACACGCACTCATGGAAATAATCGTTTGTATAGAGCGCTCATACAAAAGGTCCCCCTATAAGTACAGCCTTCAGTCCCTTGCAGAATGATTGGCATTGAAATATCCCTAACCGTTACAAATCAGTAACTCCACCCCCAGTTCTTCTTCCTTCCCCCTCTACAAACAAAAAGACCAGTTTTCGAAAAACCAATACAGCCCTTCCAGCCTTTTTAGCACCGAACCAACTCTCTTTTTTTTTGGTCCCAATTATGTACAAAAAAAGAGAAAAAAAAGAAGAAAAAGAATCCCCGAAAGAAAAATGAGAGTGGAGTTTTGAAAGAATAGAATATGAGTATTCCTTATTTCGATACACAGCTACTTATTTACTAACTTCCTCAGATGGCTGGCTAGAAAGTTCGATTAAGCTTGCCCCGGTGGTTTCGGTAGACCCTAAATATAATATTAGTAAGGAGGCCTTCCTCAGTCTCAAAGAAATCTAGATGGAGTACTCACTTCTGTAAAGATCTTACTCAAACTCGTCTTCATCTGCTCGGCCGCTTCCCTCTCCATGTTCTTCTGCTCCTTCATCATCTCGTCCTTGTGCTCCTCAATATGTCTCTGGGTCTCCTCGTACATCTGCTGGCCCCTCTCTCTTGCAAGATCCATGAAGGTCTTTTCCTCATCTTCCTTCCTCTTCTTCGGCGGTGCCATTCCAAGGGCCGCCATCAACACCTCTCCCAACGACCCCTTCCTCTGTGACCTCTCCTTCTCCAGTCTCTTCCTCAGCTCGACCCGTGCCAGCGCCTCTCGCCGCGCAAACTCCGTCGCAACATCCTTGTCGCCGAAGTCCTCGATGACTGGACGGACATCGCTGATGCCCATTGCAGCAATGTACTCTAGGAAGGGAATCAGCTTGACAAGCTCCTTGTCGTTTGCATCTCCTGTCCATGGCTTCATCTTGATAGTATTGTTGGGGTTCATTGACCAGGCGTCCGGGTTGGTCTCCATCATGATGACTTTCGAGAGGTCCCTGTTTAGGTAATTGAGATCCTTGATGTATTTCCCGTCCTTGTAGCGCGTGTGCGACCGGAAGAGCGGGTACATGATGTACCCCGGGTACTGGTCCATCTTCTGGATGATCGGCCCGGCGATCTGGTCATGCTGATTTGTGAACACCACAATCTCATAATAATTAAAGAGATATGCCAAGAAGTAGTCCAACCCGGGACGCTTTGCAATTCTCCACCCATGCTCACGATCCCACGCACTGTGCACGCATAGATCCTCGAGCGCAATGACGAGCGTGTAGGGTCTCGAGTAATCCGGGTGTGGGTCGGGGAGCAGCTTCTCGAACGGCGGCTCATTGTAGAAGTCGAGGACATTCTGCACACGGGCCTTGATGCGCGAGTAGAAGGCGCTGGCAGTCCAACCGTTGGGGACCGCGTTGGTGTCGTAGATTGTTTGCTCGAACTCTGACAGGTCCCGGCCCAAGTATATCGCACCGGAGAAGAGGGCGGCGAGGAAGGAGGCAAAGACAAGACGAGCAAGGCGCTCTCGCTTGCGATCCGTAGACGAGACGTAAGAGGGCTTAGGGAAGGGTTCGTCGCCTTTACCGCCCGTCCTTTTAGCGAATGGGTCTTCGGACCCGGGGGTGGTGGGCTCGGCATTAGGATTTGGGATGCTGGAGGAAGAAGAAGGAGATGCGGCGGCGGCGGCGGCGGCAACAGCAGCAGCAACAGCAGCAGCGGTGGCCTCTTCCTGGGAAAGCGGTGAAGCATTGGCCTCTGTGGGGATGATGGGGTCAGATTCGTTAGGGTCTACATCCTTGCTTGGGTCACCGCCTGTGTACGGTCTTCGGCTCTTGAGAGTGTATCTTCTTGACTGCTGCTGCTGCAGCTGCAGCTGAACCCCCAGGAGCAGTGAGTTCCTTGGGATAACAGTAGGGCACCTCCGGGGGACATTGAGAATTGACTGCTTGGACGCCAGCAGGGAGCGAGTAAGAGCTCTGGCGAGCATATTTGATTACTGCCCAAGTACGGACTGTGAGCAGACAGATGAGGGGGTTGTGGGGATACGGGGGGGAAGTTCCGATGACAGTGGTGGTGGTATCAAGAGATAGATATTCGAAATCTATCAGATACTATGTAACTATTATCAATATTTGGTGATGAGGTAATTTGAGAGGCCTGACTTAAAGCGGGTTCTGGTTTTTTTTTTCCGGCAGGGATCGATGTCTGGGATGATGATGTTTTGAATTTAGTGCTATGTATAGATGGACTGTATCTCCGTCACTCCGTCACTCCGTCACTCAGTCACTCGGTCACTGCTATAGGTACTTAACTCACACTCTCTGTCTATCGTCTTCAGTCACAGAACCAGATGATCTGACCTAACTTGTAAAGAATTTCATTTGGCGGCTCTTCTTGCTCGGGAGAGAGAGAGAGAGGGAAAGAGAGTGTGGGGGAGCAGCAACCGAGTGAGCGGGGACGACAGGTGAGAGAGACTTGGCAACTTTACTACTTTGGTTTGCCCGAAAATTCACATCTGATTTTTAAAAATCTAACTCGAGGTCAATTGATGATACATAAAGTGCACTGCGACTGTGTATCTGTGGGAATATATACGTATACTTTATACGAGACCTTAATCTCTTGTCTCTGGAATTCTCTCTTGTCTCTTCTCTCTCCTCTTTCCCCTCCATCTATCGGTCTCTCTTCCTGCGACTCTGCTGGTTCTGCACTGGGGCAGAGATTGGCTAATTGATACATCTATACTGTACCTATCATATGTAAGTAAATACATATATACAGCTAATCTACTCTATCTTGACCTGCACAATTGCTCACACATTTGACTTACATCCTGTATCGGAATAGATATTTTATATATATTCTTCATCACATCACATCTCAACTATCATTCCACACACACCTACCCATTAATTACTCAACCCACCCCACCCCACCATTAACAGGCCCTCTACATAACCCCCTCCCTCCCTTCCTCACATCCAAATGGCATCTTACCTTCTCGTCCGCGCCCACAACGCCATAATGACCTCCCTCAACCCGCCGCCGCCCACCGAAGATGACTCCACGCCGCGCAAAACAATCCGCATCGGCTCACGCAAGTCCAAGCTCGCCTTGATTCAGACAGAGCTCGTACGCAGCCTCCTCATCGCCGCTCACCCTCACCTCGACTTTGAGATTGTGTCCATGACCACCGCGGGCGACAACAACCAGCTGAAGCCTCTGCACTCGTTCGGCGCAAAAGCACTCTGGACACATGAGCTTGAAGAGCTCCTTCTCGACGGCCGTGTCGACATGATTGTGCACTCTCTCAAAGGTCCCCCCCCCCAAATCCCCTCACCTCCTCACCATATGTCAAACTAACCCACTACAGACATGCCCACGCAGCTCCCCCCCAACTGCACCATCGGCGCCATCCTCCCGCGCGAGGACCCCCGCGACGCCCTGGTCATCAAGTCCGGCTCCCCACACACCACCCTCTCAGCTCTCCCCGCCGGCTCCACGATTGGCACGTCCTCCGTCCGTCGCAGCGCCCAGCTTTCCCGCCACTACCCACACCTGAAATTCCTCGACGTTCGCGGCAACGTTGGTACCCGCCTGGCCAAACTCGACGACCCCTCGGGTCCCTACTCCGCACTCATCCTCGCTAGCGCCGGGCTGATCCGGTTGGGTCTCCAAGAGCGCATCACGGCGGCGCTCACCAGCCCCGTGCTCCTGCACGCGGTCGGGCAGGGCGCCCTCGGGGTGGAGGTGCGCAGTGGGGATGCCGCTACTGACACCCTGCTGGCGCCGCTGCGCGACGTCAAGACTGCGCTTGCGTGCGTTGCAGAGCGGAGCCTGATGCGCACGCTTGAGGGCGGGTGCTCGGTGCCTATTGGCGTGGAGACGCGGTGGGAGGGCGATGTGCTGAGGATGAAGGCCGTGGTGGTGAGTCTGGACGGCGCGGAGGGCGTCGAGTTCGACGGGGAGATGGAGGTGGGCGGGGAGGAGGCGGCAGACGAGATGGGAAGGGTTATTGCGAGGGGGCTGGTGGAAAGGGGGGCGGAAAAGATCCTGAAGGGGATTAATCTGCAGAGGGACTTGGTGGATGCGTAGGTGGTTGAGGGAAGAAGGGGAAATGTGTATATAGACGAAAAAAAAAATAGAAAAAAGCAGCCCTCACTTTTGCAGCCTGTTCAGTTACTTCTACTGTGTTCACAGGCGATAGATATATAATTCTCAGCTAGTAGACTGCCGATAGAGAACAAAAAAAAAGAATGCCCTGTGCAGGAATACATGCCGAACGATCATTGACCCCTTTTTGCTAGTCTACTGTATGTCTCAGAAACGAGACTTGGCTGTCTGTGTGCACTAGCAACTACTAATCCTACCAAATCCCACTGTAGCTCTAAGCGTCTATCAATTCGGTTCTACGATATAGGAAGGAATAATTCCATGTGCTCCCCTAATTGATCTGGATAGTAGTAAATATGTAGCTAGCTATATATAAATATATCGGAACTGGATGAAACTGCAATCCGGGATGGGAGCGGTGTACAATTGTAGTAGTACATAGCATTGATTCGGGCCGCTCTGGCACTCTATAGCTATCTACACGGTACCCGCCTGCCACCCGCCTGCCACCCCCTCCCCCTCCATCCAAGAACCCGACCGCCCGCTCCATATCTACACCGGCTTCAAACTAAACGTCCTGCCCTCGACCGCCGCCACCTCCTCCCACTTTGTCCCCAACTTGACGACCGAGAATCCGACCATCCTCGGGTCCATCTTGAGCGTGCGCTTGATCTCGTTCTGCGTGAGCGTGTTTGAGTCGAAGCGCATGACAAAGTACTGTCCGTGCGTGTGTGTGGCCTGGTGGCGGTGCTTCTTTCCCGGCAGCAGCAGGCGCTCCCAGTTTGTGTATCCGCGCACGACGCCGCCGTTGCGTAGCACTAGCGTTCCTGCTGTGCGCGCGATGCTGGGGGTGTAGGTGTTAGCGGTGGAAGAGGGAGGAGAAGGGGGGGGGGGGAGGGTACTCTTTGACTTCTTGGAGGGATTGGCCGCGGACCTGTGGCCGGGGGGTGTTAGTTTTGTCTTTATTGTCGAGTAGAAGAAGGGGGAGGAGGAGGAGGAGGAGACTCGAGGGGCACATACCACGGCGATCAATTCGTAAAGCATTATTGTTGTCTGTCTGCCTGAAGTTTGTAGTCTGTATTCTATATCGCGCGAGGCTCGGTGCGTGGGCGCCGCCGCCGACTACCGGGGATCACAAAAAGACTTGTGCCAAGTCTTCATACCCTCCACACACCACACGTGATCCGCGGGAACAACTCGGTTTTCAAATATCACGACATCTCCACCGTATCGACTTCACAAATCCCCCCCGCATCCACAATGGCCACACTCGCACGCACCGCTTCCGCCTCCCTCCGCGCCCTCTCGGCACAGCTCAGGTCACCAACATCCATCCGGCGGCCCATGACAGTCCAACCCCGCCGCGCCTTCTCCGGGTCTGCCAGGGTCTACGGTATACCATCAATTCCACCCTCACCCCCCTTCCGCACGCACTGATACAAATAACTAACACCCCACATAGTCACAAAGTTCACCAAAGACCATGAATGGATTTCCCATGACGCCGCCGTCTCCGACATTGGTACCCCCCCCTCCATGCTCCCCCCTCCTCAAAGGCTACTAACACTCACCCCCCCAGCCACGATCGGGATTACAGCCTACGCCGCCAAATCCCTCGGGGACGTCGTCTTCGTCGAGCTCCCGGAGCTCGGCACGGGCGTGGCCGCCGGCGACGCCTTCGGCGCCGTCGAGAGCGTCAAGAGCGCCTCGGACATCATGTCCCCCGTCAGCGGCACCGTAGTCGAGGCCAACGAGGCCCTACGCGAAAAGCCAGCCCTTATCAATCACAGCCCCGAGGCCGACGGGTGGATCGCCAAGGTCAAGGTCAGCGACGGGGCGGAGATGGACAGTCTTCTGGGGAGGGAGGAGTATGAGGCCTTTGTGAAGGGGGTGGGGGAGGAGCATTGATCCTTCGATTGGACGGGGTAGCTGATTCCTTTTTTTTTTTTAAATTCTACTGTTATTATTGTTATTGTTAGGTCCATAGATACATAGGATACATAGCTACATGTAGCTATAGCTGGAGCTTGAGCAGTGAGCAGTGAGCGACTAATGGTACAGTAGATCCCACTGTAGCTTTCCATAATTATCACCGTGCTATGAAGCCCAAGAACCGCACCAAAAATCATTGACCCCAATGTCGCCGCCGCCCACTATCATTGACCTCTCATCCCATCCCCCCATGCCATCTCGCGCCCGAGTAATTCCCCATGCACCACACCACTCACCACCACAAGTAACACCTCCAGCACGCACAATCACTCGCATACCCGGGCTGGGGATACGCATTTATCCAGCACATCACCCAATGGGACCGGCTGTTGTGTCTTCATCCGCGTGCGCGTCTAGTTTTCTTTATTTCTCGAAGCCTTGTTCTCTCCGTGGTGCCTTTGTTACTAGTAGGTACAACACCAATACCACGCTCAAGCTCAATACCACCAGGCACTTCACGGGTCGTAACCATTCTGACATTCAGAGATCTACAAATACAGCCTCCTATCTGCACTGCACATAACACATTACCCATTACCTCTTCCCCCAATGACCCCCATTCTATAGTGCGAGCCGATCAAAACCTCACACCTTCTCCGTACCCCCCTCCCCCCTCCCCGCCCCCTCCCAAAAAAAGGACCGACAAAAAAAAAAGAGACACCAAACGCCAAACCCTCATTATCGCGCCACACTCCCGCACTCCACGGGCCCCACTCTTACGGGTTCCATCGGCCCTCATCAATCTCACTCCCATCACCGCCATAGCCAATGGCATCCCTGTCATCGTCAAGCAGGCGACCATACTCTAGCATGAGCCTATACATATAGATCTCGATATCCTGCTTCCTCAGAACCTTCGCCGCCCAGTCCCTCGCCTGGTTCGCGAGCTTTTTGCCCTCAAAGTCGTGACCGGGCACGTACAGCGCGCTCGTTGAGTTTCTGTCCGCCGGGGTCCCGAGACCGATAAAGTATGTGAGGAGAGAGTATAGGTCTGAGCGAGTGATTAGCTATGATCCACATGCGGGTAGCAGGCACTGGTGAGGAAGGTTACAATATGCGGGGGGGGGGGGGGGAAGGCTACCATCGAAGCGATTATCCATCGGTGCAAAATGCAACCAGGCAAACAGACGACTATCATGCCACTCCCTAAAGATCGTCGCTTTGATTCCCATACTCCTACTCTTCAAGAACGCATGCCATCTCCCCGAGAACGAGTGTCCGTCCACGTCCACCAAGTACTTATACGTAAACTGGTCCGTCATCGTCGTCTGGCTCACGGGTGACAGATACTGCTTCAGCCACCCACAATTATCGTCCGGCACACACCACTTCATATCCGGGAATCCCACGTCCGTATGTTTCTCCGCAAACTCGGCCGGGTGGAACACGCCGCGGACTTCCGTATAGTTCTTCTCCGTGTCCGACGCCCACCGGAGGATATCATACGTCTCCTGCGTCTCCTCAAGCTGCGTCGCATTTGTCATGAGTACGAGGCGATGGCGGTGAAGGCGGCGCCACGAGTCCTTGACCTGGACGCCGCCGGAAGTGATGCCACGCCAGAACATTGTTGTGGTCTTGTCTTCCCAGGCGACGTCCTTCTTATCCGAGTATTGGTAGCGCTCGTCTTTGCGGTAGTACATGTTGGCGGGGAAGAGGATGTCGTTGTTGACGTTGACCTTGCACTCGCCGAAGACGGGGACGAGCTTCTTTGTGGCGGTGACGGAAGAGGCGGAAAACATGAAGCCATGGAACTGGCCGATGGCCGGCCCGACGGTGCAGAGGTCGCTGGACGTGTTGAAGCTCGACACGATCCCGCCAGTGTGCGGGAGCTTGTACTTTGCCTCTGCTTCCTCCGGAGACATCGTCTCCGAACGGGCATACGAGTCTGGCGGGCACGCCGGCTTCACCAGGTCCATATATGGCTTCCCAGGGGCCTTAAACCAATCCGCGACAGGCAACGTCTCCTTAAACACCATATTCCTCGGCGTAAACTCATTCCTTGGATTCTCCGGCATCTTCCTCGTCTCCTCCTCCCTCTTCAGGTGCTCCTGTAGCACCTCCCACTCTACAATGACTCTCGGTTGGTCTAGCCTATTCATCGCAAACTCCATATCCGGCAGTTCCTTCGCAAAGACAGCCACCATATCCCTCATCGTCTCTGCGCGCCAATTGTCCTTACTCGTTAGGATCTTCACCTTACCATCCTTTATCGCGAGACCGGCGAGACCGCTGGGACCCGCGTCTTCTGCAAGCATACCGTGGACGAGCAAACGGAGGTCGGCAGGTGGGATAGACCAAAATGGACGCAGGTCGTCGTTAATCTGGTCAAAGTCGTCGAGATGGTAGATTCCGCGGTCGCGCGCAAACTTGTACCACTGCCTGTATATTAGCCTCCATATCCCCGAGAGAGAGAAGGGGGGGGGGGGAGGGTACCTTGTCAAATCCCGGGGGTGGATGCCTCCCATAGCGCTCTCTATATACCTTTACTGCCTCAGCAAAGCTCGTTGAGCGCGACAACTCATACGCGCGGAACTTCTCCGCTGCCTCTCGCATCAAACCCACAATTGGGTGCCTATCGACCTGTTCGAATGATTTATCAAAGTCTAGGTCGTCCAAGGGCGTGAGCTTGTAGAGCTATCATTGACCATCACCATCATTAGATACCCTCGCTCGTCACATCCATCCGCATCGGCGCGGGGGTTCGGCTACATACATCGTTCTGCACACTCTCACCATAATCCGAATGCCCACCGAGCACCTCCGGCACATGCAGCTTCTCGATCCTGATGCCAAAGTCCGTACCAGTGATAAGTGCCAGGTTCGTCAGGAGAATAATGGCGCCAAACACGCCGAGCACAATGAATGCACGTTGTCGCGCGCCCTCGCGTTGCTCCATCACCATCGTATTTCTTTTGCCCTCCCCTAGTTGATGGTTGTTACAGAGGGGGCGATTAGAAAGAGGGCCGGGTTAAAGTAAGGCAGTGATGGTCGGTCGAGGTTATTATTATTTTTTTTAACAAGGAGAGAGAGGGAGGGAGGGAGGAAGGGGAGAGAGATGGATAGTAAAATAATAATCAGCTACGACTATACTCTACTACCACCACACCACTACTACTCCGCTACCAGGATAGAGAGGCGAGCGAGGGTGTAGGTTCCCGTGGAAAGGAATTGAGAGAGCGCGATAGAAAAAGCCAATACAACGACAATACCAGCCAGCAGCTCTTCTGTTAGGGCATTAGTGTTTGTAGGTACAACCGGTCAATGGGTATTAGAGTAGAGCAATCTGTTCAGGAGAGAGAGCGAGCGAGAAATGATGAGAAAGAGCGAGCGAGTAACATAGGTATGTAGGGTAGAAGAGGGTAAAGAAGGGAAAAAATAAAAAAAAGGGGGATCCCACAGTTTGAGCTCGGACCCGTGCTGCTGCTGTCACATAACTGCTAGCTGTCCTGTCTTGGTCTGAAAGCTCCCCAGAAGAAAAAATAAGATGCAGCCAATCAGCGACCATAATTCGTTGTTGTCTGGGGCTCCTTTGAGTAAGGTATCAGGCCGTCCATCCTGTCACCAAGGATCAGATGTGGGGGGAGTTAAAGTTGGGTTGGTGTCTGTAGACTATTAATGATAAGACTAATCGATCGCTCACTCGCTCTAACTGGCCGTGGGATAGAGAGCTCGTGGAGTACTCTAGGGGAAATTCGCAAGGAGATGAAATGCTTGGGTTTCAGATTATGAGTTGTCCTGGTACTCTACTCCTACATACATGATGCATCCATCTTTAAAATGGCAATGACATCTGTGTCGACACTCAGGTTATCGCGGAATTGCCCCATCATTCTACATACACATATTTCATAAAGTCCCCTCTACTCTACACTTATGTGTGTAAGTAATTGTACAATATATAGCCACATCGAATTCCTCACCCTCTGCCTCGATCGCTCAATTGATTGACCCCCATTGTACCTACACACCGGGGGCGGTCCTCTCATAGATTCCCTGCACTATGCCCGGATCAGGGCCCTGAATCCCCGTCGTAGCTTATTCTTTTTTAGTCCTCAAGCCGGTTAGGGTTACATGTAACTACATAGAATGTGTATACAAGTACGTAGAGTACATGTACTCTACATGTAGTATCTAAATGTAATGCATGTACCTACACTGGCATACATACATGTAACTACATGTACTTAAGTACGTAGAACGCGGCGGTGCTATATTCTACTCAATTACCCTTGACACTGTAGTACCTGCATACAATGTAGTAAATGTACTGACGGACTTAAATTACCCGGACCACATCCACTACCTGAGGAGGGGGTACCTGGGCTAGTCCTATATAGGTCATCTTCCATAGAAACCCACTCACCCCACCAAAACCAAACCATCACTAAAGTGGGAATACCCCACCAACCAACCAACCACAACGTGAGCAACATATCTACATCATACATATAGACAGACAACCCTTGGTACCAGTGCATCCATCACACCACCATCTAACATCCATCCATAGACCCACCAACCCACCAACCCGCCCCACAACTTCTACAGCTAACCCCCCCCCCCCAATTCTCAATGGTAGACCCAACGACCCCACCAGTGCCTGTCACGGCGCCCCCAACTCCAGCTTCAGCAGCTCCAAAACCTACCAAAGAGCCTAAAGCCCCCAAGCTCGCCAAAGATGCCAAAGCTGCTGCCCCAGCCGCTGCAGCATCCTCCGCTGACGGCGAAAAGAAGCTCACACCCAAGGAGCTCAAAGAGAAGAAGAAGGCTGAGAAAGCCGCTCGCCGTGCGGGAACAAAAGCCACTGCAGGCGCTCTACCTCCCGCCCAGACAGGTCCAAAGCCCAAAGATGCTCCCGCAGCGAACAAAGGTGGTGTCGCGGCCGCTAAGGGCGGTTCCAAGGCCTCAGCACAGCAGCCTGCGGCAGGTAGTGGTGGCATCGTAAAGACAATCTATGTCACAACAGGCGGTGCAGGGAGCCAGCCGGCAAAAACCGTGGCGAAGGAGGTGGAGGTTGTTGAGCCTGCAAAGGATCGTGGGCTCGTCGGGCTGCTGAAGGATCTGTCGGTGGAGCAGAATGAGAAGAAGAAGGGGCCTGTGTTTGGTCTGGGGCACGCCCATGTGGATGTGCACCCCGCAATCCTCACACTAGGAATGCAGATCAACCAGTACGTTCTCGCAGGAAGTAGTGCTAGGTGTATGGGGTTCCTTCTGGCCATGAAGCGGGTATGGACCCCCCCCCCCACCCTTCCCCCCGCACGTCCCCTCTAGACGCAGGATCACCACAAATAACTCGCTCTTAACCAGAACTAACACCGTACAGGTAATCCAAGACTATGAGACACCACCTGCCTCTTCGCTCTCTCGCCACCTCCCCGGCCACTACCTCTCCCATCAAATCGCCTACCTCCTCTCGGCGCGACCTATGTCCACTGCCATGGGAAACACCATCCGCTGGCTTAAACAAGAGATCTCGACGCTTCCCCCAGACCAAACCGAAGAAGCGTCCAAGCGCCACCTTGTTGACCGCATCGACAACTTCATCCGCGAGAAGATCACCGTCGCCGATGATATGATTGTCAAGACCACCGTCGATAAGTACATCCGTAACGGCGACACCATCCTCACCTACGGCAAGTCGCAGGTCGTCGAGCGCGCGCTCCTTGAGTCCCGCCGCCGCGGAAAGGTCTTCAGCGTCATCGTCGTCGACAATCGGCCGCTGCTCGAGGGGAAGAACCTTCTACTGGGGCTTGCAGAGGCTGGAATCCGCTGCGAGTATGTGCACCTCTATGGACTCGAGCATAGCATTCACTCTGCAACTCGGGTTATCATTGGTGCGCATGCGATCATGGCGAATGGTGCACTATACTCGCGTAGTGGTACTGCAATCGTTGCTACCACTGCTCGTGAAGTAGGAATTCCCGTTATTGTCTGCTGCGAGAGTATCAAATTCAGTGACAAGATCAATCTTGACGGGATTATTTCTAACGAACTTGGTATGCTCCCCATCCCCCATCCCCCCATCCCCCATCCCCCACTCCCCACTCCCCACTCCCCACTCCCCACTCCCCATTCAATCTCCTGTTCCTCGTTCTTATCGATAGCTAACACATCCAAAGGTGACCCCGAACTCCTCGTCAACATGAGTGATACCAAGGCCCGTGAGGTTGGCCCTCTTCAGGGCTGGAAAGACATCAACAACATGCGCATTGACAGCTTCCGCTACGACGTCACACCCAGTGAGTGCATCAAGACCGTCGTCTGCGAGCACGGCTGTGTTGCACCCAAGGGGGTAGCCAGCGTGCTGAGAAGTAGTATGGCTGCGGCTGCGGCTGGATCGGCAGTATAGACGCATGTCTCTTTCCTTCATGCTTATTTCTCTAGCTGTGTTAGCATCGTGTTATCGGCGGGACTTTTAAAGTATTTCTTCCTGGTCGCTTCCCTGATTTTCTTTCTTAGTTTCTTGATCCTTTAGTTTCGTTTTTCTGCTTCCTAGGGTAGGGTAGGGGAGGGTGGAGTGTATAGTAGAGTGGTAGAACGAACGGAAAAATGTACATGGGGGCGGCGTAATAGCTATTTGCCTACTGGTTGAGTGGCCTACGGATTTTAGTGTTAGGTTGCTTTAGTTAATGAATAAACGAATAAGCTAGCGGGCCTAGGGTCAATGATCGTGAAAAAGTATGGGGCGGCGGCGAGTGATATTAGGTGATTACCCGGTATTTGAGGGAGGTGCGGGATGAGTTGTAAGAGAGAGGAGAGGAGAGGAAGGCGAGAAGAAGAGACAGCTATGTAAGCGGAGGGAGAAGGGAGAGGGGGGTATGTGTGTGAAGGTGGGGGGCGTGCTGCTGTCTCTGTGGATATGTACGTGATAGCTATATATAAAGTATGTACTATGTAAGACGCAACAGTGTGATTGCTACGTATCCCCGCCAACCAGGGTGTGGAGGAAACTGCTTCACCCATTTTAGGGGGGCGGTGAAGTAACGCAACGCATAGCCGGTGTGAATCTTCAATCATCAACCGCTGTGGAAAGAAATTCAAAGCAGGCTTTTTTTTTTGTTCAATTCATTAATTGTATGCAAAAGCAGGTTATTTCTGCACAACACGCCCCCTCAGAACGGAGTTTTGAATCACTGTCTAATAGATCTGGGGGGGGGGGGATGCTCCAGGCTTTGGCTTGATTGTATGCAGTCTAAGTTTTGCCTCTACCTTCCGCTACTCTATAGGATGGGGAAATCTAGTGATATATGTGGGGCTAGGGAGCGGGGACGCCTCGGCCGAAAAGACGAGGGACTAGGTACTTAATGAGGTCTAGATGGAGATAAACATATCTAGTATGGGTGGGGAGAAAAAAAAAAGAAAAAAGGATGGGCTGAAAGACGCAAATAAAATCATAATTGAGATATAAAAGTCGAAGTTTAAGCGTTCTGTAAGATCGAGTCTGGAGAAAAGGAGAGTTGAGGGAAAGAAAAAAACCGGCAGTGCCAAAGAGGAAACTAAATGTCATCCATCCCTTCTATAATAGTCCGGAAAAACAGAGGCTCTATCCACCCTCACCATGAACTATGCCACTAGCCACAAAAATTTCAGTGTGTAAATTTTTCGACTAGAGATGTACGGAGGGGGGGGGGGGGGAATTTTAGATTGGGGGATGTAGCGGGCTATGAGATATCGGTGTTTTCGGGGGGCTCGTTGATATTGGCACGTAAAATCGAAAGAAGCTCACTGTAAGGTTAGTTAACTAGCCCACATCCCCAAGGAATAGAGGTAAGTCATGGAACCCGTGCTGGGCAGCATAATTTACTCCAATGACACCTCTTCAAATCTCTCACCACCTAGCTGCAATGTCTGGGGCTGCTTCTGCTCCCTCTCTTGCGGCGGCGGCGGTGGTGGTGAGAGCTTTTTGCTAATGTTGAGGCTGCACGGCTGGTGCGTTATGAGGACAAGGTCTTCATCATCTTCGACATCGACCGTTTCAAGCTCCTCTTCGTAGGCGGCGTCGCGTTTAAAAAGCATCGTTAACTCCATACCCTCCCTTCCTACAGAGTTGTTAGGGGGTTTCTCTGAGTCTTTTTCTGCTAGTAGTTAACCAATGAGGGTTCCTACGTACGTATATTTGGGAGCTGGGCCAAGCTTGTTTATGTTTTTATCTAAGCTAGGCTTCTCGGCGTATACGTAGCCTAGGGCGTGGTTTAGGCAGTTCTTTGCGGCATTCTTTGTTGCCTGAATCCTTTCTAGAGCTCCTCCCCCTGGTCGGGAGAGCATTTCCAGTGATGCCCTACTCCTATAGAGAATTGTGTTGTATGGATGAGTGAAAAGGCTCTGTTATAATATCTAACTTAGTTGGCTGGTGGGTATTTGGGCCTGCGATCCCTAGTTATTATAATCTTCAAATGGTAAGTCTGCACCCCCATTCTATCGTATCGTCTCCCGGGAAAGAAGCGGCGCCTTGTCACGCGCCGGTATTGTGTGGTTGTAGAATTATGAAATAGGCGGTGGGGTCTCGTGGTTGGAGGTCCGGGGAGGGTGAATGAGGGAGACCAGCTTAGGGGACCACAACCATAGTAGTGAGATTGGGAGTGCCTCTCAAAGAGCATTGGTCATGAGTAATCGGTGACCTAATTTCCTGCCATGGTTTTCTGAAGGATTTGGAATTTTTGTTTCCGAAGTCTAGTGCCAAACATTAGACGGGATTGTCTTAAAGCTTCCCGTTAAATCCTGAAAGCTAGACGAACAGTCAGATGGAGATCGGATCTGAATTGAGAAGTAGTAGTTGTAGGCAACAAAATTGGGGCCGAAAGCATTGGTGAGAAACTTCTCACCGGGCAGTTAGAGAGCTCAAAGGGGCAGTGACTAAAACTAGAACATGAGTTCTAGTAACAAGGGAGCTAGCCACCAAGCCCTGGTGCCAAGCCGCCCCTCTCTTTTCAAAAATTCAACGTTACAAGCCTGGAGATTCGCTCATGATGAAGTTCTAAGTAATTAAATAGATATAGGTAGAGATATGGGCTGGATCTAAGGTAACTCATATGCCTGACGTTCAGTACTTCAGGGTTAATGCATAAAGGTACTACCGGGTTACAAGTATATCTCAATTTTTATGGAAAAACAACGTTTTTTGGTATCCTCTCTAAATTCCACTCTAAATTTCATACTAGGAGTACTACAACTCTCAAACTCAAGAATTATTGATATATGGTTTATTACTAATACATTATGTATTTGTGATGTTACACACTGCCAAAGTTGTTGAGCTTTGTATGGTTGCTATGTGGGTTACTAACAAAAAAGGCTCACTTTGAAAACTCACCACTCCACAACCATATGAGGTGTAGTTGTGATAAGTATATTGTTGTGTTCCTAGCGATCTGAAGATATTGTATTGATGTTATGAGCTTTATGGTGGTATATCTGGACAATATACCCTCAAATGAAGTTGTTTTTCCATACATATCGAGGTGCGTAGTTATTTTTGTAACCCGGCAAAGCTTCGAAGCTGAATAAGCCTTGTGCTGCGTCGGTTGTCTTGGTTGTCTAACTCCATAAAGTAATTCTAGACCACACGAGTCCTCAAAGCTAACTAAGACCTTGACCGAGATCTACGAACAGCCTCGCCCCCTAAGCTCCTGCAACTTTATGGAGCAATCCCGCCTCGGAGTATTCTTGGTACTCATAATCATCATCCTGCTCGCCCCCGATGGTAACTCACCCACGCAGCGACACGAGATCGACAACATTATCGAGAGGGAGAAGCTGGAGCTCGAAACGCTACGAAACTCGACGTTTGGACAACCGGGAAACTTAACTGGTATCAATACTGAGAATGAGTCGGTATTCCCATCAGATTTGGTTAGAGGGTTGGTACGAAAGATGAGGGAAGATGTGATGGCAGATTACTTCAGGGGTGACCACACAGAGGTCCCAACCCGAAATGCTGGGAGCCAGGGGAGGAATGATGGAATAGAGGAAGAATTATTAGGCAAGACACCAAAGTCAGATATTAATGCTCAGAAACACAATACCAAGCGTACTCCTATATTGAACGGACAACTGCCACTATATCGGAACGTGTCGGGAACTTTACATGGAGAATGGAGTCGTATGAAGCTTCCAGGGCTTTTAATACCACAGTCGAACATAACGTATCAAAAGAATATCACTGCCGATAGTGGGAAGATTGCTTTTAATATTGAGGAGAAGCAACCTGGCCAGGTCCAGGAAGTTGGAATGACTATGATGATTAAGAACCAACAGGGTGGCGATTCGAAAGAAATCACTTTGTATGGTGTGCATTTTACAGACTCTGGAGAAATGGTTTTAACTTCTTCTTCTGAGAGGTTGGTGAAAACACTGGCTTAATTCCGCGGTTTTTACTATCTCCTCCCGGAACATTGCTAACTATGTCTCTGAGCAGCTTCTCGGGAATATTCGCACTTCCTCACTTTACGCTTACAGAAGAATCTTATAATCTTTCCAAGACTCTTCTACTCTCGTCAATCTCCAACGCAATACAAAAACAGGAAGATTCATCTCACTCTAGCTCCCCGTGGCAATCAGGCTCAGACCAGGCCTCTGATCCACGTTGCGAATATATTGTGTATATTCAATTTCACCCAATAGATGTCCCAGCCTTTTCACCTCCCCTTATGTCATTCCTCCCGTTTGGGCCAAATCCATTACAATCAAAACAGCCCATGAGGCTAGACACCATTCACGAGATTGAACAAGAACTGCGCCATCCTACTGGCGCACCTGTCCCAGCTGCGCCCCCTATAATTCTTTCCTCCATTATCTATTCCCCTACGTGTGGATTTGTGCTCAACACAAAGGAATCAGAGGGGTTGAAAGTTGAGAGATATTATGATAAGGAATCCAACTTCGCATTGTGCGCTGCGGCTGTAATGATTGTACAAATCTGGTTATTGATCAGACAAATGAATGAGAGTAATACACCAAGCACGGTCAGCAGAGTTAGCTTTTGGACTATGGCTATGATGAGCGTGGTAGATGGCTACTTGACTATAGCATTCTTAGCGGTTTCAATCTTTGTCGGTATGTTAGGTCGTTTCCAACTTGGCGACATTAGTGTCCAAACAGAATTAATAAATTATTCCAGATTCCTGTTTTCTGCCTTTGATTTCAGCGGCGTTTTTCTCATTTTTGCTGGTTTCTCTCTTTGGTATGCGCTTCCTAATGACAATTTACCGCGTCCAGCGGCCTGAACGACGCGCAAATACGCTAGCTGCTCCAGCAACAAATGCAGCCCCAGCTCCAGCCCCAATAATTCTCTCTGCTAGTGAGCTTCCGGCTCCTGTAACTGCCACACCACAAACTACTCCCGTTGCCCTCCCTCCAAATCAGGATACCAATGATTCCGATGACGACGGAAGACAAGACCTTGGGATACTGTACTCTCGCTTCTACTTCATTCTGTTGGGGTCCATTTTTCTATCTCTTCACGCAACATCTTGGCCGCCTTTCTTCAGAAATATATTTATGAATAGTGCTGTAATTCTGGCAAACAGTTTTTGGATACCACAGGCCTATCGCAATGTTATGCGTGGATGTCGGAAGGCCTTTACCTGGGAGTTTGTGGTTGGAATGAGCTTTTGCAGGATTTTGCCTGTGCTATATATTTATTGTTGGAAGGACAATATCTTCTATATAGAGCCAAATTTGAGGACGGCAACCCTGATCATAGGTTGGGTCTGGTTCCAGGTCTGTGTTTTGATGAGTCAAGAAATGTTTGGGCCTAGATTTTTGATACCGGTAAACGTAGGTACTTAATAGTCCTAAGATATGTTTATTGCTGACAATAACCTTAGCTTCTTCCGCCGGCGTACGATTATCACCCAATACTCCCCCTTGATGACCTAGAAGCTGCGGATCCCCAGATCCCTAGATCCCCATCCACTGTACCTGGAGCAAGAATATTCGATTGCGCAATTTGCATGCAATTAGTTGAAGTGCCCACCATTTCGAGCGAAAATGAGGCAGGTAGAAGCGGTGGTGTGGGGTTGCTAGGGAGGAGGGGGTACATGGTCACACCTTGTAAACATGTATTCCACTCGAATTGTTTGGAAGGCTGGATGAGGTTCCGATTACAATGTCCAATCTGCAGGTATGTGTCTTCGATCTTTTAGAATATTTAGGTTCACTCAACTGAATTTTTTTGCTTAGGAACCCGTTGCCGCCGTTATAGAAATATTTTTCTTAATTTTTTTTAAATCTGGTTTAGGTCTGAATTTGATTGAGGGGTAGATTCTGCTGATCATGAGTGTGGTCGTCTTAGACATTGAATTTTTTTATACCTTCTTCCATCTCTTGTGTAAATCGAATGTAAACTATGCAAATATATTAGTGCAATAAATAGTAACTACATATATAAAGTAACTACATACCTCCCGCGAGAATAAGTCCCCGACACCACTTCTGTGTAGCAACCACAGAATTTGGCGGAAATCTATTCTCGGCGCAAGTATATACTTTTATATTTATGCGCACTGTAGGGCATAGGCGCGGGATGCCCAGTATTTTTAATATAGAGGGTAGCCGTTACTTAGGCGTGGCCACATTAACTCGCATGACTACATGTTTCGTGGCTTTATTGGCCAAAGTCACCCATGGAATGCCAGGGTAGACGCAAGAGCTTCTACCCCTCATGATTGTTATTATCAACACCAGTACCTCAAACTCAGAATCGTTCATGCACCTCGTCATGCGAGTCTCCCCGCTATCCCTCCCCGCACAGTCTGTTTTCCGCTATGATCTTCAAGAAGACCTTCTCAATGACCTAGCCAAGCTTCGAAAGATGGCCTGCGACGACGGTGATGTGGTTTTCATCCTACAAGGTCATGATAGTGTCTGGGTCCATTCTCCTCTCTTCTATGTTGCAGCTGGAAACAAGCTACCGAATGAGTTCGGGAATGTGATCGGTAAAGCCACAAATGACCGAGGCAAGGAGGTGACAATAATCTCTGTGCCTGAAGGGAGGAGGCCTTTTGTCGAAAAGTTCCTACAAAAAAGTTATACCCTAGAGTCTCTCGAATTGCTTTGGAAAGAGATGGGCGGTGATGATGTGCGTTTGAAAAATAAGCATGAGCATTTGGAAGCCAGCACGAAAGGCGTGAGACCAACCCTACCTGAACCCATGTTACCAGACTTTGAGATCAGTTTGGGAGATATCGAGGGCGAGGAGTCGGGTGGTTGTCCGAGATTTTCAATAAAGGTTCACCGGTTTTTGTTGGATGCCAGAATCGAGTACTATCAGATCAAAACACGCGCCGGCTTGAAGTTCAAAGACCCAACGCCAAACTGTTCAAAATTATCAAGGGCTATTTTTACGGACTTCTCCCTTTGGTCCATAGCAATGCATGTTTATTGTGGGATACCTTCGGCTATCTTTGGCATTGACGCAAAACTCCAAGATTATATCACAGAACCCGAAACCGAGAGGCAATCACGCTGCAATGAGCTCCACAAGGAAGGCCTACTCCCAAATGAAGGTGTTGAAAATTTATTCCTACAAATTTCCATAGCCGCAAACTTTCTTCTTATGGCTCAACTGGAGGACTGGGCTCATTTTCAAATTTATAGACTGGCGCATCACTTCCAATGTACCGGAAACGGATGTGCCCGGAGCATTCCTTATATTCTCCAGGCAGTTGATGATAGCAATGTGACAGATGAATGGATGATCAACACAGGAATATCTTGGTTCTCTCAGCTACGGAATATCCCAAACCTATGGAAGAAGTCATTACTTTCCAACCCAAATATCGTTCTTCTCTTGATTGAAAAGATAAAGGGCTATACTATTAAAGACGAGGATGAGGGCGAAGGGAGAGAAGAGGAAAACAGGTTCATAAGAGGAGAGAAGGCGCTTGAGCTTTTCTTAAGACTCTGGAAGTTAAGACTATATACCTCACTGACGAAAAGTGCGGATCGCTGGGATAGTGATCTAATAAATCCACTCATGGAACACTCGATCGAGATCATCTTAGAGGACCTCAGCAGCTCTATAGCCTTCACAATTAACAGGTTAAAAGGTTTGAAAATGA
This sequence comes from Morchella sp. 2015-shanyang, assembly GCA_024713795.1. Classification (NCBI taxonomy): domain Eukaryota; kingdom Fungi; phylum Ascomycota; class Pezizomycetes; order Pezizales; family Morchellaceae; genus Morchella; species Morchella sp. 2015-shanyang. The sequence goes on along the minus strand of JAMGZB010000019.1, from coordinate 318,362 downwards.
GCAAAGGCTTTTCAAGGTCCGCCACTGAGGATTTAATACGGAGAATTATCGATAAAACATCTTCGATGGATCTCGAAGATTACTATTGGTCGAATATCGAAATGTTGAAAGAATTCATCAAAAATAAAGAGCCGCCTCTACGGTTACTACGAGCAGAGTTACCACTAGAAGTGCATGAGATGTCTTGTCTGGAGGGGAAAGCTGGCGGTTATCCAGAAGGTGGGAGCTTTTTAGAGTCCACGTCAATCTCTAGTAATGCAAAGAGTGAAAAGGGTGGACTAGAGTTTAAAAGTCATCTAAAAGCTTCCGCTTTACCATTTGTTCCTACTAGGGCCCTCAAACCCGTGATAAATCGGCAAAGCACTCCCAAGGTTGCCCGCTTAAACATTAATAATGTGCAAGCAGGTGAGTCGGGTTTTAGCGATCAGAGCTCTGTGGCGTCCAAATTCAAGGAGAGGTTACCTCCAACTACACCTGAGCCCTCTTCTCATGGGGTGACAACTTTGCAATTCAAGCATCAAAATGGAAAGGGACTACAGTATACGTCTCCTTCCTTGCACAAAGAAGAGTTGCAAGAGGAGCACCAGGGGGAGGAGAATAGGTGGCCAATAGGTCTACCAGCAGGGGGTGTGATTTCACTTTGTTAGCAGACGGCCGGAAGATAGGTTTCCGCTTTCTTTGTTTTTCTCTTTTAAAGCATGTAGTGAGACCCACTACAATGAAAAGTTAGGAAAGAACAAAAAACCTCATCAGAGTTTAGTGTATATATTTTATTAGATCATTGGCTCACTAAAATCGCCCCACCTGTAGTGTTGGCTGTCCCGTGACACACAATTGGCACAAGATGCAATTGCTTACCTGCCGCAAGATACATGTAGTCTTGGGCTCCCAAGGCGGACCTTTTGTCATTAGCCTCCAAAGTCTCGTCTTTAGTCTCGTCTTGTACCTTTTGCCAGGCTAGCGGTCATGGCAAAACCTTGACGCTAATTTTCGCTGGGAATTGACGCCACCTGACGATTAGACAGCTCAGGTGATTAACGGTACATAATTTACTTAATTCTATGTAATTCTATGTATAAATATATGCCTGCGCGACTACCCGCTGCCCACCTCCCTACCCGCAGAAGTCGTAGTTTCGGGCATGTCCTAGGCGTCACTACGGACGTATCCGTGGCGTCGTTTCGAGCGTGTCCTAGGTGTCATTATGCGTGTGTCCATGGCGTAGATTCAGGTGTGTTCATGATGGCCTCGATTCGGGCGTGTCCATGGCGTCTATTTAAGTGTGTCCATGGAGTCTATCTCCACGTCCACCTCCACGTCTACCCTTGACACCAACGCTACGTGACATCAGCGTTTCGTGCTGTCACGGTTGCTTTTCGTTAAGGACAATAATTCACACAATTATAATGACACGGTCACAAGGAGGATAAATGACACCTTGGGTAATCCGCAGGCTACCACTATAAATTAGCCAGGACATACCCATCTCCCTACAAAATCATCAACTCCTCGGTGCATCAATTGGATTAGTAAACCCCAGGTTGTCTGTCTTTGGTGTAAACCAGCTTACTGTACCAGCATCATGTTTAAACAACTCAGCCGCCAGATGGTCAAGGCTCTTCCTAGGCCTGGCTTTGTGTATTCGTGTACAGTACATAACACTCTCACTGTGACAGAGTAGCGGGGCACAACGTGACAGATGACAATGATGATGTGAGGTAACTCAAGGAGCACAGCCTTGCATAATAAGGAAACTGACGAGGAAGACGAGAGCCGAGCGGGCACAAGCGCAGACACCGGTGAAGGCAAATGCAAGGGCAAGAGCGGAGATAGAGGTAGAGGGCGCAGAGCAAGACAGGGAAAGTGAAGACCAGGTAAAGACTTCAACTAAGATCTAGAGAGCTATAAGGGTGCCTCCTGCGAAGGCGAGTTTGGAGGGGAGAAACTATAGCTATGGATAGGAGTATATTCCTACGTACTGAGAAGACAGAAAGATGAGACAAAGAGAAAAGAAAGAAAGAACTAAAGGAAAAGTTTCCTCGCGCTATTTAACATCATCTTCCACCGGTCCGCCAAGACCCATACTTCCACCCGTAGAAACCTATAGAATCCCATCATAGCCACACCTTGTATTTCTCCCCACCACCTCCTCTATTTACATTACAAATCCATCACGCCATGGAAACCCATAGAACCTTATGACGATATCCCCTCCATCTTTCCATACCTCGCTTAACCCTTCCTCAACCAACACAATCACAGATTACCTTCCGGATCGCCGTGACAGATACTGCGACACCGATACAAGGCGCTTTCTACGATCTCCTGATATAACGCTTCGCCTCGACGAAAGAGACATTACCGCTTGAAAGAGACACGCCCTCAATACTGCCTCCATTATTCCTGACCTTGAACAACAAATCGCTAGCCTAGAAAACCAGCTCATGGAGGTCCGCCAGCTCAATAGTTTGCTGTCGGCCCAAGCGGCTGTTCCTCCTCCTGCTTCTCTGATCGCTCCTACTCCTGCTCCCATCGCTCCTGCTTCTGCTCTCATCGCTCCTGCTCCTGCTCCTCCCGTCGCTCCTGCTCCTGCTCTTCCTGTTGCTACTCCTCCAGCTCTACCTCCAACTCCTCGTTCCGAGAAGGTTCTCGACCCACCTAGGTTCGATGACAAGAGGGAGGAACTTCACTCCTTTATTACTCAACTCCTTCTGAAGATGCTCGCCAACGATGATCGCTTCACGCCGCTCCTCGCTTGCCTACGCCAATAACCTTATCTCTGGCCGGTTTCGCCTGCGACGCCTTTGTCGTTAGAGGATGACGATCGACTTAAGATATCAAAGTTCCCTTAATACTATTCTGAAACCGCTGAGATCCAGATCGATTGCACTACTGAACGGTAACTCGAGCTTTTACCCAAGCGAGGAGACTTTCCACTTAATTCGCTGAGCCCAACGCTACTGAGGTTGAACGACGATGAGGCCAAGAAACATGCACTTACTTGTCCCGATATCTTGATATCTACCCCGACGATCCGGGATGATGTGCAACGGTTGAGGTTATGTCGGCGTAGAGATGCTACGGCTTGATATCATTAGGTTTCTATGCTTTGCCATGATAGATGATAATATAATTGGGAAAGATGGGAGATGAATAATATGGGATGATTTTATGAGATTCTACGCAGAATACGAAATCTTTAGACTGAGAATTAAATAAATGGAGTGATGTTTCTTTTAGTTCTTTTCTTTCTTTTCTCTCTGTCTCGTATTCCTGCTATCTCAATACATAGGAATAAATTTCTATCTATAGCCATAGTCCCTCTGGTCCAAACTCGCCTTCGCAGGAGGCCCCTCATAGCTCTCTTGATCCTTGTTGAAGCCGTTACCTGGTTTTCACTTTTCCTGCTTTGCCTTTTCGCCCTGACCTCTGTTTTCGCTCATACCTTTACTCGCTTTGTCTTTTGTTTTTCACCAGACTACTTTTGGCCATTATTCTTGTTAGTGTCCTCATCACAAGACTTCTCGAACACTCATACATCATTGTCGCCTGTCGATTTTTCCGACTACTCATTATATTACTCAAGGGTTTTACCATGAACTCCGCTCCGCTATGATCCACCATGACGTCCCTGCCGCCACCTCCGAATATGTCTTTTTGCTCCAGATGTTGGACAACAGGCTCTGGGATGTTCGTGCCAAAGACTACTCCTCTCCCTTTATTGCTCACCAATCTTTTGCCCCCTCCGCTTCTGCTTCTGCTTCTGCTTCTGCTTCGCCGCCTCGATCTTGACCCCCTACCTGCGCCATTAATGGATCTTTCTGGTTCCGCCTCAACGTCAGAAATCTATTATCTGGCTGAACGTGCCACACCACCCATGACTCTGCATGATTGTGGAGGTCTTGCATTTTGTTGCTGAATGTCATACTTTGTTCGTCTCTGTTCGTCCGCATTTGGAGGCTTCTACAGATTCTACATGACGGCGCGCTTCTGTTAATAATGCTTCTCGCCCTTCTTCCTCTCCTGGTTCTGTTTTTGGGTTTTCTTTGATGCTTCTTCTTCTTCTTCTCCTTCTGAATCTGGCCCTTTGGATTTGGGTTCTTCTGGTTCGATTTCTGCTATTACATCAGCAAGCTTTACCATTTGTGACTGGAGTCTCCTGAGTCTCCTGACAGTCTCCTGAGTCTCCTGAGACATCTGTAATCTCCTGAGACTTGTAAAATCTTGTTGATGTACCTTGATGACATCTTTATCTATAGTGAGGATCTGGAATCACACCACAATCATGTTAACCCAATCCTGCAAGCCCTTACCAATGCCGATCTCTACTGCTCTCCCCAAGAGATACGAGTTCCAGGTTAAAGAAGTTAAATACCTGGGCATAATTGTTACCACCGAGGTCTTTAAGCTTTAATGCAAAAAGATTGAAACCATTGTTAAGTGGGCCCACCCTTTAAATGTTAGGAATATACAGGTATTCAATGGTTGGGCAAACTTTTATCAGCGCTTTATCAAGAATTATTCAGGAATTGTCTGTCCTCTGACTATGCTCACCAAGGGAAACGTACCCTTTATATGGTCACCAGTCTGCGAAGCCGCGTTCGAAGGATTAAGAATTGCTTTTACCACTGATCCAATTCTTCATCACTTCACCTTTGATTGCTGAGCTATTGTAGAAACAGATGCATCAGACTACGTTTCAGGTGGTACTCTCTCTCAGCACAGTAATGAGAATATTTTGCATCTCGTCGTCTTCTTCTCCCGAACCCACTCCCCCACTGAATTTAATTATGAGATATATGATAAGGAGCTACATCAGCAAACTCAACTTCTGACTGGAGTCTCCCAACAGTCTCCCGAGTCTCCTGAGAGTCTCCTGAGACCCCCGGATATTTTTTAAGTCTCCTGAGGCTCAGGAGACCCCAGGAGACAAATGAAGTCTTGCTGATGTACTAGCTATCATTAAGTGCTTCGAGGAATGGAGAGCTGAATTGATAGGTGTCGCTGAACTTATTGAAGTCCTGAGTGATTATCGGAACCTCGAGTATTTTATGACCAAAAGTGAAACTGGATGCATTGACTAGGAGATCAGGAGATCTGCCTAAAGAGGGGGATGAACGCCTGATGCAGCAAAGTCAGACAGTGTTGAAGTCCCAAAATTTGGGTTTGTTGGCAGCCATTCCGGCTGAATGAGGACAGTCACCCCTAGAAAAACTCTTTGAACAGGCATATATCACTGACCCATTCCCAAACAAGATCCTAAGACTCCTCCGAGACGGCGTTAGGCACTCCTGAGAGATTACCCTAGCAGAATGCTCAACCAGGAAAGGCCCCCTGACCTACCACAGAAAACCCTTTGTTCCAAATGATGTAGCCTTACACTTGCACTTACTGAAAGAACACTATGATACTCCATCAGCAGGTCATCCAGGGAAAGCAAAGACCTTCCAACTCCTAGCTCACTCATATTATTGGCCAGGGATACGCAATATGGTGGATCGTTATGTTAGAAATTGCCACACCTGCAGTCGTAGCAAGATGTCTCGCCATGCCCCCTATGAGGTCCTTCATCCTTTACCAATCCCTCAGAGACCTTAGACACATATTTCCACAGACTTCATTACAGGACTGCCGGAGAGCAAGGGAAGAGACACGATCCTCATGGTGGTCGATCGTCTGTCAAAGATGAGATACTATATTGCTTGCAATACCACTACCAGATCTGAGGATCTCGCACGCCTGTTTATTGATCATGTTTGGAAATTTCATGGTATCCCAACTAGTATTTTCTCAGATCAGGGTACTCAGTTTACATCCGGGTCCTGGAAATCTCTCTGTAAACTATTAAAGATCAATGCTACCATGTCCTTTGCCTTCCACCCCGAAACTGACGGTCAGACGGATGCAGTAATAGAACAGTACTTGAGGAGCTATATATCCTATCAACAGAATTACTGGGTGGACTAGCTACTGCTCGCAGAATTCACGTCTAACAATCACTACTCGGAGATGACTCAAATCTCTCCCTTTATAGTTAACTACGGTTTCGACCCACGGTTTACGGAGAACTTAGCACTACTCTCACTTACCGACCGCCCTCAAAATACCAATGCCCTTGTTCAGAAAATGGCTGAGATCCACGACCAGCTGCAAGCCGAGATCTGCTATACCCAAGACCGTTAGGAGACTAATGCTAATGCCCACCAAGTCCCCGCCCCAGTCTACCATGTAGGTGATGAAGTATGTTTGAATGCTAGGAATATTCAGACCACTACATCAGCAAGACTTCATTTGTCTCCTGATGTCTCCTGAGCCTCAGGAGACTCAAAAATTATCCAGGAGTTTCAGGAGATTGTCAGGATATCCGGGAGACTATTGGGAGACTCCAATCATAAGTTGAGTTTGCTAATATAGGCCCTTCCGGAAGCTCGATTGGAAATGCCTCGGCAGATTCAAGATTAAGTCGGTTATTAGCCCTTATGCCTATGAGCTCAATCTTTCCCCCACGATGAAGATATACCCTGTCGTCCACGTCTCAAAGTTGGAGCCTTGCGCTACCGATCGCCTGCTAGGACACATTCCTCCCCCCGCACCTCCGGTGATTGTTGATGGTGATGAAGAATGGGAGGTTGATGAACTTCTAAACTCCCGTCTCCACTACTCACGCCTGCAGTACTTGGTTGAGTGGAAGGGTTATGACGCACCAACTTGGAAGTATGCTGAGAACCTTACCAATGTCCCCCATCTTCTATTCCGTTTCCATATGGCGTATCCTTCCAAGCTGAGACCTGACAGAGTTCTCATGGAGCTCAAACCAAAAAAGAGGGCAACTATCGAGGCTCTGCCTCCTACACCTCGCCTTCTGACAAGACGCCTTCAGAACAGGGTTGTCGGATAGTATCGGTCGATGTCGGAAGCAGGATTACGCGTTAGAAAGAAGCTCGGGTGTTAGAATGTAAGCGCTAGGAATGTGACGGAGTGACTGTGGACAGCAGAGCGGACGAAAACGAGGATGCTAGGTGACTCGAGGAGCACAGCTAGGCACGGCGACATCAGCAAGATTTCATTTGTCTCCTGAGGTCTCCTGAGTCTCAGGAGACTTAAAAAATATCCAGGGGTCTCAGGAGACTCTCAGGAGACTTGGGAGACTGTTGGGAGACTCCAGTCAGAAGTTGAGTTTGCTGATGGAGGAAACTGAAGAAGACGACGAAGGCCGGGCGGGCGCAAGCGCAGACACCAGCAAGGCCAGAGACGAGGGCAAGGGCAGAGACAAGAGCAAGAGCAAAAGGTAGGAGGCAGAGCAGAACAAAGCAGAGCAGAGCAGAGAGAGCGAAGACCAGATGAGGTCGTCGTCAAAGGTGGCGAAGACTATGAGGAGGCCTCCTGCGAAGGCGAGTTTGGACGCTTGGAACTATAGCTATGACTAGGAGTATATTCCTATGTACCGAGATAACAGGAAGACGAAACAGAGAGAAAAGAAGAAAAAGAACTAAAGGAAACCTCTCCCCACACTATTTAACAACATCCTGCCCCAATCCGCCAAGACCACATATTGTCATCCATAGAAACCTAAGGAATCCCATCGCAACCACACCTCGTATTCCTCCCCACCATCTCCGCTACTTACATTACAAATCCATCACGCCACAGAACCTCCTGGAACCTTATAACGTCATTCCTCCATCGCACCTCCCTCCCTCGCTTAACTCTTCCTCAACTATCGTGGCCGTGCATTGCTTACTGAACTACTGGGACCGATGCCAAGACGCCGGGACAGATCAGGTCCCCTCCAAGGGCCTAGCTCCTGATAGGCCGAGGTTTCAAAGGGTATTGGTGATGGAACGCCTGTCGAAGGTCAGGACTATGCTCAAGATCATTTGATGGTTGCCACGATGGTTCCTCATATCCAACATATTTAACCAAATACTCTACCCGCCGCCCTCTCCTCCGCGAGTCCAATATTTCCGCTACCTCCCATTCAGTTTCTCCCTCTACTTCCACAGGTGGGGGTGGTTCAATCATTTGTCCTGGAACAGGATCGTTGGTCGTTGACGACAAAAGCGAGACATGAAAGACCGGGTGGACTTTCATAGAAGCGGGAAGAGTAAGCTCGTAGGCATAAGGGCTCACTATTCTTTTAACTGGGTACGGGCCAACCTGTTTCCAGTCAAGCTTTTTCGAAGGTCGTTTGGTCTCAAGATTTCGAGTAGAGAGCCAAACGGAATCGCCAATGGCATATCGGGGCGCCGGAGTTCGATGTAAATTCGCCATCTCCTCCTGTATTTTCTGAGCCCTAAACATCTCACTCTTTAGGAAATCAAAGACTTGAAACATTTCCCTTGCCAACCCATTAGCTTGATCCTCATTCACTGTCTTCCCATGCTGTAATGGTCCAAATGTCATTCGAGGGTTCCTTCCGTAATTCGCTTGGAAAGGAGACATATTAGTAGTTTCGGAAGAATAATTATTAGTAGCGAATTCGGCCATCGGAAGGAAGTCAGCCCAGTTATCTTGTTGGTAGGAGACATAACTGCGTAAATATTGTTCCATAATTGCATTAATTCTCTCCGTTTGTCCATCAGTTTGAGGGTGAAATGCGGTGGAATAACGAGGGGCAATTTCCAATCGATCACACAGAGCCTTCCAGAACTCGGCCGTAAACTGTGTTCCCCGATCTGAAACAATAGTTTCTGGTAGTCCATGTAGCTTCTATACCTGCTCCAGGTATAGACGAGACAGATCCCTGGCATTTACGTTCTCCGTGGTAGCAATGAGGTGTTTCATCTTGGTTAATCGATCCACAACAACTAGAATAGCGTTGAACCCGTTGCTCTCCGGGAGACCGGTTACGAAATCCATAGTCACATCCGTCCAGGGACCCTTGGGTACCTATAGAGGGCGTAAGACTCCTTGTAGGGGATTATGATTTACTTTGGCTCGTCGGTAAGTATGGCAATTTTGGACATAGCGGTCTGTATATTTCCGCATGGTCGGCCAATAATATTCTCGACTCAGGAGTTCCAATGTCTTTGACCGTCTGGGATGGCCAGCTGAAGGTTTATCATGATATTCCCGTAGCAAATAGAGCTTAAGGTCATCGTAGTCAGGAACATAAAGTAGATTTCGGTAAAGCAATAGCCCCTCATCACTTTCTCCGCACTCGGCCAACGAAATTTCCTTTGATTGTTGAACCCCGTCTCGAAGTAGGGATAAAATTTTATTCGGAAAGCTACCCCACTGGTAAGTTTTGTTAAACAATTCAATTACGGGAGACGATCCTTCAGCGGGTTCATTTGCCAAAGAGCCCGCTAACAAACTTATCTTAGGATCTAAATTTTCCTTCTTCAAAACCACCCTACTTTGTTGTTCTAACCTCTCATCCCCTTCCTTCGGTAAATCCTTTGGCCTCCTTGTCAAAATATCCACCTTCCTTCCCTGCTTCCCTGGTCTATACTGAATAACAAAATTAAATCGAGACAAGAACTCCGCCCAACGGGTCTGACGTCGGTTCAGCAACTTGGTGGACATAAAGTATTCAAGGTTACGATGATCTGTTAACACTTTAACCTGAAACTGAGCTGTCTCCAGATGAGGTCTCCATTCCTCAAAACAACGAATAATGGCTAGCAATTCCTTGTCATAAATTTCGTAGTTACACTCCGCCGGGGAATGAGTCTTCGAGAAGAACGCCACGGGGTGTAGAATTTGTTCCTCATCCCTTTGTAAGAGAATCCCGGCTGAGACATAGTCAGAGGCGTCTGTTTCCACAATAAACTCTTTTTCAGGATCAGGGTGCATCAGGATTGGGGCCGTGGTGAAAGCCATCTTCAGCTTCTGGAAAGCTTGCTCCACCTTCAAGGTCCATTCGAATCGTACGTACTTCTTCGTTAGAGCAGTTAGGGGTCGAGTCTAACGGGGCGGGGTCAGGGTCTAGGGCAGGAGGTTTAACCGAGGAGGAGTAGGGTCGGGCAGAGAGTCGCGAGAATCTCGATCGAGGTTATGCAGGCGGAGAATGCAATAGATAGCCCTTCGACTGTCATATGGTACAGGGGCGAGACAGGGTCTCGGGATATCTGGGAGGCGAGCAGGTTCATGTCTTGAGTTCAGGTTTGGATTCGAGTCAGGTTCAGGAAGCAGACAGGAGGGCGGCCAGTAATATATTATTAACAGAAAGAAGGCGTTCTTTAGAGGCAGAAACATAGGAAACCAGCCATATATATATACTACTCACGCGCGATAACTTCATACCATAGAATCCCATAGAAACTCGCGTTGCGGACCATGCGTCCCAATATCCTTCATTCCATCCGTACTTCCGTATTCCTTCCTTACATTCTATTACCGACCACCTGTCCAGCATTCCATTCCGTCGTTCACCGATGCTATCCAACAACTCGATTCCTGAGACGTCTTGGCGGAAGGAGAGCGAGGAAGGCGGAGCCGTGATAGTTCTCTCATTAGGTTCGAGCTCGCGAAACTCCGTCGGCACCGAGCAGTAAGTCTGTTGTATGGAAGCGGGACAGCAGGCGAGGGGCGTTGGTAAGGTTACCGGCATACTCGCGTTGGTAGCGCGTCATAAGCGCTTTCCATTTAACCAAGTACTACTGAGGCGAATAAGCGGAATCAATCATCAACTTCCCATTCCTCATCACCATCAACAAGCACCGGAGGTGCGGAGGAGAGGATATGTCCTGGTAGGGGTCGTATGCGAGTTCCAACCGAGACATGGAAGACAGGGTGTATCTTAAATCGTGAGAGATCAAGCTCATACGTAAGCATAGGACTAATAACACTTAATCTTAAAGCGGGTAGGCGTTTCAATCAAGCTTCGGGAAGGCGGGTGGTCTGAATATTTTTGCATTAAAAGCGCGTCATCGCCCACCTTGCAGAAGCGGGGAACTCGGCGGGTATTAGCGCAGTTCATGTCGATCTTGGCATAAGCGTATTTCAGCTTGCAACTGGTCGGGGATCTCGGCCATCTTCTGAACAAGGCGTTAGTATCACTGAAGGCGGTCGAAAGTGGAGGCAATGCCAGGTTCTCCGTAAAAGCGTGGATCGAAGCCGTAGTTGGCCATAAAGGAAAACCTGAGTCGTCTCGAGGAATGATTATTGGAGCAAAACTCGGCGGCGGTAGCCAGTCCAGTCATCTTGTTGATAGGATCGTAACTCTCGATATCTTTCTCCATCGCGCGTTAATTCGTTCCGTCGGCCATCAGTCGAGGTGGAAGAAGCGGAGGACAAAACAACGATGTCTTCAACAACTTGCAGAGGGACTTCCAAAACCGGGACGTAAACTGAGTACCGCGATCCGAGACAATGCTGGTGGGGAGACCGTGAAGTTTCCAAATATATTCAATAAACAATCGTGCGAGATCTTCAGAACCGGTGGTAGTATTGCAGGCAATATAGTGTCTCATCTTTGACAGACGATCATTCTGCGAGAATCGCATCTCTTCCTTGCTTTCCGGCAATCCGTAGAAATCCATGGAAATATCGTCCAAAGGTCTCTGTGGAATGGGTAAGAAGGGCGAAGGACTCCATAGAGGGCATGGCGAAGGTCTTGCGACTGCAGACATGATTCCTTACATAACGATCGCGTATAAGCGCATCCTGGCCAATAGTCTGGCGAGCAAGGAGTTGGAAAGTTTTTCTTTCGGGTGGCCAGACGGGTTGTCGTAATCTTTGTTGGAGTAAATGCAACTGTAGAAAGTCATATCATCTGGAACAAAGAAACTTTCGCGATAGGTCGAGGCTTCCTAGTTGAGCGTTCATAAAGTAATTTCTCGGGAGTGCCTAACGCCATCTCGGAGGAGTCCTGTCTCTTTTTGAAAGCGGGTCAGTGGACATATCTTGTTCAAAAAAAGTTTTCTAGGGTGACTGTCGCCGGACAGCGGAAAAAGCTATACAAACCCAGATTCTGGGACTTCAACACTGTCTGACTTTCTTTGCGTCAGGTCTTTCATCCTCTTTAGGTAGATCTCCTGATCTCTCTAGTCAATATCCGGTTTCCCCTTTGCTTTCCTGGCGATCTTGTCACATAATTAAACCGAGAAAACTCTGACCACCGTGCCTGTCGCCGATTCAAATCTCTCTTGGTCATAAAATACTCCAGGTTTCGGTGATCACTCCGGACTTCGATAGGTTCGGCCACTCCCATCAACTCAATTCTCCATTCATAGCAACTTAATAATTGCCAGCAACTCTTTGCTCATAAATCTCGTAGTTGCATTCGGAGTGGGTTCGGAAAAAAGTATCTTGCGGGATGCAGGATATTCTCATCACTATCTTGAGAGAGTCATCGAGCATGTCTGATCATCGGTCTCAACAATGGCTCGGTCAAAATCAAAGTGATGAATGTCGGGCAGTCGTAAAAGGCGGTTTAAGGCCTTCAAAAGCTTCTCATGCGGTGGACCAAATAAAGGAATATTCCTTTCGTCGATATAGTCGGCGAACAATCTGAGTAATTCTTAATAAACCGCCGGTAGAAATTGGCATCCATTAAACACCTGTATATCCTAACAGTTCGGGGCGAGCCCACTTTACAATGGTCTCGATCTTCTTAGGGTCGAGTTTAAGACCTTCGGTGGTAATCATCTACTTCACTTCCTTGACCTGGAACTCACCGGGGAGCAGTAGAGATCAGCATCAGTCAGGGCTTGCAGAACTTGATCAACATGATCGCGATGTGACTCCAGATCCTCACTGTAGATAAGTATATCATCGAGGTAGGCGGTGCAAAAGCGATCCAAAAATGGACGAAGGGTATCATTAATAAAGTGTTGGAATACATGGGGCATTGGTTAATCCGAAAGCGCATGTATCTTGAAAGTAGCGATGCAGAACGTGATCTTCCTCGTCTGGCTGCAACCCGCACTAGATTATGGCGTTCTTCAGGTCCAACTTGGTATACCATTTGGCCTTGCAGAGTTGGTTAAATGTTTCGCGTGGCGGCGAATACTTGATTCTTAACGGTAATAGCATTTAGTCGATAATCCGTAAAACCGAGTCCACCTCCGGTTTTGACAAACTCTTAGGGGATCGGCGTGGGAGAGCTGGATTCAATAAAACCCTTCTTGAGCATATCGTCAATATATCTTTCAATCGGGACTAGTTCGTCATGCGAGCATCTTATCTATGAATGGCAAGGCTCTTTCCCTCATGGAGATTAATGCGAATATCATAAGGCCGATGAGGTGGTAGTTTCTGAGGGCCTTCCTTTCCAAACCGTTGCCAAAAGTGGTGATGCTCGGGGGGAACCAAGGTAGCAATTTCTGGAGGGATTGACTCGGTAGAGCCACCAAGGAACAAGGCATAAACGGTGAGTCCCTGAGTGGTTTCGGCAAAGGTAGCCGCACTGACGATTTCAAAATCATGATTGGCAGGAAGTGGAGATGTAATACCCTTCACATAGGCAGGGACTTGGTCGTCATTGCAACGTTGGAGACAGCGAGGGGACCCGAAGGTCAACGAATTATCGGCAAAATTTATAGCGACATTATGTCGGTGAAGCTAGGGGATACCTAGCACCAACGGATAATGTCCCAGGCGAGTAACATAGGCGGAGATCTTTTCGGTATGACCTTGAATGCGGAGGGAGAAATGAGCAATATGAGTAATGCTACCGGAGGAGATTTCTCTTCCATCGATAACATGAAGAGCACGAGGATTGGGGAGAAGCGTAGTAGGGATTTCCTTGTGGCGTACAAATGATTCATCAATGAATGCAAATCCGGAAGCCCCAGTGTCAACAAGTGAGTAGGTTTTAACAGTTTTATTCTCATCAGATACGATACATGAAACAACAAGATGATCGTTATCCGAAACCTTCTCACCAGAGACACCAGAAGCAGCAGAAGCAGACAAAGAAAGAGGTAGGACCTGGCTTAAGCCACCTAAGGCAGGTCCTTGTGAAAACCCGACTGATTCGGGGCAACAGCAGAAATCGAACCAGGAGGACAGACCCAAAGCCAGAACCAGAAAAAGAAGAAAGAAGAACCAAAGAAACCCAAAAAGCGTAACCAGGAGAAGAAGAAGGGACGAAGCATTGTTAATAGCAGAGTGGCCGACCAGAACATGTAGGGACCTCAAGTAGCAACAACATGCGGAGACGGACAACAGAATGACGGGACATTCAGCAGCGAAGTGGCTGGGACCTCCATGATCATACAAGAGCCTGGCGGCAGCAGACACGTTCGGAGAATGTCAGACCCGGCGTTGAGGCGGCGAGCAAAGAAAAATCCATTAGTACCGCACCCGCAGGAATAAGAGGGTGAGGAAGCGGCGACGGAGCGGACGCAGAGCCTTGAGCGGCAAGCAGACGAAGGACTGACGGGCAACGAAGGGGGCTGAGCGATCTCTGGCACTGGCGTCCCGGAGCCTGTTATCCAACTTTTGAAGCAAAAGAACATATTCGGAAGTGGCGGCGGGAACATCGTGGTGGATCATGGCGGAGCGAAGCTCACGGGAGAGGCCCTGGGTAAGAGCATGCTTTTTGGCTTCATCGTTCCACCTAACCTCAGCAGCCAAACGCTGAAACTCAGCAAAGTAGGTAGAAAAGTCTCGGCCCCCTTGGGTCAGGCGCTCAAGTTCCCGTTCGGCAGTGGCAATTCGATCTGGGTCCCCAAAGGCGGTTTCCAGGATGGTAATAAGGTTTTCAATATCTTCCAGATCGATGCGTCCTCCAACGACGAGGGGCATCACCTGGGCGAGGGCACGACCAGAAAGCAGATTAATGGCATAGGCGAGGCGGGCTTGGGCGGCGGGGAAGCGATCATGGTTGGCGAGCATCTTAAGGCGAAGTTGAGTAACGAAAGGGCGAAGTTCCTCTCTCTTGCCATCAAACTTGGGTGGGTCTGGGACTTTCTCGGAGCGGGGAGCAGGGGTCACAGAGGGGGCCACGGGCAGGGCGACCGGGGGAGGAGCCACGGGTGGGGCCACAGGGGGAGCCGGAGGAGGGACAACGGGAGGAGTAGTTTCAAAGTGAACATGACGAGGAGGGGGAGCCACCGGGGGAACCGGCTGCGCACTGAGTAAAGTATTCAACTGTCGGGTCTCCGCCAGTTGTCGTTCGAGGTCGGCGACCTGTTGTTCAAGGTCGGGGATAGCAGCGGCTAAATTCTCGGCGGCTTGACGAGCGGCTGTCATGTGAGCTAGATCAGCTCGGGCTTGATTTCTTTCTTCCAGGACTCGGTCCCGGATTTGGGCAATAGCGGTCAGCTTCCGATGTAAGGCGATAGGGTCGACATTAAACTGTCGCTGAAACTCGGCAAAGGCAGCAGGAAAAACCTAGGCTTCTTGGGCAGACATAATATATATCGGGAGCCGAAGGCGGAGGCAACGTAGTCTAACGGGGCGGGGTCGGGGTCTAGGGCAGGAGGTTTAACCGAGGAGGAGTAGGGTCGGGCAGAGAGTCCACAGGGAATCTCTGATCAGGTTATGCAGACGGAGGTACCAATAGATAGCCCTTACGACTGTCATATGGTACAGGGACGGGGACAGGGTCGGCTCGGGATATACCAGAGGCGAGGCAGGTTCATGTGCGGGTTCAGGTTTGGATTCGGGGTCAGGTTCAGGGGAAGCAGACAGGAGGGCCGAAGCCAAAGTAATATATTATTAACAGAAAGAAGACGTTGCCTAGAGAGGCAGAAACATAGGGAAACACCAGCCATATATATACAACTACCCCCTCACACCGATAACTCATACCATAGAATCCCATAGAAACTCCCACGTTGCCGGACCATGCATACTAATCCCAATATCCTTCATTCCATCCCGGTACTACTCCATCCTTCCTAGCGCTTACATTCTATTACCCGACCACCTTCCTAATCCAGCATTCCATTCCCATCATTCACCGATGCTATCCAACAACTCAATTCCTTAGACGTCTTGGCGGAAGGAGAGACACAGGAGGCGGAGCCGTGATATCGAGCCACTCGGGAATAGGCGTAGATAAACCGACGATAGAAGTTGGCAAACCCAGGAAATTCCTGAACCTCCTTCACTGTCTTCGGTGCCTCCCAATCCACTATTGTTTATACTTTGGCTAGATCCATCTTCATTCCTCCTAGTGTCAGAATCATTCCAAGGTACTTGGTCTCTTGCACACTAAATTCACACTTCTCCAGTTTCAGGTGTACCTCATTGGCCTCAAGAACCTCCAATACTTGCTGTACATCCCGTTGGTGCTGTTCCAGGGTCTCCGAATAAATAAGTATATCATCCAAATAGGCGGTTGCACATCGGTCCAAGAAAGGACGGAGAATATCGTTAATCCAGCGCTGAAAGGTAGCAGGGGCATTTGTCAGTCCAAAAGGCATCACCAAATATTCCCAATGACCATAACGGGTTCTAAAAGCCGTCTTCCATTCATCCCCTTCTCTAATTCGTATTTGGTTATACCCCCAACGTAGATCCAACTTGGTAAAGTAATTTGCCCGTGACAAAGTAGCCATAGTTTCGGGTGTCAAAGGAAGAAGATATCTGTCCTTGATTGTTATGGCATTCAACTTCCGATAGTCCACACACAGGCGTAATGATCCATCCGCTTTCTTAACAAACAACACAGGGGCCCCAGCTGGAGAGTTACTGGACCGAAGAAAACCTTTTTTCAAGTTGTCGGCCAAATAATCCCGTAAGGCCTTCAGCTCCTCCCTAGACATACTGTATATAGGGCCAAAGGGTGGTACCATTCCTTCTTGAAGTTTAATTTCATGATCGTAGGGACGATGCGGAGGTAACTTTGAGGCATGGGTTTCATCAAAGAGTTGTCGGAGGCGTTGATAATCTATTGGGATCGTTCCATCAGGGTTGGCCGGAGTCTCCAGTATTTTATTAATAGCATACAGGGTTGTGGAGTAAATCTGAACGGTAGGATCCTGAAAAAGCTTTTTAAACGATCGAGGGGTAACAGCCGATATGTGGGTAGCCAGTCTCTCTGGTGGTGGTGTCGAAATTCCTCGAGTAATAATAGGTTTGCGGTTGGCTATGCAATGCTCGAGGCATACTGATGATTGAAAGCGAATCTCATTCCTTCCACTATCAATAAGAACTCCATGTCTCCTCATCCAAGGTATCCCCATCACAATCGGATAATGTCCCAGCTTCGTAACAAAGAAAGGGCATTCCTCTACATGCCCATTAATTTCCAACTCCAACACCACCTTTCTTGTTACTTTTCCTGATTCAATAGGCCTTCCATCAATCACATCAATCTCCCTCTCAGTCCTCAAATTCTTCATCTTTAGTTCATGGCGGCGCACAAAGTCTTCATCAATAAATGCATATCCCGACGCTCCAGTATCAATCAGGGCATAAGTGGGTACCATAGATTTTTTATTTTGAGAAATAGAACAAACTACAATCAATTGATTCCCATCCATCTCCCCTTCTGATACTGAAAACGTAGAAATAGACACCTTAGAAAAAACCTTGGGAGGTCCCTGGACTATGCCGCTTAGTGCAGGGATGAATCTTTTAACTCCTCATCCTCCGATAACACCTCCTCCTCTTTTTCCTTCTTTGCTTCCAACAAAGCTCCCCTCATCCTCGGTGGAGGCGCCCTTCCCGAGGGCGCAGACTTACAATCTCTTACCAAATGTCCCACTCCTCCGCAATAATAACACCTATTCTCAATTCGACGGGCCTCTCTTTCCTGAGGGTCCGGACGTCGACGACTATTAGAAAGATCCATAGGAACGGCTCCCCCAGGTGTATACGAGGGATGGGCTGCTGGTGTTGCATTCTTCGGGGGTAGAGGCGGTGGTCCTCGTACGACTGGGGGTGCTGTTGTTGCTGCAGGTGAGCGAGGAACAAAAGGGCGAGTAGCTGGGGCACTGGGAATCTGAAATCTAAACCTCCCCAT
Source organism: Morchella sp. 2015-shanyang (assembly GCA_024713795.1). Taxonomy (NCBI): domain Eukaryota; kingdom Fungi; phylum Ascomycota; class Pezizomycetes; order Pezizales; family Morchellaceae; genus Morchella; species Morchella sp. 2015-shanyang. Next base: position 300,496 of record JAMGZB010000019.1, on the reverse strand, counting down.
CCTAGCTTGCAGCGCCCGTTGCTTATTATCCAATCGTTGGAGAAGTAGGCCGCAGTCCTTAATCGTATCCGGAGTATCATTTTGTATCATTAGGGCCATCAGGTCCTGGTTCAATCCCTCCAAGAGACATTCAATCTTGGCAGCCTCGTTGAACTCAGAGTCGGCAGCATAGCGCTGGAACTCTGCAAAGTATTCGGAAAAGGTTCGTTGGCGTTGTCTAATTTCCCTAAGGTTCCGAGCAGCCGTGGCCGCCCGATCCGGATCCCCAAAAGCATTATTCAAAATTTCAAAAAACTCTGCCATGGAATCAAGAGCGATTCCTTCATCCGTAATATAAGCAAGAAATTGATCCGCCGCGGGTCCCTCAAGTCGGGAAATGGAATAGGCCAATTGTTGTGCCGAGGTAGGAAAGCGATCGAGATTAGCAGTGAGTTTAATTTGTAGCTGTCTCTGGAAGGTTCGGAGACTCTTGCGATCGCCTTTGTATTTCTCGGGGTCGGGAAGCTTCTCGTACTTCGACTTGGCTAAGTCGTCATTGATCTCTCCTAGATCTTCTTTGATCCCTTCCTGGAACTTCTTGATCTTAGTCCGTAGTCCCTGAACTTCTTTGTGGAACTCGGCCCGGGCTTGTTCGGTTTCGGCGTGGTGGGTAGTGGCGTCGACTGCATACTGATTGACCCCTTGATGGGCCCTTCGGAGGAGTGCGTACGCCTGCTTCGCTTCTTCGGTTGCAGCGGGGTCCACCGAAGAGTGAGCGTCAAAGAAAGTTTGGAGGTCTTGATGGAGCTTTTGATAGTCAAATGCATCGGTGGCAGGGGTGGTCATGGTGAACTGTGGTGGGAGGATCTCGTGCTGTGCCGGTCGAGTAAGGGTGGTCTCGTCTTAGTGTGACGGAATTATTTGTGGACAGCAATGAATGAAGAGGATCTTAGGTGATTTCGAGAAGCATAAAAGGCAAGGAAAGAAAAGCGAAGGCGAGGCGCAAGCGCAGACACCAGCAAGGCCAGAGACGAGGGCAAGGGCAGAGACAAGAGCAAGAGCAAAAGGTAGGAGGCAGAGCAGAACAAAGCAGAGCAGAGAGAGCGAAGACCAGATAAGGTCGTCGTCAAAGGTGGCGAAGACTATGAGGAGGCCTCCTGCGAAGGCGAGTTTGGACGCTTGGAACTATAGCTATGACTAGGAGTATATTCCTATGTACCGAGATAACAGGAAGACGAGACAGAGAGAAATGAAGAAAAAAAAAAAAAACTAAAAAGAAACCTATTACATGGCTGTTATAAACCTCCCTTTGTCGTCGAAATCGTCCAAAATATCGTCATCAGCCCGATAGAATCCCACATCATAATATATAAGTACCTCGTATTCCTCCCCACCATCTCCGCTACTTACATTACAAATCCATCACGCCACAGAACCTCCTGGAACCTTATAACGTCATTCCTCCATCGCACCTCCCTCCCTCGCTTAACTCTTCCTCAACCATCGCGACCGTGCATTGCTTACTGAACTACTGGGACCGATGCCAAGACGCCGGGACAAGGAAGGACTGGGTAGTAACGGGATAGAATTGGGGTTATCGGGAATAGTATGAGTGGTACGGGAGTGTGCGGGTTTCTATGGGATTCTATGATATGAGTCATCGGCGTGAGGGAATAGTTGTATATATAGTACTTGTTCTTTCCTATGTTTCCGCCTCTTTAGGCTACGTCTTCCTTCTATCAGTAATATATTACTTTAGGCTTTAGTCCTTCTGTTCCCGTCTCATCCTTAAACCTGAACCTGAACCTGAACCTGAACCTGAACCTGAACTTATTTCGCCTAGGGTATCTCCTGAGCCGACCCTCTCTCTGTCTCCGTCCCTGACCCCACCTCGCCTAGTTCTCCCCTGACATGATCCCGCCTTATTAGAGTGGCTCGGCCCCTAACCGCCCTAACAAAGAAACATGTGCAGTTGGAATAGACCCAAAAGGTGAAGCAAGCTTTCCAGAAGTTGAAGACTGCCTTTATCACCGCCCTGATATTGATGCACCCTGATTCTGAGAAGGAGTTTATTGTGGAAACAGAAGCTTCCGATTACATATCCATCAGCAAGACTTCATTTGTCTCCTGAGGTCTCCTGAGCCTCAGGAGACTTAAACAATATCCAGGGGTATCAGGAGATTTTCAGGAGACTTGGGAGAGTGTTGGGAGACTCCAGTCAGAAGTTGAGTTTACTAATGTCACAGCTCTACCTCCTACACTTCGTTTCTCACCACGGCGTCTTCGGAACAAAGTTGTTGGATAGCATTGGTCATTGTCGGAAGTAGAATAATGATTTAGAAAGGAGCTCGGGTAATGGAATGTAAGCGCTAGGAAGGATTGTGTCGTAATGGAATAGAATTGGGGTTATCAGGAAGAGCATGAGTGGTACGGGAGTGTAGGATTTTCTATGAGATTCTACGGTATGAGTCATCAGTGCGAGGGGATAGTTGTATATATAGTACTCGTTCTTTCTTATGTTTCCGCTTTTTTAGACAACGTCTTCTTTCTGTTAGCAATATATTACTTTGGCTTCAGCCCTTCTGTCCTGCCTCGTCTCTAAACCCGAACCTGAACCCGAACTTGCCACACCTCTGGTATAGTACCAAGTCGATCCACTCTGATCCTGGTTTTCTCTCCTGTTACCCTGAACCCGACCCCGCCCCGTTAGACTACGTTGTCTCGCCTTCGGCTCCCACTATATATTATCACTTTCAGCTCCAACCCCACCTGGGCACCACCCTTGACACAAGCCCAATTTGATGATCAGTATGAGGAAGACTCCACGCTACTGTTTCAACGTTTATCATATCTGGTGGCCAATCAGCGTGGCCAATATGATCAAGCTCGAGCACAATTAGCCAACCTGAGGATGGAAAGGGGCGCTGCAATTGCCACCTGTCAGGCTGCTGAGAATCAAGCCGCCGCCATTCTCGAACTCGAACAACAAGTCACTGACTTGGAACGACAGCTGGCTGAGATCCGCTAGTTGAATGCATTACTTTCCGCCCAACCCATTCCTCCGGTGGCTCCCTCTCCTCGACAGATTCGCTTTGAGAACCCTCCTCCAATTGCTCCTCGTCCGGTCGCCCCGCCTATTGCCCTCCCTGTTGCTCCCCCTACGGCTCTTGCTGCTACCCGCTCTGAAGAGATTCCCGATCCGCCTAGGTTCGGTGGCAAGAGAGAGGAACTCCGCCCCTTCATTACTTTACATGTTGGCAGGGATTCTATTACAGTGGGATGAAGAATAGGTTGTACATCTGGTAGCATTTTTTTCGAAGATACATTCTCTGATGGAGTGCAATTACGAGATCTATGACAAGGAATTGCTGGCTATTATTCGCTGTTTTGAGGAATGGAGACCTCGCCTGGAAATGGCCTAATTTCGGGTCAAAGTACTAACAGACCACTGTAATTTCGAGTATTTTATATCAACCAAATTGTTAAATCGATACCAAACTCGATGGACGGAGTTTCTATCCCGCTTTAATTTTGTTATCCAATACTATATCAGCAAGACTTCATTTGTCTCCTGAAGTCTCCTGAGCCTCAGGAGACTTAAAAAATATCCAGGGGTCTCAGGAGACTCTCAGGAGACCCGGGAGACTGTTGGGAGACTTCAGTCAGAAGTTGAGTTTGCTGATGTAGCCAGGGAAGCAGGGGAGGAAGGTAGATATATTGACGAAAAGATATAAAGATTGGCTAAAGGAAGGAGACGAAAGATTGGAACAGCAAAGTCGGGTAGTTCTAAAGAAAGAAAATTTGGATCCCAAGATAAGTTTGTTAGCGGGCTCTTTGGCAAATGAATCAATTGAAGGATCATCTCCCGTGATTGAATTGTTTAACAATGCCTACCAGTGTGATAGCTTTCCGAATAAGATCTTATCCCTACTTCGAGATAGTGTTCAACAGTTGAAGGAGATTTCACTGACTGAGTGCAAGGAAAGTGACGAGAGATTGCTGCTCTATCGGAATACACTCTATGTTCCCGACTATTATGAGCTTAAACTTTACCTACTACGGGAACACCATGATAAACCTTTTGCTGGGCACCCTGGATGATCCAAGACCTTGGAACCTCCGGGTCAAGACTATTATTGGCCGAACATGTGGAAATATACAAATCGCTACTATGTTCAAAATTGCCATGTTTGTAGACGAAGCAAAGCGAATCACAACCCCCTTCAGGGGGTTCTATGCCCACTGTTGGTACCTAAAGGATCCGTGACGGATGTTACAATAGACTTCGTGACTGGGCTTCTGTAAAGCAACGGGTTTAACGCTAACCTTGTAGTCGTAGACTGGCTAACAAAAATGAGACACTTCATCATCACTACTCAGAATTTGAATGTCAGGGATCCGTTTCGTCTATATCTGGAGCAGGTATAGAAATTATATGGATTACCGGAGACTATCGTTTCAAATCGTGGAACACAATTTACGGCTGAGTTTTGGAAGGCTCTATGTGATCGATTGGAAATCGCTCCTCGCCATTCTATTGCATTTCACCTTCAGACTGATGGACAAACAGAAAGGACCAATACGATTATGGAACAATATCTACGCAGTTACGTATCCTATCAACAGGCCGACTGGGTTACTTTTCTTCCTTATACAGAGTTCGCAACTAATAATCATATTTCCGAAACCACTAATATGTCTCCCTTCCAAGCGAATTATAGGAGGCATCCTCGAATGACATTTCGTCACTTGAGGCATGGAAAAACAGTGAACAAGGATCAAGCTAACGGATTGGCGAGGGAGATATTTCAAGTTTTTGATTTCTTAAGAAGCGAAATGTTCAGGGCTCAGAAGATACAGGAGGTAATGACTAACCTACATCGAACTCCGGTACCTCGATATGCTATTGACGATTCCATCTGGCTCTTTACCTGAAATATTGAAATCAAACGACCCTCAAAAAAGCTGGATTGGAAACAGGTTGGCCCTTATTTGGTTAAAAGAATCATGAGTCCTTACGTTTATGAACTTACCCTTCCCGCCTCTATGAAAGTCCATCCGGTCTTTCATGATTCGCTTTTATCGCCGGCAGTCAATGATCCTATCCCACGGCAAATAATCGAACCACCCCCACCTATAGAGGTTGAAGGAGAGGCTGAATGGGAGGTAGAGGAAATATTGGATTCAAGGAAGAGGGGACGGCGGGTGGAGTACATCAGCAAGACTTGATTTGTCTCCTGAGGTCTCCTGAGCCTCAGGAGACTTAAAAAATATCCAGGGGTCTCAGGAGACTCTCAGGAGACTCGGGAGACTGTTGGGAGACTCCAGTCAGAAGTTGAGTTTGCTGATGTATTTGGTTAAATATGTTGGATATGAGGAACCCTCATGGCAGCCATCAAGTGATCTTGAACATAGCTCCAAACTTCGATGATTATTTCATCATCAATACCCTTCGAAACCTCAGCCTATCAAGAGCTAGGCCCTGGGAGGGGACCTGATATGTCCCGGTGTCTTGACATCTGTCTCGACGATCTGGTAGGCAATGTACAGTTATGACGGCTGAGGAAGTGTTAAGCGAGCTAGGGATGCGCGGTGGAGGGATGATGTTATGGGGTTCCATGAGTTTCTATGGCGTAATATAGTTAGAGGAGATGGTAGGGAGGAATACAAGGTGTGGATGCGATGAAGTTCTATAGATTTCTATAGATGACAATATGTGGTCTTGGCAGACTGGCGAAGGATGTTGTTAAATAGTGCGGGGAGACTTTTTCTTTAGTTCTTTCTTTCTTTTCTCTTTGTCTCGTCTTTCTGTTATCTTGATACATAGGAATACTATTCCTATTCATAGTTATAACTCCTCTTGTCTAAAGCTTCGTCTTATGAAAGCGCACTCATAAATCTCTTGACGCTGTTGAAGTTCCTCTTGATGTGACTTTCCCTCTTTCGGCCTGCGCCCAGCCTCTGTTACCGCTCATGTTTTAGCCTTGGCCTTTGTCTTTACTGCCTTATCTTACCGCCATTTCTCGTCATCTCATCAAGCGTCCTCGTTATGTTAATTTGTCGCTTTAAGATTACCTTGTGTCATTATTGTCATCTGTCACGTTGCTCCTGGCCACTCCGTCACAGAAAATAGATCAAAGACCTTTCATCAGTTACGCGATTATCTAGCTCTACATGTGTCAATAAGGACGATAAAACATGACTTACACTCCCAAAGAATCAGGAAATGGAGAGCAGCAAGGCGGCCTCCTTTAAAGCCATAACATGTAAGGAAAAGACTAGCTTAGGCACTTGAACATAGAGATTGGACAGTAGAAAATTGGGGTGCATTTATTTGGAGTGATGAATGTTCAGTTGAAAAGAGTCGGGATCCTAAAGTTATGTGGATGTTTCATTCTTGGTAGGAGAAATAGATAAACGGTTGTATCCATAAAGGGTAACGAAGTCAATCTGATATGGGGTTGTTTTTGGGGGAGAAATTGTAGCACCTTCATTTCTATCATCGTTAAAAGCATGTACCAATATCTCTATACCCGTCTATTAGGTACCTGTATGGGACCTGTTTACTGACGAGTTTAAACAACCATTGGCGATCCAGTCTTTATTCAGGATAATGCTCCTATACATAAAGGATGAGCTCCTATGATTTGGTTAGAGGCAAATAAAATTGAGTACAAGGAATGGCCACCTTACTCCCCTGACCTCAACCCTATCGAACATGTTTAGAAGCGTTTTAAGGACAAGTCGCATACAGCATACTAGTATCCAGATCTTATCAATACAAGGGGGGGTCCAGCAGCAGTCAGAGCAAAGCTGGCAGAAGTCCTCCCGCTAGTTTGGGAGGAAATAGAACCTGAGTTCCTACAACGGCTCTCAGATTCCATGGTTGATAAAGTAGCGGCTATAATTGAGGCAGAAGGGTGGTATACTGGATATTAGATGGCAAGCAAGCATGTAAAGCACGATGTAAATGTGTTAAATTTCAGTTATATATATCAGCCCAGGGTTATTATTTCGAAGTCTTGAGGCGATGCTATTATCTTGGGAAGCGAACTATTGATTAATTACATGACCAAACTATCATAGATCCAACTTAAGTAGCTCTTCATTAAGCTCCAATACAAGCATATCTATTCTAGAAATCTGATTCTTACAACTGGTAATCTGATTTTTGTATTCCTCCCGTATAGTTTCCTGTTCATACTTAGCTATCTCAATCTGGCCGATGGGACTCATTTTTCTCTCCAAATGGCATTTCATTTCCTTTAGAAGTTTATTTCTCTTTCCCTTGGTCCCTCCTTTTTTATTTACTTCCTCTTTCTTGATTTCTTCATCTTGTAGGAATCGTTTAATGTATTGTTGAGGTGGAGAATGACTATATTCTTTGTTATGTTTCTTAAGCCGGAGGAGAACTAATAACTGGTAAAGCAAGGGATCGAGGATTTAAAAGCATTTGCGACCATTACTGTTCTGAACCTTGGAGACAATGGGCAAGAAGAGCGCATAGCAAAGCGAGGAGCGATGGCGAAGCAGGGAGCGAGGATGAGGAACCTAGGAGCGGGGTTGTAGAGGCGGAGGGTCAGATGGCCTCTGACGAAGGCGATGGAAGCGAAGATACCAGTGGGCAATCGTCTTCGGTCATGGACTATGGGCGAAGTGAGGCAGGCGGTGAGTCCCTAAGGCGGGCAGTCGGGTGGTCGAGAAAGTGGGGTCGAGGTCGGGATGGGGACAGGGTGTTCGGGATATCTGGCGAGGCAGGTTTCAGGTACGGGTTCAGGTTCAGGGACGAGGCAGACAGAAGGGCCGAAGCCAAGTAATAGATTGCTAACAGAAAGAAGACGTTGCCTGGAGAGGCAGAAACATAGGAAAACACCAGCCATATATATACAACTATCCCCTCACGCTAATGACTCATACCATAGAATCCCAAAACTCGCTCAGGACCATGCATACTATTCCGATAACTTGCAATTCTATCGATACTCTCCATCCTTCCTGCTACACCCTATTACCCGACCACCTTCTAACCCAGCGTTCCTCGACATCCATCGATCTTATCCAACAACTTTCGATTCCTGAGAGCGTCTTGGCGGGAGGCGGCGAAGCGCCGTGATGGTGCCCTCATTAGGTTCGAGCTCCGAAACTCCGTCGAATCTCGGCAGTAGGGTATCTTTCGTGGCAGGACAGCAAGCGAGAAACGTTAGTAAGATTTACCGGCATCTCGCGTTGGTAGCGTCGTAGCGCTTTCATTTATAAATCTATGACGCAAATGGCGGAGGCAGAGTCGAAAATTTCATCAACTTAATTCTTCATCATCAACAATCGCGGAGGTCGGAGGAGAATATGTCGCAGTAGAGGATCGGTGGCGAGTTCCAACTTTGAGGCGTGGAAAACAGGATGTATCTTCGTAGTGGAGGGAAGATCGAGTTAAATGGCGTAAGGGCTAATAGCTTACATCTTGAACTCTGATCGTTTGAGTCAACTTTCGAGAGGGTCTGGTGGTCTGGATATTTCTGGCGTTAAGCCATACCATCAGCCTACTTTATCTGAAAGGCGGGGCTTCGGCAGTATTGGCGTTAATCTCACGCATCGATTTTAGGCATGGCGTATTTCAGCTTACACTGGTGATCGTGGATCTCAGCCATCCTCGAACAAGAAGCGTTGGTGTCGCGAGGCGATCCGTGGCGGGGGCAATCTTGGGGTTCTCCGTAAAAGCGTGGATCGAAGCCGTAATTAAGCGTAAAGGGGAGAGCGCGAGTGGTTTAGAGGGTGATTATTAGATCTGGCTTCGGCGAGGTAATAATCCGCGTCATCTTGTTGATAAGATCGTAACTCACTCAGGTACTGCTCCATCGCGCGTTAATTCGTTCGTCTGGCCGTGATCACCGGGGTGGAAGCGGAGACAAAGGCAATATTGATCTTTAATATCTTGCGAGCTTAAAACCGGACGTAAATGGGTACCCGGTCAGAGCGATGCTGGTCGGAAGACCATGAAGTTTCAAACATGGTCAATAAAGCAGCGTCTTTAGATCTTCAGAACCGGTGGTAGTATTGCAGGCAATATAATGTCGCATTTTTGACAAACGATCAACTACCACGAGAATCGCATCTCTTCCCCTGCTTTCCGGTAAACCTGTAACAAAGTCCATCGAAATGTGTGTCCAAGGTCTTTGAGGAATTGGTAAGGGACGAAGAACTCCGTAGGGGGCATGGCGAGAGGTCTTCTTGTTCTGGTATATGGATTCCCTAATGTGATCCGCGTATAAAGCGTCCTGTGATAGTAGGATCAGACTAAAACTGAAAGGTTTAAACTTTCGCAGGTAACTGCGGATGGGGCGTCGTGATGTTGTTGCAGCGGTGCAGGTCAAGTCGTATCATCCGTATGAAACTTTCCATGATGAGTCGGAAGCTTCACCGGTTCGCGTTCTCTAAAATGTCTCTTGGGAGTGCCTGGCGCCATCTCGAGAGTCACTAGGATCTTATTCGGAAATGGGTCAGTGGCGTAAAGCTGTTCAAAAGTTTTTCTAGGGGTGACTGTCGCCGGACAGCGGAATGGTAATAACTCTCTTAAACGGGCTTTGTTCGTCAGGCGTTCATCCTCTTTAGGCAGATCTCCGATCTCTGGTCAATGCATCCGGTTTCACTGTTTCACTAGATACTTAATCGCGTAATTAAGCAGAAAGAAACTCAAATCGTCTTGCCGCTTGATTCAAATCTCTCTTGGATGCATAAAATATTAAGTTCGGTGGTCGCTCAATACCTCGATGGGTTCGGCGGCCGTAAAACCTCTCATTCGCCGAAACAATAATAATTTAGAAAATTTCCTTTATCATATATCTCTTAATTGCATTCAGCGGGAGAGTGGGTTCCGGAAAAATAGGCCACAGGGTGTAAAATATTTTCATCACTGTACTGAGAGAGGGTTCCCCCTGAAACATAGTCCGATGCATCTGTTTCCACAATAGCTCGGCGGTCAAATTCAGTTGAGGCGATTATTAGCGGTTTAAAGGCGCTTCAAAACTTCCCATAAGCGGGAGGCGAATAAAAGGAACACTCCCTTTAGTGAGTGTAGTCAAAGGACGAACAATGCCGGAGTAGTTCTTGATAAAGCGTCGATAGAAATTCGGCCCGTAATTAAAGACGCGTATATCACTGCGTTTAAAGACGAGCCGAAAATGATGGTTTCAGCATGCTTGGGATCGAGAACAGGCCTTCCGTGGTAACGATCATGCCCAGGTATTTCACTTCCTTAACCTGGAATTCGCATTTCTCGGGAGAGCAATAGAGATCGGCATCGGTAAGGGCTTGCAAGACTTGATCGACATGATTACGGTGGGACTCCAAATCCTCACTGTAAATAAGAATATCATCAAGGTAAGCCGTGCAGAAACGGTCCAAAAAGGGGCGGAGGGTGTCATTAATGAAGTGTTGAAAAACGGCGGGGGCATTGGTTAGTCCAAAGGGCATAACTTTGTACTGAAAATGGCCTACTCTGGTGCGAAATGCAGTTTTCCATTCATCTCCATTTGGCCGAGAATAAGGTTATCTGCGTTTTCAAATCCAAAACGGTGTACCATTTAGCGCTATGGTGATTAAAGGTTTCAGCGGCAGCGGGTAGCCGATTCTTAGCGATAATGGCATTCGAGCGCCGTAATCCGCATGAACCGAAGTCCTGCTGGGTTTTCTAAACAGAGCAGACCGGCTGGGAGGCTTGATTCAATAAAATGTGAGCATGTCGTCGATATCTTTCAATCAATCTTGGCCATTTCATCTCGAGACATCTATATAGGGGCTAAGCGGTGGTTCGCTTTCCTTCGTGGAGATTAATCTGAATATCGTAGGGGACGGTGAGGGTAACCGGTACTCGCTTTCAAACCGTTCTTAGAAATGATGATGTTCGGGAGGCAAAAGGCAGCAATTTCAGAGGATCGATTCGGTAAACCGAAACAAAGCGTCTGTAATGTAAATCGCGTATTGGTTTAATGAAATGGCTATTGATTTAATCATGGGTGGCGAGGCGGCGATGAAATACCTTTAACGTGGTGGGATTTGGTTATCGTTGCGGCGTTGGAGACAATGAGGGCCGAAGGTCAGCAATTATCGGCAAAATTAATAGTAACGTTATGTCGTGAAGCCAGGGGAATCCTAGCCGCGGATAATGTCGCAGGTGAGTAACATAGGAGATTTTTCAATATGTGCGGATCTGAAGCAAAAATCATGATATAATTGATCTTCTGGGAGATTTCTCTTCCATCGATAACATGCAGGGCCCGGGGATTGGGGAGAAGAGTAGTGGGGATTTCCTTGTGGCGTACAAATGATTCATCAATGAATGCAAATCCGGAAGCCCCGGTATCAACAAATGATGAGTTTTAACGGTTTATTACCATCGAGGATCGATCGTAGCCATGGTGATCGTTATCTGAAACCTTTTCATAGAGGCAAAGAAGGCTGCAGAAGCGACAAAAGAAAGAGGAGGACCTGGCTCTAAAGCCACGCAAGACAGGTCACCGTGGCCGGCCGATCCGGGACAATGATAGCGGAATTGACAGGAGAAGCGTCCAAAAGCAGGAAGCAGGAAGAAAAAGCGCAAAGCCAAAAAGCGTAAGTAAGAAGAAAGAAGGACGAAGGCGTTATTAATAGCAGAAGTAGCGCCGACGAACATGTAGAATGCGCCGACCTCAAGTATGACAACATGGCGGGACGAAACAACGGAGACAGAGACGTTCAGCATCAAAATCAGGGACCCGCAATCGTACAGAGTCCTTAGGCGCAGCGAAACCCGTTCAGTAGAATGTCGGTCATGGCTGAGTGGCATAGAAGAATCATCAGCGCCTGCAGGGAATAGGAGGGTGAAGAAGCGGAGCAGCAAAGGGTAAAGCAGAGGCGCAGACGGGGTAGAGAACAAAAGATTAGCCAGACAACAAAGGCAGAGCGATCTGGGCGCGTGTCCGAGCGCAGATATCCAACTTCTGGAAGCAAGAAACATCTTCGGAGGTGGCGGGAACATCATGATGGATCATGGCAGAGCGAAGCTCACGGGAGAGGCCTTGGGTGAGCATCTTCTTGGCCGTCGTTACTAACCTCAGCAGCCAGCGTTAAGCTCAGCAAAGTAGGTGGAGAAGTCCCGGCCTCCTTGGGTCAGTATTTCGAAGTTACGTTCGTGATAGCAATCGATCCGGATCTCGGCGGTTTAAAATCGTGTCAGAACTGATATCTTGAGATCAATCGTCCTCAACGAGGCGTCACTGGGCGGCCAGGAGAAGAAGATTAATGGCGTAAAAAGGCAGGCGCAGGCGTGAGGAAGCGATCGTGGTTGGCGGCGTTTTCAAGCGAAGTTGGGTAATAAAGTTCCTCCTCTCTTGTAATCAAACTTAGGTGGGTCTGGGAACTTTCTCGGAACAGGGAAGCGGGGGCAGACAGCGGAGCGGCGGGGAGGCGCGGGTGGGACCTTGAGGCCGGGGAGGAAGGCAGCAGGAGAGTAGTTTCAAAATGGGGGCGTGTCGAGGAGCAGCAGAGCAGTGTGTGAGTAGAGTCATTCAACTGTCGGGTCTCCGTGGGTTAATCGTTAGTCGTGACCTGTTGTTGGTCGGGGATGGCGGCTGGGTCTCGGCGTGACGGCCTGTCATGTGATCGAATCGGTACCGGGCTTGATTCTTTCTTCAGGGACTCGGTCGGATTTGAAGCAATAAGCAGTCGGATTCCGATGTAGAGGCGATAGGATCGGCGTTAAAGCTGTCGGCTTCGGTAAAGCAGGAAAAACCCATATGCTTGGCCGGCAGACATAGTGTATGTCGCCGAAAGCGTCAATCCCCAGGCGGGCGAGTCGAAGTGGTCGAGAAAGTGGGGAATCGAGGTCGGGGCAGACGAGTCATTTCGGGATATCTGAAGCGAGCGGAGTTTCAGAGTCTGGGTTCAGGTTCGAGGACGAAGCGAGGCAGAAGGAAGCCAGTAATAGATTCTTAACAGAAAGAAGAGCGTTGCGCAGAGAAAGCGAAACGTAAAACCGTAGTATATATACAACTATCACCAGCTAATAGCTACGTCATCATAGAATCCCGTAAAACTCACATTTCAGGACCGTACATACTATTACGATAGCAAATTCTATCCGATACTCTCATATTCCAATGACTTATTCTTAATACCCTGCATTCCGTTAACCGGACGTCGCGATCTTATCAACAAGCTCGATTCCTGAGGCGTCTTGGCGGGGAAAGCGAACCGTGATCTGACGAGGTGAAAGCGAAACGAGGCAGAACCAAGCGTATGGAAAAAGGGGTCTTGGCGAAAATATGGTTATAATAATATATTGAGCTAGAAAGCCTTGAGAACGAATGAAACTAAACCGTAGGGTTGATAAGGAAAAACCGTGAAAGAAAGAAAAAGAAAGAAACGAAAGGGAAGGTCGTAATGGCGTATATATCACATCTAATCATAGCATTCATGGACTCATACCGTCGGGTGTATGTGAAACCCATGCAAGAACCCAAAAGCATGACCGTAATGGATTTAAAATATCCTTCGCCACGGTCAGGTGAGTGCAGTGATAATTCGTAAATAGTTATTCTGGGAGGGCATGACATTTCAGTTAAGTAGGATCAAGCTCTTAGACACAGAATTCGCGTCCACAATCTTGTAAAGCGGAAATACATGTTATGCTTAGAGTATTGAACATATAGAATTATGGCGAAATTTAGGTAAGCGAAAAGCAGCGATCGCGTCAAGCCCAGAACTTTGACTGAAGTCTCCAACAGTCTCAGGGTCTCGCGAGAGTCTCCTGAGACCCTGGATATTTTTAAGTCTCGCGAAGGCTCAGGAGACCTCGAGAACAAATGAAGTCTTCTGATGCAGTAAAATTAATTTCGATGTTTATTGATACATATATCCCAAACTAGAACTCCGTTACGGACAGGCCAGGAGGAAGTAGAGGAGGTAGGCATTGTTGTCAATGTCAAAAAGAAAGGATACTATGAAGGCATTAACCATACTATATAGCACTGGATTGTTACTGTGTTGACTAATGGGGTGGAGTGATTGAGCATCGGATTTGTACTATTTCCTTAATTGTGCAATGCAGAAATGTCACACACTAACGTTGAAGGATACAAATAAAAGTACTGCCTTTTGGCTTTATTTTGACCTATTAATCGCCAGATTGGCACAAAACTGACTGAGATATAAAGTCATGACTAATAGGTATAAAATAGTACCGGGTTTTTGCTATTTCCTGAATAGCGTAATGCAAGGGCATCACACACTATCGTTGAAGTATGGAAATGAAAGTACTGCTTTTTGGCTTTATTCTGAGTCATGAATCGTCAGGTTAGACCAAAAACTGATTGAGATATGAAGCCTTGACTAATAGGGTACAAAATAGCGCCGGGTTTTTGAATAGCGCAGTGTGGAGGGCACCACACCCTACCATCAAAGTACGGAAATGAAATTACTATTTTTTAGCTTTACTCTGACTTATTTATCGCCAGGTTAGCTCAAGTATTGACTGAGTTATGAAGCCTTAACTAATAGAGTGTGAAATAGTGGTGGGTTTCTGCTATTTCCTAAATAGCGTAACGCAGAGGCATCATATGCTATCTTTGAAGTATGGAATGAAAGTACTGTCTTTTGGCTTTATTCTGAGCCATTACTCGCCAAGTTAGCTCAAAACCTGGCTGAGATATGATGCCTTGACTAATAGGATATGAAATAGCGCTGGTTTTCTGCTCTTTATTGAATAGCGCAGTGTAGGAATGCTACAGGTTATCATTGAAGCATGGAAATGAAAGTACTATCTTTTGGCTTTATTCTGAGTCATTAATTGCCAGATTAGCTTAAGTATTGACTGAGCTATGAAGCCTTGACTAATAGGGTATGAAATAGCACCGGGTTTTTGAATAGCGCAGTATGGGGGGCATCACACATTATCGCTGAAACATGGAAATGAAAGTACTAATTTTTAGCTTTATTCTGAGTCATTAATTTCCAGGTTAGCTAAAAAGCTGACTGAGATATAAAGCTACTATATCAATCATGTCAATTTTCTATATAACAATAACATTTCTTAGTATTCATACCATATCTTCAAAACTCTTTTATGGCCTCTCAGAAATCCTACAACACTCTCGATTGCCTCGGTGATGCTAGTAAGCGTGTCGCTGAACACGGAAAGGATCACATCGCCTTTGGTCGCCTCGATGATGATAGTAAGCATGTCGCTGAATGCGGAGAGGATCAAATCGTCTTCGGTCACCTCGATAATGCTAGTAAGCATGTCGCTGAATGCGGAGAGGATCATATCGCATCGAATCGTCACTTTGCAATAAGTCGAAACCAAAACAAACAACTACTGGATCGCAACACCCACATCAGCAAACTCAACTTCTGACTGTAGTCTCCCAAAAGTCTCCTGGGTCTCCTAAGAGTCTCCTGAGACTCCTGGATATTTCTTGAGTCTCCTGAGGCTCAGGAGACCTCAGGAGACAAATGAAGTCTTGCTGATGCAACTTCAAGCTCGTAAACTCGCAAAACGCAACAAATGCAAATTTAATCGCAAGCTAGAAATCGATATCGAACGGAAGTCAGCTCTGGATTTCATTGATAAGAAACCAGAAGGTAATTAGATTCTATATTGATATTATCAACACTGCTAATATTCCTCTTCTTAGATATTAAATAGGAATTGGTATTTTTCATGCATTGTAAACGGGACAAAGAGATCGCTACGGGGATATTTAGGAAGGAATGAACATATAATGATACTATCTAGAATGATCACAAATTTAAACGAATTATCGGAGACCAATCGAAGATGGTATACATTATCGATTCGGCTTCCCGTAAGATTCGAATAATCTACAAAATTACCCTCTTTAAGGGTCTCGTGCTGGAGCGCTTATCGGAACTACAATTTAACTTTAATTATGTTCAAAAAGATCAAAAATTTCATTCAGAAATTAAATGCAATCATGCCCAGGCTGGTGGTGTCATGAAATTGTGATGGAGTAATGAACAGAGACAGATTTAAAACGATCACGCTGATGTAACCCAAGATCACATTTTACACAACGAGGATCTTGTGAGACGACGAAATGAGGAGTCTGAGGCAAGCAAAGCTGAGAGATAAGAAGCAAAGACGGCGAGGACAGAGCAGGAGAAGAAATAAGAAAGCGAAGCAAAGACCAGGTAAGGACTTCAGGAGAGGTCCATAGAGCTATTGGTGCCTCCTGCTAAGGCGAGTTTGGACATAAGGAGCTTTAGCTATAGATAGAAGTATTATTCCTATGTATCGAGATAATAGGAAGATGAGACAGAGGAGAAAGAAAGAAAAGAACTAAAGAAAAGTCCTCCCGTACTATTTAACACTATTCTCTACCAGTCCGTCAAGACACATATCTCCGCCCGTAGAAACCCATAGAACCCCAGTACTACCATACCTCGTATTCCTCCCCACCACCTTTCCTATTTACATTACCAATCCATCACACCATAGAAACTCACAGAACCTTATGACGACACCTCCTTCATCTCGCATCCCGACCTCGCTTAACATTTCCCTAACACGCACAAACGTATATTACCTACCGAATCAGTGAGATAGATGCTAAGACGCCGGGACAGAAATCAAACTAAAATAGTCAGAATTTTATAGTAGAGAGAACATATCTACGATCTGGAATGTTTAGAAGATTATAAATCAAATACAAACTCAGACATAATATATACCGAAGAAAAATTATATAGTAATTTGAAGAGAAACAATACTCAAATTCATTGATATCATCTCTTGCAATAATAATAAAATTCTAATCATATATAATAGGTATATATTATTTCTACTGTATATATTTTCTATTTTATATTATAGTTATTAAGAATGTATAAATGTATAATAATATGATTTCATGATATGTGTCAACCCCTATTAGGAAATCTCATACCAAAGAGGTTTAGTGCTGTTACACTACCATTGAAAACCGACACGCATATAGTTTTAGTACAAGGCTCCGGCATCTAATGAGTGAACGGATCAAGAGATAAGCGAGTATCAATTTTGGTTACAAATAAACATGCGCTTGTAGCTAAGGTACATGTATTCTCAAGCTGAATATGAAATTTGACAATTTAGTACTGTGTATGTCCACCTAAAGCAATGCGCACTGCTTCAACCCGTTGGGGCATAGAATTAACCAACTTAGCGATCTCATTTGGGCTAATCGCATCCCACACTTCCTAGATCGCTGCGCGCAAGGATGCATTGGTCGTGCAACGAGGGACTCGGCGTCCAATCTTGTCTTTCATGATTCTCCATACATTCTCGATTGGGTTGCAATCCAGAGAGTTACCTGAGACTATCAATACTAAAAACATAGAATCTTTGGAAATAATTGCTTACCTGGCCATGCAAAAAAATAATTAAAGATATTCAACTCTTTTAAAACTGTAGTAGTGAATTTTGCTCGGTGTAGTGGAGTCTAACGGGACCGGTTAAGAAGCGGAAGCGAGGCGGGTTGAGGGCAGGCCCAGGGCGGTCGAGAGATCGAGCGAAGCAGGTTCAGGTTCGAGGGGCGAGGCGTCTGAGGAGGCAGCCAAAGTAATATATTCTTAACAGAAGAAGGCGTTCTTTTCAGAAACATAGGAAAGAACTGGCCCTATATATACAACTATTCCCTCACACCGATGACTCACACCATAGAATCCCGTAGAAACTCTTACACTCCCGTACTACCCCATCCTTCCTGCGTAACACATTCGTTACAAAGCTCAACCGTCATCATCTTACATCAGCGATACTATCTAACAACCCTGTTCCGAAGACGTCTTGGCAGAAGGCGAGGTGCAGGAGGTGGAGCCGTGATATGGAGCACCATCCTGCATGATATAGATGTAATCCAATACTTGCCGGGATTGGTCCTGCCAAAAAGGATACAAATGAGGGCGAACCACATATTGACAGTATTTTGGACCGTTGATCGTGCCCCACTGCTTATCCCAAAATACCAAAAGTCCTTTAATATTACCATAAATACATCCCCATACCATAATTGTATCCAATTTTCGGAATTTGGGTACAAGACAGTCTTCAAGATACTCTTCTCCAGGACGCCTAGTAACCCAGGTATTCCCAGCGAAACCTCCAACATTGAAGGCCGACTCATCAGTCCAGATAACCTTACTGTATTCTGTCCAATCCCGCATATTGTTTGCCCAATTCAGACGTTTGGTTTTAGCATTAGCTGAAAGGAATGGTTTGATGCGAGCAACCCGTCTATGATAGCCTTTGTCTGCAAATGCTTGACATAAAGTACGTTTGTTTACAGCGATTGCAAGCTCTTCTGCAATTTGAGCTAGAGGTTTACGGCGATTCTCTTGTATAGCAGTAGCGTGATCGATAAGTTTTTGTTTGGTAATGGCAGTCAGGATGTGAGGTCTGCATTTTTTGATAGGTGGAGGAGGAGTATCGGAGGGCTCTTTACAAATTTTGTAAACAGTAGAAAGAGGAAGATCCAGTTCAGTTGCAATTTTGCGAAAAGCCCAATGAGTAATATTACGAAGAGTCCTGACTTTAGAACGAAGAACCAAAGAATATTTAGTTCTTGAAGGTTTGGTAGTAGGTTTTGATTGAGACATTTTTGGATTGATTTACTAGTGAATAACTAGGAAATCGCTTCCTTTTTGTAGCCTTATTTGAAAACCCGGGGTGGGTTTCAATACCTGAAATTTCCGAAAATATTATGGAGAAAATCAAGTTTGAGAATACTACGTAGAGATAGTGTTGCCTCCATCTGAGTTTTGGGAGTTGATCTAGTTTTTACTTTTTATCAAATACAGGTCTTTTTATTAACCCTGTAGTTCACTCGTTTGATGCCAGAGCCTTGTATGTTTAATTACCTCTCCCATAAATTTGAAGTGGCTGCAGGCAATACCAGTTGGGGACGAATGGGTAGTTTGGGGTGTCCGGGTCCGTTGCCACCCCTGTTCAGATTTGGCCACCTACCAAAACTTTTGTCCTAGTACTATACGTGCCCCCGTACTTTACCCTTGACACCTGTGTAGGCGCCAGACTACTTTACCCGGCCTGATCGCTAGTACGTATATAGGGAGTGGTCCTTCCGTCTTCCGACCAGGAATCCGACCAGGAAGCGCCATGTCCTCGACACTATCCCTCGAGGGCTACAGCATCATGTTCAGACAACTCAGCCGCCAGACGGTCAAGGGTCTTCCTAGGTCTCGCACCGTGTACTCGCGTCCGATACACACCACCCTCGTCCCCCATCTGGGACCTAACGATACCAAGCAGCAGAAGGAGCAGCGAAAGGCGAAGTGGAGTATCTCGTACTCAAAGATGACCATCCCAGAAGCGGGGAAGAGACTAGGCTTCTGGATCGATCAACTCAGGGGGGTGCCGGTTGCTAGAATGTTGGCAAACGAAAACTATAGTCCTGATGGCGAGGGCCAGGACGCCATCTTGAAGACCAAGGAAAAGGTGTACGACAACATAGTGGAATATCTTGATATCGAAGGCTATCCTACGGAGGCAAATGCGAACTTCAAAGAAGCCAATGTTAGTGACTTGGTTTATGGTATCATCAGTCCAATTCTTTTTGATTTTAGATCCAGGACGGGACGCAAAGAGATACGGTTAGCGAGGGAGAAAGATATCATATCCACAGACAATGAGACAGGGGGCACGGAGGAATTCGTTGTGATTGATCGCATTGTGGTGGGAGAAGAAAGGTTTGTCTTGATCATAGAAGCGAAGAAGGGTACTACTGGAGAGGCGTTGAAACAGTGTCTGCTGGCATTGAAAGATGCGAGAGATAATAATGGTGGAGGCGAGGTGTACGGATTCGTTACAACAGGAAGCCAATGGCAGATGATTCGATACGATGGTAGATCTTTTCTCGCCACAGAGGAGTTTGCTGTCCTGTTCCCGAATATGGTGCCGGCCAAAGAGAGATGGATGAATGATTACTCGGTTGTCGTGGACTGTATGTACGCAGCGTTGAGCAATGGGGGCATTCATTGAAGGTGAGTACCTGTGGAGCTTTTTTCAGGATAGGTGACTAATCTATTATTAAGGGAATATTAATATATTCGAACGGGGGGCCAAATAGGAGCAATCGAAGGGATTGTGGTTTCCAGATTTAATTAATTCTTAATCGATTTGTGACCTTTTTGCTGCCTGGTCTTATCGTATCTTGGTAAGCTAGATATGGAAGTATTTTTATTGCAAAGTATACTAGTCTAGTTCTGGCGCTGGCGCTTGCCAGTAGTAGTGTGACGGTCGCTCACGCTCCCTATATACAGTGTTTCGCCCCTTTTCTAACAGACTGGTGCCAGAAGAGAACTGCCAGGAGCCGAAGGCTATATGATTCACTGTGTCCCGGCGTTCTCAGAGCTACTGGAAGATCGGGTAGGAGTCGGAATGGGGGGAGCGAACAGAGGCGTCGTTATAGTTGTCATAGATTCTATGGGGTTCAGTTGTACTACGGTGTCAAGGGTAAGTGAGTAGAACGTAGCAACGCAAACCGCACCGCCGAGTTCTACTCACTTACCCTTCACACCGTAGTACAGTTGATTGGTAATGAGGCTCACAGGTGGTATGTACGGTTTGGGTATGGTATAGGCTTGAGGATTTCTATGAGATTCCATGATACAATCTATCAGTCATAATGGGCTGGGGAAGGATAGTATTAAACGTCGGGTTTAGTGTGGTCCACGAGCCGGCTCAAGCATGATGTGCCATTGGGCTTGAGTCGGCTTGTCATATTAGTGGATGGGCTCGGCTTGTATAAAAAATAGCTCGAGAGCTCGAGCTTGGCTCAAGCCCAGTGAAAGTAATTAATTGATACCTGTTCTTGGTACTATACAGAGATTTTAGCTACTCGTACTCAATCAGAGTCTGATAAACAGCCCGACTCTAGTATATCAACACTATTCACTCCCTCCTCTATAGCGTCCACCTGTTCCAACTCCCAATGTTCCACTTCCTCCTGTCCAAGCCAACTCTGAAGTAATAACATCGCTGTACTAGAGGTTTCCAAGAGCTGGTTTCTTTTCTTTTCTTCGTTATTATATCCCCTGCTTTTGAGAATAATCGTTCTGAAGGAACACTGCTTGCTGGTATGGCAAGGTAGTCTTGGGCCATACGGGAGAGTCCAGGATAACGATGTTTATGTAGTCTCCATCACTTTATGGTATCAACTGACCTTTTCTCCAAGGGGTCATTGCCGTGACTCAAAGACAGCACGGGTGCCCGAGTGGGCATGTCCATAATGAAATAGGTCGAAATAAGAGATCAGAAAGTGGATCCCCAAACAAATCTGTATCCCTCGGTGATTGTTGAGATTGATTCCCTGTTAATTCGGAAGGAGATATAGTATCAGACGGTGTTAGGTGGGCATAAGAGCTACTATAAACTCTTTCAAACTTACGCTTGGCTTCGCTAATATATTGAGATGACAATCACAGGTTTTTGCAAATTTGTAGCTTCAGGCTAGGATCTAGGATCATGCATATGACTTGGTTCAAATGGTCATCAACTTTATTCCAATATTTATTCAATATTGTCCACTCTACCACCCCAAGTAATGAATCAGCATATGCATCTGAAATGTATCGTTTCATAATGCATCGGAAATGCATCGGAAATGCATCAAAATCAGCTAATGTATCAGTCTAATTAGGACATGGAAAATTTCCTGAAAAAAAAAAAACTGTCAGAGAATTGAACCTGAATCATTATACTAGATTACTGAAGAAATTGTATTACTCTATAAATTGATATAATTTCAAGCCTTTCAGGCGCTATTATTATTCACGCTAAAGTATCGTAAATATATTGGTGTCATCAAGAATTCGTTGTGGTGATCGTTAATATCATGATTGCATTTAATCGATCCTTCAACGATTCAGATCCTTTTATATTAGAAATCGTCAATGATCGTTAATTAATGTGGTAAATCCATCCATTATCGTCAATCGAAACTTAATATTCGATTATATTTGTCATTGGCAATCTGTTTCAATCAACAAAGAAGGATGTTAAAGCTAGAGATATAGATTTGGATCACGAGATTGACTAAAATATTTAGTAGCTATGACAAATATATCCATTACTTTTGTAATGGAGTAACCAATACTATCCAACAGACGGATGAAGATGATGACGCAGACGAGGTGAGAGATACAGCTAGGACTAACGGAAGTATAAGGCAGTGGTGGGAGTAGAGGCAAACAAATGAGAATAGACTAGGAAAAGTGAGAACCAGGTAAGGAACCTAAGCAAATATAGGAAGAAACTATAAAGTCACCTTCTGTTGAGGCGATTTTGGAGGCGTGAGACTATGGCAATGAATAGCATCAGCAAGCTTTACCATTTATTTGGAGTCTCTGAGTCTCTATGATCTCTGAGTCTTCTGAAACCCTGTAATCTCGAGACTTGGAAAATCTTGCGATGAGTATTGTAATGGAGTAGATGGAGTCTGGCGTGATAGATATGATGATGATGTGAAGTAGCTAGGAAGATGATCTGAGGAGAATGTGAGGAGGAATGAGCCGGGTATGGCGCAGGTATTAGTGAAAGAGCAAGAGGTCAGGTAGAGGCGGTAGACGGAAAGTGAAATAAAATAAGATCTGCTATGAGTATTTGGATCTGATGTAATGATAATGTGATGTATGAGTAAACAGAATATGATGATGATGGCGATGTGAGGAAGAATGGTCGAATCATAAATCTTAAACAAAGAACAAAGGCAAGCAGAGGCAAGCAAGAGGGCCAGTGAGGCGAGCAGGATAAAAGCTCAGAAGAATCAGAAAAAGTATGAGATTGCGTCTGCGAAGCAAGTTTGGAGAGGAAACTATAGTATGGATCGGAGTATATTTCTATGTCTCAGATAACGAGGAAAAAGCAGAGAAAAAAAGAAAGAATTAAAGAAAAGTCTTCCATGGGTGGAGTATTATAAAGAAGAGACGAACGAGGATCTTAGGTGGCTCGAGGCGGCCTTCTTCAAAACAAGAAAGAAAGAAGCGAAAGGCGGAGCGTAGACAAATGAAACAAAGCAGAAGCGAGCAGAAGCGGAAGCAGAGCAGGCAAAGTGAGGACGGATGGTCGTCGACAAAGATGGCGGGGTATGAGAGGCCTCTCGGCGACGGAGGAATATGGTATGGATAAGATATTCCTATGTCGAGATAATAAGGGAAGACGGAGAGAAGAAAGAAAGAAAGAAACTAAAGGAAAAATTTACTATTTAACACCACTTAACAACAGTCATAAGACCGCGTTAACGTTCATAAACTGAAAATTCCATCATGACCACCTATTCTCATCTTTGTTATTCATTCTCAATCAATCACGCCATAACCTCCTAAACTCTATAACGCGTCGTTCATAATTCTCTCAATCACGAAACTAACTCTATAACGTCGTTCATATTCACTCCTCGCCTTTCCTCCATGTCGCATTATCGTTATCTATAGAATCGTAGATCTTAAAAGCAAAGACACGACTATTTAACAACCTCCTCACTCGCTCATTTCATAAACCCATAGAATCTTCGCTACAATATATTCCTCCCCACCTCTCTGTTTATATTCTATCTATAAATGTCTGTAAGCTCATAAATAATGACTCATATAAATAGCACTCTCTCATAAACATTTCCTCCAATCATATATAGCACGCCGTCTCTTGAACAATCGAAACCGATGACAAGATCTTTGAGACAATCTTCAACGGAATCGAGAACTATAAGAGTCTCTCCAGGTGAGTTTGGAGAAACTATAGTATGGATAGGAGTATATTCATGTATCGATAGATAATGAGCGATACAAAAGAAAAAAAAAAAAAAGGCTAAGGAAAAGTTTAAAGTCTTTATTTAACCATTCTCACCAGTCATAAACTCATACTTTATAGAAACCTATAGAATCTATCCATATTAACCACTCTTCTATTTCATTCTAAATCCATCACGACATAGAATCTCCACCAAATGACGTACTCCTTATTACATCCTTTGTCGTCGTCTTGCGTCTGTCCCGCGATCCGGTAGGCAATGCATGGTCGCGACGGTTGAGGAAAGATTAAGCGAGGTAGGGATGCGTATCACGGCGTACCATGGACTTTGCAGGAGAGAAGGATATTCGAGAACGGGTTTACAGTTGCGGTGTTTCTCTTTTGGGTTCTTGAGGTTTCTATGGGTTTCCGTTACACAGGGTTATGAGTCATGACTGTGCAGGGATTAGATGGGTATATATATGTGTTGCTACGGCCTTCCCTTTGTTCTTTTCTTTCCCTTTTTTTCCTTACGTGTTCTTCCTGTTATCAACCCTACGGTTTAGTTTCGTTTCGTCTTGTGTCTCTAGTCCCGAATATATTACGTTATTACCATAGTCTTTGCCAAAGCCCTCCTTGGGTCTTCCATACTTGTTTCGTCTGTCTACTTTCGTCGCCATTCGTCTTCGCCCCGCTTCGTTTCGCTTCGTTTGCTTTATCCATAGCACGACCGTATCATTATCATCTAGTATCTTCGTCTCCGCGTCTTCGTCAGAAGGCCATCTACTCCTCTCTTTCCTCGGTTAAACTCGCCGTCCCGTCTTCGTCATTCGCGCCGGTTGTGTCTCGCCATTTCTCTTATTCGCTGTCTCCGTCTCCGTAATAATCGCTAGAAGGATAGCGTTGTAAGGTTCTATGAGTTTCTATGGCGTGGTGGATTTGTAATGTAAATAGAGGAGATGGTGGGGAGGAATACGGGGTATGGTTGCGATAGGATTCTATGGGTTTCTATGTTCAGTAATAAGAGTCTTGACGGACTGATGGAGGATGGTGTTAAATAGCGGGAAAGGACTTTTTCTTTAGCTTCTTTCTTTCTTTTCTCTTTATGCCGTCTTCGCATTCACGCCGATCATGAATATCTTTCCTATCTATATATAGTCTCCCGTCCATTCCATGATCGGCAATCTTATAGTTCTCTTGACCCTGGTTGAAGTCCTTATATCAGCAAGACTTGATTTGTCTCCTGAGGTCTCCTGAGCCTCATGAGACTTAAAAAGTATCCAGGGGTCTCAGGAGACTCTCAGGAGACCTGGGAGACTGTTGGGAGACTCCAGTCAGAAATTGAGTTTGCTGATGTACTTGGTCTCCACTTCTCCTGTTCTGTCCTGCGCCCTAACCTTTATTCTCATCATCTTTGCTACTCTGTCTTTCCTTGGTCGCGTTTGTCTGCATTTCTCGTCGTCTCGTCATCACCGTTATCTGGTTCTTTCAAGTCACCTTCATCATCGTTATCATCTATCCAGTTCTTCATTCGTCTATTATCCTCAGAGATAACTATACGTGAATGCTACTAATTCCTATTGTTATTAATATGTATAATCATTTTATAGGAGGAATAGAATTTGCAGACCAACGGCGTAGTTATTGGCCTATATCAGCAAGATTTCACAAGTCTTAGGAGATTACAGGGGTCTCAGGAGACTCAGGAGACTCCAGTCACAAATGGTAAAGCTTGCTGATGTACCCAGCTACGAGTTCAAAGGAATTCGTTACCACTTTTTTTTTGGTGTCTGGATACAGCTATTGTTATTACTTTTATTCTGTACCGGGTTGTAAACCTATCTGAAGGTGTTCTTTTGAAGAATTTATTAGATCAATGTCAGTTTAGGGAGAAATTGTATGAACAACTAATACAAAAAGGAAGCACTTTGCGCGTCTACATACAAGATTATTCTAACCTTGATAACAGCACAGAGCCGATCTGTACCGTTCAGTCATTGTCAGCGATCGTATCTTGCAAGTCCAAAAGGTAGGGACGGACTATGGTGGACTGATCGACTACAGTCATTCTGTTATTTCGAACAAGGCATCCATCATGACAGGGCGGGACTACAGATTATGAACTGCGTAAGTATACATTTTGGTTATAGTATCTAACAAAAATCTTAAATAGAATAATATAGAATGATGAGGTGTATAATAACTGGGGATTCTCGCTGAATTTTATTTTTTAGAATTATTTCAAGAAACGTATTAGCAAAGTGATTAATCTCGAAACAATTTCATAAAAGTATATAAAAATGTCGTTTAATGAAAATCATAAAATTAAAGCTCGATTGATGAGCCATTGATTCTTGATACTCTGTCGTCGGTATATCGCGGCGTGGAACGTAGTGCAGCGGTGTTGCGGGAAGAGGGTTAGTCGAGTCTCTTATTACATGGGTTTTGATTGTGAGGTTGAATTCGGAATATGGCTGCAGTTAGGAGATAAAGATGTATAAACCGGCGTTAGAATCTTGGATGTCTCTTGGGGATTCTATGGGGTTACATCTGGGGAGTTCTTCGGATGAGTTATTGAAATTTGTATGTGGTGTATATATAGAGTGTAAATGCGTTCTTGTAGATAGTCTTTCCTTCATCCGCAACCCTCTCTAGGAGCTTGTAGTCTTTAGGAATATCATGAATTTCTTGACCGGCCAGTTCTTACAAAGCAGCCTCTATAATCATCCGCCGCTCTCTCTCCTCGCTCGACTATCTTACGTCTGTCTTTTATTCTTTCTGCGTTGGTTGTAGACGCCCCTTCTCCTACGATCCGTGATACTAGGTTGCGTCTCCAGCAACCTCTACAACAAAACAGTTAGAGATGTCATGTGGATCTGACCGGTGGATACATTCTGTGATGGTAGAAGCTCAATCTTTTCGATACAAACCTTCTCACGTACGAGAATCCAGGTAATGAAGCAATATACGACCTCATTCTGAAATGTCAGAAGGGCCTCCAACAATACGCCCTGGACCTGGATGAGGAGATGCAGAATGGGGATGAAGCAAAAGAACATTGGGAGGTCACGGAAACAAACCTCCACCATGAAGCAACAATGCTCCAATTATAGTCTGAAACCAGGTTACCACTCTGAATGATCGAATTTCTCTTTATGCAACAGCGGAAATTAAGCGCTTTCATGCATTCTTGACTCCGCCAATAGTCAATCCTTGTTCTCCCGCCTGCATGATCGCCTCGCAAACACTGTTTACTAAAACCCAAGACCGAGAGGTCGGAGAAATCCGACCGAATCTGGTAACAGGAAGGACTTAGGTTAGAATATCTTTAGCTCAAACTTTTGGGCAATCGATGTATCCTCAATGCTCTGTAATCTACCATCTTGGAAGAGCCAATGACCGTTATCTTATATTACCGGGCGTAATCTCCCATCCAATGAGAGATTTTTTGAGTCTGAATCTGGCTTTGGGGCCGGGGCCAGAGTAAGTCTATACATGGCCTCAGAAGAATTAAAGCTCAACGCATACCGGAATCTTGGAGTTTCAGCGTTATCTTAGAAATTTGGGATGGGAGGCTCCGATGTAAAAGCCGTGGGAGAATGCACGAAACTCGTAGTCATACCGTTCAGGCTACATTCTATCTCCGCCGGCTTGGACAACAAGCGCAGATAATCATCTTCATCATCGCTTCACAGATCCTCATTCGTCGCGCGTCTCGCACGCCGCTCTGAGCCGCCCAGCACCATCTCCCCCCGCCATCACCCTCTTTTTCTTCCTCCTCTGTCACCCGTCTATCTGGGATGGCACTATGGATGTGTCTTATGCGTGGTCATGGGGCCTCAGGAAAGCGTCGCGTAGAAAATAGATGTTTTTATTGTGGAGGTATAGGACATCTCGTTAGAATCATGAGCGCTCAGAACCCCGGATCGGGGTAGATATTAGAAATATTAGAGAAAGAAGAGCTCGATGGGCGTTAAAAGATTTTTCCTGGGTGGTCAGCTCAGGGGGCGGTTAAGACTTTTCTAGGATTTCGGTTTCTGGGTTTTCGGTTTGGAGAAGGATATGGATGGGAATCAATTAGTAATAACGTTCTATTTCTCAAAATAAAAGACTCTTTTATTCCATCATACGCCATTGATCTGGATTGGGATAGATCTCGTTAGATAAGAACGTATCTTCAAAACAATTCTCCCTCGACACATAGACGTAATAGATGGAAGACCTATCGAATCAGGAAAGGTCACCCATAAAGTCATCCTCAGTCTCGACATCAATGGCCACAGGGAGGATGCCCCCTTCTTCGTTAAACAGTTAGGGCACTATCCGATAGTAATGGGCCTCCCATGGATGCGCCGTCATGCAATGACAATTCTCCCCGCAGTCAACGAAATTCACTTCGACTCTCTCGACTGTATTCAATATTGTTCTCTCCACCAAACCAAAGTGATCGCTAAGGGTATCTCCATTGAACCCCCCACCAAAACGCCGATATCTCATTATTCACTCTCGCGTTCCATGACTCATTAATAAAAAAGAATGAAATATATTCTACTCTCACTCTCGACGATCTTCTCAGCGAAGACGCATGAAACGCCAATACTTGCATCTTCTCAGTGAGCAAGGCCGCATCCAAAATCACTCCTCATCATGCGGAATATGATTTATCGTCGATATAGGAAGGAAGGAAATCGTCTACTTTAGACCGATGTATGGGATTTCATTTGGAACTTCTGAACTCGAGACTACCTGATCTTATCCAATGGGTCGATAAGCACTCTCCCTCGTATTATTGTCAAAAAATGGATCTACGTCTCTGCGTTATAGAAAGTTAAGCAGTATGATCAAAAATCGACATCCTTCCACTAACACCAGAGACGTTCATGGGTATCTCGCCGTATCTTTACTAAATTGGATCTCCCTTATTTCATCAATTAAGAATTAAGGAAGGAGGCAGTGGAAAACAGATTTAGGGCAGCGGTATGGACACTTTGAATACACCGTCATGCCCTTTGGATTGACCAACGCTCCTGCTGCATTTCAACATTGGTCGGCGATATCTTCGTCACCCCGATCACCGCCAGCGTATCTTGATGCATCCTTATATATTCCTCTTGAGAACGCGAAACGCGTTGATAATCTCCGGATCTTCGGCGAGAATCAGGTTCATCTCAGCCGAGAAATGTGAATGGCGTATCAAAAAAACTATACGCCGGATTCGTCTTTCCGGAAGGAATCAAGATGGAATGAAACAAATCGCCGTCAGTGAAACAACCTGTCTGAAGGATGTACAAAAATTTCTTGGGTTCGCGAACTTTTATAGACGATTTATCATCTTCGAAGTAATGTCGCGCCTAACATTTCTAAGCGAGTGGTTTTTAAATGAGACGGAAACGGAGAAAGGCGTTTCAAAATTTGAATTTCGCGTCGCCTTGTACTGTACATTTTGATCCGGACGGAAATTATTGTGAAACAGACGCTCCGACTATGTCTCAGCCGTTATATTATGAAAAGGACGACGAAGAATTTTCTGGGGTTCTTTTTAAGAAGCATCTGTATGAGAATGTAATTATGAAATATCGATAAAAATCATGGCGATTATTCGATTTGAAGAATAATACTTTTAAAACAGCCTCTATCAAAGTCACTAACAGATCATAACGAATACTGTCAATAAAAACTTTAAATCGCAATCATTGGTCGAATTTCTCGTAACCGACTTTTTATTCAATTCGTGTAAGGAGAAAAGAGATCTCAGACGATCGGGGATCTCCTGGGAGGGATGAAGCCTCAGCGTATCAATCTGAACATCTTGAAGAGGAAAAATTTGGATCTTAAAATTTAAGTTTGTTGGCGGGTTCTTTGGCAAATGAAACACGGAACCCTCTTGTCAAAGTTATTTATGAAAACTGCAAGAAGATAGTTTTCGAGCGAGTCTTCAATCTTTGAAAGGCGGTAAACAAAAACAAATCTCGCGAATCTTGGCGGAAAATGAAGAGAATTTCTGCTCTATCATATACTCTTCGTCTGTAAAACAAATTTCAGAACTTCTGAGAATATCGCGATCGTATATTGGGACGGGTAAAAAACTCCGAATTCTTCAGCGCGAATCTTCTTGGCGAACGTGCGGAATATCTTGACCCATTACGTTATGAATTATCATGTCGCGAAAGCAAATCATAATCTTGCGAGGAGTTCTTACCGATCTCAGCAATGGACAGCGTGTCGATGGATTTAAATCGCGAACCTCTTAATGTCATATAATCTTGTCGCAAGTAAATGGATTGACCCCAAAGATGACACTTTAATGCGTTGAAGAATCGGGAGAGAGGCGTGGCCGGATGTATTTGGAGAATGTTTGGAAACTACACGGTCTTCCAGAAAAGATAGTCTCAGATCGCGGCACTCAGTTTACCTCGGACTTCTGGAAATCATTATCGTGGCGGCAGATCTCTCTTTCACCTTTCACTCAAAGCGGATGGCCAGACAGAAAGAATTAATGCCGTCGTGGAGCAATATCTCGAGATTCGTGGTATCAGCAGGATGGTAGGCGGCCTGTTCTGTAATGGCGGAGTTATTCTCATGTCGCGTCTCTGAGTCAATAAAATTTCTCCGAAATACAATATGGTCGTCGTCGCGCGTGAGCTTATTACTGGCCGGTGCTTCTGCGAATGAGGCCAGGAAATTTATATTATGGCGAAGATATGTCGAAGTGTTTGATTTTCTCATTTGAGATGAGATGTTCAATTTCAGCGGATACAAGAAGAGTCGCGATGCAAATCGTCGTCGTTATCTTGTGGAGATAAGGTATGGTTGTCGCGAAGAATCTATTAAGCGTCGTCGAAGAAGTTGAATTTGGAAACAATGGCCTCTTTCCGTCTCTCGCGTCGTTAGTCGCTACCTGATGAGCTTCTATTCACCTGCGCCGATGAAAGTCGTGTAGTGTTTCATGTTTAGATTCTTCTCTGCATATGCAGCCTTGTCGGTCGAGTGCAAGCCCGCCTCTGTCGAGATCGAAGGAGAACAAAGTGGGAAGTTGATCTTGTCTGGGCTACCGAAGCTTGGCGGAAGGCTGAGTATCTTGTTCGATATCTTGCTACGATGAATTATCGTAGCGCTTCTGGCGGCGCAAACAACTCACGAGTTAATCGAGGACTTTCGCGAGCGATATCGCATGGCTGGAAGAACTTAGGCGCCGAGAGGGCCTAATATCTATCGCGGCGTGGAAACGTAGTGCAATGGCGGTGTTGCGGGAAGAGAGGGTTAGTCGAGGATTCTCTTATGTTATGGGTTTGATGTGAGGTTGGGTCGGAGATATGGCTGCGGGGTTAGGAGATAAAGATGTGTAAGCTCGGCATTAGAATGCGCAGATGTCTTGGGGGATTCTATGGGGTTCTGTACAGGGTTACTCGGATGAGTTATTGGGCTGGTATGTGGTGTATATATAGAGGGTGTAAATGCGTTCTTTGTAGATAGTCTTTCGCTTTCTTTCTTAGCACCTATCTCTAGGAGCTTGTAGTCTTTAGGAATATCATCTGAATTCTTGACTTGACAGTTCTTCTACATGGTAAAAACAGCCTCAATAGTCTCGGCTTCCACCCTTTCCTTCCTTTTCGCCTTCTACTCTGTCTCACTGTCACTCATTATCATCGTCTGTGGCTTTAGTCTATTCTTTCTGCGTTGGTTGTAGGCAGCATTTCTTCTCGCCATATTTCTTGCGATGATCCGTGATCTGATGGTTGATCACTAATTAGTAGCGAGTTAGATTATATTATGGCTCAACTTTGTAGTCTCATGATCTCAGTCTCTGAGTCTCTGGGTATTTTTGAGTCTCACGAAATTTCAGGAGCGTCGAGAAACAAATGAAGTCTTACTGATGTGCATTTCAACTAAAGCCAAAGGAAAGAACTAATTGGGTTTGGAAACATGGTTCAGTTATTCAAAGTGATGATCGGAATGGAGTTGTAAAAGATAGATGGAGATGTAATTTGTATAAGAGAAATGTTGCCGTAACCTTTTAAGTTTGATTATTAAATTAAATAATAGGTCCAAACCAAGCTACTGCCGCCAACTATTCGGATACAACAACCAAAAATTCTATTAACCATCTTGTTCGAGCCTATACCTTTTATCAAAATAGAGAACTATGGGATTCTATTCCAAACATAGACGGTGGAAGTCAAGTTTTGGGAGTGCAATTCAGTTAGCCGGCAATCAACAATCCTTAATGGAACCAGTCAAAATAATTTTCAACAGCGACATATTCAAACAACTCTATGTTAGATGGATAATATCTATGATATTAACTTTTAACAATATGGATTTAATGCAGCGTTGAGGTATTCTTTCGTATATCATGTCACGATAGTAGTAAGTCATACAATAATTTTTTTTATTTTAATAAACTATGTCAACAGTTTATTAGCAAGCATCGTATACAGAATTAAGCAAAGCAATTCCAAAATCGTTTACGACTATTAGTTCATGGGTTAATGAATCCATTTTGTTCATACATTTCGATTAGAAATCGTTAAGCAATTCAATATCACTGATTCGTTTGAGTTTGATCTATGGGCTCACAAATAATCTGGCGTTGTTATTTGTAGTAGCGTATTAGTTAAGCGAGGAAGGCGCAGGCAATGCGTTCTTTAGGTTTCTGAAGATTATTGGGTGCAAACAGTAGAGAAAATCAAGGAAGTGTTGTTTGGACGATCATAAAAGATTACCATATACAAAACTCTTTAGGTTTCTATTTGAATAACGTCAATGAAACTTGATTTGTCTCTAAGGTCTCCTGGCGCTCATGAAACTTAAAAATATCCAGAAGTCTCAGGAAATATTTCGGGGAACTGGGGAGACTGTTGGAAGACTCCAGTCAAAAGTTGAGTTTGCTGATGAATGCAGGCAACAATCTTATAGCTCTTCGGTTTATTGATAGCCAAATTAATAAACCAAGACAAATTTTGTTATTAGCAGATTCTACATGACTCCAGTCAAAAGCCAATTTGTTAACAGTTGCCAACCGATATTTACGTTGCTACTGACATATTTTGAATTTGGTTGTCAAAGTATTTTTATACGGTAAAAAATCAATGCAATTACTATCTCCTGAGGACAAAAAACTGGCTGAGCAAAAAAATATTGAGATTGAGAGATGGAGAAAGATTGGGCCTCTCGGAAAGCTTCAGAATATTACAGTTTGGATTCAAGGTAGCATACAGAGATGGGAAGCTTTTTGCAACTTGGTCAATTCAATTTTGGGGTCATCTACGCAAGCAAAAACATTGATTTTGGGCAATATTACAAGGTGGACTGGAGATTATGATAGACTCAAAGAGCCCTCAAATTGAGACATGCAATTGATTTTCATGTCCACCAACTTTTGAAATATATGACGGGCCCCAAGCCTATAATTGAGAAGGATCAGCTATCCCCAAATGATTGGGTTGTTTTGGAGGAGATCTTTGTTTTTTTAAAGCCTTTTAGAGATGAGACATTATCTCTAGAAGGACACTGTACTCAGGGTTCCCTTTATGACATTTATCCATCATTTGAGTTGTTACGATGGCATATACTGGACAGCAAACAGCATTCTCAAT
This sequence comes from Morchella sp. 2015-shanyang, assembly GCA_024713795.1. NCBI lineage: Eukaryota > Fungi > Ascomycota > Pezizomycetes > Pezizales > Morchellaceae > Morchella > Morchella sp. 2015-shanyang. The sequence goes on along the minus strand of JAMGZB010000019.1, from coordinate 267,148 downwards.
CTCCAACCATTATAACATTACTTGAATTGGCTTATCAGAAGTTGAAAAAATATTATTTTATCGATCAGTTAAGCCCAATTATATGTGCGTCAATTGTCTTCTACGTCCGGCGTAGAATGATTTTTTATTGATGTAGAGTCAGGAATTGGGGGGATAGTAGGAGTGGGATATAAAAGCGAATCTTATCAAATCACTATCGGAATCGCTATATAAGCCAATTCAAGCTGCGATCGTTTCTTTATTCTTTCTTTAATCTCTGAAAAGAAGCTCTAGATCAGGAATGACATAAAAAAGTCTGAAGGCTTTAAAAAGCGCCGTCTGGATCAGGATTCAATTGAAGATGAAACTTCTGATTATCTTTATTGGATATCTCAAAATAGATATGAAATAGGTCTCCCAATTCCATGTTGGAGAAATTGAGGCCGTTATCTTGCGTCTGTCTATATTTTCCATGATCGTTTTCTCACGTATGTATAAATTTGAATGTGAACGAGTATTTAGCAGGTAAATTTCCTATCAAAGATATTACTGAATTTTAATTAATATGAATTGTAATGTACAGCGCGAAACAGTCAATTACGGACAGGAGAAATCGAAGCAGCGAAGGTCTGATTAGGCGGAGAATGTCGAAAGTCGTGGGCCCGGGTTTAATTTCTTTTAATTTGGTGGCATATCGATTTCGCTTGTTAGAAGTGAAGAGATTCTCTTCTTCTTCTGAATTTAAAAACTAGAATTGGGATTTTTATTATTTTGATCCAGCAAAGAAAAAAAACTTTTTTGTACTTTTCAATTTTGGCAACTTTTTTTTTTTTTTTTTGTAATTTAACTTTGGTTTCTATTCTATATGACACTTTCATGTAATTTCTCTTAAAAGCGTCAGATTCACATCTCTTAACCATATTTATTTCATCGTGAGCCGTGAGATAAAATATTATTGTATCATGAACTTTATTTTATTCTTGGCGTTTATTGAGTATTCGTCATTTCTTTCACAATAAATTCTTTGTGTTATGATGTCGCGGCGTATTTTAGATATTAGGAATTTCTGAAAGGGACTATGATAGCGATTGAATTACTCTTATGTTGGTAAGATCGGGTTTTAGTATGCGGATCGATTAGGAGTGTTACTATTTCTTTCTTTGGATTTCTATGGGATTCCATAGTACAGATTAGTAAACGACAGATTTGGGTTTCATATATATGAGCCGGGATTTCCTTTGTCCTTTCCTTTCTTCTTTCGCCTCTGACACTCGCATTATCAGCCTTTCGCTGGGTTCACTGTCTGCAGTGCTTTTCCTGGTTTCTTTCTCGATGCAAGTGTCTTAAATATATTTAGTTATCTTTCTTTATTCTAACTTCCTGTCATGATTGTATGCCGTTGGTATCTCCGTACATGGCAATTAGCCTCGGTTAGATAATCGGAGCCTTCCGTCTCTCGCGTTGAGGCTTCGCCTCTGTAAACCTTCATTCGTCGGCTAAACCAGTCGCAGTAACAAACAATGGATTCTCTCTACCTTCATACTCCTCATCTTTTCTGAAAATTGTTCTTTCCCTTCTTTAATTAAAAGTGTTGAAGATTTTGTTCATCAAGAAAATCTTCAAAACAATGAGCTTCCTGAAACCTCAAGAATTCTCCGCAATTTCTGCAAACCTCTACACAATACTTTTACCACTTACATGGCTTTCGTCGTTCATAAATCGAAAAGTCAGGAAAAAAACTTGTTGTCTGAAATTTCTATTATTCTAGCAGCGCGAAAAAATTCATCAACTCCAACACCATTTCCAGTGACAGTAAATCAATGACTCAACGACTATAGTCTCACATGATCTCTCGGGTCTCTAGAGTCTCCTGTGATCACTGGATATTTTGAGGGGTCTCACGAAATTTCGAAGCGTTCGTGGATCTGTTAGGCTGGAAGATGGAAGGATTGGTGGGGCTGGGATTACTGTACGTTAGGAGGCGGAAATGAGTCAGAATAGGTTCTATGGGTTTCTGTTGTGCAAAGAAGTGAGTCAGAGTGGAGGTTACGTGAGGGTATGAGTCAGGCTTGTCGATAGAATGGTGGATATATAAGGGAAGCAATGGCGTCTCTTTCATGCTTTCTTTCTTCTCTTCTCTTCATGACATCTTACATGTATTTATCAACATCTTTATAGTCTACTATTTTACTAGTATTTATCATTTCTTTTTCTGTCTTCTTATCTTTCTCATTTGAGGAAATGTCATTTCTTCATGGCACCATAGAATGAAGCCAGCTCATGGCTCTTGAGAAGGCGTGAGACAAATGAAATCTCAGGCTTGCTGATGCAAAAATTAGTTGTGTTTTAGAAAAATGCAATTAATTTGCCTTAGGGATCTGTCCGTGGTGAAGCAAACACTTTGAGGTGGGTATTCTACAGCTAAAATCAGCCTAGCATGAAGCACCTGGCAAAGCAAAAACGTAAAAGCGATTATAACGATTGAGGTTCCTAACAATGCTGTAGTCGGGTTCTAGCATTTTGCATGGTGGTTTCTTCGTGACAATCAAAAACTAAAAACATTATTTCGGTCTTGGCTTATTGGCGCCTCATAAAACAACAAAGCCTGTATTCTTTTTTCAAGGCATTCTTTTATACATAAGTCGTTGGCGTGGTTTATAAAGTGATAGGCCTCTGAGCTATTATCTTTATGACTCTCGTATTAGAACAATAGAAAAATCGAGTCTTGGAACAATTCTCTCTGAGTCGCGGTTTCCTTCGTAGTGTTGCCCTTTAACGCGAGAGTCAAACCCTATATGGACGGAGGAGATAGGAAGGATGGATACACTATGATGATATGTGCAGGCAAATTCTCGAAAGGATATCTTGTTATCCCTGCCTTGAATATCAAGCTTGATTTTAAGCCTGGCAATGTCATTATGTTCAAGGCATCTATGTTAGAACATTACCTGACTGAGTATGAGGGGGACAGAACAAGCTTTGTTTTCTTTACCCACCAAAATATCTGGTATTACACCAAGCAGTAAATGTATATAGTTCAATACCAAAGTCACTGGCATGCATGGTTGTATCTATATATGGTGGTATCAATAATCAATGGGAAAATAGGGGCGTCAAAATTCACATAATTGCTTTTTCTTATAGATCATTTGCGCTCCAGACCTATACGCATGGTTAGATAACTCTAAACCCATATTACCCTACACCGTCCCATAGTCCAACTGCAGTCCAAAGCACTTGATTGAACGCAGTCCATAGTCCACACTAGTCCTTTTACTTAGTCGGATATAGTCCAGGACTGGACCGTTAACGAAGCTGCTTTAGGTATCAATAAAATATCTTTAGTCAGTACTTTTCAACGGTTCCAAACAGGAGATCACAAACCATGTCTTGAACCCAGAAATAAAAAAGCTTACTGTATTCCTTGTTGTTGGGTACGTGCACAGGAACGGAAGGAAGGGAAGGTACTGGCTAGAAAATTTGGAACGGTCTTGGAAAATAGAAGTACTAAGGGACGATCATACTACTGTAATTCAATACCTAGAGGTTTAAGAAAGAGGCCAGCACAGACACGGGGATATTGCTTGAGCTGCAAAGTCTTTCTCTGTATTGATTCTTGCTTTGATCCGTACCATAGTAAATAAAAAGATCGTTGACATGAGCCCTCGCTTGCAAAAAGCTGTGAAAATCACATCCCAATTGAGAGTATCCTCGCATAATGCGCACAAGTCACTCTACGGCCCCTCCAAAAGTTGGCAGCTTCACCAGCGAAAGAGATAAGTTCTTACCGCCGAGTTCAGCCAGGCGGCTGCAGCCCCAACCACACCCTACACCGCCACACAGCCCCGCCCCAATCGCGTTAGCCAGGCGTGCAGCAGACACTAATGCAACCCAATTAAGCATATCTTGACAGCGGAAGTGGCACACCCACCCGCATGCATGCATGCATAAGCGCCGGCGGCTGGGCGTCTGCTGCACAGCCGCCCAACATCACCCGAGCTACAGGTAGAAAAACCCTACAAGCGAGAATCAACAGAAGGGCCGGGGGTGGCAGGCTGGGGTATAGCCTACACATACCCACACCCTGCGCCATCAAGGCTAGCCTTGGTCAATTTTTTCCCCATTAGTATTTCCATTTACTAGATAGCTCCGCCTGCTGCCTGTCGACATGTATAACTCCCTTCCTCATTCCAACCTCTGGGCCTGGTAGCCGGCGGGGTTAGTGGCATTTGTCTTTGACTAGGACCCCGGGGTACCTGTATATACCCCTTACGCTGTCGATGCTGCCCCCCTAAACAGAGGGTTAGGGGAGATTAACTATTTGATAAGGGCGATAACAGGATCTGTTGCCGGCGTTTGCTTTTTTCTGGGGGGGGGCGGCATTTACTGAGAACCTAAGGGATAGTGCGTAGTTCACTAGAAACCCCCCCAAAACAGAAATAGACCCCACCTACCACCCGCCCCCACTTCCATTCCCACTCCCCCCCCACCACACTCCCCACCGCCACCCCGCCACAAGCCCCCGCGCGAACCACCCTGCCCCATAAACCCCAGTGATGAGCAGGCTTTATGGATACAGATGCAGAGGTAGCGGCCCATATGTACACACGCACGCCCACCACCGACCGTCGTCCCCCTCTCCCCCTCTCCCAGACAGACACAGACACAGACGAAACATGGGGTATAGTAGACGTCACGTGAACCCCGAACCTACCCACCTACCCACCCACCCACCTACCTACTTCCTCGCCGCCCGGAGATGCGGTGCGGGTTGACAGACGTACGGGTATGTATAAGTAGCAGGCGGACGCAAAATGGGGGTAGATACATGTGTAAGTAGGTAAGTAGCTCAGCTCCGATGGTGGGCGCCGGCTTATTGCATGGTCCCCGCGGGGTACGCGCGTAACATTTTACCCCCCCCCCCACCCGTGCTACGATCCACCCGCGGGTATGACCAGAGAACATACCAGACTGTGATCACGAACCATCACTCGCCCCATCACACGTCCGAGTGATGCCCCATGACGCCCTCATCACCCCGTCCCGTCCACACTATATGTCCCCTTCCTCTATCACCTCTATGACTTGCTTCTATATTATATACTGAGCTGGGTGATTTACTATGATGTATCTGTACAGAAATATAGTGTACAGTTAACGTTGTCAGGTGGCCCAGCACCTCGCAACCACCACGATTGGCGGCCCGAGTGGATAGCTAGGGAGGCCGGCTAGGCTATAGACAGAGACTCGCGCGCGGATTACCCGTCGCGCGCCGGGTGATGCGCTACGCACCCGCCACCCCACTGACAAACCCGCAACGCGGAGAGAATACATTCATGTATAGACAAAAACACGCACAACCACCCCGCCCCCGTCACAAACCATCACTCGCCCACACCGGCACATACCGAGTGACGCACCATGACGCACCCGCCACTTGCCCACAAACACACACATACGCGCGCGAGCAGAGGATACATAGACCTGTATATGTATATAGACAAAAACACTCACTCACAGATTACCCTTCACCACCACCCCCACCCCACCCGCTCAAACCAACAAAACACAACAATTTCAAAAGATCATAGCATCGTGACATAAAAACCAAAGCAGGCAAAAAAAAAACAAGCAAGAGTCCCACCCGCCCACCACATCACACTACAACACACCACACCACATCACCCCACATCCGAAAAAATAATAATACCCACGGTAATCACAAAGAGAGTTGAAAAAAAAAAATTATTCTACCCACTAGCTACACTACTCCCCCAACGGCATCTCCTCAACCTCGTTGCAGAGCGCCCTCCAGTTATCCGCCTGCAGCTCCGCATACTTGACCCTCTCCTGGCTCCAATCCTGGTGCAACCTATCCCAACATTAGCCACCATCGCACACACTCCCGGCAAACACAAAGAGACATACCTCGAAACGTGATACTGGCTACTCTGAAAGTGTATCAGCTCATCCCTGACGCACTCCTTGACAAACACCCTCCTATTCACCATCTCCACGATGCTCGCCTTATCCCTGACGATACTCTCCTCGACCCTCTCCTTCTCACCAGGCTTCACCGTTCCCTCCGGGCGCCCCCGGAGGGCCTCTAGCTTCGCCTGACTGGCCGTGATGCGCCTCTCGAGCTGCGGCACGTTATCGACGCTCAGCCTCTCCTTGCGGTCAAACAGCTCCCTCATGCTGACCAGGCAGTCGCGCTGCCGCTTGAGGTCCTCGAGCACCCCGGCGTCCCAGGCCTTTCTCTCGTCCTCCAGCAGCGACTGCGAGTTTGCCAGGTGCTGCGCCACGGCCAGCAGCCCGTTGTTCAGCAGCGGGATCTCGTTGGTGTCGACGGCGTATGTGGCCTCGCTACAGTCGGTGAGCGACCGCAGCGCGAGCGAGAAGCGGAGGTAGTCGGCTGCGATGCCCTCGTTGCGCTTCTCGAGCCGCTCGAGGAGGTTGCACAGCTGGATGTAGATCTCGGACGACTTGCGGAGCCCGCTGCGCACTGTGTCGAATGTCTGTTCGAGGTTGACCGGCAGGCTGTCTTCGAGACCGGGGGGAAGGGGCTTTCCGGCAAACTCCTCCTGAACCGAGATGGTGGCTTGCTTTCGCCAGACGGTGAGCTCCGTCGGCACCGTCAGGAACATGATGACGAGCTGCTCCTGGGAGAGGACGGGGTGGCGCACGAGGGCGTTGACGAAGCGGGAGAGCCCGCGGCGGCGGCGCTCGACGAAGGCGGCGTCGGCTGAGAGGTAGTGGCCGTTAACTGGGTTCGAACAGACGTTATTTCATGTTGAGGGCGAGGGTGCTTGCCAATACGAGAGAGGGGTCTTACCAGCTAGTCTTTTAGGGGGTAGGAGGGGGAGTTGGCGGAAGGGATAGCGTTTGTGTAGACATTCCAGAAGCCTACCACGTCAGCACAGCCCGGTCAATCGGGTAAAACAAAAAACATACCAGACAAAGTCGCTATATCTCCTCACGACCCTACTGCCCCGCCTCGCACTCGCAATCTGGTAGTTGCGGTGCTGGAACATAAACATCCCCTCCTTCTCCGGCAGCACCATGACCGTCACAACCTCCTCCGGCCCTCTAGTCGGCACCCTCGTCTCGTTCTGCAACGTCGTCCCGCCCAGTCCCCCAAACGACCCATGCCGCGCCGGCGCGCCTGGCTCCGAAAACAGCGACGGATTATAGCCACCCACCTCCGCGTGCGGACCGCCGCCCTCGTAGACCCCCCACGCCGACGACGACGCGCTCGTGCGGGGCGCGCCGTTATGGCGTAGCGCCGAGTGGATATCGTCGGGCTCGAGCTCCGAGTCGTTGACCTGGTTTCGTGTGCGCGCGGGAGACGAGTACGGCTCGCTGCGGCCCAGGGAGCTGGTACGGCCGTGCGAGTCGCCGCGGACGTGAGTGCTGGCCGGGCGCGCCGACGCGGAGGGTTGGTAGTTGAAGGAGTTTGTGCGCTCGGTGGTCGGGACGATCTGGTTGTGCACGTTCTGGGGTGCCTCTGCGGCGGGGGGCGCGGTGTGGCTCTGCACCACCGCGGTGCTACTGCCCCAGGGGTCTTCGGCGTCGTCGCCGCCAAAGAGCTTGGATGTGCGCGTGCGGATGGGGGAGGTACTGATGGGTGTGGATTGCTGACGGTGGACTACGAGAGGCTTTATGGAGCTTGGTGAGGTTGGCTGGTCCTGTGTTTGGTCTTGCGGGACGGACTTTGTTGTCGAAGATGCGAGAGACGTTGTCGGTGTCTCGACACCGGGCTCGCGATGATGCGGCTGAGCTACAATCGTAGTAAACCTCGGGATCGGAAGATCTACCCCCCCCATTAGCGCCGTGTAATGCCGAGCAGAGGGTCAATACTCACTTCTCCTCCTATAGTCGACCCCATCAATACTGATCTCGTCCCCCTCCTGCGCCAAGCCAATCATAGCCAGCAACACGTTGACCTCATCCCTGCCCACGCTCACCTTGCCCCCCCTCATAACGACGCCCCAGATCCTCTCCCTGGCGGGATGGTCGAGCCCGCCCTCGAGCAGCACCTTGCCAACGCCCTCCATGGAGATGCCGTTTGGCGCGGGATACTGGGCGAGGAGGGCGTCGTAGTAGTCCACGTACTCCTCGGGGATGGTTGCGTTCTCGGGGTTCAGGAGGGTCTTTGTGATGTCGCTGTCGGCGCCTCGGCGCGGCACAGGCAGGCCACTGGCCCACGGGTCGGGGCCTGAGTCGTCGAAGAGAGACCCGGAGCCCGGGGTTGCGGTGGTGAAGTCATCGTCGGCGAAGAGGGAGGAGCGCGACCGCGCGGCTGGGGGGGAATCGCCGAAGATGGACATTGTGGTGGGGGGGTTGTTGTGATTGTTTGTTGTTGTGGTTGTTGTTGTGGTGGTGGTGGTGGTGCGGGGACGGGGGTGTGGTCGGTGATGGTGGTTGGTCCTAGCGGTGGTTGGTGGTCGGGTCAGCTCCTCGAGTCTGGTTGGCTGTGGGCCTGGGGACTAACTGAGGAGAGACAGAGTTCTTACCTTGGTAAATACGCACCTCACTGTAAACAATATGCTCACCTCCCTCCTCTTTCTTGCATCCACTGCGTGTAGATGCTCTGGGGGGTGTCTCGATTGTGTCTCTGTCTGGGGATGCTGTCTGGGATGCTGTCGATGGGGAGAGAGGGGGGGGAGAGAGAGAGAAGAGAAGAAGAGAAGCAGAGGATGAGAAGAAAAGCAGCAGAAGAGAAGAAGAAGAGAAAAGACCCGACCGCTTATCCCCTCGCGTGTTGACGTTGCAGCTGTCACTTCACTGCTGGCGCATAACCCACGCTGCATAACCCACGCACATGCACAACCCGCAGCCAATGAAACAAGCGATGATGTCAACGCTGCGGTCCTCGAAGCACGGTGCGGGTGATGTCCGGTGAAGCAGCGCCCGCTTGATTCACCCCGAAGAGTACGGATCTACACATAAGAGCGATTACCCCGTCCGCACGTCACCACTACACTCCAGCACCCAAACCCCTCAACCCCCACCGCCATGTCCACAACCGCACACCCAAAAGACACCCCGCCACACACCGACCTCGAAGCCCAGCAGCCCCGCCCCACGGCCGCCCCGGTGATGGACTGCGTCGGCGCCTGCTGCTGCGCGCTGGAGCTCTGGCTGCTGTACGTCGTGTGGTGCTGGGCCGAGGAGCTGCGCGCCCAGGTCTGATTGATTGTGGGGGGGCGTTCGGTCACGGCTCTGTCACCTCTCTTGTGTTTGTGGTTGTTGTTTTGTTTGGGTGGTCTTGTAGGCGTTGGTAGCTAGTTAATTGATTAATTAATTAATTAATTGGGCCCATGAATCCACTCCATACCGCGTGCGTGGTGCGGACCTTAGTGACATGTAATTGCCCGCCACCAGCGGGGTTCACACATTCCAATCCTCCATAACCCAACACCTACCCCAAGTCTCGTCCACCGCGCCAAAGAACCATTCCCCCGGTACCCCCCATCCGGTCCACCCCATCCACCCAAAGTACCCCACGCGCTGCACTATCTACTATACACCCGCCACCCACCCGGCCAGCGTCTCACCGCGTCACGGCCCATCACTCGCCGCCAACAGCCACAGCCCACTACTGCAGCCAACACCACTTATCTCTCCACCCACCCGCCAGCCAACAGCACAGAACAAGCCGGGCGCGGGACGACAGACACTACACCCAGGCACTCCTCCCCTTCCTCCCTACCCTCTCACATCGCTGCCCCCATAACAGAGGCTACCAAATCTATGTGAGACCCTTCTCAACCAGAGCCACACTTTCTTGGGGGGTCGGTTTCACGACGACTATATAGGACAAGGGTGTGCTTAAATTTCCTCTGCACGAGTCAGCGACCTCACTCCTCCACCGGCTTGGCGCCGAGTGATACCCCGTGACCTGACCTGCTCTGGAACTACGATCAGGGCGTTATCTTGTTTTATTGGGAGTAGAGAGTGTATTAATAGTTATACTAGGACTTGTACTACGTAGCGCGGGATACATGAGCCCGGTCGATGATTGTAAGGGAAGCAAAAAAACATAACAGGTTACAAATGAGATCCAGCTCGAAGTTAAAGAGCCCGCACAAGGGCATATAAAAATACAAATTGCAAATAATAAAGTAACAAACGGGGCCTATTACCAGCGTAATAGCACCCTATATACCCATAAAAAAGCGCCCATAACAAACACCACCGGGCTATAAAAACATTCAAACACAAGCACCGGGGGGCATCTACACAAACCACCAGCTCACCCACCCCCCTCCCCACACCTCACTCTCCACATGCTCGCAATCCTCTCCGACGCCGCCACCACCCACTCCAACACCGCCACCCCCGCCCCCCCACCAACCACATCCACCGTCGCAACCCTCCCCAGACACGTCTGGCACCTCAGCCACCTCGGGAACCTAAGCCGCTTCATGCGCCCTTTACACCACGCCCTCTTGGCACAGCACCCACAGACGCCGTGCCCGCACGGGACATACACCACGCGCACCGCCCTCCCCCCACACACCGCACACCCTCCCCCCTCCCGCTCCTCCCCCCCGCTCTCAGACCCCCAATCATACTGCGGCGGCGGCCGATACGCCGCCGCGGGCCTCCTCCTCCTCCCCGCCCCAGTGTCGGGAAACCGGCGCATGACGTCCACAAACTCCAGCTGCCTCCTCACCGCCTCCGGCTGGCCTTTCTCCTGCGGCTCCTCGTCGGGCCCGGGCCCCCGGTACGCGCTGTGCCACGTGTCGTCCGCGCTGCTGCGGTCGGTGGGGTCCTCGGCGTCGCTCACGGGGTAGTCGATGTCGGAGGCTTCTTCTGGGGTGGAGAGCGGCCGGGAGGGGCTCTCTGCCCAGTTGTGGTGGGGTTCGGGGTCGGGGCGCTGTGGGGGGGCCATGGGGTGTGTTTTTTTTGTTTTTTTTGCTGACGTTGCTTTTCTGTTTGTGCCAGAGGCCTCTTCGTTGTTTCTCTGCTGCTGCTGCTGCTGCGGGAGGCCTAAGTAGGTAAGTACGTAGGTAGATAGGAATATCAATAGCAAACACGGCACACGCACCGTATCCAGGGTTTTATAGCCACCGCCAGCCACAGCCATAGCCAGTCACATTTCCCCTCGACTCTATTAGACGAAAGCGAAGCCCACAAGATGCCATTGAATGTAGACTTCTCGCTCCCCCAATGACTCAACGGATACTGTGGTGGTGGTGGTGGTAGGTGTAGTTGTGATATGTGGTCGTACCAGAGCCGTGGGGTAGGGTGTGGGGTGTGGGGTGTGGAAGTGACTCCCAACCCCTAAACCTCAGACCACGGCCCGCTATATTCTACGGCTGCACTCCTCGTGTTCTGCGTACCTGGATTAGTTACTTTACTCCAGCGGTGGCCAAACCAAAGGAACGACTGGCTGCCCATTGGATCCTGTAGCTCGCAGTATAGTGCCAGCTATGCACGGGTAAGTAGTATACATCCCGACAACCCACGTCAAAACCATGACGTTGTGTCCAGCAAGAAGCAAGCAGGACATACCGCACGCTACTCCCCATTGTCGGTAGGAAACGGGTGGTGGGGGGTCAATCATAAGGTATCACTCGTCCGTTTCACGGGGGTGACTGACCCGTTCCCAGGAAAAGAGCAGCAGCCAGGATGGGTGCGAGGTGTAGAGCTCAATGGGTGGTGGTGTGCAGGCAATATTGTCCCGTGAGGGTTGCCGATGGATATAGAATTACAGGTTACTGAATGGACTGATGTGTGTGTGGGTGGGTTCACGTGGTACGTGAGAAAAACTCGTGGTGTACGTTCTAAGGGCAATGTATGATTCTAGATTCGAAACTCCTTGTAGCACCTACACCAAACCCAAGGCTGATGGCTGACTAATAATCTGCTGGAATTGGCCAGGCGCGTGTATATTGCAATTAAAGTCGCCGGAACTATTACAGAAAGCCCTCAGTGGTGTCCCCCACATAGCCACTAGTCTGTACCTGACCAGGACTAAAACGCCATCTGAACTGAACGTATCGGCCAAAATGATAGAATTTACCATTCCCAGGTTTAGTTAACCACCTTCACCCCCGGCCTTAGAAGGCAGACTAGAAGACCCAGAAAGAGATCCCGGCGTGAAATACTTTTGTTGTGGAAAACAAATGCTATCTTACAAAGGTATAATACTTATTGCATGGTTTTTTATACAACTAGTGAGGAGCGGCCTCCGGCCGCATATGTAATCGTCAGTTCAAGAAACCACCGACACTGAAGGATCTAGAAAACTCACAGTCTTATTCAATGCAATGATGTGGGATAAACATCTCCGCATGCAGTCGGGGCCACCTGCCGCTGCGCAGCATGCTGGGCCCTCCTTGCTCGCGTGAGGTTGTAGTTTTGGAGGAGAAGAGATATTGATCTCAGCCAGAGGGTTATTATGTAGTGATTGAGGTTTGTCAATGGATATGTATGCCGTCTCCCTTAACACACCCGATTCTTTGTCTACTGACAGCTGTAGCCCGCCAGACCACAGAAATCTGGGGCAGCTACCCATCCAATTGAAACCTTTCGTGATGACAGAGATACCTGACTATTCTATTTAGATACTCTTCCCTAGTCCTTATTCTTTCGGCCCTCTTAGATATTTTATGAATTCAACCCTCTGGCTCTCAAAGATCAGCTGCAGCTGGATAAAAACAGTAAATCTTGCTTAAATCCCACAAGGTGGTTATCGAAAAACCGAACCGCACCTTGCAGATCTATAAAGTTAGAATCACCCCAAACCCAATCGGATACAGTCCAGAAGACCCACCAACAAATACGTCTAAGGCTGTCGGCTGCTCCATTTCGCGTTAAAAGCTAGGTCAATATTTGCCCACAACCAAGCCTCCCTCGCCCTCCTCGACGCACTTAGCATCCACTCCAACACTGTTTTCGTCTCCTTCGCCTCCCATCTACCCCACTCTGATATCATTACTTCTGACCCTCCAGTCTGCACCAACCCAAACCTCGTCACATCCGCCCGACATATATAGCATGGAAACGTCACCAGTAGCTCCGTGCTACACTTGACAATGCATAGGTTTAAAACACACTTCTTGCAGGCCCTGTGAGAGCATTCCTCAAATATAACATCGATCCGGCGTTCCCGACAAAGCCCGCACAGCCACTCGTCCGGGCCCGCATATCCCTTGCGGCTAGTGTCGGAGGCAGGGTCGGAATATTCAAAGTCATGGATGTAGATATTAGGCCAGTAAGTTCCTCCGGAAGAAATACGATTAGCTGCGTGGTAATTAGTTATGATCCCACGTTTTAGGGTGGCGTATGTAGTGATACCTCTCTCCAATTCTATGGCTGCCTGTAACCTCCGGATCCCCATGTTATTGATGTTGTATGGGTCGACATTGTCCCAATCTATTGGCTCTGCATCTGCGCTCCCTGAGCGCTCCCCATCCTCCGCTGTATCTTGGGTTTCCTCGGGGGGTGTGTCTGGACTATCGAGATTGTTGTCTGCTGTTGCCAATTTGATATACTCCGCCATCCTCAATGAATACGCCCACTCGTCGCGCGGAGTGCTAGTAGGACTCTGATCAGGATCCCAGTAATTATCAAGCTGATCGCCTATGGCCCTCTCCTCCCCCCACAGTGAATACGGCCCCTCGTCGTTTAAAGTGGGGCACTGATCAGATAGTTCGTCTTCCCAGTAATCATAGTGGTTGACTACAGCCCTCGTATCCCAGTCCTCATCTTCATCCTCATCTTCATCACTCTCATCATCCTCCTCATCATCATCCCCATCACCACTACTATCACTATACTCCTCATTCTCATCTGAATAATCATCATCTGTATACTCATCATCTGTATACTCATCATCTGCATACCCGTCTTCTGTACACTCGCCCCCAGTATACCCGCCCTCTGTATGCTCGCCCCTTGTATGCTCATCATCGCCACCGCTCTCTTGCGCCATGGGATCGAGATGCACTTCGGCTGGCGCCATTATGTTTTCCTGCTCGGCCATTGGTGTATAGTAGTGCTCTTTAGGGTTAACCGGTGGGACAAGTTTTTTTTTGCTTACATAGAAGCAGTCCCCTGTAGAATGAAAGACAGATTACAAAATGCCGATTCCATCTAGACAACATGTTGAAGCCAGAGTGCCTTCTATGTATGTTAGGATACATGTATGTATGTATAGGTGGGGTTGATACATGTATGCATATTTTACAACATGGTTGATATGTGCTGTATGGATGTGCACGTGTCTGTAGTGTAACGACCAGCTTCTAGGAGTCCGTGATGAGAGGGCCCCTGGACCCCCGATATGTAAGGACCGACGTGGATTAACCTCTAATATGCTGCTACTGGACTTAGCTCCCGGCTGATGTCCCGGTGATCTTTGAAAGCACAGTGCAGTAGATCAGGATTCCGAGTGATGCACGATGACGCACTCTGACTATATTACATCTGTGTGTGTATAATGATATACGACGGATTGGATTTCGTCCCGAGCCCGCGGCCGCGATACCGGAGCACTGCAGACCTGAGACATAATCTCAAGGCCAAACCCAACTCGCTCATCCTCGATACTATATAACTATATAAAAGAAACCCACCATATATATATATAACAACACAACACAACTAGATTCACTAGAATAACGATCAATCCAATCAACCCGAAAGAAAGTGCGACAGTTTCTTAGCATGTTTACCGCATTCCCGCGATGCTATGGTAAATCCACAACTCTCCCTAGCCAGTTAATATAATCCTCTTCTCCCGGGGGGGGGGGGGGGTTGGAATCCTGTTAGCACCATTTTATAGTCGACAGACCTACATATATGCATAACTTAGTAGCCCTAAATTCACGGCAAATAGAAGTGTGCTCCGCCGCGGGGTACTACATGGATCCGAGACCAGGATCTAGCTGGTCACAGAGCGTCACTCTTTCCCCTACCTAGGTAAACACTTGTACTGATGATTGATCCAGCAGATTTACGAAATTGGGACGCTCATTTACTGGGAGTTGTTTGAAATTGGCAGATACACTTAGGTATTTGTTAATATGTCTCGGATCATAGCTACTCACTCGACTCCCCCAAGCCGCGCGAAACATGTCTCATGCCAAGGTAATCAAATTCACCAGTTTTATCTCACCTCACTTGAAACTGAACTTAATTTAGATCAAAACAATTGGTATCGTTAGATTATCCTTGGTTCTTAAAAATCCACTACACCAGAAATCCTGAATCCCTAAAAAAAAAAAAAAAGGGAGAAAAAAAAAGGAGAAAAAAACTTTCTAGCTATAGCACAGCGCCCCGATCTGGCCCACTCTACTACTAGTAGAGTGGGCCGCAAAAACCATTGCACTATATTATGAAAGCCTAAAGCCAGCACACCTAATCCGCCTCCTCTCCAGTGTATTCCGTATCCTCATACGACCCCTCGAGCTCGTAGCTCAGCTGGGATCCCCCATAGCTCGACTGACCCCCTGAGCTCTGTTGTCCCGCGGCCCCGTACCTCTGCTGTCGCCCGGCTTCGTACCTGGCGTGCAGGCCGGCGAGGAACTCCTGTGCATCGTTGGGTCTGTGTGGGGTGTTGTCCTCTGGACCGTTTTCATGCTTGGCGCGCTGGGCGGCAATGATGGCGTCGATTTCTTGTGCGCGGTTAGACATTTTGGTTGTTTTTTTGTGGTGGTGGTATTTTTAATGGTGGTGGTGGTAATGCTAGGTGGTTTGAGGATGTTATTGTATTTATGTGATTTATTTGTGAGAATGTATGATGAAAGACTGTGAGAGGGTTATTAGAGGTGTTGATAAACATTGTTAGCATAATGAATAAATCATTGAATGGGTTTGAAGAGGTTAGGGCGTAGACATATCATTCAAAGCATGGCATCTCTGTGTAGTGGTGGAAATTGATATGGCGGTTAATTCTTACTATGGATTTGCCCTTCGATATTGGGAAAAAGTTATCAGATACTGACAGCAAGGCACCCCGCCTCTAAACTCCATGTATTACTAACTCTAAGTTATGTATGTATAGTAAGTCTACTCGTGATTATCGTTATTGGTACATGATTCGATGCAATGCAATGTGCGGCTGGCACTCTCAACTATACAGTCCTGATTACCCCACCCTAAAATCCCCGTAAAAAAGCAAAAGCAAGGATGATATCCGTCAAAAACTCGCACAAAGAATGTAAGGCGAAAAAAGGGCAAAAACGAATGAACGCCATCATGCCATACCACTCCAGCCTAATCCTCAAACTCAAGTTCATACTCCCCATCTACATCACTGCCCCCATCTTTATCTCCATTTCCCAAGTTACACCAACCTTCCCCGCCGCTCCCCTTCACAAGCTCCACATTAACATCCGGTAGCCATCGGTCTTTGCGTCCCCTGTCACCGCCCTCCCCAGCATTCCTAGCTGTCCTTGTAAGCCTGCCGCCGCCGGCAGACAGGAGGTTACTGGCTCGGATGCGCATCTGTGCTTGCTGCGAGTCGTAGTGGGCAATACCACGGACGTATGGCGCTACGTCGAGCATCAGTATCGCCAGCGTCCTGTTGACGGATGAGTGACAGATTGCGGGGGTGGATGCAAATTGGGTAGATGTGTGGGAGAGAGGGCGGAAGGTCGACGAAAGGTAGTTGGTAGAGAGTGGTCTAGGATTAGTTAGTATGTGGGATTTAAGATAGAAGGACGGACAAACGTTAGTTCTTGCTTGGTGAGGGACCGACGCGTGATGAGTTCTACGAGATCTTGGTCTTGGAGTTTGCGGTATTTAGTGCCGTAAAGATGGCGCTTGGCAAGGTAGCGGACGGTGATGGCCAATTCTGTTTCAACAGTGTAAAGGCGGTCAAGGGGATCTTCTTGGAGCATTGGCCGGCCTTGGATATCGTCTGCGCGGGCCTTGAGACTGAGTTCAGGCTGGGTGCTATCCATGAACAACTACATATCGTCAGTCAGTAGTGCCCCAACTGCTACCTAGAACACGAATATAACTACCTCGTCAAAGCTCCTCATTGCAGCCCCAGCATAGACATCCACCGCACTCAATGCCTCCGCATACTCCTCACAAATCGTTAGTGCTTGCACCTTATTCATACCGCCTTTGGCTATCTCTCTACCCATTTCCTCCAAACTATCAGTCCCATTCCCCTCGTAGCCAACATCAACTTCCCACATTTCCCAAATATCCCGCCACTTTACATCTTCACTCATGGGGGCCCTATCAAATCCACCCATGCCCTTGAGGTAAGTATCCTCACTCACGACCCTAAGCTTTTCGCCGTTTTCTGCAATGTCGACTCCTTCCGGCCACCGCATGATCATCCAGTCGAGCCCTCCTTTCCTATCACCGAGTCCCATACGACACCAGAACTCGAGCTCGACAAGAGACGCCCTCATGTCGCCGTTGTGGGCGACGACTAGGCCCTCAACAGAGTTACGCTGAAGAAGGTGGCCCTCGTTTGCACACATGAGTAAGAGATTGTCAATAACCAAATCTTTAGGCGGCATTGTGAACCTTAAGATGGCATGTAGTGATAGCGAACTGAAAGGTATAAAGCTTTCGTCATTACACGTAAAGACAATTGGCCGCTTGGACTGCGCCATGAGTGCTTGCACACTCGTCCAGAATTGCTTATCCTCTTCGAAAATCAGATCTGCCTCTTCAATCAAGATGAGCGATTGCTGCTGCGACGGTGCTGGCTTCGAGGCAGTAGCTTTTTCCTCGGCTTGAATTTTCTGCGCCTGCTTGGGCTTGAAAAAACTAGCACCACCATCTGAAGAAGCTGCAGCCTTCGCTTGGTGGACTAAATGTGTCTTACTCATCTCCCCGACGTGGTCGATGATGTCTTTTCCGTTTCTCCTCATTCCGGGAGAAAGCTCGAAGACAGCGAAGCCAGCCTCCTTGGCAACAGCGTAAACAGCTGCTGTCTTCCCGCAGCCGTTGGGCCCGCTGATTACTACAGCATTCACCAATCTTCCCGGCTCTTTTAATCCACTAAAAGGACAATCAATACCCTTATCACCTGCTCTTATAGTCGATTTCTTGACCCCAAATGCGCCAGCGGAAGTCCCATTGTCTTCCGGGTCTGAGATCTCGTTCATTTCATCCCTCTCCTCTTCACTATCTATGATGAAATCAGATAATTCAGAGTCTTTCTTCTTCTTTCGCTTTTTACTTGCTGTACCCTTCCCGCCTGACCCAGAGGTTGCTGGATTTTTCGATTTCCGCTTTGGGTTCTTTTTATCGGCTGAGGGGCCAGTACTTTCGACCTTGAGCGCCAGCAACCAGTCTTTTAGAATCTGTGTTTCTTTACCGGTCTGAAGGACTTCTCTGGAGGATTCCGGCGCATATTTTACTTCCCATGACGAAACCTCGCATTCGCTTTTATCAAATGGAGTTAGTTCGTATCGGAGCCTTGTGTATAGTTTCAACAGACCCGGATGAACTTTCCCGCCTTCGTAACCCGAGACTATTTTACTGATATCATTTGGATGTGGGAGCCTCGAAGAAAGCCGTTCCCGAACCATGCTCTGCAGGTCTGATCCTGTTGTGATAATACGTTCCGGGAGTCTTACATCACTCGGAACATCATAATACCGCCTTTGGTAGTATTCCGGCGTATCGATTGACCTGACTACCTGTGATATAGATAGCTTCTTCGCAAACTGCAGAAGCAGGTCTTCCTCTCCGGGAATTAAAACAGCCCGCTCTTTTCGTTTCTGGTACTTTGGTAGCAAGTGCATACCCTTTGAGATGGCCGGTGACATCACTGGAGAAGTTGATAAGCCGCGTATATGGTAGTTACCTTGATTTGGCCATGGTACATCCCATAACGCAGTGCCTTTAAGCGCTTGGTTACTTGCTGGACTCAGAGTTCCGCTACCACCCAAAGAAGCTTCCGTCCCTGGACCCGAAACAGCCAAAGCGGCACCGAAGATATTCTGAGCTTGTTGGCAGGCAGGCTGGGCATGAACGAGCGAGATATCTTCCTCCGTATCTGACTGGATCGGCTGAGGGTTGGTATCTTTTACTTTCTTGAGACCCCCGGGTTTGAAGAAGGGGTGAACAGCTTTATTCGGCTGTGACCCTGCAACCTTTTTCGGCGCCTGCCGTGCTGTGGCGGACGGCAATAGAGCTTGCGGCGGGGCAGCCTGCAAAGAAACTGCTGGGTGAGCAGGCGGCGGCGGCTCTTTCTTCTTCTTTCCCAGGAGGCTAAATGCACTTTTAGGCCGCGACTCTGGGATTTTAGGTCCCAGAATAGGGCTACTGATAATAAAAAGACCAGTAGTAGGGTCAAGCCTTGCGGTTGTTCGCTTTTCGGTGTTTTTAGCTGTAGCCTCGCCCGAAGATGTCTCAGCAGACTCTTGCACAACGGCCGGAGGAGGAGGCAGCGGTGGTTCGCCCTTCTTTTCCACAAGGCTAAAGGAACTTTCGGGGGTTGGTATAAGATCAAGACTCTCTGGCACCAGAATCGGACTACTTTTGATGCTAAATATTCCTGTCTTGGGATGATAGTTTGTGGTCATCCTTTTGGGGGGTTTCTTGGTTGTAGTTTCGGCTAATTTGGCCAATTCCTCCTCTTCCACCTCAATGCTCCCCGGTAGATCTAGAGTAGTAACAGGCCCTAAGTTAGGGCTAGTAGGTAATAGATCTGGACTACTCCGAATAGTTAACATCCCAGTCTCTGAGTCAAATGAGACTGGGATTCTCTTTCTCGATGTAGTTTCGACTGGTGGGTATAAGGGCAGCATGGGCTCATCTTCGTCCGCCGTTAGCTCATCACTTCCCACCTCCTTGTCTTCCTTTTTTTTCTTCGCCATCAAAACCCCGAATGCATCTGCTTTGGGCAGTTCTGGAAGGTCTTGTCGGGGCGGTATCCGGACAGAAAATTCTGGCGACTGTGCGACTACTGAACGCTCCGAATAAGCTACCGCTGGTAATAGGGTATCGCCTTGCTCCAGAGGCGCCGCCGGCAGCACTTCCGACATGACTTCATCAAGTTCCTCATCACCCTGGGGGGGCACCGGTGTCTTCTTACGGCGCTTGCGTCGGCTCTTGTTCAGATCTATATCAGCTAGGTCGTTGATATTATCAAAAGCTGGAGGCGAAGAAGTTGGCGTTAAAAACGGTGTAGTAGGCTCTGTGTCCGGGGGAGACTTTTTCTTCGACCGCGACGGCTTGGGAGCCCCAAAGTCGCCGTCCGGGTCTTCTTTCAACCGGCGTTTTGACCTGGCCCCTTTCGCGGAGGACTTAGTTTGAGGCTTCTTCTTCCCATTCGTGGTCGTTGCAGTGGTGGTTGCAGCAGTGGCTTCGTTGTCGGAGAGGGAAGTTGGAGTTGTTGCTCTACCGCGAGACTTTTTGGACTTGCTGGCTAGGGCTTTTTGCTGCATCATTTCTTTTCCTATGCAGGGTCAGCTACTCAATCTTCCTCCATATTCCGGTACAGAGATGTACGTTTTTGCGGATCAAACAGCGGGAAAACACTCGCAGGAACAGCACCCCCGGGTATGGACCCCTTAGGCGCACACAACGCCTCCTCCTCGGTGCTTCCGCCATTGACTTGAGAAGCCATTGTGGATAGCTTAAGTATAGCGTAGAGACTCGAAGCTCATCGACAGTCCAGGCCCGATAGCTGGCAGAGGTGGGGGTAAGCTTCTAGTGAGAATTTCCGCGTTTACGGTGCCTGAGACGCGTTTGGTGAAGAACAGGACTGAGGGCCAAGGATTAAAGGACGAGGTGGTATGTACTTACGTGAACAAATGCGCCTACGTAAGGAAATCACTCTACGCGCGCGGTGTGGCTGATGACGACTGGTGATTGACGGTCAGTGGCTGGGGCGTGTGCTATTACGCCACAGCTTCCGGACGGTCAAGAACTGAATCAGTGCTGTGGTTGAAAAGTTTGAAATGTATTTATCAAAAATTATCCTCCATGATAACAATACTTGGTCCAATAACCCGTGTCATTCACGCGTTGCAATTCTATGGATAGCATGGTGTTCTCATGGCGAGTATTTCTTGTCACGTTAATCAATCACATACGATCACTCGGAGAAACTGCATACTAAAGTCAATGATCGAATTGATTTGTTCAGGCTAACGGTCACTAAGTATAAGATTCACAACAATTTAACGAAAAAAAAAAGGAGCTAAAAATGGCCCCCCACTACAAGATCGCCACCCCTCGCACCCCTCGTGGTATTGTACGGAGTCACAAGCTGCCGATGCCTAGGGTCCTCCAACTCCTTTTCACGCAGATACCTCACATATTCGCTGAGCACCTGAAGACCCATATCCTTTAACTCCGTGTTTGCGCTCACTGTCGCAGCCAACTTGGCCTGTCGGCGGTCCATATGTTGACAATGTTCCATGAAGTATTCATAATACATCTCGTTCCAAATCCCCTGTGGATAACCGTGCAGGTCCGGTACCGCACGATCGCGTTTATCTTGTGCATCGCGTTCGTTTATCAATCCAGCTTCGATTATATATTGCTGAAGAGGGTCAACCGGGACTTGGTTGCCAAAGTAGTCTGTTCGTCTGGATCGCTCAAGCGCCCGAGCAGCCTGATCCCTAAACGACGCATTCGTTTCGGTGGCTGCTTCCCAGTAGATCTGGTTGTCACCCATATCTCCTTTTAAGCGTCTTTGGCGGATGCTTTCCCGATAATTGTCCATCCACAAAGATGGTTCTGCCCCGGATAACTCTTGGACACTAGGATTCTGGTGCACGTAGAGTATTGCAGCATCAATAATACGACGGAAATCGGGTCTCTCATCCAGATCCACAATCCTTCGTCGCCTATTTGTAGGATTCCATCCAAAGATCTGGAATCCTTCTCGAGCGGCTAGATCTGCACCTCCTTGCCCCCAACCTTCAGGCTGCCATCCAATAAGCTGGAGGCCTAGGCGAGCAGTCGGCCCTTCAATCGCTTGTCTTCTGGCTGCAGGCTGCCTGCCAATAGGTTGGTGATTTGGCCGAGCAGCTGGGTCCACAGCCGCTTGTTCCCTATCTGCAGGCTGCCACCGAATAAGTTGGAGGTCTGATGGGGCAGTCGGTTCTTCAATTGCTTGCCCTCTGGCTGCAGGCTGCCACCGAATAAGTTGGAGGTCTGATGGGGCAGTCGGTTCTTCAATTGCTTGCCCTCTGGCTGCAGGCTGCCCGACAATAGGTTGGTGATATGGTAGAGCGGCCGGCTCTATAATTGTTTGTCCCCTGACTTCAGGCCGCCAATCCTCTGCAGGCTGCCAGTTGTTTTGAGCAGGCTCGACACCCTTCATGGCCGGATGCTGGATAAGCTGGTGATCCATTATTCCTATCCTCCTCAGTTGTTTCAAGCAAAAATTTGTTTTACCGACGGCATGATATCTTGCTACCGGAAGTTCCATTAGTTGCCCTTTATTCAACATAACCACGTTATAGTCATAGAAATTTTCCCAAACCCAGGGGAGAAACTCGTGGAATTCTTTCTGCATGAGGGGGTCTGGTTCCGTTGGGAATTCACCCTCGGGACCATTCCGGGGGCCACCCGCAGCAGCTGGCTGCAGTCTGAGAGCTTCTGGGACAGTATTATACATAGTGTGGTGAGGAGATAGAGGAGACAGTGCTTGCTCGCTACGGTGAGTTTGACCTAACTGAGCCAGATCCTTGGGGGTAGCAAGAGGAGGAAGGGCTTGCTTGCCACGGTGAGTTTGACCTAACTGAGCCAGATCCTTGGGAGTAGCAAGAGGAGGAAGGGCTTGCTTGCCACGGTGAGTTTGACCCAACTGAGCCAGATCCTTGGGAGTAGCAAGAGGAGGAAGGGCTTGCTTGCCACGGTGAGTTTGACCCAACTGAGCCAGATCCTTGGGAGTAGCAAGAGGGGGAGGGGCTTGTTCGTCATGGCGGAGTTGAGGAGGAGGAGGTGGAGATGGAGATGGAGCAGCATCGCGATGATACTGAGGAGGAGGAGGGGGGGGAGGGGTCCGCGCAGCATGAGGAGCCCGAGGAGAGGGGACAGGCGCCGGAGAGCGAGCAACTGGAGAGACATGGTGAGGATATTGAGGAGAAGCTTGAACAGACTGAACTTGACGGGGAGGTGTTTGAATATGACGTTGAGGAGGTGGAGGGGTTGGCGTAGTATTACGGCCCGGGATAGCAGAAGGAGAACCAGCAGCTAGCACATGTGCAGCAGCGTGAACATCGGCCTCTGCACTAGCTTTACGTTCAGGAGAAGATTGTTGCGCATTCGGAATCCCGATTTGCTGATCATCCGGGGAGTATTGTCTCACGGTTCTTGGGGTAGCAGGAGCGCGAGCTTCATTTACGAGAGGCATATCATCTTCATCGTCATCAATGACGATGGGATCGTTCACTCCGCCATTCTGGAGGCGGTTTTTAATCACAGTTCGTGCAACTGTAGGTGATTGTGAGGAAGAGCGGCGTTGAGGGCTTCTCGAACGGTACGCGGATCTTAGTTCGTGATCTGCAGGGCCGTTGGATGGTTGTGCATCTTGCTTGTAAGCCTGTCTCTCAGAGGCCTGTCGGGATACAGGTCTTTGAGGGCTTTGGCTTCTGCTACGGCTTTTGCTTATCTGTTATTCGATGTGTATATTAGTGGGTGTCTCGTCATAGTTGTCACCATCTACCAGCTCCCTTAAATAAAGAATGCTTGATAGAATAAGAAACACTTGTACATACCCTTCCCTGTTTGGCATGACGCTCACTTGATGGCCCACGGGTCCTCGGAATAGTTTCTTCTGGTTCCTGGCGGGTAGCCTCAAGATTTTTCTGGAAACATGAGGGCTGGAGTGCCGGCTGTTGGGGCGCCTGTGCGAACCTCTCATACTGTTGGTTTATATTAGTCAAATATTCCTCAATTACATGAATTGACTACATGAATTGATTAATTGGTTCTAGGGGCAGAAAAAACCAGAAAAAAACACGGCGATGAAGAACCAAAGAAGAAAGGAAAACCCAAAAAAAGGAGGAGGAGGAGGAGGAAGAGGAAGAGGAAAGAAAGAAAGCAAGGGGGAGAAGGGAAGGAGAGGGGGAGAGGGAGGGGAAAAACGGGAAAAATCAACTGAGTAAAAAAGCTAGATCATTGGCTCTTTACACTCACATTTCTATTCGCAGCCGCAGCCCTGTTATGGTTAAATGGACTGGTACTTTTCCTAGCCCCGGATTTTTTATTGCGATGACCTTTTGCCATTTTACTTATCGCTCGATTATACAATTGTATAAATCTTTGGAGGGAAGATGGGTTGATATGGGAGGATTGATAGAAGATTGGTGAGAGAAGGGAGGGAACGGGGAAGATATGGGAGAGGGGAGCGAGAAGAGAAAAAAGAAGCTGAATGGTCGAGGAAGAGGGGGAGAAAACGATCAAGAGAGAAAATTCAATGTGAATTTATCTCGAGATGGTGGAGATGGATGATGGATGATAGTAGAGATGGATGATGGATGGATGATGGTAGAGATGGATGATGGATGATGGATGAGAATGGGAGGAAAGTAGCAAAGGGAAGAAGGGGAGAAGGTGGGGGGAAAGAGAGGAGCAGAGTGATGCCAGGAAGGGCCTGAGACACTCAAGGGGGCTCTAGAATTCAAATTTTCGCAAATACTATGGAGTTCAGCAGGGAAACAAACTCAGTAAACTAAATGTACATGCAAGAATCTTGGCAAATAAATTTATACTCCTTTTTTTTCTTTCTTTTTTTTTGGGGGGGGGGTATACGTATTATACCTCCATAAATAACCACATCTTTTAGTACGCCTCTGTTCAATACACCTAGATTAAAGCTCAGTTCGTTTCCCTCACATAGATAGCAGATATGGAAGCTGATCAGCTACAGAACCAGAACCACGAGGTGGTTGGCGGGGCAGCGTTAACCAAATAAGAAAAGAAGAATCACAGTCTGCTATCTCTGCGTACTCCTTTCATAACTGGGAACGCTCTGGATTAGTTGAAACTTTAGTTTAGGTCAATTGAACTCTACGTACTCAGTCGAGCCTTTTTCTTAGACTGGATTTGAGGAATTTGGAGCCATCTATGTAGCTATTCGAGCTGGAGCCAGTCGCAGGAGGACCTCCTCCACCAACAAAATTCCCTAGGACACATTCCAGTAAGTTAACATTTATTTAAGATAGTGATAGACCGAGAACTTAACTCTACTAATACTAGTAGTAAATAATGTAGCTTTATCAACTACACGTATGTTACACAATTATGTGTGGCTTGAAAAGTAGTAAGAGTATGTCCTTGCTTATCTTCATTAATTCGCTAACTGTATGCAGCCTATCGGCTATGACAATATCTGACAGATTTCTCCTCTCCAGAATGCCTCTCCACCGCCAGCTCAACAAATGAAATATTGCCTATCTTCTATTATCGTTGTTTGTTTAGCAAGTCCGCTATTTCATCCTCAAAAGTAATTTTTTCAGAAAGGGTGTGATATAATTAACAAGATATTTATTGTTCCCCTCCGCCTCCGCCCTTTTTTGCCTACCCGGATTACATCCCCAGCCCACCTTTGACGTAAAAGCATATAGATTTATCCCAGCAATCCTACTTATCCTCCCCCAATTTTTCTCCCGAAACTATTTCATGCAAAGTTATACACAGGCTCTAGCTAGCTTCGGCTTCAACCCAAGAACCCAACCCGAATATTTCCCATGGACCCGCAAAACAGGCAATACTAATATGTCGTATTCTCCTTTTTTGAATAGTAACGATGTGGCAACGTCAAGTTAAGCTGAGCGGCCGCACGTCTCTCCCCACCCTCCCCCTCCTCCATCACCTCCTCATCTCCGTCGGGCCTTTCCAGTGAATTATGCGGGACTACTGGATTTCCAACAGCCTTGCCTTTACCAAACATGGCCCTTAAGTCTCCAAGAACAGACCTAAACCTCAGACGAGCCCGCTGAAGATTCCTGTCCAAAGTCTTGCTGTGCTCAAGAGGATGGCCATGCTCAGAAGGGGTTCTGGAGATTTTCTTATCCATAGTCCTCGCAGGACGGGGATTACTGCGTTGTTCTTTTGCTCTATCCACCTGCCTGTCGTCGACGTCACGCATCTGCAAAGACACGTTCATATGAGCAGCTGCCAGATGTATTAGCATTGAATATACAATAGAGCCAGATTAATATTATCGGGATATTTACGTTTAAGAGGTCTCATATCACGTCGTTCAGAGTCTTCGACGCATCTAGCACATCGGCAGAAAAATCCATATTCCTCCGAAAGCAATGCCCTCCTTGTGCTCACGGATTCCCAGCCAAGTATATCTTCGTAGGCAATTGTCAACTCATCACCCTCAGCAATACTTTTCAGGGCGAAAAACTGGCACTTGAGTCGTCCTGTTATGAGGTCATTGCTATCGATCCTGTACATGTTTGGTATGCAGCTATGGTTAACCCAACTTGGCTTGACGCTCAACATCTCAAGCTCATTTGCCCAATCAAGGATTCCGCCTCTCTGGTTTTTGACCAATATTTCCACAGTATTCTTACCATGAAGAATGTATTTAAGCTCTTCATTGTATTGCTCACGGCTAATGCTAGACCGAAAGTAGTATAATAGGTCAATTCCATCACCATCTTTTCTGTACTTAGGATCCAGATGGTTTACAACTGTCTCTGGGAATTCTGTATAGACGAGATGTCCCTCTTGGATATCTCGGGTTGCAAAGAGCCCATCTCCGCTGTCGTTCCAAGGCCCATTGGTGTTCAGCCTTATCCAGCAGTCTTGTTCAAGGTCTGACATTTTACTTTTGAGACTTAAAGTGTGATCTCGTTCTGTTTTGTCCCGTCACGGCGTTGATTGATGCTTCTGAGCTTCAAAACCCTCTAATTTCACCCAAAAACTCCCCCTGAGTTAGCCGCTGCATTGATTCGTGATACATATATGAGACAACGAGCAGTTGATTGGTTGATAATACATATGGCAAAAAGATAACGAGCAGTAAATAGATGTATTATACCTTTTGTTTCTCTTTTTTGTTACTAGAGAGTAGACACCTTCCCCTGGAGCTCTGCTAAAGAAAGAAAGAAAAAAGCTCTTAATCAGCTACTCTAGAAAAGAATATACGATGAAACAGACAGCAGGATCTAGGAGAATGTCACGTACCCTTCTTCAGATAATAAAGAGGTTTTTGGTAAGTTTTTTGATAGGATACTTGATTATGTGGAGATGCGTGACAGTGACATGAACAGGATTGGCAGAAGCTTGGAGATGAGACTCTGAGAAAAGGGTCTTGAAATCTAAAACTTGTAACGTACGTATGTGTATCTAGCCGCCAGCTGTTAACACCTGACCACCTATGTGGAATAAATTAAGCTTTCTAAGGCACGGCCCGGCCTATAGACACTATTGATCTAGCAACGACGCAGGGGCAGGAGTACGTAAGTCTTGGGTTCCGGGCAGCCCATATACTCTTATGACAGTCAAGTGTAGTGTGAAGGTTCGTATTATGCCCGTTTATCCTTTTTCTTCCCTTTCTCTCTTCCTTTCAGACTCACCTCCCGTGAAAACGAACCTGAGATTTATTCAAGTATAGGCCATAGGGAGCTTTATTTAGGACTTCCGAGTACGTCTACCAATGGCAGATAATAAGATTCCCCCAATCCTTACGGTAATAATAGACTCCTAGATAACGTAGCGACGGGCGCCATAATACAACCTTACATGTAATTCCAGTAATTTGTGGCTAGAACAGACTACATGTAGATCTGACGCTGGCGGTACCGGTGATCCGGGGGAAAATACAACGTATGAGGTCATATACATATAGTATGCTTTATCAGGGATTTTACAGCGTTAATAATGTAATCAGATCAGGGCTCCCAATATTTTTTAACGGTTACAAACGCTGTAGACTTGCAATCACAATTGCAATGCCTGGACCTTTATCGAGTTAGAATGAAGTATCAATCAATCAATTGATTTATCGAGTTAGAGTTGATACACCGCGATCGAGTGAGAGGCTATGCAAGAACCGGCCGCGGTTGACAACGCGGGCTATCAACCACGTACCCGTTTTAACACCAAGCCAGAATATTTAGACACCAGATTCGCACAAAGAGACTATTTCGCTTCACCGCAAAACTCGTACCCAAAATTCGGGCGCCGGGCTCCGTGCTACCGGGAACGTAAGCAGTCCAGGCACCCTGGTCCTGAATACTCGTTGTCACCGCATTGTCGGAACGTTTGTTCCCTGGAGATCTTTCTCCCCCAGGTCCCGATACGGTAAGGGCAAGCAAAATGTACCCACGTCTCTCCTTAAATTTTTTGTTGCAGGGTGTTCTTCCAGAAGGATTCATCTACAACGCATCTCTCACCTCCTGCATCTTACCTCTCTTCTATCCTCTCTTCCCCTTCTCTAGTTTATTTCTTGCTTCCTTTCTGTAAATAAATATATAATTGTCCCTACCCTACCCATCCATCCATCCTCTGGACCTGGGTAATTCTTCCACATCGTCATTACAGCCTCAACCACATCCGTTGCCACTACTACAGGCTCTCGAGCTTCCTTCCTAAGGGCTCACTACACATCACATCGCGTGCTGTCACAACCACCTCCGAGACAGCCTTTACATTACGAGCTGCTGCTGTGGCCGCTTGAACCGCAATACGAAATCAAGAATTGCGCAAAATGGCTCGGGTTAAGAGAAGGTCGTCGTTGGGGGAGGATATCAGGGTGGGCGATACATCAGCCCCGGCTGTTTCTACGATGCCCACGACGAAAGATCAAGTATGAAATTCCAGCCTCTTAAGTCTATGCACTCCGCTTCCTCCAACAGCGATGCTGATTGTTTTTACCTAACAGAGAGCCGCATCAAAACAGCGAAGAAGAAAGTTGTCAATGTCGAAATCACGACCGGAGAATTGGTTGACTTGGTACCGGGAGTTGTCCTACAGAAAAACATGGTGTACGTCCGAATGCTCTTAAGCTCGAGCTTTGAAGTGCTAACTAGTCTCTCTCGCCAGTAAATCCTCTCGTTGTAATGGTTATCGCTTTGGCAGGCTATGCCTCCAACCCCACTCCCGAGAATCCCCTCCACGCCTGCCTATTCCTCTCGTACCCTATTGCTCCAGATCTAAACTCTCATGCACCAACTCAACTCCAATATGACAAAGGCCCCCGCGATTTGGCGTTTGTTCTCTTCTACACGTTCCTGTTCAGCTTTACTCGCGAATTCTTGATGTTGCAGGTCCTCCGCCCAATTGCGTTGTACAACAACATCACCAAGAAAGCCAAGGTATCCCGTTTTATGGAGCAGTCATACACGGCGGTCTACTTTTCGGTGTTTGGTCCATTCGGATTGTACGTCATGTACAAAACCCCAATTTGGTACTTCAACAGCACTGCCTACTACGAAATGTACCCTCACCACACCCACACTGCCGATTTCAAGGCGTACTATCTCCTCCAGGCTGCGTACTGGCTTCAGCAATGCATTGTTCTCCTTCTTCTACTTGAGAAACCCCGCAAGGATTTCAAGGAGCTCGTTGGACATCATATTGTCACTCTCAGCCTTATTGCCTTAAGCTACCGTTTCCACTTCACATGGATTGGTCTTGCTGTCTTTGTTACCCACGACATCTCTGATTTCTTCCTTGCTACCTCGAAGACGTTAAACTATCTCGACCACTGGTTTATCGGGCCTTATTTCGGGTTTTTCATCTTCGTCTGGATCTACATGCGCCATTACCTTAATTTGGGGATCCTTTGGAGTGTCCTGACCAAGTTCAAGAGTGTTGGTCCCTGGGAGCTTAACTGGGAAACTGGATCTTACAAGTCCGGATTGGCCCAGCTCATTGCGATCGTTCTCCTTGGTAGTTTGCAAGCCGTTAATTTGTTTTGGTTGTGGTTGATCTTAAGGATCGCAAAGCGATACGTCCTTACCAGTGATGCCGTCGATGAAAGAAGCGATGATGAAGACGAGAGCAGCAGCGAGGACGGCGAGAAGAAGAAGAACTAAGGTGCCCCGGTAGCTCATGGTCCAACCCCCTTCCCAATCGCTTATTGTACTGGAAGTACCAATCCTCGATACGCCACTCCTAGCGATTAGGAGAAGCAGGTTGAGGCAAATTTAAGGCGTTTTCAGCGGCAGTTGGCATCATTAGCAATTTGCTTACGAGTATTATTACCCATATCTTTCTGTATTCTTTCTGCATTCTGAAGCGCTCTTCTGGCAATCTTTTTGTTGTTTAGTTGGTGCAGATACATCTGCGGGGGGGGAGAGGGTGGTGAGCGTTGTTGGATTATCTGTTTCGGCTTTTTTTTCTTTCTATTTATTCATAAGTATACTAGTAGGGAGCAGGGCGTCTTGTGGATGGATAGATGGGTGGATGTCAACAAGCGTATAATGAGAACGGTAGACTGGCTTTTGGTGTGGTTTCGTATTTATTTAGGGGGAGAGAGGGAAATATTCTAATATCTTTACATGTCCGTCATGCGTTATGTGTACCGTCTGCAGTGTTGAAAATCTTAGATCTTGGTATAATAGTAGCTTTTTAGTTACTAGAGCGCTAGGGTGGGAGTAATGCTAAAGGGTCCGTGTGGTAGGCGAGTATACGTTTGTAGAACGGGAAATCAACTATGCCTTCGGGGTAGAGAACTCTAGGCGCGATTTGCAAGTTCCTCCCCCGCTTCCTCCCCAATCGATCCTATTCGCCCCGCGGCCCCACCGGCAAATTGGTACAATGACCAACTAAGTCTTTTCTACTAATGGAGCAGACCTGCGCTTACTGATGATGCGGTCCAGCGGCGGTGGTGCGGTGCTGAGCGCTAGCACCCAAATCCATGTCGCGCAAGACCGAGTGATGGGCTGTGCGGTCTCTGAAACCCCATTTCTGCAGTCGCACGGTTAGAGTCTTACTTTGGCCTGTAAGCAGTTCTCTGAATACTATGCTCAGTGGATATATTTCACACGTGCGAGATTCATCGAAATTGTAAATATTCCATAGCCCCATTAGGCTATCAAAGATGCCGCCAAGCTGTTCAAGCTACCGGGTTTGCCCATCGAAACATCGCTCGTGAGTCTAGTATTATGCATACTTAAGGATTTAGATCGAAATATCTACCTATAATACCCACCCTTTATCCCCACTATAACTCCTTTAAGAAAACCCCTCTGGTTCCTCTAGCTCGTCCAATGCTTCCCATACGATAACCGACATCTTCCGATGAGGGGCCTTAACGAGGGGTTGATGTCCCCCGCGTTTTGGGGCGAGGTGATAAACAAATAAATAAATAAAAACCTGGGGCGAGTGAAAGCGAGTGATCTTCTATGACGGGTAAATTTCCCTGGAGTGGGGTTGATTAGAGAATGTGTAGAGCTTCTAGTCCAACGGAGATGTCGGTGTATATACATACATGTAGGTATGCTCGCTCTAATCTAAAAGTCTCTAGTGACAGACACGCTCGAAAACGAAACCACTGTGGCCGAGGCAAAAAAAATATTCTATCGAGGCGTTACCCAGATAACGTATACACCCTTGAATCCACCAGCCATGGCCCATGGTTGTTGCTATAGCTTGGCCTTTACTAAAAACTCCACACTGTACTAACTACATGTAGGTACATGTATGTAGAAACATATACAGCCATACCTCGCTATAAGAAACCTCGCTATAAGAAAAGCCTTGCTGTAAGAAACAACACACAGGTACACGCTAAGGACTCTGCACCAAAATCTCACCTGCTATAAGAAATTTTGGGGGGATTTTTGCTATAAGAAACAAAAACCTCCGCCACCTTGGCGTTTCTTATAGCGAGGTGTCGCTGTACTCCCTCTTCGTTACCCCCAATCAGTCCAATAACCGGCTTGCTCTCAAAGTTCACTCCCTTTCAAAGAAACCCCATCTAGCCTTAGCTCTCTTTTGCCTGGCTTCATCCATATTGCAAGATGGCCAGTACCCTCGGTTTATTGCTATACTCGCGCATTAATCGGACGGGTCGTGGTAATTTCCCACGATCCAAACTAACGCGAGAGTAATAGCCGCTATCAATCTAAGCAAGGATCCGAGTGATATCGCATGGTTTAGCTGTAGGGCTTGCTTTATCACACCTGGTCATCGGCCTCGGCCAGGGGTGCTAGAAGAAGCTTATTAGCACTACTTAAAAACGAATATCCAATGGCATGGGAGTATTTAGTAATATATGATCGCGTGCACATGCCTAATCCCCTGATCTCCACGCGCCATAGTTGCCGCAATCTATCAGTGCAATGTTAGAGAGATTTAAACGTCCATTATATTTCTTCACAAACTTCACGACGCGATATATAACCATCACGAGGCCCGAGAGATCGAGGATCATTTCTTCCTTTCGTGCTGACGCTCCGTAGCAAAAAATAAGTAAAAAATAAAAATGGCATTTTCTCCATAATAGCGTTGTTATTTTGTTACGACGAAGGCTACGAGCCTATCATAGTATACGCGTTTTGAAAATTATTCATGCTATATTATCCAATTTTAACTAGTAATTTCCTAATTACCAATTACTCGAGAGGTCCCAGGTTACTAATCCTTGCCCCATCCTTAGTGAAGTTACGTTACTACACACATACCCTGGAAAGGAATGTTACTGTAGGGAGTGCCTACAGGGGGACTGCTGGTGCATGTTGTCGTTAGAGTATTATATCTCGAGTGGAAGGACTGTGCCAAGTGTTGTTTTGCGGCCTGGCTGGCACCTATCGAGGCCTCTTTCATTCCGGTCTGGAAACTATGCACGCAGGCCCGTTACCGTACCAGAATCCAGAACAGGGTTGATGCGGATGACAATCGATTTGATCCGCTAATCGGTCGCTGATACATATTGTGTTGAAGAACAACAACAGAGTTTCTCCGGTGCGGCTATTTCTCCTTTTTTCGATCTCTGGTGAGCATAAATATAACCTTATGCGCTTTTGTGCAGCAGCCTTAGAGGGCAGAAGCAGCAACACCACGCCGCGCCAACAGGGACCTAGGGCGGAAGAAGGGGGGGGGGAGGGATTGTGCAGGGTGCATTGGCCAGCCGGTGGTTATGTTGTAGAGAGTACATGTATGTAGGTAGGCATGTCTTCAGACACATGTCGATTGCGAAGCTTCTTTCTTTATTCCCAGTACGGGGGGGGCATCGATCATTAATTGGGGGGGTTCGTCTTGTCCTTGTTGCCTGCTTTTCCCATATCACAAAACCAGTAACAAATCCCTCTCTCCCTTTCTCCCTCCTTCTCTGCTGCTCCCCCTCCTCCTTCCTCTTCGTCATCACCAGTTAGCTAGCGACGACGCCCAAATTTTTTTTTTGCCCGCCCGTCGGGTTCGTTTCCGGGGTTGGTCCTTTTCCAAACACTTATGCACGTGTGTTCATAATGTTTATCTATCTGTCTAGCTTGTTTGCTGTGTTGTGTTTTCTTGTCTGGGTAAGGAGTGCAGAAGGAAGTGAACTAGCTGGCTGCTGCTATTTTTGTTTCCCAGGATCGTGTTTGTTACGGTGGGGAAGTCGGGGGGTTTTTCTACTCTGCCTTCTTGTCTACCACCGCGCCCAGCATTACTCTCACTATTTATTATTATTATTATTATTATTTGGGTATGGGCAGCAGATATTCCATTCAATTCCTGATCAGCCTACAGTAGTACCCAATAGAGGGGTTTTTCTAGTCTAGTCTAGCTAGACATTGCACGTTCTTACTACACTACTAGAGATCGAACTACGAAGGAACTAGTGGCATTTCTAGTAGTTAAAACACCTACAATTCGTCCTGAATGGTAGAGAAAAGTATAATATTACTTGCCTTATTAGCACGTAGATGAATTGATTTGCATATTCACCTAATATCTACAAATACTTCACCACAAGTCAATCCCCCCCCCCACAAAACAAACCATCCAACCACACACATTCATCCCACACCGCCCCATCCCCACCTACTTACTTTACCCCTTACCCTGTCTACATACATCATCATCATTCCCTTCTCCCCCCTCCCGAGCAAAGGAAAAGAATCCTCACCTGCACGTTTCCTCACCCTCTACGCACCCATCAGCTGTACTGCGGCCGCCAAACGTGGATCAAAGCCCCATCCATCTTCTCTACCTTCGCGTCCCCCCACCACCCACTACCAGTCACCACATTGGAAGTCCCCAGGAAGCACCTCCCCGCTCGCCTCCCTCCTTTCAAGGAGCTTGACCAGAGCAACCACCTCCACAAACAAACACCTCCAAAAAAAGTTTCCCCCACCACGACGTACCAACAGCAACGAACCCCGAGCTCTTCGGGGTCCTCTCCCCCTAGTCTCCCTCCCCTGTCGCCTCCCGTCGCCCTCAACTTCCCGTCGATATTATCTGGGCTCGGCGGCATGCCCTCCCCAGGTTACCAGCCGGACTCGCCCACAAACTCGATTCCCTCCAGGGACGGCGGTGGCCAGCATACACCAACATACCAACGTGATTCGGACATCCCGGATAACCATATCTCAGAGTGGGACACGGAGGATGTCGGTACTTATGTGGCTTCGATAGGGCTGGATCAGTATAGAGAATGTTTTATAGGTGCGTCTTTGTTCTTTTCCTTCCTCCCCCATTCGTTATTAGCAGCATCTATCAGCACCCCATGTTCATTCATCTAGGAGATGGGATGGAATGAGATGCTTTTCGATTGGGGATAGCAAGGCTTTGGTATCTGACTGGTGGGATCGATCTCTACAGATGAAGGAATCGATGGCGAAGCACTGATCCATCTCGACCACGACGAACTACGGGATATCGGGATCAAGAGCGTGGGCCACCGACTCACCATTCTCAAAAACATCTACCACATCAAAGTCGCTCACGGCGTAACGATCGAGCCCGAGCACTATGTTCCTGTTTGTATGTTTGTTTCAATTCCATCACTTTTTTCTTCTTCTTTGCTTTTTCCCCCATTTGAAAACCCCCGCCCTGCCCCCCTTTGTATCCGAATACTGATTAGTGGCATGTCGCATCCAGCCGCCGACGCCGATGAGAACGAGAAGGCTGCAACACAACATGACATACAGCGCTTAATCGGTATCATACGCCGGCGGGATGAGAGAATTCTGCAGGCCGAACGCGATCTGCAGAGGATGCAGGACGCCTTCGTCAAGCTGCGTGAGGAGCTGCTGCCCGTATGGCGCATAATAAAGAACAGCCACAAGTCGCTCCCAACGCCGCAGGGAAGCACATATCCGAGTGCTCCGCTCATGACCCCGGTTGCATATCCTCCCGAACCGTCGGTATCATCACGCGGAGATGAGCGCGATCGTGAATCGGAACGCAGAGAGCTTAAGCAGCGGGAGAGAGAGAGGGAAGCACGGGAGAGAGAGGCGCGGGAGAAGGAACAGCGGGAGAGGGAGCAGCGTGAAAGGGAAAGAGAGCAGTTGCAGGAACAAACGTACCCAGTCAACAACCCGAACCTCTTACCCGCGCCATCTGCAGGGAAGGGCTTGTCTAGGAAGTTCTCGATGAAGAAGCTTATACTTGGAACCCCGAAGAATGCATCACCTACTCACCCAACACATCCAGATAACGTGAGAAACGAGTATGAGCCGCCCCCAACAGCGACAAATGGAGTTATTAGAGATATCCGGGACTCCTCTGCTATGCCATCACCAACCTCTCCGTCAACGATAAACCACCTCTCACCAAATACAACGCACACCTCTTCATCGCACAAACCACCAGAACGCCGACCTGTCAAAACAGCCCCCGACGAGGAGCCGCCTACTACTGGTGGTGGTTCGCAACCAACAGTCGAAATCTTCAAGTCGTTCCGGGTATCCATGGATGACCCGTGCTACAAGGTTCTCCCTGCTGCCCTAAAGCGCTACAACATTCAGGCCGACTGGCGGCAATACGCACTGTACATTGTTCACGGGGATCAGGAACGCTGCTTAGGGCTCGACGAGAAGCCATTGATCCTGTTCAAGCAACTCGATAAGGAGGGACGGAAACCAATGTTCATGTTGCGGCGAAATGGCAATTTCGAGACCTCGATCGGGCCGGGAACAGGGCTACCGGGTGGCAGCGGGTCAAGTATCTACGGGAGAGGGCAGGATATTACATTACCGGGCGTGTTACCGGGTGGGGTATTATAGTAGAAGCTGGAAGGACAAAAAACATACTGGGAGTAAGGATATCATTTTGGCATATCTTTGGTCAAACGGGGCGTGCAATGGAGTCATGAATATTCTCTTGTGGTCTTTTGCTTCCTTCTTTCTTGTAGTTGCCGCATTGGTAGGATGGGATGGATGGATTGGGATTGGGGGCCTCTAAAAAAAGTGTAGGAAGTTTGCGTTGCGTTGCGTTGTGGCGGGGGTTGGGTTGGGGGGTTGGTCTTTTTACTGTTTTTTTTTAGCTTATGGCGGTCTTATTTTTTATTTCTTATTCTTATCTTCGGAATAGTACAGATTTAGTCTTCCTCTACTTCTTTTGTTTACTTCTTGGTCGTCGTCGTCGTTGTGTCAACAGATGCAATGCCTTATTACACTTACACCCCTCCACCCTCCTCTTTTGTTGTTTTTTACTTTCGGGTACCATATTTGGCGGTTTTTGAGTTGGTTTAGGGGCGGCGGGGTTCGTAGGTGTATAGGATGTGTAGGTGACGGGGATGGGTTAGGTTTTTTTTCCTGGGGGGGGGGGGGGGGGGGGTTTTGGAAGAGTAGGTACTTTACCTGCACAAAGATCATTACCCCCCAGGCGTCCCGACTGCTAGCTGCTGGCTGCTAATTGTGGTCGGTGACTTCCTTTGTTGTGTTTTGTGGGGAGGAAAAAAGCATGTGCTGGTCTGGTTGAGTTGGTCCGGATTGGCGCGGGGATGTATGGGTATGGTGGGCTACGTAGATAAAATACATCATAAACACCTATGTACTTACCATTAATATGATTTACCCCTCTACTTCTCCTTCCTCTTCTTCTTCGGACTTCTCTCTTGAGAAAGTATATGCACTGGCGTGTGTAGTGGGAAACGGAAGATCGAGATGTTTGGCGGGGGTGGTGGATAGAAATATAGCCGGATAATTTTTTTTTTTTTTTTTCCCGGCGGGGTGGTGGTGGTGGTGGTGGTGGTGGTGCGTGGTGGATACATGTATGTACATGTATACACATATGGAGTGTTCATGCGATGTGATGTTGAAATAAGGATTGGGGACCGGACTGTGCAGATTGAGAGGTAGAGGAGTCCTAGTCCAAGGTGGGGTAGTGGTGGTGGGGTCCCTTTGATGGCGGGGTTGTGGTTGTGGGTCATGGGGTGTCACTC
This sequence comes from Morchella sp. 2015-shanyang, assembly GCA_024713795.1. Taxonomy (NCBI): domain Eukaryota; kingdom Fungi; phylum Ascomycota; class Pezizomycetes; order Pezizales; family Morchellaceae; genus Morchella; species Morchella sp. 2015-shanyang. The sequence goes on along the minus strand of JAMGZB010000019.1, from coordinate 229,941 downwards.
GCCCTTTTTTTTTTTTCGTGGTGGGGGCGGGGATCGGGGCGGGGCTGTCGGTGCTCCCACGTGACGCGGAGGAATAAAGAGATTTTTTTTTTCTTTCTAATATTGCATACTTATATGTATGTACCTGTAGATAGAACATATTATACACGCACTATACCATCTGACACATCGACTACAAATACATATGCCGTACCTTTCCGAGCACACCCGGTACAACAGATGTCTTACCAACTCCTGCATTGCGGTAAAACACCTTAGCAAGATATCCCCGCCACTTACCTTACTTCTACATGAAGCGTTTAAGACTGACCTGCAAGGTACATCGAGGCCAGGCCACCAGGTATTGAGCAGTTGTCACAACTTGAGTCTTGACCCCCCCCCCCTCTACATTGTATACCCGCAGCTAGCAGACGCAGGGGGGGGGCAAGTAAGTGTCTTTCCCTCCCGTAGGATATCAAAACACACAGCGTGGCTCAATCCAAAAACCCCAATCCTCTACTATATGGGGTGACACGTTAAGGGAGAAGGGTGGGGGGGGGGCCTAGACGCAAGCTGAGCATGAAGTCCAGTCACCAACGGGGGTGGGGGCAACCATACATGTAGTCTTATCATGATAGCGCGCGAGCTAGCTAGTCCAAATCGTTAATAAGCTCCGAGAAATGCCTCCGCGCCAAGAGCGACTACCTACCTTACACTGTTGGTGAGTCTTCCCTCTATACACGGCGTCTAAGCATGTGCCACCCCCCCGCCCAGCGCGTACCTCCTAGAACCGACAAAAAAAAGAGCAGAAGAGACCACTGCTCCTGCTAGGGCGTATAGCCGTCTTTATCCTCGCCTCCGTGATATCAATAACCTTCCATACTACAATTAATCCCACCCTGGTTAGATCCCACATTAGACGCTCGAGTGATACATCATGATGCGTACATTATATTATCCCGTCCTGCCGACAGCCGAAAGGGGCTGCTCTGGTAGGGGTTAGATAAAGTTCGGGACGCTGCACCTTAAGCACGCGACAGCTTCATCGACTGGCATGTGTTTGACACGGGGGCTAGTGCAAGCAGGCCTTATCCCAACGTCCTACTGGTACCGGTAGTGGGGGGGGGGGGGCGAAGGCAGTACTTAGAAGAAAGCTTTTGTGTAGTTAGAATTAATTGTATTTCGGCATTGATGATATTTTTCTATTCTAGCCCCTGGCTTTCTCATGGTTCGATGCACTAAACGTTTCTACAATTTACACATTAATGAAATATCTTAAGGATCGTCCTCCGGCTCCCCCGATAGAAAAGTAGGAAATAAAGGCAGAGATATACTGTACCACTTTAGATAATTATCAACACAGGGTCGCCAGACCCTGAGGTATCCCAAAAAGAAAAACCCTAATGTATGGATGACAAAAGAAATACAAAGAAGAAAAATATACAAAGAGAGAAAGAAAGGGAACAGAGAAGAAGAGAAGAACACCACCAAGACCAACCCCACCCAAAAAATAAGTAGAGTAATATATGATACCACTTGAGCGCAGCCGTTAAGTCGAAAACAAATCAAAACCAACCCTATACAACCCCAAGAAAGTAAAAATATAAAAAGTAATAACACCAATTCTCAAATATCCAGGTCCGTTCAATCAACCGTAAACCATACTTCCCTGTCTTCTGTACCCTGTCTCGCCAACTACACCACTTCCTGGCCCTGCGTTCCTTCTCCTTTCGTCCTCACGATCACTGACTTCCCGCTCGTCCTGCACAAGCGTACACATGACGCAACAATAAGCCTTTCCACAGTCGCTCATGAGGGTGCCTTCGAGGTGGTACTTCTCCCGAATGCGTCCGCGTTGAAGGAAAGTGAATATCCCTATAATAGGTCAGTATTAAGGCGGAGGGGAAGGGGGTGCGGATATAGCTACATGATACTGGTGCCAAGACACAAAATCCGACGCAATGGGTATTACAATGGTGGAAGTCATTAAGATTTGAAATGGGGCTAGTTTTTAATCTATGGTTTGTGCGGGAATATAGTACGCATGGACACCAATATCCAAGACAGCCTGTGTACCACACCCTCTCGGTGATTAGTTTCAAGCCCACACAAATACAAAGCGGGGAAGGGTGGGGTATAGACGGAAAACAAGGAAAGTAACCTACAGGTAGGAATATCACCAAAGCAATCACAAAGTCCGTGTAGATATTCATCTTTCCCATGCTGCTGATTTGGATGTCCAATCTGGCCTGGCGCATGAGTTCCTCCATTTGGTCCGCTTCCGCCACCGGGTGTATAAAGAGGAGTTCTTGGGCCCTCCATGCCAGCTCCAGGTATATATGACGCTGCAACAATTGGCTCAGGAGGCCGTGTAGAAAGCTCCACACCCTGATCTGTAGGAGCGGGCATCTCCGTTGTTGGTGGCGGCGAACTGGACATTACTATAGACGGTTGTATTGGTACTGAAGGTCGATAAATTTCAGATGTAGGCGGAGGAGGAAATGTTGGTGTATGTGGTGTAAAACCTGGTGTACGTGGTGTATGCGGTGGGTAGCCTGGAGACTGGGGAAGTGGTGGATATGAAGGAGATCGCGGATGAGGTGAGAAAGAAGGCGAACGGGGAGGTGGTGGGAATGATAGATGCGGTGGTCGGAATGTTGCAGATCTTTGAGGCGGTGGAAAAGATGGCGAATGCGGTGGTGATACGTACTGCGGTGCCGGGGCGTATTGCTGTGATGTACGTCGAGCAGTCTGTTGAGCTTCAAACTGTGACTGAGGGAATCCCGGAGAGGGAAGGGGTATCGAGTAATGAGCCTGGGTTTGGGTATGTGTGTCGTAACCTTGCTGGTAATGGTGCTGGTAATCAGTTGGTGGATGTGGTGATGATGATTGCTGATGCAGATCCTGTGCTTGGGGCTGCGATTGGCTCTGCCGGTATAGCTCTTGACCTTGGTATTGCTGCTGCTGGTGACCTTGGTATTGCTCTTGGCTTTGGTACTGGTTCTGCGGGTTTTGATGGTGCTGTTCGTGACCTTGGGGCTGATGGCTATACTCAATACCATCTGGGACAGAGTATTCTAACCGTGACTGCTCTTGCTCCACTACTTGAGATAGTTGCTGTTCGCGAGCCAGCAACTGCTCATTAACATGTTCCTCCACAGGCGACTCGTCCCCATCAAATACCCGCGGTAGCGTTTGTTGCCTTGTCTTATTTAAGGATTGTTGCTCGTCCATCACGGGGGATCGAAAAGATGAGTTTGGTGGATTTGGGTCCGTGGGGGTGTGCAATGAAAACTGTGACGCTTGAGCCGGGTGCAACTGGTAATATTCTTGCTGCTGGGCGGAGTATGGCTGCTCTCGAACTTGCTTCCGGGACGCCATTGTTTATAGAGGGAAAATAAAGAATGACTAGCAAGAATGGGGAAGATCCAGACCCAAGTGTCGTGCGATAAAAAAAAAAAAAAAACTCTTATTGCCCTGAGGTCTGGGGGTGTGATATGCAATATGCAAGGCGCCAAGTAGTAAGGAGAGGGGAGGCAGGACTAGATACTTCTTCTTAAAGCCCAAATAATTTTACTAGTGACAGACAGGCCAAAAACTATGTAAGAAGTACAAAATCCGTGATACTATCTACATGTAACTATCCATTAGTTGAGAGAAGCGCGACTGAATAGAGATGTAATGCAGATAGCGTACCTACTAAGAAGCGCGAAAAAACGACTTGAACCCCTCCCCCTGATATAATGTAAGAACGGACTTTATCCCCAGATTCAAATGGGATGACGCGACGTACGGGAGAGATCAAAGCAAGAAAGAGAGAGTCAATGCTATGCTATGCTATGGCAGGGCTGAAATATTTGCCGCCTACAACAAGTTTTGTGGGGAGATGGATGGGTGCTGCTGCGTTACGACGCAGAAGGAACGGTACTGGTGGGCAGCGGCTATGTAGGCCCTGCAGTAGTAAGAAAGCCGGTAGACAGTACAGTGGGTAAAGAAACCAGAAGCAGGGGGGTATGCTCTGTTACTTTGCTTCTGGAAAGACTCCGTGTGACAGCACAGAGTTATTGGTGAAAGCACGAATGCTGTTCACCCCCCAAACATAAGTAGTAACTACTGACTGTACTGCTAGGTTTGTAAACCAACAGAATCCCTGTGAAGAGGCCCAGGTCGGGAGTAGAAGAGGGGGGGGGGGCGGAGAGAGAGGGAGGGAGGGCAGGAATGATTAACCCGCGATGGGTACTTTTTATGACCACCCTCTCGTAAATCCAGAGTCATCCTCTCTCACCCAGTAACAGGCACCGTCTTCCATTCCTTAGGTATTGTAAGAATCCCCTTCACCTTTATCAGGTGAGGCGCACGTGAAGAAAGCCCAATTCCTAATACCAACATCGGTTATTGGTCACCCGTGATGTAATTTGTATGCGGTAGCCCAGACTCGTACTGCTGGTTGCGATGGGCTCTTAACCACCCATTCTGCGCGCTAGTGAAAAGGGAGGAAGCAGACACGGGCAATCACCGATTGGCGACGGTCCGCCTTCCAATCACCATGCGTTTCCCGTCGATGAACCCCTGTATGTGATTCGACCTTAGACGATAGGTACATGTACTTAGAGTGAAATAACCTTCTGTCTAGCTGGTAAATAACGGCATACGGGCGCTTGAATTATTGGCCGGGTATGGCCATTTGCGAAACTATAACTAGGATGAGCCTTCCCCTCGTACTATCAGAATTCAACAGGAACAGGAACAGGAACAGGAACAGGAACAGGGCTAAGTATACATGCAAGGGGATGAGTTGAGGGTAAAGATTTACAAACAGCAGGTACCGGTAGGCTGTGCTTGTTGGTTTGTTGTATTACGACTCCCAACCAGATGTAACCCTGAGATCTACCTATCCTATTCGGACCGTCCATCAAAAAAGTATGGACTCGGCATTGCGAGTTTTCGGATGCGAGATGATGCGCATCATAAAGTAAGGCATCCTAGCCTATAGAACCGAAAAGAGAATTTGTACGGGTCAATATGCGCGATTCCCGGGTTTCATTCCTTTTTGTAGTGTCGGTCTCGCCGCTTTTGAATATCGGCCTTCCGGATCCGGTCATTAGGCAGATCCCTCTCTAGCACGAGGATTTTACTATTTCGCGCGTGCTATAAAGTTGAGTATGAAAAGAATTTCTTTAATTAGCAAAACATCAACCTCGCCAGAATGCCAGAGCAAGTGTTATAGCTATCTATTGACATCACCCAACAATCCCTAACTCCCTCAAAGTGATATCAACTCTCTATCTTATTAGACTTATTAGAGGAGTTAGCATGTACCGTAGTGTATTTAGTATTCATCCGATGATATTCATTCGAGATTTGATTGGCTTGGAGGTTCCCGAGTGAGACCTTGTGAACATGTCGCCTGCTAGGGGAAGAGATTAAGCGAGACACTAGAGTTACCTTCGCCCAGTTGAACGCAAAGTGTGTGACATGGCTTCTCTTCTTTTGGGAGGTACATATGTATGTACTCATGACAGTGGTGCACTGGCGTTGAGGTCTAGAGCCCAGGTATTCTCCTCGACCGGAATTGAGTCCGTCGCTAAACATTAAGACCAGAGCCAATGAATGCCACATACAGACTCGTGGGTCAAAGCCGTGACCAGGTTTTGGGGGTGCGCCATTATTCCCCGAACCGCCAATGCTGGCGGTACATGGTTAAGGCGTAGGTAGTCGTTTGGCGCTTGATGTGCTCAGACCTTCCCAGTAAACGCAATTATTGATTGGTAACGTGAAATACATACTTCGTTCACTCCCCCTGAGGGGAGGAAAGTGGTAACTAGCACCCACACTGGGGCCATTTTCTTTTCACAGTAACTGTAGGCAAAAGCCCGGTTACGAAAGGGGTGGGGGGGGGGGGGTGACTCCCCGACTAAATGGTTCGCAGAGCGAGGGCTGGGATTGCTAGAGGTAAAGGCTTTTGAACAGGCAAAGCCCGTTACCGTCAATACAGGCCAAGGGGTAGCTTGTATTTGGCGAAGGCGTGATATCTGTAGTACCAATATTAATAGCTAGACGGTAAAGATCCAATGGCAACAGTAGTATATAAGAACCTAGTCTCTGGCTAGGCCTACTCTCAGTCCCCCCTATCACGACATATATACTGGCTAGAGAGAACAATATCCTGGGAAAATGAGGGTTGGAACCGCGCTAAATTTTTGGGGGAGCCAGGAATTTTAGTGTTTAAATCATCCAAATTCGAAATGGGTTGAAGGAGAGTTCAGTTAGTGGGCGAGAAGAGGTATATGTATCTATGTCTACACAGTACAGCTCGAAGGTTTAATTAGATGACGTTACTCGAAACCTAAACTTAAATCGACACATGGCCTAAGCACTAGTGCGGAATATTAAAAATGAGGTTGTTAGAACTACATGTACGTACATGTAGCGGATAGATCATTGAGGTGCACCGAAGTACGTCTAGCCGTGTTCCCAAGTACATCCCTTCTCTTAATATCAAGTTACAACCTAGCTAATTTGTGAGTAACACAACTAGATTGTGCGGATTCAATCCGTAGAGTCTGATCATAATAGCTTTATCGGTAGAGATGCCCTCTTCAGGGGATCTACCAAATGACATATATGTCAGCCTTTTTATACCAGTGCGAAACACATTGTGAATAAGAGCGCAGTCGATATAAGTTTGAGTGTATCATGTCCACTACCCAGGGGGCTGTTATCGTGTTGTGCAGTAACAGAAGCTTTGAAGGGCCAGATATTGCATGCTTCATAGGATTAAAGCAGCTGATTTAGACAATTGTTTACGCAACCGAATGCGAACAGCTAGTAAGTACATGGCTAAACTGCCTAATCAAGTCACTTCGCCCCCATGGAGGCCCCCAATCTGGACACTTACGCTGTCATTAATGTACCTACTCTATGGCCCGTGGTGCTTTGACTTTCATCGCTAAGCAATAACTAAACAGACATGTCGATCATCGATATTAATTTCATAGCGGCCAGAAATAACCATATAGTTAAATCTATATGCTATGCATGGTAGCTATATTAGGTGGTAAAAGCTTACCCTGGTTAAAAACGGTCACAAATCGGGAAGCTGCACTTGTTCGAAAAGAAATAGGGCGTCTGGTCTCCTCTCCTTCGATCCTAGGTTTGGAGCCTTAGCGTTATTCCTGATAAAAGTTTACCTGGTACAATAAGATATCTTACTGTGCATACATGAATGACAGCCGGTACTGCCTTGCGTGCAGCTCGGTGGTTTAAAATACGCTGTAGATCCCACCATACATTACATTCGCCCTCATCCGTTTTAAACTGGATTCAAGTAGTTGTGCGGTCTAGCTAGGTATCATAATCAACAGACCATGCGATCGCGATCGGTGGAGGGGTTGTTTCAGGGATTCTTATATCGATCCCATTAGAAAAACTGTTGGTGATTTGAAACAACATCTCGCTCAGGGACACAAAACTGAAGATTATTATTACCCCCGAACTTGACATGATTCTCGCTTGCTCGGATATAGTGCAACCAGCTATCCGAGGGATGTGGTGCTCTGAATATGCACTTAGAAATGATGGTCCGAGGCGGTAGATGGTATTATCTTTGCCTCTGTGCCACACTACAACATGCGTGTGGATTCAGATGAATCGACCACGTTTACATGAATCCCGAGACAATCTCCCACATTATTGCATACATGTGCCTACATGTATGTGCTTTCTTACTGTTTCTACGCGGGTGTATGCAGATAAAGTGTCCTCATGAAACTGGCATCATTACTACAAACGCACGTTCTTGAGTGATCCAGGGCCAGCCCAAAACGGCCGGAATAACTTGTGGTTTCTGGGACGGGAATTTGCAGATACTAGGTACTAGTATATGCCATTAGGCCCGATGCCTACTCTCATTTTCACCTAGGATCCGTGGAAAAGCAATCTCCATGGTTACTGTGCTATAGGTACGTACCTACTTAGATATACCTGCCGTATATGGGTCCGAAAAGGTAAATTGAATGGTAAAGGGGAAACGCGTGGTTGCACCTATGAACAAGTAGTAGCGGAATTTTCACTAGTAAGACATGATCAAGATGGTAAATAATTCCAATCACAAAGAAGAGGAAAACAAAAGCCAGAGAACGCCAAACACTCCATCAAGCCCCCGTAGTCTTCCATGAGTATATATTACTCAATCATGCCCTCTAGGACCTTCTTGATAGCCTTCACAACCTCAACCTTGACTGCTTCTGGTACTGTCTCCTTGACTCGGCCCTCCACATCCGTAACTAATGCATTGAAGTTCCCGATTTTGGCATCTTGTGCGCGTAATCGCTCGTGACAGAGTTTTTTCGTCTCCTCGTACCATCCAGACTCACGGAGTAGGTCAAGCAATAGTGTTTCCAACCTGTCTCCTATGTTAGCTATCCGTCGCTCTTCCTTGGAGTCTTAGGATAGGGAATGTGGGTACCGTTCAAGCTCCCCTGAGTCAAGGAGGCGGCGATTTATCTCAGCGCGGAGAACAGGATCTTGGGCGGATACGTTTGGAGATGACATTGTACTGAGATTTTCTTATAATTCCGGTGGGAGAGAAGACGCGAAGTTCGAGGGTTGCGCGCGCGCGAGGAAGCTTAGCTGTTGCCAAGAGGTTTTGCGCACGGGCCATGTGGTGCAGATAAGCTGGGCTCAGTCAGCATGATTGGGTAATACTACACCACGGATTGGTGTGTTTTACAACAATTCAGTTTTTCATTCATTAGGATTCTCGTGTCAGACAAATACTCCAAAGGCTTAACTTTAAGGCCGCTCGGATAGCCTAGGAGGCTATCAATTTAGTCTCGGAGCACCGTACCTTCACGTATGGGCCATAGGCAAATGTTGGATAGGGCTTTATAATTAGGTACGTCCCGCAAAATTAAAATCTATATAATATATATGCAACACAATACTAATTATAATTCACTCCATCACTACATACCTGACATGAATTATTGGACATTACCAGAATTTTCAAGAAGGTCCTTGCATGTCAGCTAGTAGTAGCTCATACAGAGAATATACTGCATATACACCACAGAATCCAAACGATTTATCAAAGAAACATGGTTCTTGTATCAATTAGAACCTACTGGAAAAAATCATTTCATCAAAGGACACATATAAGTACAGATGAAAAGAGGGATACAGTCCCCATCCACACATACCCGCCATCTTTACCTCTACTCTCACTAGATATCGTGGGGAAACTGGGGGTAATCATTCCCACAAAATTAAACGGCCAAAGTCAAAGAGGATATCCTCATCGTGTTACAACTTGGACTGTTCACAATAATCTTTTGCTGTTTACAACAAATGGTTGGAATCCATTTCAATCGGTCCTCCATAAAACATCAGCTTTTTAAACTCTCGAAAAAACTCAAGCGTATAGCTGTGAGATCTTATAAAGTTACTAAGGGTACTACACTATTTCTAGTAGGCCCCGTCAGGGAGTATAAGCGGCAGAAACGAAAAAAGGCTGCAAAACAGGCGATCAATGAAGAGATAGGAAGATCATTCATCGAGGGTGGGAAGAAGTACAAAAATAATCTTGGTAAGCAGAACCCTCCGAATAATTCAGAAGCATCAAGAAGAAGGATGATAATACTAAGAGACGAGGAGCTGGTAAGAAGGTTAGATAAGGAACAGATATATGGAGGGGCAAGGCTGGAGGGCCTTCATCATGAAACGGGAGAGGCTTATAGGCCCGCCCCACCTTTAAGGGCTACCAGGGTTAGTAAAACCTCCGATGATATCGGTCAATTGCAGGCGGGATACATTTACGGCGCTTCTTGCGAGAACATCGGGCCTCATGAGCTGAGAGCCTTGGGGGCTGGTAGGTTTTGGGCAGAGGATGGGACTTCTAAATGAATCTTCCAAAGGCCAGCCAGAGGACACCTACGGCGGGTTAGGGATTGAGCCGAATATATGCTCTGGATGCGTCTCATATTAGGGAGTACCCGCATATTCTTCTAGAACCCAGGCGCTGCGCTAGCCCGGTAATTGACAAACAAATCTAAGCTGTGGTCGCCTATGATACGCAAGAGGGACGACAGAGTGAAGGCAGAATAAACAATTATTTTGGACAACAAAATTTCGGATATATAAGAGGGACCTTTAGAGCCATGATGGGTAAATATCATGGTGGCATGCATTCTTGTCAGACAGAAGGCTATGAAGTCAGATATTTCCATAGCCGGTGGGCTTCGTACAATTAATGAATTAAACAAACAAAAAAGGGTTACGAAGTCATGATATATCACTCGATCTAACGAATACCAAATCTTCCCGGCATACCCTGAAAATAATCAAAGAATTAAGCAAAGCTCCAAAGCATATTTTTAAGATTTAGCGCATGATTCTTGAAAATTCTGAAAGAAATTGGATCACATGTTATCACTCGATATTCCATCGAATGCAGCTGTAGGCCAAATAATCTCGGGCACAATGAAGGACACATATAGGTTATAATAATTGCACCAAGGGGAAATTAGAAGAAAAGAAAGGAGAACACAAATATGACTGAGGTGTGTAACCCATTAACTATTCTGAGTTCCTATCTAGTAATTCTGCCATACTGCCTAGGCCTCATAAATGCCATCCAGGAGGGGGCGCTCTTAGCTATTCAGATTGAACAGGCTACAGATATATTTTTGCGGTGAAGGCCCTGTCTGCCAAAGTAGATTGGCCTAAGCCAAGGGTTTTGGTGGGTCAGAGCTTATACGATCTGGCCCGGCTTCAGCCTACTAGGCCACTTGGGGTAGAGGATACTGTATCGGGCCTGAACCTTATGGCTTTCAGCACCATCTATAACGGCAAAAACCGGTCCAAAATCTGTATAAATCTTCCTCATCTATCTATCTTTTGGGGGTTAAAAGTATTTTATGCCAATCATATATGGCAGGGTCTGTATTTACTGGGCTCATAGGTTGGGGTTCGAGCCCGGGATTAGGGCTATATATATATGGGTTAGGTCGGTTTGAGTCTCGGTCATTGGTGGGCTTGGACCGGGATGGAGCACTTTTGGCTATGGATCCGGGATGGCCCATCAAATCCCTAGCCTAAACCCTCTAAACTGCAAGCAATATAGCTACATGTATGATTGACCCAGCATTTCAAGGCACTGCGGCATATGCTGCATGTATTTCGCCTTAAAGACCCGACTTTACCAAGAATTAATTTCGTATTTTAGATTAGTGGTGCTTATATATATACGATTCCACTTGCAAAGGACCTAACTTAAACCAATTTCTGCGGCGCCTCGTCCGGTAGAGCCCATTCTACAACGTATATAGTGCTACTTAAAGTGCATTATATATCACCGTGGTAGTAAACAGCCGTTCACGGCTATACATTACCAAACATAGCCTCCCATGGCCAATCTTTTTATCGGATTATCTTTTGCCTCGTTTGAATTCTCTCTTGAAAACCTAATTGTAGTTACGTATACAAGAACTATCAAGCCAGTCTATCATTACAGTAATAAAAAGACCAACGTCACTATTTCTATGAACATCAAGGTGTTGTGGTAATGTGGCCATGGCTATAGCTAAGCTTGGCTGTCAGACGAAAAGGAAGAGACTTCCGCCATATATATCAGCTTTATGTCCTTCCTTCAGCCCCCCCCCATCAAGAATGAGTGGCCCGCACTTGTACCTACCATTAAATAGCGGGTCCTGGGGGGGGGGGGTTGTAACTGTGAGTTCCTGCCATCCAGTTTTACACATGCATGTAGATTCACTTAAGCTTGATCAACCCACGAGCCTGTGATTGAAGTGGGAAGTGGGGGTTGAAGGGGTGGGGGAGGGTGTTTACGTTGATAGATACATAGGCTTTATAGCCTGAGTGGCCCAAGGCCGAAGACAATTGAAATCAAGGTTTTATACATGCCTTCATTTACGAAGTACTTAGCCACAACAGGGCTTTCACAAGAGCCTTCAACTTTAGAAATATAAATCTTATTTTGGTTCTTTTTGAAATCCCTAATGGTGGTATTAATACGTGTTTATGTTCTACCCATCACTAGCTAGATCTAGGATTACATGTATATATACCGTAGAAAAGCTCCTCGGGAAACCTGACTTCAATATGTGGGGTCAATAAATAAGCCGTTGCAGTTCATGAATCCAATAGTTACATACCTAGTCAAGTCTCTAGCTCATCTTGTTTACCATGTCACCAGAATTATGATGTCCATGTGCGGATAGCGTGTTCTGGCCACCACAAGAGCTGGAGGTCATTACTTGAAAATGCGTTGTTTGTGGTTTGACGTACACATATATAGTACCTACATTAAGTTCTTTATAAGTCCCCATTATAAACCACTAATCCCAAAGAGGAAGTTATCAACGGTGTCATCTGTCATTAAAATAAGCTTTTTATGATCGGAGGCCAACCAATCGTCTACATGTATCGATGTGATTCCAGTAGTATGGAAAGGGGGGGGCGGAGGGACGGGGGGGCATCTAGTACGCACAGCTGCTATCTCAGGGCAGGCAATATAAGAACCTGAAAATGCAGACTGTAAATCAGGGACCAAATTTGGTGTAGTTTTTACTGGTTACGAATCAGAGGCAGGTTCTTAACTGTCCCGAGATGCAGTTCTAATACCGGGTACCATTAATTAAGTCGGAACAAGGTCAAACTGTGACGTATTATACATGGAGTTGTCACGTGAGCCCACCGATTGCTCAGCCAAGGCCCAGGATATGAGAATCGTGGGGGGAAAAAAGCCACCAGATCCCCTGCTGTGCTTTTTGTCGAATAAGAAAGCGCCGGAGGAAATTGTGGCTTGCAGTAATAGATAGTTTATTGCGACGTCAACACTAAAAACGTCATCATTTTCTATCAATGATTAAGAAGCTACGGTATTGTTTGTAGGTGCTAAGAATGCATAGGAGGATCGATCTGATAACTGGCACGCTGCATAGGCTACTTTCTTGGCAAATAAAGATAACGGCGAGATCTAGCAGGTGTGCACGTGAACAACTAATAATTATGAACGTACTGTGATCAATTACTAAGTACATGTAAATATTACTTTATAATTTAAGGCTTAAATATTTAAAAGTGATGCGGTGATGAGCCTGGCTATGTATTTTTGAGCACGCGATCGATTGTCGCGTCGACAGGTCATAAGAGAGTATCACAAAGGATACCATGAAGCCCAGTTAGCAATATGAAGTCCCGGACATTGTACCGTACAGAGAACGTTACTGCGCTCATCTTCTTCCCTAACCAACCAAGAAACTACAGAAGCAGCTAAAATCTGGCCCTATTGAGTCTAAGCTGATTCGACCATGATCTTTGTCATCCTTAATCACTCGGTTATAATGTCAAGTCCCCCCCCCATGGCATTCCTACGTTAGACCCCCGGTACATTTTTTTCGGTAAAGCGCTAACTAACTGGCGCTTTGTCAGTTCGGATTAATAATAGTGCACGTATTTGGTGCTTTAAACATAACCCCGATGGGATGAAAACCTAGCAGATGACTTAGATGTAGCAGCAAAGCTAAAGATATGCATGATAGCATAGAGAAGGATAGAAGACATACAGGAGCGGATCTTACATGAGGTATTTAGGCAGAGTAACAACCGCATTCAGGTGCTCTTTCAGGACTTTACAATGTTTCAAGCCCCAAAAAAGCCATCCAGACGTGCTGACCAAAGCCACACCAATCAAGAAGCGAGAAGCACACCACTGAGCCTATTAAAAACCAAAAACCTTCTATATTTGGCCTTTTGAGAATCAATAGCGATAGGTCTAACCCAATTGCTGCGGTTGCCTCTTACTGACTTACTAATTCGAATGTTAGCAGGTGGTGGGGGGTGGGAAGGCTCAACACCTGTTCGGTACACCAGGCAAGATTTCTAAAGAAAACAAGTGGTCGGCAAGTGGGGATGTGATCTTCAGGGGGGTGAATGGAGCATCTTCATGGTACTTTGCGCCCGGGATCCTTCTTTTTCCCCTTCCACTTTCCTGTTCCTGGTGCATCATCTCACTTTGCATTTGAGGAGACGAGGAGGATGGGGATGGAGAGGGGATTCGCTAAATCTTTCCATTTTGATTTAGGCCGGTTAGGTAGGATGTAGGTCGTGCCTCTTCCCCAGTTTGTGACTCGTCTTCACTGGTTTTGTGAGTTCGGGACGAGAAAAGGGTGTCATGTCGTCATCCCTAGACTTCCATCTAAGATCGGCTGAAGCTCTGGACCTGTGGGTCAAGCAATGCCGGGAGAGGAGGCACCTTTTTAGAACCCTTGCGCAACTCCTTGTGGTGGTCAGAAAGCTTGTTCAGACGTCAGTTCCTACTCCCGCCGTTACGATATCTGATGGAAACGCTCCCTACGCTCTACACACTTACCCAGGCCCCGCATAAGCAGATACTTATGCAGAAATTTAATCCAGAACACTCCATTGGGCTTCTAAAAGAAGGGTTCGAGCTGTGTTCGGTGGCATTCTGTCAAAATATTGTCACTATGCAGATCCCCACCTATTTCACTATAGTGGCTTCCCCCATTGACACACGACCACTAGTGCAATGGGGTTTATTCGCAGCGATTTAAGAGTAAATACTCAGGTTGTGAGCTGTCATAGAGGCTTTAGTTTGTATTTGACTCAGAAAATGGACAGCTGACACTCATACCTTATGCGCAGTTTGAGAAATCACAGAAAATAAGATTTGATCCTACGACCTAGACCAGCAAAGTCATAGTATCTACGCATAAAAATAAAATAAAAATAAGAATAAGAATAAGAATAAAACAACTTCCTTCCAATGTTGACGGCCAAAAAGAAATAATCCCCCAAAAGCCAGTGACAAATATTCAAAAAAAGGAAAGCCCCAGACCCTAACCCGATGAAGAAACCAGAAATGATGCCGCCTAGCAAAACTCGCAGCCTCCAAGTATGCAACCTCTTCCCCGTCAGTTTTGAAGCATATATATAAACCAACGCTTCCAGATCTAATAGCCTGCAGCCTGCAAGTGAGAGCAGAAAAGCAAGCGAAAAACAAAAAAAGTGAAATAGAGCAGCAAACATTCGAATATTTCACCGACTTTTTTAAAATCTAAGGAATGAAGTAGCCGCCAACTCCCCAAAACACCATTGAAAGATACCCTTATCGCATTTATAGTCTTCTTAAATCATGCTACTCTTTTGAGGAGCGCCTCTAGATCCTTCATGTCTTTCTCGGAATACCGTCTCTTATTATCTTGATATTGCTGGTCTACACCAGCATGCTGTACAAAAATCTTGGGCGCAGGCGAAAAAATCTCTGTCCATTTCGGATGTTTGCCCACCGAGTAATTGTTAGACTGTAAACGCTTCGTTGATGTCGCAGATGCCGGCGTAAGCGCCGAATCCGGAGACGTTGATGGGGACGGGGGACCGATACCGTCAATGTCCGCAAGCTGTACCGAGGACATGCTGCCCCAATGACTTTGCGGGCTAGTTGGTGGTGGCTGTGGTGTTTCGGGTGGCTGCAGCATGTCTCGGGCTTCCCCAGGATCCCGGCTCAATAGCTCTCGGAAGGGGCGGAGGATAATCAGGTAGCAACGGGAAACCTCATTACCCTGTGCCGAGTACTCGAGTGCCGAAATGCATTTTTTGGCGTCGGCAACGTCTTCCGAGAATTGCTCATAGTAATGACCCTTTAAAACTTGTTGTGACACGTGAAATAATAGGATGAGACCTGCGTTGAATGCGGGATGTCTATTTGGAGGGGCAAGGTAAGCATCGATACGAAAACAAACAGAAGTACGAGTACTTACATGGCCATCCAGCATTTCCTGACTAATAACCTCTCCGAATGTAGCAACCCAACAATTTTCGCAACTTGTTTTGACGCATAAACGCAAATCTCGGCGTACGCAATAGCTTCCTTGATTTTGCCGGCAGCTAGCCAATCATTAATGACACCCTCTCCTGATACTAACGGAACCATCACCCGTCGCGTCAAGAGAATTATCGCTGTCAGATATGTGCAATGCATTAGGTAGACCATGGCCTTTTTCATGGGTTCGATTTCTGTTGAAACAAGTGCCTGTAGCTGTAAGAACTGGGGTAGCTTCTCATGCCATTGCTCCAATTGCACCATATGCTCTGAGATGACTTGAAGATCCGCCTCAGGATCCCTGAACACGTTGCATAAAATTTTCCCAAGCAAAATGCCAAGCTTAACGAGACTGAGCTGAAGCCCGGAAGTGATGGAGTTATTCGTGTCGTTATATTCCTGATTAGTTGAGACTTCGTTACCATCATGATCTATAAAACGCACTGCAGTTGGTGTTACAAATCACAGGATAGGAACGCAGAGTGAAAAAAAAAAAGGCAGCTGTATCTTCTTACCTTTTCATCATAACAGCTCTGGGAGATTGCTGGGTCAACATTCGGTAATACTCCTAGAGTACTAGCAAGCCAGCTGGGCGGATTTTTAGTTCTTTCCCTCTAAAAAAAAAAAAAAAAAAAAAGAAAGAGTGATGCTACAAACCTGTCCAAAAAGACCAAACTTCTCCATGTCTTCCTCCATCCAACCCATTCAATCCTGGAGAAGATTCCACCTACGGGTGGCTCGCTGCTCAGATGGATCCCCCTCGAATGCGCGCTTTGAAGTCCTTGCCCTATAATTATTAAGATATCAATGGAGGGTTTCTTGGATAAAGCGAATCGTGTGAAAATTGCATTTCTGTTTAGGGAAGGAGGAAAGGAAGAAAAGATGAAACTGAAACGTACCTATATACTTCCAACAGGCAACCCTTTTTTCAAGAATGCAGTAAATGGCAAGTAAAAGCAAAACTCTCATGGTTTGAAAATCGTCGGCCTCCAAGCAGTCATCTAAGTAAAATCTCGCTGTCTGAAAAAAGGATTGATTCACGGCAAATGGTACTAGGTCGTCGTAAAGTGACCCGACAGCCGCGATCGCAAACAATTGGCAGAACATCGGCAAAGTTGTCTTTTGGGGCTCTGTGTATGCAATTTTAAGAAGTTCACGGGCCTCATGTTCCTCAAGAATGTAGAAAAGTTGTCCGGTGGAAAGATAAAACTTGTCGATAGCTTTGGCGGTTACTGGGTAGGGTGGCAAAGAGTTCCTTGAGAATATCCTGATAGACGAGATTACAGACTCGGTGCTCGACTTGAAGTCTTCAATAGATTCGAGTCTAATATCCTGTGGTAAAAGAGCATTCAGCGACCTAGAAAGCGAGAACTCTGAAGATTCCGTTCGGATGTCAAGGCTCCTAGCGCCACCACTGAGATACTGTGAGAACGTTGGAGGTGGTGGCCAAGTAGGAGTTGACTGAGCACCAGAACCACAAACGCCGCAACAATTACCGCTATCATTACTGTTGTCGCCGTTGTTGGGGGACTGCCCACCCACTTTAGACGCGAATACTGACATGACGAAAAAAAGTAACGGTGATATGAGGATGAACTTTTCTCTCTCTTTCCCCCCTGAGATGTTGGGTGACAAAATTTGGCGCGAAGAGTCGGTTTTCTAGGATTTCTAGCAATCCTAACTTATAAAGGCGCCCGCCAAAAACTACGCGTACCTTCCAGGTTATCTTTCTTATTCATCGTTTTGTTTCGCCGGTCGGTAACAGCAGGCAGGGCTTAGATCGTCGTTTTTATGACGTCTTTAGCGGATCCGGGAGGTAATCCAGGCGACGGGCCATACCCATACATGGAGACATACAGATATTCTTCTGCTGATACACATGTATGGAATGTATGGGTGGGGGGGTGTTGAATGGATTGGTAAGGGTGGTAGGCAGGAAGTAGTATGCAGAGATGCAAAGACATACAGTTCGTAATTTCCCATATTCTGGCTCCATTCAACTACGTCCTAGTTCTCTTTGAATGTTCTCATGGCTGCCATATCATGATACCAAGACCATGGCAAGATGTCATTCTATATTTGATCTAGTCAACTAATACATGATAGGTCATGGTATAGGAAAGTATGTCATTGTACTCAAGCTCCATGAATTGTTCTTTTCTTTTAATTTTTCTTTTTGTTTCCATTTCCTCCACTTCTTCCATCCCTTCTTTTTCGCTCTTCTCCTATATCCATGTCTTATTCCAGAGGATATAGAGTACTTGGTGAGCGCGGCCTCCTGCGGATTCACTCCACGCAAGTCCTGTTTTTACCTGTTCAAGTTAACTGGATCATGAAAATCGGAACCATGCTCTGGAAATTTTGCCTCCGAGCCCGGACCCCTTGATGAAGGGAAATAATAGTAACGATTGTAAGTTTTATAAAGATAGAAAATCAGGCAAAGAAACAACGCAGCACTTAACAGATAAAAATCCTGATGCCCGATCCCATCTCATCAACAAACTTACAACACAGCAAGCTTCCTCTGAGTGATAGGTGGTGACTCCACTACGGAGATACGACGTGGTAGAGGTGTTTTTATGGGGGATGAGATTAGTTACTTGTACAGCATCGCAGTCTGCCTCGCGATCTCAAACATTTTTGCGGGCGCGCACAGATTCATTGGCCTATGCTGGTGACCTCTTGTGAGTTGCCAGGGACCTGGGGAGCTTTGACCCTCGAGCTCCTCCCAGGAAAATCGGGATGGATAAAGGTTGTGCTTATGCTTATGCGAGGGTTCTTGATGGGATCTGTGATTGGCGATCAAGCGTGTGACTCCCGCTGATCAATACTTTTAAGAGTGAACCCTGAATTCTTGGCAGTCTTGGATGACAGGAATCCGCAGGAGACATACGGAAAGCTCCGTTTCATGTTGATAATCATGAAATGAAAACAACATTTCTCATTCTTTCATTCTTTCATTCTTTCCTTTCATTCTGCCTGTCTGCGTAGGCACCTACATGTACTTACTCGCCTCGACTTAGTTCTAGAGCTGCATCAAGTACATGAGACATTGATGGCAGTCCAAGCTAGAGCCGGGGTTCTGGCTTAACTTTTCTGTATGGGGTGCCACGTTTTCATAATAGGTAATTGAGGCCTCTTTATACATGTATCTAAAACCGCTCAGTATGTCTGCCGGCTGCGGTATGTATCATAGGTTTTTTTTCTTTTTTTTTCTTTCTATACTCTACATACTTTATTTTTTTCTCCTACGTACTACATACGGGACCCCTCTCTTTGGCTCGCTGCTTGTCTACGACTTCGTCGGCGATTCTAGGCCCGCATAGAGTGCAGGGTTATATCCGTTGATAGTGATAGTTGTCAAAATATCGGAGCTGTTCACATGTTAGCCCCGGCGGTATTGACAGGTAGAGTACGTTGGTCGTCTTGGGTATAATGTCCTGGTCCATAGAGATCACAAATGATCACTCGAGTCTACTTGATATTGATCCATGTAAGGGTGTGCAGCTAGTAAGGGTAGAAGCTAGCACCGGAGTATTGGACCGACCATAAGACACGCCCTTTTTCTCGGAGAAACAAATGTCAGATTTCGATCAAAACTCAGGGCCCCCCTCCCCCCAATACACTTTGCTTTGATTTAGATGGTGTATACATAAAACAGGCAGTCCGAGCCTAAAGAACCAGCGAGGATGGTGTTGAGGGTTCAAAAGTAAACACTTAGGTACCACATCATTTGCTGTTGAATAGGAGACTTTATGTTGTTGAGAAGCGTCTTCGACCTTTCCGGGTCAACACATTGAAGATCAGAACATGCGCCACGCCACCCTGATGCACGGTAACGTACAGGGATGGATGGTTTCCAATATAGATATGATCATGAGACTGTGTGGGGAGAGCGTTATATGATGCTTTTTTCTCTCCAGACCTCTTTCTCGAGGCTGCACATGGGGTTCATGAGACGAAAGGCGGATGGCCTAGTGGCATGCAAGGCTACCCGTATGAAGCAAAAGATCGGAGATCAGAGATCAATCTCCTCCCCATTGTATAAAGGGGCCATGATGGGGTATTTTTGATGTCCCACATAACATGGACCAACTGAGCTGGTCGTTTTGAGCTTTGTAAATGATTACAAGAGTTTTGTAGGGGAAGGAAAGGAAAAAAAACCACAGTTTCCAGCCGGTTGCATGCGTGCAAAACTGTCATGATGACGTTTGAATGGGATTTTCTAGACGAATTGAGAACCTTAAAGTAGCTCTCATATATGTTTATTTTTAAATAGATATGTTCTCCATCTATGAGCAAGTTGATGATAGGGCCCTCGTAATAGATGTGGTGGCATCCATGTTGCGTATGTGCATGTGTGAACCCGCGCAACGTTGCGGCGTTCGGAGTGTATGTGTGACAAAACAACAGATAGATTCGAAAGGGGGGGGGGGGGTGAAGCTCCTGCGTACCATACGGATAAAAGAAGAAAAAAATCTGTGGGGTAGATATTGTATCGTGGGCTTGCCACATCTTATTTGAACTTAAGCGGATATCGATAGCCTATCCGCCGAACCCTATAGAAGACCTGCACTTCTACTGGCGGCGAGGACTCCCGTAGAGGCGTTCTACATGTACGGGATCGCATCATTTTGCTTGAAAAATGAAATAGGACATCGTAAATCTTTAGTGCCTATTTTATCGCGCGGCGATCCTGGAATTTCGAAACCCAGGGATATGACGATAGAAAGAGGAACCGGGGGGCAGGGGTTCAAAGTTGACGAATCAGTACGGTGGTGTGGCCCACTTCAACCAACCAGATACGCTTACCAAAAAAGCACATTTTCTGGTTCTTTTGGCCTGCCGCGAGTACCGGTAGTTTAAGACTTAGGGGAGGGTGTGGGTCCTACAGGTCCTACGGGTTTGAGCGTTGTTGAGTAATAATTTCTTGGCCCATAATGACTTGTAATAAGAATCAGAGAAACTGCCAGCAATCGTTTGATAACATTAATTTCACGTGATTGTTTATTGGTTTTAATATGTCACGTGGAGGGGTTCTGACTTGGCGGCATATATATCATCATCCAGGGCTGCTGAAAGCTGAGGAAGAAAAGCTGGAGCCGACATCTTGTATTTTTACTAAAGTTGGAAACTTGGAAAGATCTACACTGTCAGGCCAGGCCTGAATTGCCGTCCAACGGATGGTCCCTTAACCAAGGGCTGGGCGAAACTCTAGCTGGCGTATGTATTATTCTCTCTGGTTTATATTGGAGATTACTGCTTCAGAAAGTTCTTTTTAAAATAAGTCACTTGACTAATCCATACCTTTAGGTGGCCGAAAATGCGGTGGGGTCCCTGAAAAGCTCAGGTTATGCGGATCAAGAAATTTCCAGGATCACAAGCAAAGAGATTGTTTTGTTGTGTCCCTCGATGAGAGTTGCCCATCGTGTTCCTAAGCCCCCGGCCGAGGCTTTATACACTCTATATATCAAGTGGCTATAGTGTCCAAGTTAAGCCCTCAGTGAGCCTCACGGAATTCTGGGGCTAATTACAAATTATAGAGAAATTGTCGCCCCAATCTCGCAAGATATATGAGAGATCCAGCTGAGCGGATATCATGAGGTCCAGCGGACGCGGGACCTAATGCACGAGTTAGTTCGATGTGATCCGGTATAATTTGGTCTAAAATGCTCACCCCTTCATTTTGGTCGCGACTTTTTTGAAGGGGGGATGCTCTAGACTCTTGGGAGAAGGTGAGCAGAAATATGGTGGTTTAGACCATGTCCCGATACCTTCTTTTATTTATTTCCAACAGCGCTGGTCATGTACCTGTGGTGACGGACGCAGTCATGTGTTCTCACTCGGGCAGGATATTCCGAGGAACTGCCAATATATGCCGCACAAAATGCAGCAGAAATATCGAGCACCCACGGGGCCGCACGGCTTTTTCCTTTGACTACAGCACCGAACAAAAGAAAAAGAGAAAGGGAGCTTAAACCTGATCAACTTCGGTCGGCCTCCGCCGTGAACCGGGCTAGCTGGGTGCATACTTCCTCGGAGCGTTGAAGAAGCTTGTGGGACAAATCCGCCAACTGTGTAAGTTGTAATTGGTAAGTTATGAGCGGGGTGGAGTTTGGTTTATATGTTGATAAGTTTTGACACGGAAGACTTGATATAGGCGTCCAGTATAGGAAGATTATTTTCGGCGTAGTTTTGATTTCCACTTCGTTGGAAGTCCTTCCCAACCAATCGGAAAGAGGAGATATACGGGGAAGATGGGGAAAGATACTGGGTAAAGAGTATAGATCCAGAGATCTAACTCTAACCATACGGATGTTATTTGATATTGTCCGCGTTACTAAATGATATCAGCTGAGGTGACTGGATAAAGATATTAGTACATCTGCACACCAATGACACGGGAAGGAAGTCGGTTCTGGGCGGAAGAATACTGACGTATATGGCTTGTGTTCTAAACCTATCTTATTTCTCATCGGATTTACTACCCGCTAATAGAATATCAGGAAGGATCTTGATGCTTTTGCGTTAGTTAAGTGGGGGGTTGAAAGAAACCAGGCTCGTAATCAGGTGCCCCTACATACATTGGATGATATGTGGGGGAGCTCTTAGACCAAGAAATTTCTCTACCCTTCGACATTCGTAGAGCGGTCTGGCCCCGACCGAAGTCATACAGAGGCGAGTGGATATGGCATTTGAACTATCCGTTCCGTCTGTAAGACATCTGTCGGAAGAGACCAAGAGACATAAAGGGGGCGGGGTTTCCTAGCCGACTTGTTGTTATCATCGATCGAGAGAACTGAATTCGGGGTAAAAAAGAGACGTAGGACACACCCTGCCTGTTTTTTGTAAAGCGGGGGCGTCAAGCTCAACACCTAGATGATACCTTAAAAGGTCTGTTGTTCCTTCGTGCACATGTAACAAGGGGGGGGGGGGGTCTTCGACAACTAAGAGCAGCTATGAAAGTGGATTTCAGGGGCATGAATCAAGGGAATTTTACTTTTGATTTGGAATCTATGGTTGACGTAAAAAGCGTTGGATCGAGGTAGGCATAACTAAAAGGTCAATATCTATTACCAAATCCCATGTCCGGCGCAGCACGCTACGTCACCGTAGAGTAAACGATACATAGGAGTACGGAAAGGGGTTTGGTATAGAACTAAACAAAAAGTACTAGGTTAAGTGTCTCTTCCCGTGCATCTCCATGCATGCTATTTTCCGAGCATCAAATTATGACTACATGTAGTGAAATGATACATTAGTACCTGTCACGGTTTATTAGTCCTGGGGCGTGGGATATCGTCGGAGTAGAGATTCAAATCTCTATACTAGCTGCTGCTGAGGGTGTTGTCGATCATAGATTCGTTTCGGCTCCATGGTCTATCAAGGAATCCGGAAGAGAGCAGAGAATGAAGGTGGTGACGTGGTATTAATGTGAATATGGGGGCTCAACGTTTCTTATCACATCTGATCGTGAACATTCGCAGGGGCTTGAACCCTAAATCCAATTTACAGGTTCCTAAGCGGTGGGTATGGAATGATCTGATTGATCGTGTTATTCTCCTGTTACCCTGGCTGGCCGGATCACATTCCCGTCAAGCTGCGCTGAGCTGCGATCGAAATCATCTGATATCACTCGACTAACATCTACAGTATACATGTACGTAGTATCCCCTCGAACCCTGTGATAAGTTCCTATTCGTAGGATAAAAGCATTCCTCCAGCAACATTTTATGTAGAAAGCGATTTATTTTCTGTAGGTGAAACATGTTTTGTGTTTTGGTATTGTTGGGTGCGAACTCACGATAAGAATGTTCTGGCACTAACCTTTTGGGCCAATAAGAGTGGGCTAGTCTCCAAATTGTTATGACTGATGTAGAGTACGTCATGTTAATACATGTAGGTACATGAAGCCGCGGTATATTTAGAGAATTAAAGCCATTATTTTTCCCTATGTTATTTCTTTTGTAAGGTGTTTGATTTATTCTCTTTAAGGGGATAGATAGAGTTGAGGAGGCACACAGGTTTTTTTATGTTATACATGTAGTTTATATTTTATACAATGTTTTGCAATTTGTACCTTGAACAAATACAACTGATAAAAAAAAGACCCATAGAGGCACCGTCCTTAAGGGTTTTCCCTCTCATGAGTAAAAAGTAGTAAAAATTATTTAGCTATTGATTCCTGAAGTATTAAATAGCGACGTGTAGTGTAATGGTAATCTGAATTACAAGACGTAATGAGTACTACTATTAGACGTATATAACATGGTATAATCAGAGACTTTGCGTAAACGGAGCCAGCTCTATTTTCCAGTAACTTGATTGATGCCGATCCATTAGCCTGCTAATCAGGTAATCGAAATATAGAGCTGGCTCCATTTGCGCAAAGTCTCTATAATCTGACCTGATTATGGTACTATCGTTTATAGATCACTGCCAGTGTCATTTAATTAGCAGGGTTGGAAAATGACTAGAAAACCAGGCCCATTCAATACTAATGATGGCATCTCATACAAGTTGCCTCAGCTATATCGTGCAAGGTAAGCTAAGGGCGTAGACATATTGCTTTTATGTAGATATTTAATACTTTAGAACTTTGTAGGCTGTGTTAAAGAGCACTACATAGAAATGGCCTGCCATAATGTAAGCTATATTTTAGTTCGCGCATGCGGGGACTAAATTACACACTGGAACCACTGTCCAGGTATACAACTACATGTAGGAACCTACTACGTATATATTACGACCTAGTATTTAAAAAGTCATGCCCGAATGCGTGTAAGTGTATGTGCGTACATGCACCTATGGTGCATTCTGTTTGGGTTTATCTTACTCTGGTTGTCTCTACAATTAGCGCGCACGGAGCTGTAAGTACATGTATCTGTAGAACAACCCTATAGCCACATTAATATACGTTAGGTACATACATGTATAGGTACAACCTAGTAGGAGCTCGAAAATAGATATGTGGTTTAATCAGTCTTTGGGTGGTGTTGTTGTTTCTGAATTAACCACGTGTCTATTAGTAGCACGAACTAGTAGTACTTGCATGTAGGTGGTGGCTGAGACTAGCAATGTAGATCTAGAGGGTACGCCTATAACCGTAACACTAACGAATAGTAGATGCTAAAATATATGTATTTAGGTAGTCTCGTACCCATCCCCTACTTGCAGTGCCAGCCGTAGGTGCCAGCCGTAGGAGGGCTGGGTACGAGCCTAGTATTTAGGGTATCTTGCCGATTTCCTACCAATTATGTAATCCTTATTCTACAAAAGCCGATAACTACATGTACATGTACATGTACTCGTAGGTTTTTTTTTTTTTTTAACTCATATCATTTTAATTCTAGGTACAAAATGCTGCATGCAGTCTGAGACTATGGCAACATGTACTCGTAGGTACCTACATATATATATATATATATAGTACTAGGACATAAATTTTGGTAGATTGCACCTTTTACAGCCAAAGTACATGTAGCCGTGTTTAGCGATCTAAACCAACCACTCAGTGTTGGACAGAAAATTCTATCACTTAAGAAGACATTAGAAATTATCTCAAGATGGAGCTCAGAGAATTCTAGAATTTTGAGCCCACTTTCCAGGTGTGTGTGATGTGTTTTTCAAGGTGGTCTTTCAAGGATTTCTGATTTTGTATGGTGTTCGCATACAAATTTTGCGTTGCAACGGCCATCAAAAACTACCAAAACTTCTATACCCCGACTATATATACATGTATGTACCTAGACAATTATACAGTTAACTCGTCACATAAAGATCAGAGCTTATACATGTATATATGGCTCAATCTGTAATACATGCTCTCTAGTAGTACTCTACCTCCGTGCGAACATGCTCTAGATGGTATTTGATAGACGCCTGTGGAAAATTAGTAATGTATGTGGCCTAATACGTTACTGCGTCCCGCTAAATAAGATCTCAAGAGCTAACTCATAGTTTGAATGCCTTTATATTTTAGGAAGTTTTATGGTCTATCAAATAAGACAACTGGAGTTTAGCCGCGTATCAGATCATAATTATATTAATACTACATGTAGTTACGAAAAGGGAAGCCATCGATCATATAGAACCTAGAGAAGATGTTTACAGGCGTGTTGATCGCCATTGCGTTGCACCTATTACCTTATATCTAAGAATACCTTTAGTGCTAGATACATGTAATACTATAGTGCAAATACCACGCATCCAGATCCTCCAGTACAGTTTAAATATCTGGGCATAGCCTACTAGGTGCTTATTGTATGTATATCTTAAACCAAGATTCTGTACTACATGTAGTGCATGACAATGTCACTCGGTCAGCACTGTGAAAAGGAGTTCGACTTTTGAGACCCGTTAGTCAACACCCATTGGCTCAATACTGATGCTTAATGGTATTTTGGTAGATATGTAATATTTTGCATTCATTGCTATGGAATTCTGAATTCTTACTCGCTCGCTAAGCATAATAGCCTCCCCTATCACCAAAATACTTATTTTGCCTCTCTGCGTGGATCTACAGTCCCCTTTAACTTTGCGGTGTCATGGGTTCCCTCGCTCTTCTTGCTTATTGCTTGTCCCCTTTCGTCGTGAAGCACCTATTAGAGGTTAATATTTCTCCCACAAATCGAGGAGCGGGCGAAGAGACTTACGGCATGATTGGTTTCGCTGTTTGAAACTCCTTCCTGCTTGCCGCTTTGCTCGTTCATACTCTTTGAGGGCTTGATTGCTGCAGCTGGCTTATCGGTTTCTGAAGGCGGCTTCAAATTGTTAACACCTAACGCCTAGCCCAATAATTTAGGTGTTCCCTTACCTTTCCTTTGTTTTTGACGTCCCCTGCCTCCTTCGTCGCCGCAGCCTTCAGCTCCGCAGCCTTCTCACTACCCTTCTCTTTCAGGTCTTCAACCTTCTTACTTCCCTTGTCCTTCAATTCCTTCAGGTCATCGACCTTTTCACTAGCCTTCTCCTTCAGGCCCTCGACCTTTTTATTAGCGTCCTCTTCCAAGCTCTGTGCTTTCTCACTGCCCTTTCCCTTCAGATCTTCAGCTTTCTCACTACCTTTCTCTTTCACTTCAGAGGCAGTATCGCTAACGCCAGAGTCTGAAGATGTGACCTTGTTCTTTACATCGCTGTAGACATCGCTGGCCTTTTCGCTGGCTTTCTCAGCTGCTTGCGAGGCGGCGCCGGAGATGTTTTGGGGGTCCTCATCTTGCATACCATGAGGCTTAGAGATAAGACCATGACCAGTAGAGGCGTGGGTGGCGTGATGATCGGGCTTAGAATTTCCTGAGAGTAGATAGAAACCCTAGAACAATCCAATTTTTATTAACCAGATGTCAAATTACGCCCAGGCTATGTCCCGGAACCACTCACGGTAGGAACAGTGAACGCAATGGCGCCAATGATCCATGGGACATCAGAGTTAGAGCCCTTTATGATATGCGGGTTTTCGGAATTGTGTTTTGACATCCTTCGTACAAATTGACGCGAAGAAACATTGTAAGGGCGGGCCAAAAAGGACCTGATAGCCGGGGTAGCAGAAGTCAAGCGGAATGTCATTTTGAAGATGTTAGGGGTTCAATTGGTGTAATTGAGGTGGTATCTGACAAATGCGATGGTATAGATAATGGGATGAAATAAAGAAGACGGATGATATGGGGTCGGGAATGTTATTATGGGGGATGACCTCACACTTGGACAAGAACTGTTCGTGGCTTGGCTTTATTTTGGTGTACGTCACACACACAGTTGATGCTGCTCCAGGTCACAAATTCTCAGTCCAATAGTAGCCAAGTGGCGGAAGCGAGCCCCTCCTTCTGTGAGGGTTTCCCCACATTCTAAGTGCTTCCACAACTCTCGAGCACGAACTTTCTCTTTATCATCGTTCTAGGCTCTCAGCTAAAAAGAAACAGAAGTGGACCAAATCACTAGACGGAGTCAACCTGGGTATCTCCCACCACTACCAAAATCGCTATCACTATCGCCATCCATCATTCCATCAGTTTGTCCATCAATATTTATCTCTCTCGTCATCTGTTTTAGCTCTGCCGGGTGTTGGAAGCGCAACCCAGCTTCATCTCAATAGACAAAGAGGAGAGAACAAAAAGAAGGAGCGAAACGAACAGTAACGAATCATGGCAGCTTCAAACCCCCCATTCGCTCTCCAGTCTCTTCTAGAGAAGATGTCTTCTCCAGATTCTGATTACCGTTTTATGTCCCTGAACGACTTGCTCTCCATTTTGACCAGTCCTAATGGTAGCTTAGCCCAAGCTGATACCACATTGGCTGGAAGAGTTATCGACGGTGTCGTAAAATCTCTCGATGATGCAAATGGAGAGGTCCAAAACCTAGCTGTCAAGTGGTACGTTATTTGCCAGACTGCACTGGAGCTTCGTTTTTTGTCCAGCCGTTTGCCTTCCTTATTCAGCCATGGACTCTATATTTATTCAAGGTTTATCCAAAAGCTCTAAAGGCTTCAGCAAGCTAACTTGGATAAATTTACTTTAGTCTCGGACCACTAGTGCTCAAGATTCGAGATTCGCAGATTGCTCCTCTAATTGATCGCCTGACTACACTTTCTATGTCATCTTCCGATCCTTCGATTCCCTCTACAGCCCTCCGTACTATAATATCCAGCCTTCCTCGCCCAGCAGCCAACAACGCCCTCCAAGCCGGTACTGGGTCGGCCCAAAAGCAGGATCCAGTTCAACAAACTATCGTAGCTTCAGTCCACGCAGTTCAGAAGACCTTGCTTCCAAAGCTACTGATCTTGCTGAAACCTGGCAATGAAGTTGTCAAGGCTGGTGGTGCAACCCTTGATAGCATAGACCTGCTCATTGAGACCCTGCGTTGTTTCGGTCCGATCCTGACCGGCGCCGAGGTCGAAAGACTACAGGTTGCTGTTATGAACCTTCTTGAAAGCGATCGAACTACAGGCGTAGTTAAGAAAAGAGCTGTCATTGCCTTGAGCTTACTTTGCTTATATTCCCCGGATGAGCTTTTGTCTAGTTTTATAAATCATCTCATTGAGTCTTTCCGAGCACAAGATAAGCACAGGAATCCCACTCGTCTTCGTCTACTTGTTTCTGTAACTGGTGCCCTTGCCCGAGGCATACCAGCCAGGTTCGGACCGTATCTGAAGACCTTATGTCCATTCATACTCTCGGTGGTGGATGGAAGAGATATTCAGGATCGGGAACTTGGTGATGAGCCGGAGATGGAGATGGATGAAGTTCGAGAAGCTGCCCTCGTGAGCTTGGAGAGCTTTCAGAGCTTCTGTACTAGCGAAATGATTAGATTTACAGATGATGTACTGAATGCTGGAATGATCTACCTAAAGTACGACCCTAACTATGCTGATCCTGGTGATGACGAGGATGATGAAGAGATGGAGGGGACTCAACAGGAGGGGGAAGATGATGAAGAAGATGGATTTGGTGGAAGCGATGGTGAAGATGCGTTCGAAGACGACGGAGATTTTTCGGATGAGGACGATATCAGCTGGAAAGTTAGACGCTGTGCAGCGAAACTCTTGTCAACTGTTATATCCACACGTGCAGCGGATTTGGTCAAGGGAAAGGGGGAGGGTGGTGGAAAGGCTTATACAGATGTTGCACCCCTACTTGTCAAACGATTCCATGAACGCGAGGAAAACGTACGTTTGGAGGTTTTAGCAACCGCTACGGTTTTGGTGAGGAAGACTGGGGAGGTTGCTGAGGGGACATTCGTTCCTTCTTCTACTTCTTCAACAGCAAATATTCCCGGGGATATGGCTATGGGTCCTCCTCCTAAGAGGAGGCGAGGCTCTGATGCCTCTATGCTTGATAGCGCGAGTCAGCTACAAGTGCCAGTACCGAGTGCAGACGAAGCCGGAGTGAAGCAGAGCCTACAAGCACTCATCCCAGATCTGAGCAAGTCACTCAGCAAACTGTTCAAGGCGAAGACTACAACATTACCAACGAAACAAGCAAGCATTACCCTACTATCATCGATCGTCTCGATTCTCCATGGTGGACTTGATGGGGTGCTTGGGTTCTTTATCGAACCGCTTGTGGAAGCCGTTAAAGGTGGGAGCACACTGTCCTCTACAGGTAATGTTGTTGCGGCCACCGCAGGAGCTGGGAGTGCTGCTACCGCTACTGGGTCTTCATTAAGAGTTGAGGTTCTCAAGCTAGTTGGCAAGATATGCGAAAATCACTCGACTGCCGTGGTTGGGGAGTTCTTTGACTCGTTGATTCCCGCCATCATAGTAGCTGTCAAAGAATCTGCATACAAGATCTCTTCTGAAGCTCTCGGCACAATCGTTGCAATCGTTAAACTCCTTACTACTCAAGGAGCGCAGAGCTATTCCCTTTATCTACAGGGTCTGTACGATGTTGTCCTCGAGAAGGTTCAAAGCAGCGATTCGGATTTAGAAGTCAGGGAGGGGGCTATTGTTGCCCTTGGGGTCGTACTAGCCCGGACCTCTGGCGAGGTAGAGCTTATCGGGAAAGACCGAAGGACAAAGGCCTTAGATCTTCTCGTGGAAAGATTAAGAAACGAAACCACCCGTATCACTGCAGTAAGAGCCATTGAAGGCATTGCAAGAAGTACTAAGACTGTAGAAGACGTCAATGATGAATGGGTCAAGACTGTGGTCATCGAGTGCGGTGCTCAATTGAGAAAGTCTAATCGGGCGCTTCGTGGGGCCAGTCTAGACGCTTTGAAGAGTATTGCTGCAAATGAAATCTGCAGACGAAAATTGGACACCACTAGTAAGGAAGAACTGATCGACGTTCTTACGCCCCTTCTAGTGGTCGGAGATATGCACCTTCTTGCTCCAGCGCTCGCAATCATCAGGTTGATGATGCTTGACGGCGGTGTTTTTGTATCTCAAGGGATAATTGATGGTATCTGTGGGTTGGCCAAGAGTTCCCTTGGTTCTGGTCTTGTGGTTGAGAACTTACTGCTACTCATCAAGACAATCGGAGAGGTTGATGATGAAGGGAAGAAGAGAGTGATGAACTCACTGTTGAGAGATGTTGGTGTCAATGGGGACACTGGGGTTGTAGCTAGATTGGTAGCACAGCTACATGTTAGTGGCGGTGGGAAGGAAGGAGGATTTGCTGTTGGCGTTGGTGACTTTGTGGGCGAAGTTGCGAGTACTTCTGATGACAAGAGGAAATGCCTGGGACTCATGGTCCTTGGTGAAATCGGATTGAGAATGTAAGCTCCCACAAATCCCTATTTTTCTTTCTAATCGCTGACTTATTGGTTAATCTAGGGGAGCATCATTCCCAGTCGGTCCAGAGGTTTTCCTGGACCAGTTTCATGCAAAGAGTGACGATGTCCCAATCGCTGCTGCAGTGGCTTTGGGACTAGCTTCTGCGGGCAATGTCAGTGGATATTTGCCTGTTATCATGCAGAGACTCGGAGGTGGCGATAAGGACCAATATTTGCTCTTGCACTCGCTGAAGGAGATCATCCAACACTCAAATGATACGACTGCTGATATCAAGCCCTATGCCGATCAGATCTGGAATGCTCTCTTCGCGATTGCAAAGAATGATGATAGCAAGGCTGTTGGCGCTGAGTGTGTCGGGAGGCTTACAATTATTGACCCCTATAGCTTTTTGCCGGAGCTTCAGAAGCATCTCCAGTCACCATTCCCTGCTATACGCGGTATGGTAATTTCTGCGCTGAGGTATACCTTTACGGATACCGAAGCCTCTTATGACGACCTCTTGAGGCCGATTGTGGTCGAATTTTTGACTGTCATGGTCGATGACAAGGAGATGGAGAATAGAAGGCTAGCGCTGACAGCACTAAACTCGGCTGCTCATAATAAGCCACACCTTATCATGCCCCATCTGGAGAGACTTCTGCCACTAGTATATAGGGAGAGTTTCATCAAGCCAGAATTGGTCAGAGAGGTCATGATGGGACCATTTAAACACAAGGTAGACGATGGATTGGAGGTTAGGAAGGTTTGTATTTTCCCACTCAAGTCTTCATTGTCAATGATTTAACTAACACTATAATAGAGCGCTTACGAAACCCTCTATGCCCTCCTAGAAACTTCGTTTTCTGGTATCGACGTCCGGACATACTTTGACCGCGTCATCGTCGGTCTTCAGGATGAGCATGACATCCGTGCGCTCTGTAACCTCATGTTGACGAAGCTCATTCACCTCGCCCGTGAAGAGACAATATGTAGGCTAGACAGCATATCCGATTGCTTCCGGGCCACACTCTCAACAAAGCCAAAAGAAAACGCAGTGAAGCAAGAGATCGAGAAGCATCACGAGAGCATCAGGAGTACTATGAGGGCTACTTTGACCTTGAACGGGGAATTTGGAGGTACTGGTGGGCAGAAGAAGTGGACGGCTTATTGGGAGTGGGCAAAGACGGCATTTATGGACGAATTGCAAGCACTGGAGGCTGAGGATAGAGATCTTTAGTACGCGATGACTGTCTATCATGGCTTTAAAAAAAAAGGTGTTCTATTATTGTTTAGGCGTATCTGGTGGTTGAATGATTAAGGAGCAAGACTACATACCACGAATTATTTGATTGTGCGCACCTTAATTCCAATGGTTCCCTATTTTTTTTTTTCTTTGTATACGCAAGTGAATTTTCATTATTATTTCTGGGGGGCCAAAGATCTCTTGAGCTCGTGTAGCAAAACCCTGAAAGTATTTCTCGAAATACAAGTTCAAGTTACAAAGTGTCACGCTGATATACAGGAATAACTACATACTACATGTAATTGTTACCTTTGGATGAGCACAATCGAAGCCCGAGTGCCAATAAAGCCCCCGCTAAAGTACCTGCATAAAACAGTGCCAGGGTTACAACTAGTTAGAAAACAACACGAAGATCAGTCATCCCACTTGTAGATATAGTAGAGGAAAAAATGGGTATTTAAGTAGATCTAACATTCCGGTGTCTCTCTGTCGTCTGGGCTTTCTGTCTAAATGCCTAAGGCAAGCAGAGCCTCCTATGATACCTTCTGTCCCTCTACTACAATACCCATATTTACTCCGTTGTCTATCGAACCACCACCAACCAGCCAACCAACCAACCAACCACACGCACACACATACACTACCCCCCAAAAAGGATCGGTGGGGTTGAAGAGGGGCCAAAAGAAGCTTGTTTGTGCTGTTGTGAGTGTTTTTCACGTGCCACAAACGGGAGCTGCCAGTCGGAGGTTAGATCGCAGTCTACCCGGACGCTGCAACTGCAGCGACCAGGGACCGCGCAAAACAACAGAAGGAGTCATACGGGACGGATTAAGTGGAATGCTGACAATGGAGTCCCTTTTCGCACCTAGGCATACTACTACTAGGTATACAGATCCTCTGTTAATTAGTTAGAGGGCAGTGGCCGGAGGTACGGAGTCCGAAGGGCAGGGAGGTAGGGTTGTCCGGAGTGATTGAAGCCTCCTCGTTAGGAGAGTTTTTTCCTTTCCTTCCCTGACGTGAACCTAGCTAGCTGGGTGGATCCTGCTGCTATTACTATTTTTTAACCTCCTCCTACTCTTTTATGTTTATGCGCGCACACGAGCACGCCAGGAACCGACAAAATTAAAGGTTATCGGTACCTATCATCAATTTTAATAGTGACATTGACGACGACGGACCCAAGTACCCCCCGTACCGAAAGAATAGAGATAGAGACACTGAGCGGAAGCGGAAACGGAAACAGAAGAAGCCGGGGGATCTATAGTAGGCAGAGAGAGAGAATACTGTCTGCCTGCTGAGCAACTTGGGGCATCTAGATCGAACGCAGGACAGATACATACATATCATCAACACTCAACAATCCTCACAACAGAATCAGAGACAGTGGTGTAAAGGATATGTACGAAATTCTAGATCCCTCGATGCACAAGCCCCGGGTGGGGGCTGATCCGGCAAGAATACAGCTTCCGCTTGATATCATGAGCTCGATTATTTCTCACGTATGATCTATTTCCCACTGTTTTCGCCTGTTGGGTTTGGTTAAGTTGGTCGCCGGTTGCGTTGATGTTGATGGCACCGATATGATGTTGACGTAACTACTAGCCTGACACCTGAAGGAGCTGACATGAGAGACCAATGGATATTCATAGATCAAATCCCCATCAGACCTTGCCAACGTTGCGCGCACTTCACGAATCCACCACTTCCTAGCGATACCACTTCTCTACCATACTGTATCCCTCCGACGCCCTAGCCGGCGGCCTAAGGCCGGCAGGAAGTACATGGCCCTCAGCGCGCTCATGAAACCAGGTATCGCAGCATGCGTCAAGGTTCTCACAATCGTCAGCGATGAGGAAGAGCGCGATAGAGCCATCGAGGACGACTGGTGGGAGCGCGGACAGTGGAGTGACGAGGACACAGTATGGGCTGTGGCCGTGGCCGGGGTGTTGACAGGGTGCACGAGACTGGAAACATTTTGGTGTGTATTACCGGAACAACGATGATGCGGTGGGTGGGCGAGTGCTGATCTGTAAGTCTGTACACAGGTGGAAGACGGACGATTATGTTCACCCACTATTATTCACAGCGCTGGTACGGAATCCGTCGCTAAAGGAGCTCAAGATATCACATCCCGTCGTTTCGACTCATCGCTTTACCAAGAGCTCGAGTGGTCAGCCGTTGGCGATCAAAAGCTTCTCGAATAATCCATCGATACATAGGCCTCCACTAACATCGGTACCGCCATTCCGGACGCTGCGGAGGTTGTGCTTGACAGATCTGCCAAGTGAATCGGCGTTCATTGACGACTACAGTCCTACGATTTTCTTCTCATCAAAACTAGAGTCAATATCGTTATCTTGGCGTAAACCTACACCATTAGGGCGGATGCTGTTCCTACAACGCATCCTACAGCAGAAGAAACCAGTAACTGGCAGAGGTGTAGGAATTGGCGTTGGCACCGGCCGACCAGGAGACCCACAAACTGCTGGAAAACTAAGACTGAAAGAACTGGAGCTACGAAACGTGATATTCGACTTCCCAATGGTCGGGGACATCAAAGAGTGGATTGATATGGGTCAGCTCGAGAAGTTAAGCCTTCTAGACTGTGAAGTTATCGACGTTGCAAGCTGGTTGGAACTCATCGGCGCCGGTTCTCATGGGTCATTAATTGAATCCGAGCATCCCCCAGGCTTCCTGGGTAGTGGTGGTGGCTTCACAATCGGTGTCGAATCCCCGGGAGCATCTCCCGTGGTCAGTACACCCGGGACTACCCCCGGCTCTACATCTTCAATAATAAGAGTAGTACAGCTAAATCTCAAGTCTCTGCGGATCAACTCGTGCGCGGCGCATTGGGCACAGCTGATTAATAGTTTCGATGGGTTGGAGGAACTCTATATTCTTGACCCCCCAGTAATAACGCCAGATGAGGCAGAAAATTCAACAATATTCTTGGAAGCGATTGAAAAGCACCATGGAAGTACACTAAAGAGACTGAGGTTATGCTCAAGGTGGAACTATGAGAGGTTGGATGTTAGTAGGCTATTCAGGTCTTGTGCGGGGCTGGAGGAACTTGCAATCTCGATGTTGCATAGTCAATGGGTATACCTAAGACTCCCCCCTTAAGTAGCTCTTCTATCCCTAACGTTAGCAGAAAATTCTGGATGTCCTAATAGTCTTCCTCAGCCGCCTGCGGTTTATCCACATCCTCGCTGTAGCGCCACTTACTCGCGAAGACGTAATAGCCGAGATGAAACAAAATTCTCAAACAATGGAGATAAGGCTTGCACAGACGGACCTGCGGAACCTGGAGGTATTCGCCTTCAATGATTTTGGGCATCGGGCCGATCGACTGCCGATCTGGGACGGCGAAAGAAGGAGATACATCAGGCGTGGCAGGTTCGTTGAGCTGGATGAGATACGCGACTGGGCTGGTATATGGAGGGCGGAGAGGATAGAATAGCAAGCCACCCTTAGATGAAATGATAGACTTCTAGACTCTTGGGCTTTTGAAGGGATGGAGTGGATGGTTTGCTATTTCTTAGCTGACGATGTAATTTAATCTCCGCTTGTTTGGAGGCGTTATTGGTCGGGATAATTTATTGTACTTTTTTTCCTTTGTGTATGAATGGACGGATCATGAGTTGTATTGTTGAGTCTCCCTGAATGTTAGACCAGATGGGCGGCGGGGAGTGGAGTTTCATAAACTATCACTCGGTCAGCTTTAGCATGGAAAAGGATGGGATCGATAGGGCTTGCGGGGGGGCTGGTTAATTGTACGTAGACGAATTAATGAACTGAAGAGATTAACGACAGAGGCTTGCTGAAATATACAGTCATGAGTTTGACAGGACAAAGTGTCTAGCAGGTAAAGCAGTGAGTGAGTACTCTATGTCGGCCCAATAATAAAACAAAACATTAGTCCAACATGGCGGCGGCTGTCTCTCTGGCCCGTTACTTGAAACGACTCCTTGGACCAATCACGACAAGTTGTCGGACTCTGAGCTAACATTATCTTTTTCTGTCGAAGATAAGCTATCCAAATGTAAATCAGTAATTACATCACTGCAGTTAACATCTAAAGAGACATTTCAACATCCTCCTGAACATTGAGCTCGTCACCACAAGTCTCTGACGTCTCAGTCGGAACGTACGCCTCATCATCATCCTCATACTCTGCCGGCTCCTCCTTCGCCCACGCCCACCCTGACATCTTAGTCCCAGGCGTGCCCAAAAGGGTTAACAACTTTATCTCCCTCTCCCAGAGCTCAATCGACTGCAAATTGCAAGTCATCATCTCCTCGTATCCCTTCGTCAGTTTTTCTTTAAAGTCTGTGGCGCCAGACAAGTACCGGCCCGCTTCCTCCAAGCGTTGCTTAACTTCTTCGATCAACTTTGGATTAACGGTTCCTGTAGACTGTTCGAGCTTGGCAAGGTGCGCGCTGAGTCTCGCAGACGATGTTTTGTAGGTCGAAGCGGCGGTATCGAGTTGCTTGGCGAGCTGCTCGTAGTGTGTGCGGCATTCGTGGACTACTTTGTGCATGTTGTCAATTTGGGCTCTGCGCGTTCGCAGTTCGTGGTTCCGGCCTCCTCGGCCGCGGGCGGGGGATCCCATCTTTGCCAAAATTTGGTAATGTGAGTATGACTGATCGAGGAGGTAACAAGAGTCTTCTTATACAAAGAGGTGTGGTTTGGAGAGGACAAAGAGATGGACTCAACTCGGATTCTGTTTCCGCTTCTGTCGAAAGGTGTTTCAAGGGGGCGTAAAATTATAGGACTATAATATCTATGTATTCAATTACGGGCATAAATAGACCTTAAAACGGAAATGGATTAATCAATTAGTTGGTTTATGTTCATGAACAATCACTCGGCTACTTTAATCGGCCACGATATTACGTGCACGCGCGCGCACATGAGCACTAGACAAGCCTTAAAGCGAGGCTTTCCTATAAACCCGAGCATATTCTCTAGAATACCTTTCTGGGCCTTCTTCCACCTCAAGATAACAGGCAGACAGAACAACTTTCATGTATATCTGCAACACCAAGTACGTACTAGTTATTGCGCATACCCGCAGTCAAAAACAAGTTTAGTATTCTTCAGGTATTACTAGCGTTGCGGCTCAACACTGCCAAGACATTACCCTACCCGTTTCCCCTTTCACTCAGTTGGTAACACATCTCCAAAGCGAGCCACATCTCGAGTTATAAGATTCCTCCGCAGCTCAATCCCCAACAACAACTACAGCACCCCACCATTATGGCTTCAGTACAGGAGCAAACGATCCTTAGGGATCCTCAACTATTGTATGTTCCATTTTCCCTCATCAACTAGATCTCTGCTGATAAATTGCTAGTTATTGGATCTTGTTCCCCATCACCATCGTCATGGTACGGATAGCTCGCCCGCAACCTAATATCTGCCAGTCCTAATGATAAATATATAGGTCCTCACTGGTGTGCTTCGTCACTATGCGACAGTATTGATGCAATCTGCGCCCCAAAAACAAGACATCCGGGCAATTCGTGAGCAGTAGGACAAACGAAACCGCCCCCAACCCAATTTAACCTACTAACCACCTTTCCAGGCGGAATCTCCTGCACGGCGTCTCACTGCGTACCAACCTCAACCAGATCTCACTATCCTCCTTCATGGCGCGCAAAAACTATCTAGTCGCGGCTTACAACCGCGGGGATTTCCTTAAGGAACCTGAGAACAAAGGGAAGCCGCCAGCGAACCCAATGACGGATCCAGCGGGAATGGACCAGATGATGAATATGCTGAAGGGAAACATGGCGATGATGGTTCCGCAGACACTGATCATGGGGTGGATTAATGCATTTTTCAGCGGCTTTGTCATCAGTAAGTTACCCTGGGGAATGCGTGTTTGGGTGGCGTGGGTGGTGGGATGAGTGCTGATCGGACAATAGTGAAACTGCCGTTCCCGTTGACTATCCGGTTCAAGAGTATGCTCCAGTCTGGGGTTATGACGAGGGATATGGACGTTAGATGGGTGTCGTCTCTTTCTTGGTAGGCCTTGGCTCTTCTATATCTACTGTCACTAATTGACTAACTCCCCCCCCCCCTCTCTATAGGTACTTCCTCAACCTCTTCGGTCTCCGCCCCGTCTTTAGCTTCATCCTTGGAAACGATAATGCAGCCGATCAGATGGCCGCACAGATGGGCGGAATGAATCCTGCCGGAGGCGCAGGAATGTTCGCGCCGGGACAAGACCCGCACAAGATGTTCCTCGCCGAGGCGGAGAATCTTGAGGTTGTAGGTGGTCAGCATGAGTGGGTGCTAGACGGTGTTATCGAGAGGCTGTTAGCAGCGCATAACTAATTGTAATGGTGATGATTGGACAAAAGATTTAGAGTGTAGAACGTAGAGCGTAGTAAGCGTAGATGCAGCATTAAGGAGTTTTTTTAGGACTATGATGACTCGGATGAGTGTTAAAATTATCGATATATCAATGATCTTATCATTTATTCATTTGTGCTTTTGAGATCGACATAGCTGCTGACCGCGCCTAAGGCCTCCATATGATGTAACTAGAGGCTGTCTTCCAGAACGGTCTGAAACACTCGGCTTTCAGGGCGCAGATGTCACAATTACGTATGCGTAATACGATCTAGTAATTTACTTCACTAACCACGGGCCGGTCCTATGCAAGATGTATGTAGACACACGTACCAAGGGTCTTAACGTCAACTTACTACCTATTTCGAATTCTGAGCTCAGTTCACCTAGAAGCTTTGGTTACCAAATGGGCTACCTAGAACGTCGGCTTTCAGTGCGGGAAAGTAATGATAGGT
Source organism: Morchella sp. 2015-shanyang (assembly GCA_024713795.1). NCBI lineage: Eukaryota > Fungi > Ascomycota > Pezizomycetes > Pezizales > Morchellaceae > Morchella > Morchella sp. 2015-shanyang. Next base: position 190,837 of record JAMGZB010000019.1, on the reverse strand, counting down.
TGAAATCAAAATCGGAGACGTCCACACCGTACGTGGTAATATTTGGAACCCCCAGGCTGCTATTATAATTATGGGACTATATCATGTAGCTATTCCAAATACGTCACCTCCGCGGTTCTGATCACATAATATCACTCGCCAAGTGGTGATTTGCAATTTGTGCAATCCGCCAGGGAAAGGATTGCTTCGGGGCTCAGCTTTCGTGGGGAGACAACATATATGTAGAGAGCCTGGCCATCATGTTATGACACTCCATGGTAGTTGGGGTGTGTCACTGCCAATCAGGACAAGGCAGGTCGCGGAATGGTATTTCGAGATTGCGTGTCATGAAGTAGTCAAATCGATTTGCATATAATAATATTATGCTGACACATTAATGCCATTGTGGTTAACCGGTTCTACTCTAACCAAGTCTTACACGTGCATATGCTGTACCTGAGTGAGTAGGTGTAGGTACTTTGTCGTAGGGGCAGTTCTTTGTTTACCGCTACAGTTAAGATCTATAGGGAAGATCTTGTGCTTCCCCTTATCTCCTCTGGTCCAAACTAGCCAATACGAAATAAAATTCTACAATCACGAAGATCTCTCGGCATCAATATTACTGATAATACCATGGGACTACCTGGTTCCAAGTTACAGTATATGTGGGTATACCCTAGCCACCGGTATCACTAAAGGCTAGGACGACATATTCCCGACGAGTCCACCTTCCGGGGGATATCTTAAAAACCCGTCAAGGTCATTCAAGAAAACTCATGCTAGTCATCCCCCCCCCCCCAGTCGTAACTGGACCCCCATTGTTGACCCACTAGCTGATGATATCTATGACCTGTACTACCATCACCATCAGCGCTGCCTGCATCTGCGTAACACCTCAATACTTTCCCCTCTACCATCCGTCCATATTGGCCAACCAATGCCAACTTGATCTCAATAATCGAGTCTATCTCTCCCTCCATCGAGGTCCCCCCCCCTGATCTAACCCATTGGCCGGGTCATGATCATGGGCCGTGGGAAATATTATAAAAATATATAAAACAAAAAAACAAAAAAAAACATATCCACACGTATTTTCCCGGTTTAGGCTACCGTCCACCTTTACCTTCCCGCAAGTCATGTATGTACGCATGCACATCATTTGACTTTTTGTGGGGCCGTGATAGGGAGCTCCTCAACTCGAGTGAAACAAAACGGCTAGCTCGACATGCCTGATCACTCGGCCGGAGGATCCTAGAATGGGAAGAGAGAGTGAAAGGCAAAAAAAAAAAAAAAAAAAAAACCACTGATTATCGAGGAGTTCTCTTTAACTGATTACTCTTTGCAATTACTCTTCTCCTGGTCGATCTCTCTCTTGCGGTATATTTTAATTCCAGCGGTCAACGCGAAAGAAATAAGACCTAGAATGGATCACTGACGGGTGTTCATCCCTTCGGCAAAGTAGTAGTAAAACAGCACCCAAATAACCTCCCACCCTCCAAATGTCGACGGCAGCAGCAACCCAGCCCAGCCCAGCCCCGGCGGCTTCAAATTCCCCGATTCTCGGCACATTTATGGTTTTTTCTCTTGCCGACACGTTGCCGGCATGGGAAAATTCCTTGTTGTGGATGAGGGGGGTGGTCACCATACGTCCCATCATTGCAATGGCGAATCCAAGACAATGGGCGTTTCTTTTCTTTTTCCTTTTTTTTTTTCCTTCTTTCACTTTCTTCTTCACTTTCACTTTGCTTTTTTTCGATCCGGATTCGGATTGAATTGATTTTTAGGGTACATGATGGTAAAGACTTCAGGAACAGCAGCGGTAGTAGTAGAAGGGGGTAGTGTGACACGAAACAGGAGGGAGGAGGAGGAAGAGGTAAGAAAGGTATCATCAGAGAAGAAGAAACCTAGCTAGCCAGTCCATACAGAGGTAACCTATTTGTATAAAATCAATTGAGGGGGTAGAAAAGGTCGGGGGGAGGAGGGGATAGGTAAGGTTAGACCTAAATAGTGCAATCGTCCCTTCACTTCCAAAACAAATCGCAAGTGAAAAAAGAGAAACAATCAGGTCCTTCCAGTGATGATAGAAAATCGAATTGAAGAGAGAAGAAAAAAAGCCCATCTCGCCCTGAAACATGCAGAAAAAAGCCGAAAAAAAAAATAAAAAAAACCAGCACACCACCCAAACAAAGGAAAAGACCCAAGAAAATAGAGGAAGCTCGCAAAGTGATTCGTAGCATTCGTTAATGAAAAATGGCGTCGCAGGTCTCGTCGTATCTTCTTCCCACTTGTTTCCTTTTTTTTCCTTCTTTTTGTCCAGCCCACTCCACTCTTAGCTAGAACCCGCGATCATCCGACATTCATCAAAGGTGAATCGAAATAAAGAGAAAAAAAAAAGAAAAAAACCAAGATAGTAGTAGGGAAACAAAGCAGAAACACCAGGATTAAAAGGGAAACACCTACAGAGAAGAAGTCCTCTACTCAAACCACTCAGTATCCACAAGGAAAAGAGGTGCCATGAGAAACCGAAAAGTATGAAGAAAAACCCAGACATGTCGATATTTAGAAAATAGCAAAATACAGCCACAATACAAAGAGGAGAAGGGGGAAATGGGGAAAAGAATCCCCTATCCACCGAGACAGTGATTGTCGCCCCCATACATAGAAATATCAAACATAAACCCCGAAAGACGGTTTATCTGCCATAAAAAAAGACGAAAATTATGCACACACTCATACAAAGAACAATCGTGTACATCATCAGCTGTCATTCTCAGTCATGAAGAAAAACGGTACTTTCGTACAAATCAAACAACACCAAGCCCCAATAATGAAGGAAATTATATGAGAAGTAAATAGAAAAATATGCCCCAAACCAAATATATGAAAACCCAAGCCACCCATAGACATGAGAAAAAAATAAAATTCCCAGACATATGAAAAAGGTACCATATTTACGATGAACAAGGAAAAAAATGAGCGTTGAACACAGATTGCGACCCCCTCAAAACCCTTCATCTATAGCTTGAAATCATTAAATTTCAAGAAATTGATGGTTTGATATATATACTTTGCACCGGTGTAAATAGATCTAGTGTTGCATGTGATGGGTGATAATCCCGCCGGTTCGCCCTTCCATGTGGTCGGCTTGCGAGCGGAGAGCTTGTGCCATGAGGCGTGTAGCTAACTAATGTTAGGGCCAAAAATCTTTGAGCAGCTGGAAAGAAGGATACATACCAGGCCACACAACCACTTTATCTAGAAGATAGGCACTAACCCTCAATACCTTGGGTCCCAAGCCAATATCGGCGTTGATGATCCCGGCCCCGTTTTGGGCATAACCATCCATAGACATCTTCGCCTGCGCGTTTTGCAGCATATCCATAACCTTTCCAATCAGCTTACGATCCTCAGCTTCTAGCATCATCATCCCCTCGATTCCCCCGATTTCACACTTTTCGCTGCCAAGGGTTCCGATATAAGGCCCAACACGCTCCTGGACAGTGGCAATCCACTCGGCAAGCACTTGCGCACAGTCGAATGTGCAAAGTGCTGACTGGATGGGGAGCTCGCGACAAGCGGTAGAAGAAGATGATGTAGAAGCGCCAAGGGTGTCAGACATCGCCAGTGAGTCAGCGGCGTAGAAAGCAGCTTTCCTAAGATGTTTTTCTCGTTTTGAACACGCTCCGTTAGGACTAACAGAAATACCATTACTTGCAAACGATGTTCCAGGCTCCATCTTGATTGGCCGAAGACTTGGAGAGGGCGAGGTCGATGCTGGAGAAGATGCAGGTGATATAGCGCCCGAAAATGATGCATCGGATTGTGCTGAGGTTGAGGATGCACTAGAAGATGTAATCTGGCCATTATCCCATCCACGAGCAATCTCCTCTGCCATGGCCTCATAATCCCTCGCCCAGAAGAACTCCTTCGCTCTCCCCAAATCAACAAAGAGACGAATGTACGCGAGGTCAAGGAGGGGAATGGAGTCAGCTGATAGAGGCCCCATAGAAAATGGGTTTGGTCGCTCAATGCTGTGGTGCGGGCTACTGTACCAAGCTGCTTGCCATGCTTTCAAGGCTGGCTCAATGTGCGCGTGCATCGCCTCGGCTTCCGCTGAAGTCCAATGACGAGCAAGATGTCTTTGACGTGTCTCCCAGATGTACACATGAAGGGCACAAATAAGGACCAGGCATCCAAAGGTGCTTGGAATAATCCCCGATGGTGGGTATGGGGGGATCCCTCCTTGCTGACCGTTGGTAAAATTTTGGAATTTTCCCGGGGGGCCGTATTGCTGCTGGCCTGTCGATAGAAGCCCGTTAAGTGCAGATGCGAAACTAACCGAGCTCTTAGAGGCAGCGACGAGGCCGCCTCTTTGCTGCCATTCTGTCGCATTGTGCGAAGACCACAATTCCTCGTTGCATGGTAAGTCGAGGCGGATCTCGTTGTTCATAAGTGCCGGAGACAAGTTGTGTGCGGCAACAAGGAAGCTCGAAAGGAAGTGCACTGCATAGAGAGTCCTCTTTCGTTCTTCGGCCATAATCCAGCTCGTCCATTCGACATTTTCATCAGCCTCCATTTTGATCCCAAGCCCTCCCCACCCATCGCTACCAACACTTCCATCAAACGACCCCAAATCCAAATCGCCCATTTGAATATCCCCATCCTCTTGCTTGACAGAATTCATGGCAGGGATAGTTGTTGGCCGTGTTAAACCAGCAGACCTTGCCAAAGAAACCAATGCCCCACAATGGGTAACAGCAATTTCACAAGCCGCTCTATCGCCGCATTGTAATCCATAGATAACGTTAAGTAGCATTGCTTGAACAAGCCAAACGGGGGTATTGTTACTCGAGTCACTTCCATTTGAGCTTGACGTATGCATTCCACTGATAGCGGCACTGACATCGGCCTTTCGTCGATCCTCCAGGAATAATTGAATACTACGTTTCGCTGCCTCGAAAAGGTCACGGGCAACCAGTGGTTCGAATTCGTAAAGAGCCCCGATTGCGGTTATGGATAAAAGAAGACACCCGCCGCCACCAGTCACGCCACCGTTGCGTTGCCCGCCCTTGTAGCTGCTTGTAAAGGTGGAGGAGTTGAAGTTCAAGGTGGGGATGTGCAAGAAGGGAAGGTGGGGATGGAAGTATTTGATATAGGCAGCCACATAACGTTGGAGATCCTTCGTGCTAGGTAACCCAACTGCTGAGACTTGCTTTAGCGCTGCAGGGAACCCAGTGTTCACTGGGGACGATTGTGCAGATGTTGAGTACCTGCGTTGTTGATTGCGAGGAGAGTGATAATTTTGTTGATTCCCTTGGGTGTTGAATCCGGGCTGCTGGGTTACAGTAGCATTCAATGCCGCGCGGGTAGCTTCGGTAACTGATTCAGCCGCAAGCGAGATTAGGGATGACCCGCAAGAACTCATGGAACTCGAGCCGGCTGGCGGAGCCTCTTGGTTTGGGAAATTGTAGTTGGAAAAACCAGGTGCCATCCCTGATGGGGATATTGAAAGTGGATCTGGAGTAGAATAATAGTTTTCATTAGAGATTTGTTGAGCTAACAAGCTTTTTGGAGAGACGGTACCAGGCGGTGGGGTATCATTGAAGTTTGGGGTTGTAAAATCAGTCGATGGGGAATAGTTCATCGAACTGCCTGTAGAATTCATTCCAATTGCACCAGTCCCCCACACAGCGTCGTTGAGCATCAACTCGCTAATCCCACTTGCAGATGTGGTGCTGAAAGCGCTTGGAGATGACTGATCAACAGGCTCATTTAGAAGACTACCTCCGCCCAAAACGTTCATCCACTCGTAGTCGTCCTCATCATCAATGGAATAATAAGACGATGAATGCATGCCAGGGAAATCGGATCCAAAAGGAGAAGTTGGGGTTCCGATAGGCTGCTGAAGAGGAGACATGTTGAAGTGCAAAGCTGCTGGGTTAACAGTTTGGTGACTGAAAAACAGCCCTTCAAGGTCGAATTCTGAGGGAAGGATTGTGGCCGAACGGGGCATCATTCCACCCAAGTCCAATGAATTGATTGAAGTATCGATCTTTGGGATCGCGTGCCTAGGTCCCTCATGAGCCCAGGCACCCCATGTTCGGGGATTCATCTTTGGAAAGACATACCTGGTTTCCTCATGATTGTGGGAACCAAAACCGATACCTCCCATATTGGCCTGAGCCGCTACACCACTCCTTCCGCGGCTAACATTCGCATTTGCGGCAGCAATCATTCCCAAAGTTGAAGAATCCACATGAGCAATAGTGTTTGCTCTCGGCCTAGCCCTCATTGTAGATGCACCACCATCACCAGCGCTAACCGGAACAGTTGTTGTAGAGATAGAATTCTTTCGTACCCGACCAGTTGTTGATGCAACAGAACTAGTGCTTTCCCTTCGACCACCAGCTCTCGGGCGACTGCTGGGAGTAGTTGTCATGTGTAGTTTCTGTTGATGGCGGAGGAGTAGATCCCTACGAGCAAAGCACCGAGTACATTCTGGGCATTCAAACGGCTTCTCTTTTGTATGAGAACGCTCGTGACGTTTCAGATGCTCCAAACGGGCAAACGAACGTGTGCAAGTCGCACACACATGCGGTCTGGGTTTATCAGTCTTTGGCGGAGGAGGAGGCGGCTGTGATTTAGAGGCTGAAACAACTTGTGAGTACTTTATCACTAAGGCTTCTACATTGGATGGGACCAAGCGAATTATGGCATACCATTCCCGTTATTCACTCCGTTGGGATAAGAGGATGACATTGATGGGGATGCTGTTGAGTTGACTGGCGGTTGTAGGGCGACGTTATCTCCTGCCATACTACGGCAGATGACTCTATGTGAGGAAGTCGGGCAAGGCTGTGGTAGCGAGCCAGACTTGAAGAGGTGGATCTGGTCAGGACGATTTGGCACTACAAAAGTTTTTGAATAAGATGAACCCACAAGCTCACGGAGTATACAATTGAAGCACCCGTCTATACCAAGCTCTAGGCTCAGCAGATGAAGAATAGATGGGTAAAGTAATCAAGGTCGACCGTGAGTGTGATAAATCAAGAGTACCTCAGCCGGGACAGGGCTCCTTTTGATTCTCTCGCTGGCAGAGATGAGACGTACGAAGAAGAGGAAGCTGTAACACTTTCGGTAATAACGCGGCCAGGTTGAAAATTTTGAAAGTTGAGATGCTGCAAAAAGTAGTGGTCTTCGTGTCGTTCAACGGGTCTGACAGGACTACACTCGAAACACCAGGATCTTTACTGGACAATTATCTATCGAGTTAGCGATCATGCAGGAGTAGAAAACTATGAGTGGTTCATATACCTAAACCAAAACTCTCTCGGCTGAAAACAGAAAAAAAATATGTTGCTGCCACTTCACAATCGTGAAAAGAATCCGGTAATCAGTCCAGACGATTTCACGCACCAAAAGCTACTGCCACAACAGGTCGATCAGAAAACTCACAAGGTGGCTGGCGGCTTCTTCTTGAGAAAGGATAGTGATGGTCACTGCAGGACTATACAAGAGTGGAAGTCAATCTACAGAAGATCGTACAGACAAAAATGCCTTCAGGATCAACTCCCGATGGCCAGGTAGGAGGACGTCTAGAAGTAGTTTTGCGTCACCCGGTGTTTGTCGATCTGTCTTCGTTTGAAGTTCTGCTGCTCTGTAACTTTAGGTCGTAAGAGGATATAGTTGGGGGGGGGGTGGGGGGTGTCTGATATTTGTGGTAATATCACTCGACTCTTTCTTCCCTCGCTCGCGAATCCGAGAGAAGCAGTACTGAAAGCGACGAGGCGAATTGAGATGACTACAGTCGCCAGTCTCTTGGATGAAACTCACCGAGCAGCAACGTTTGAAAGGCGAAGCGTGGTTGTTTATTGCTACTCAACCTTGACCGGGGGGGGGGGGACAGGTCAGGAAAAGATATAGTGGATTCTGAGGGAATGTGGTTGGATGTTGGAGGGGGGGGGTGACTCGAGACTCCAGTGCAGTGGTTCGTTGAATGTGTGTGACTGAGTGGCTGACTACGACTATCAGCGCGACTGGTCACTGTACGATCGACTTGGATAATAACCAACCGGAAGTCTACCTGGATGTGTCCTGGCTGTAACGGCACAGAGAGCACTCAACCAGAGCGTGGAAAAAGCAGCAGGTAGCAGGCGGGCTCTTGATGTAGAGTACTTGCTGTAGCTGGTGTTCTTTGGATCTCTATAATGGCCTTGTGTCAATCGATTTGACTTCACTAAAGTGCCATGTATTTGTACTATATGTAATGCCCTACTTTCTTTAGGGTTCTACAATCAACACCCCTTCCCTTCTAGCCGTGGACCTCACGTTTTATCTTATCCTTATTTCATTTGACATGATGTCTGCAAATCTTATTCCTTTCTGTTCCGCTGGGATTCGTTCCTGATATTATTACACACACCCGCCCAGGGCAAGGGAAGCAGCTAACATCATCGCCCCTTCAGCCTGACTCTCGTTTTCCAGACCAGAACCGTCCGTCCCGCTCTGTCACCCATGAACAGTGAGCTTATGGGTGTGTACCTGGCAACTCAAGGCGTTGCAAGTGTTTTTATTTTTTCCAGATTGAAGGTACATGTATTTTTATATCGTCGCAACAACTTTACCGCTACCGTAGAATCTGAGAAAACTCGTTGCGAGAGAGCAGGGGTATAGGCCAACCAGAGGCAGTCTTTGAACGCCAATATGCAGGTTTTGGTGTAGAATATCCCTGCTGCAGCACAACGAGTTCTCTCAGATTTTGCGGTACCCTCTTTTTGGGTGGTGCAGGGTAGGATCAAACGAAAGAGGGAAGAGAACAGAAGAAAAATAAAATAAAAAAACGTAGCCGTGCCGCCGAGAGAAAGCGAGGCGAGGTGGCTGTTTCCCTCGGGTCGTTGGTGTTATTCCGGCGCTCACTAACTTGTAGCAGATTGCCTAGGAAACCTCGAGGTCTCGCTCGTGTGTACGTCACGGTATCGTGGGCTGTGGTTCGTTGACGTTCAATTGACTCGCATGCAGCAGAAAAATGTGGGTCGCGGTGTGTCGGTGCCCCCAGCTGCTACATATGCTGAGTGTTAGCAAAAGGAAATAAGAAAAAAAAAAAGATGTGCAAATCCAAAACCAAAAGCTGGGGAAGGAGGGCCGTCTGTGTGAATAATATCAAATTAAAGCAGCATGGTATAGTAGGTATATACTTACACACACACACACACACAGGGATCCGGATAGCAAGTATGTGATAGGGTGATAGTGACTAGCAATCACATTGATGGTACATTCACACACATGCTAAGAACGGAGAACAAGGCAAGAAGGCAGTGTAGAGGTACAAGAAGGGCCTATCTCATTTCGAACCCCCCCAGTCCGCGTCGATTGTGAGTGAGGTGAGAGGCAGGCTACCAATATTTCCTCAAGTAAGAATATTTCATCGGATAATTATTCGGCCTGCATATAACAAGAAACCGCTGTTAACTCGGTGCTACCTCGAATAAATACAGGGTGTGGAGGTACCTTCCCAGCTTCGTATCGGCTTAGAATACCTTCGAGTCAAGTACCTACTCACTCAGAATAGCAAAGTTATCCCATAAAACTGGATATCTTGGATCCCATCATGAACCAGTCGCCCCAATCATTTCTGCGGGTGGAGTTTACATTTACCATAACTAAGCGTCATGGTGTTCCACTGTTGGCTAAAAATGGTACGTCCCTCCTGCCACCTTCCCTCAACGTTTCGCCTTTTAATCCTTTAATTCCTTAACTGGCATCGATATCGTTATTAGGACCCGAGGCCCTGTCCCACTATTAAGTGTGTGCGGGTAGGCATTAAGCCAAACTGCAACCGCAAAGTGCACGCGGCGCTGGCGCCTACTTTTTGGAGGATACACCAAAGCCCTGCCAAGTGATACGTTCATGAACCTTTTGAATGCATACTTTTACAGATCCAGTATGGTCGCGCAAGACGTTGCTTTTTTTTCTCATTTTTATATCATTTTCCTACAGCAGCCGTTGTCGCGTTTGGCTAACTACGGCGTACCATGTCTCATATGATGTTTAATTCATCCGATCATTTCAGATTTCTAGGTTAGGTGAGAACTATCGTGCCTAGGATAGAGTAGAACCTCTAGATACGGTAGGCACGAGCTTTTGATTCTCAAGAACAAAATAGTGCTGCCTACCATGGAACTTCGGCCGTCAAAGCTGTAGCGGGCTGTTTGTCCGAAATTTCGCGCAGAGAGAGCGGGTGCCTCATACTCCTACCACTCATAGTCTCTACAAAGCTGAGAGAGAGTCCCTAGGTTCACATAGAATAGATTGATCTGTGTTGATAGTGGCCCAGGTATCATAGTACCTTCACACACACCTCAGATTCCGTCCCCAGTAACAGATCAATAGACATGTCAACCGAGCCGTCACTTTTAGCCCAACCTCATGTACGTACTCACTCACAGCTGCTGTTTGGGTCATGTTCACGCTCACTCGAATGTTTGAAACTCGAATGAGAGCACTTCCTGAATCGCCGGTCAACCCCCGTCTTATCCATTCGATATTCATGGTATAGAATAGTACCTCATATATATGCATCTGTTTCTGTTTTTGATACCTCTGCCCATCTCGTATCCCCGTCTCTATTTGCACTGTCCACCGGTAATGTTCAAGTCAAGGTACCACATACCTACATTTTCACGTGTGTACACGCCAGATCCAAGTACAGCAGTATATCCATATTACACCTCATCATGGAGGTGCCCACATGATATCTGGCGCTGCCTACACCGTTATACAGATCCATCAATAACCTTAGATTTCTCCTGCCGTATCCATCTCTCTTGCCCCGATGAACTGGCAGAAGAGAAGTTCTAGAGATAGATTCATAAAGAGTGGGACATGGATGGATGGGATTGAAGGTAAGACAACTCTGTTTCCCTCTTCGATTGCCCGCATGACCCCAGATTTTCTTAAACCCATCCCAAATCATCGCCCAGAATGCTCATTGGGTCGGAAGATCGAAATGTGCGTCAGCAAGCCACACAGCAGCTTGTGGAGCTTTGACTTCCCAAGTCTCTCTGTTCGCTTCACTCATCAGCCCGCTGCTGTGCGCACTGCTGCCATTGCTGATGGACGATTAAAACAGCAAGCAAAAAAAATAATTGCATGGAAACTATTGCGTGCTCTCCTCCAGATACAGGATGCACTTTGTTAGCCAGAAAGAAAAAAGGACCCGTCGCGGCCCACACCCGCCCTTTTAGCAATTACTCTTGCGGTTGCAACTTGCTACACCAAGCAAAAGTATCGTGAACTTGTTTCAATCCAACCTATCTAGCCTACCATGAGCTGAGCTAGTTAGCCACCAGCACCAGTCCATTTGAGAAGGAAAATCCGGCTCATAAAACCCATCCTACCTGTCACGTCTATATGGTGGTACCCCCGTGCACCAACGTGTCAAGAAAAATAAAACATGATAAATACATAACAAAAATCAAAATACGGCAGCTTTTCGGCATTCGATTCACCGGTGCACGTACCTACCGGTATCTGCCCACCCTGGAACCAGAAACTCAATGCAATGGCCAGATATTCAGCACAAGTCCCGAGCTATCCTCCTTACCTCTTCCCCCTACATACAGCAGCATACCTACCTACTCTACCGTACCCACTACCCCCAATGGCTCGAATCACGAAATTCCGTCATTGATGATACAGACGCTTACTATTCCTGCACTTTAACTCATGAAAGCACGGGGGCACATGATCATTGGAGGATTGTGTTACAGTAGCCGTGCTTTGCGCGCCTGGGTTAGAGGTTGAAGGCATAATAAGTTGGCCACATGAAATATCTATTTCCTGAACGGAGCATCAGCTTTAAACACACCTCAATTCAGTTACATCCGTATTGGCATTGCTGTTATTGTGGTATCTATCCTACATTATTTAATTACTATCTATAAACGACAATTCATCATTGCTGGGCCGGGTTCTTCTCTAGAGGAGATATACGCGGAACCTATGCACGCTTACGAGCAGAGTCATAGCAGAGCATACCTCCAAGTATGGTATACATTGTTGTATGTATAGTGCATAGGGGAGATTCTGCGAGGTATTTCACGATATCTAAAGTTAAGTGAGTTGCCATACGTACACACAGCCAGTGCTTCACCGTTGAGCCCGTCATCAGAGTCAAGTCTTATTAGGCAGGGTGCCCTGCCTGGGATCCTTGCGCAACCACACGAAACATTGATCATCAGCCCCACGGTCTTAAATTCAGATATTACATATTCATGTTCCTTCTCTCATTTCCCCGTCCGTTCATCCTTTGTTCTTTCCCCCCACGAACTAGTCTCCCGGTCTCCCGGTAGAAAATGGGGATGTCTCAAGCATGAATTGCTCGGGATCCCGCGGTGGGCATGGCTTGAACTTGAGCCTCGACTCGTATCGTCTTGTCGCATTAGTCAGGTTTCCATGATCTAGCTCGCTCGGTCCAGAAAAGAATCAAAGCTCTATTCTTTTCTTTTTCCTAACCCACGTTATTAATTCTCACATACCTCCTTGTGGCGCGCGTTGCGCTTCCTACTCTATTACTCTACCCTCTGCCTTGACTTACGCCTGTGGTCAGACTTCCCTCTCAACAGCTTCGGTGGCCTAGCTTTATTGCAATTTAGGCTGGCAAGAGAGTCGTCGAAGCACACAGTCTTGATATGCATGGTTGCGCGGATGTAGAGTAGCGTCCCCAACATATCCCATAAGGAAGGCCTCTCTCTCTTTTTTTTTCCCCCCCTTCAATTAAGAAAACGTGACTTACGAGCTCGCGGGCAAAGTTGTAATTGTGATTGGCAAGCATCGTGATGATACCGCCGGCTACTGAAGTGGACCCCCCCAAACCTCCCATTGGCAGACTCAAGATCCACATTAGGTATGGCATGGTTGGTATGATATAGGTGTTATTTATTTCAGGCGTCAAATTCTTGTAAAGTTGTTCACGGGTGAAGACGGGGGCACACTGGCAAGGATTCCAACTATGGTGAGAAATCTTTCTAATAGATCTTATTCGTTGAAGTCTCGACCTTAGCCTACCCATTAACAGTCAGTGTCCGTTTTTCACCCAGTGATTGACTACATATCTAATACCGCTATCTGTTTTGTTAAGTTTCTGGTTCTGATCTCTCGGTTTAACCCGCCCAATCTAGCATGTCCGCTGCTCTTTTTTTTTCCTGTGTTCCCTGAATTTCCCCATGGTGCATTGGAAGGTAGTAAACAACCAACACCCACCATGTACCAGCACCACCATGACCAACCCCTGAGATAAATCGCTAGCCGGAAACAATGCCCTTTAGGGACAGTTTTATTGATAGATGGTCAGCGCCGCCGAGTTCCTTGGTAAGAATATTCGCTTACGGTTCTGCCGGGCAAAAAGAAATTATATCGTGGGAGAAAAAAACCAAGACAAGCAGCCTCTATCCAGTTTCCAGGGTTGTGAAGCTGGGAATGCTGCTCGCGTGATTGTGATTGGAGTTTTATCCGAGATGTACAGATGTACAGTACATACATGTAACTATTATGCATCCGCCGTTGTCGAAGGAGAAAATAATAAAAATGATAACATAAATACATAAATAATAATAACAATAATAGACAGGCGTTTACACCTTGACACCGTCCGGGAGAAATGATATTAAACAACCGCCGGTCATGGGCTATGGATGAACCTGAGGCAAATACAGCCACCACCACCAGGCTAGGTATCTACTCTTCTAGCTGTCTGTATGTACCATTCTTGGGAAAGGGACTTGAGCACATATATCTGTTTCTATCCCGCCCGTTGCCCGTTGCTTCCGGCCTCTAGCTCGGGAGGAGCCGCTCAAGCTTTCAAGATTGTGCCGGATGAACCTCTGGATCTTCCCGGCGGGCTAATACGGCGGCAACGTCGAAACGCCGGGTGTTTGGAAAGGAAGAGTAGGTACCAAGTCTGGCGCGCCCGCGCCCAGAAACAGGTTGTTTGCTAAAGTGGCGAAAGATAGTTTGATAAGATCCGCAACAAGTTGCAGCATTGTCCAGGCACATATGCACTAGTTAAAGCAGGATGAATTGGGACGCACGGATACCTCCTAAAAGCCTAAAGGATAGATTGGTCATAAATTCCTATATCTGGGTGGTAATGATTTCTCTGTTCCGTACACTACCAGTCATGTATGTATCAATACATACCCTAATGCCTCTTTTCGACAGCATGCTGGTGTAAGTACGAGATAGTAGACAACTCTGCATAGGAACATAGGTAGAGATACTCAGTAAGACCACTATCCACGTTTAGAGAAATATGTCTTGCATTAGGAAGGCAGCAGGGAGTGGCCTCGCCCGCGTGCTACCCTACCACGTTGTCTGTAGATCATCATTGACAATTCGAGAAACATATCAGAACGGGGACCGTGGCCCAGACCCACCAAGTGTCGATATGACACGGCAAAATGACCCAGAACTAAGCTACTCTGAGTTCTAATCAGAGGTTTCCATGACAAGGCTGAGTGAAAGATACGACCACATATCGATGTAGTGATATGGTACATACTGCTTGACCTAGTTTTCTCTAGCCAACCAGCAAAGCTGCAGCATCATTCTGGTGCCTGAACGCTTCTTGAGAATTGGGGGGGGGGGGGGACAAGATGCATGCCTTCAAATCTTGCCTGCTCGCTCCGTTCCCGTCTCGTAATTCGCAGAAGTCAGGTCGGTAGTTGTTATCCATGAACTCCATGGAAACAAAAAAGAAGGCAGAAAAAAAAATATTAAATCACCACCACAAGGAGGCAAAAAAGGATGATGCCGGTGTAATTCCCAAAAAGCGCAAGTCGAGTCCTTTTCTCGGTTGATCATAAGTAAATTGTATCTTTAAGAACCCCAGCCAATGATTACACAGCTGAAGATCTCGGAAACCATCAGGCTGAATTACAACTGGACTAATATATCACCTTTTACTTGTGCATATGTAAAATATGTACGTAGGTACATGTATGTACTCTTCGAGCCCGTTAAAACCATGGGATCAGGATCCAGATATACATGTACACATGGTAGTAGATTTATCGCTCTCAACCTTCGTTTATCGTCCAAAAAAAAGGTGTTTAAAGAGGACCTTCAAGTCAGCTAGTGGCGTCCCGGTCCTCTGGCCAACCTGCTTTACTTGACAGGCACAACAAGACGGAAGGAAACCGAGTGTGGCAGAGCCATGCCCTAGAGAGAAACGGTTTTCTTGCCGAGCCTTAATTTACCCATCTCGCTGGCCGGTGGTAGGGTTGACCTTCGACTACAAATCAGATACATGGACAGACAGCGGTATGTAGCTAAACCTCGAGGTATGGAAAGGCTAGAAGCTCACATCACATCTTGCATTGCGCCCCCCCCCCCCCCAATTTTGGGCCCGGTATACAGTGGTGGACAGAGGTAGGTACATATCGGCCACTTCTTGAGCTTCTTGAGCTTCTTGATCTTCTGTAACGGGAGGCTTGAGCAAATACTCACTCCCAATAATCGCCATCTTGCGCGATTTTTGTTTCCAGCTCAATCTGATAGTCCTTTGGAGCAGGGGCGATTTCTTCTACTTTCCCCAGACCCAAACACAATATAACCATATTCTTCCTCTTCCTACACGTATCTAGGTATTTTACCGGAGATAGAATATACATGTATTTTAGGAAGGGGAAGGAAAGATGAACCGCACCACCTACAGGCTTCCCACCGCCGCCGCGGGAGCCGCCCTGCGTCTTCTCTCTTTTGCTAACCATGCCTATTGTAAACCTTTCGACGCGAGGATATATATGGGTGTGTGGGCTTTAGCGTGTGCAATTCAGTCCAAGGATTTGATTTGATTTCATAAAAAAAAAATCCGACAAGGCCGGCTGTTGTGTTCTGTGTCTGTTCGGTCTGCAACTCAATGACGTCGATATCGAACGAGAGTAATGTCCTGTGCACGTACAGCACGATGTTGTAGCTGCCAATGTTTTTTTTTTATAAAAAAAAAATAAGATTGGTACCCTTGACCTGATTTCCACTTCACAATAGCTACGGAAGGTATTCCCATCTCCGCTGATCGTAGGGTAATACATTTATTAATCCACATTTTTTTTCTAGCGGTAACGCGGCACCCTACCCACGTAAGCTGTTTCTTTTCTTATCGATAGTCGATACGATAGGGCTTGGCCCTGTTTACTATCGGACCCTGAGCTCTGCCCCTCCATGCCCCTCACCTGCCCCTCCATTTTTTTTCAATGTGAAGGGTTTTTTTTTTTTTTAAAAAAAAAACATATAAATAAATTTGAGCCGCATTGATACTTCCTGGAGTTTCTCCACTTTGAAATATGATTTCTTTTGTGATGGGGGATGTGAGGAATGGGGTATGTAGGATCTGTACATGTAAGTAGCTGGATGGATCGTCGCGGGTACGGATCTAGCCCTTTTGTCTGGGAAGCTGTCTGGTGCAGAGGCAGCTGATGCAATTTGATTCCTAAAAAATTAATTTTTATTTTTTTTTCTGTTTGTAAATCCTCACAGGCGCAGACACAGCAGCAGAACGACATAACACATCGCGGGAGTGAAAGACGCATCACGGAAAAGGGAGGACTGGAGGTAATAGTTAACCTTAGTATTGTTTTCATATTATGTGACTGCCAGGCGCCATCACCAGCAAAAAAACTGTAGGAACACATTTCAACACACGCAGCCGGACCACGCAGTTGATTGAATCGATGATGACGGTGATGATGGAGGTGGAAGCAGGTTGTATGTAGGTAGGTAGGTGATCAAGGGACCAACCCCTTCTTTCCCTCCTTCCTTCTTCGCCGCCGTTGTGGTACAGATGGGAAGCAGAAAAAAGATCTCCTTCGCTTAGTGGTGATTGGGAAAAAGCAAAGGGGGGCCTGTTACTAGCTTACGGGTTAGCGGGTTAGTTTTGAGGGAGGTGTCCCCAGCTCATGCTGCGCCGCCTTTACACGTTGAGTGTCATGCTAACAGCAAGTGACTGGACCTGGACACGGCGGACACAGCATAAAAACAGCCCTTTTCCGATGCATGCGCGGTCACCGTGCTAATCCGACTGCTAAAACACCAAAGGGGAATCATCGTGAGATAACAAAACCCCTCAGTCAGCAGCAGCATCATATCATGGGGAAAAAGGGATTAATGCGGGGAATTAATTTTGTGCAGCGGAAGAAATAAAATATGAGTGGTGCTTGAGATATATTTTATTCGACGTAGATGACAAAAAAAATTCATAAATTTTTGATGCGTCATTATCCTAGGATACATGTATCTTTAAAGTTGATGATGATGTATAAGGAGAGTTTGAGGATGTAGTGTAGATACATCATATGTAGATACTCACTTCCGGTATGTATCCTAGTGGTGCTGCTGTGCTGTCATTCTAGCTGTAACTCACTGTGACCAGGCCAATGAGATCGATGTAGAATATCGTGAGGTTGAAGCAGAGAAAAAAAGGAAAGAAAAAGAAACGAAGAAGGGGGTGATGATTGTGAGAAACAATCCGTTCGCTTCCTTTCTTTCTTTCCCCCTACATACATGTACTTGACATACTACATACTTTTCAGTACATAACTCTGCCCACCCAGTACCTACAGTGCATCAGATCAGACGAAAAAATCAAACCAAATGCATGGCTTGCTTGCTCCAACTAGCGTAATTCAAGGGAAGGGGGTAAAATGGGCTGATTATGCAAAGCGAACCCTGAGCTCTGCCCGTGAACGATTTCATCATAGCACATGAGGTACTAAAAGTTGAATATTCACGTTTCCCCGTTTCCCCCTTCTGAAACCCCACAATCACAATATCGTGTAACGTTCACACATGACTAGCTTGCAGGTACTATGCCATCTGTCCATCCATCCATCACGACAACCCTTAACTACATGTATGTCTCTTGCTTAGCCAACTACTCTAGTAACTACAGCCTACAGACCCTCACTCGTTCTCTCACTCATAATCTTCACTTTTTTTCTAGCTCTTCTTCCTCTTATCTAATTGCCGGGAAAGTACGTCATTCCACATCTGACCACGATCTATTTCCACGTAACCAAGATATCGGAAACTGAGGACAACGCAGAGGGGGAAAAAGGAACATGCACTCTGCCGGCGGTGAAAGGGAAAAAAAAAAAAAAGCTAATTACATGTACCTACTATCCCCTAGCTCTATGTATTCAGGTTTGATGGAATGTTCGTTGATAACGTGACGATTAACTAGAGGAAACCCAAGATTTAACTAAGGAGGTAAAAAGTTGGGCTAGCTACATTTTGTAGGCGCCGTCGCCGCACGATGATGTAGACACAGTCTAAGATTTTATATTAGCCGTAGAGTAATACCATAAGATTAGGGGTCCAGTCCATCGTCATTGGAAAGGGAGAAGTATCCGGTGGGTGGCATGCCGTCTGCTCTATCCGTATTATTGATGTCGCTGTCTTACCAGAGCATCACTACCAGGTACATTGCTTTGTGGACAGCTGGAGAGCACCTTTACGCCTCTATCCGTAGTTAATGAAGAGTTTGATCATCCTACAGTCGGGGTTACCCTATCTCTTCAGATGTCTCGCAACAACCACCACCTCCTCCACCTACACCACCACTTCTATTTCCCAAGCAATCCAGACTGAAACAGATCGACCATCGCCAAACCCCGTTCAGCAAATCTTATCTCAGGATCGAAATCGGATTCCTATCTGACCTGCATCTGAGGCCAACCGAGCGAGCGGCCCCCTTCGCGCCATCTCAATTACATACGTCGAAAGATACATAAAAAAGCATATCGATACCGCCGTGCCCCACTTTGTACCCTAACCTGGAGAGCGAGAGTATGTACTACTATGTGTAGGTATCTCTACCGGGGAGGGAAGTGTGCGGGGACTGCGCCTTATGTATATATAGGTAGAAACAACCGATCCGATGGTAACGCCGATGGTTCCAGACCAGCAGCTTGGTTGTGGACTTCCAATAGATAACGAGCACCGATGTCTCTATCTGTTTAGTCTGGACCGGGGTTTGGTATGAATACAGATTTACGGGGTGGAACTGATCTACCTGTACCTGGGCAGCAGGTAGGGTAGGTAGAGTAACTACATGTACATAGGTCAAATTGTCAAGTCCTGAAAAACTAAAGCACAGAAAGTCACTCGGGCACCTACCCCACATACCTACCCCACATTTCTATCACCTTGGCAAGGTACATAGCTAGAATAAGCGCATGGTACTTAAGTCAGTCGGTCATCGGACCAGCTGGACTCGACCTGGGGCAAGGGTAGAATAAGATAAAATTTCGAATCGTCCAAGTACCTAATAGATTTGTAGATCTGACCTACCTAACGCCATACCTACCCCCAAAACTTATGTATAACCTTCCCAATTTAGAACCAGTTCAATTTATTAGAGCCAAACCTCTGGCCAACAAGCGGGCTATGTAGAGTTGTACCCACTGGTCGTGAGCCTGTGATCTTTAGTAAGAAAAAAAAAAGCCTGCATCGCCAGTTACGCAGTGCCTCCCCTCTTCCTTCTTTTTTCTCGCCCAGGAGACGATCTCCGGGACCCTGTCTGTAGGCTGTTGCTTTTTTTTTTTTTTTCGAGGTTGCCCGCAGGCAGACCGGGTGTCTTGTTCATTGGTTACTTGAGGTACTTATGTCGCGATGGGATCATCATCACCTAACTAGCTAGATAGCCGGGTAGGTGGGTGGTGGTGCGAAAAAAAAATATGAAAAAAAAAAATTGGCAGGGAGGAAAGTCGTGTTGGCTAGGTTGACATGGATTTTTGGAAGACGGGATCGACGAGTTTGTTTTTTCTCGGGCCCGTTGGTTAGAGGTGGTGGGGTTGGTTGTTAGGCGAGTGATAAGGCGTGAAGATACATGTAGCTAGATGGATATTTTTTCTTTCTTTTACGCTTAAGCTTATAATTGGTATTTTAGGTTTTGGGTGCCCCTGACATCTCGGGGTTGAGGGTAATGATATAGAATCATATAGACTATAAAGTTGAGAGATAGCACGAGGACACGGTTTGAGCCACGTGCATGCCAAAGACCAGTATATATACGTATACTGTATTATAGAGCGTGCCAAGAGGCCATTAAGTAGGTTCTAGAGACTTCTCTTCTAATTCATACTCGTATCCAAAAGAGACTCTACTCCGCCTCGGCAGCTTGTTATGCGTAGGATTATCAGAAATTATATCTTGATACCGTCTGTGTACGTGGGCTGATGAGACATTTCCCTCCATATCCTATTGAACCTGCAACGTTAACCCGCCAATAGATGCAAGCCTATCAAACCAGCTCGTTTATATGGCACGCCTTATATATGTGCACGTTCTTACCAGACCTGTGATAACCCGGGTATGATGCACTGCACCGGTCGTGGAAACCTCCCTCGCCTTGTTTTATAAACATATCAGATAAATAAATCGTGTTTCGTCAATTACTCGAATGTTTTTAGCAAAAACACACAGATCCAATCACTGCGGCCTGGTTCTAAAAGCGATGCCTGCCAACGGAACGGATATCTATACTTAGGTGATCGAACTGATAGTACCATGGTTGAAAATATGGCCATTGGACACGAGTAGTACGTGGAAGACGTTGAGCATGCTGTCAACATGTGGGGGGGGGTGTGATGCAATTCGAACTTATGTATGAGAGCTGAGGGGGTATTTAACTGTAACTATAACCCGTAACGATTTTATAGGATTTTCGACTGACTTCGAGATCAGCCGCGTATGTACCTCCTACACACGTAAGCAATTACATGTAATTAGAGCAGGGCTACATATGTAAGAAGGAGACCTAGACTGTGGGGAACGGAAATGTGGGGTCTTCAATCGACGGAATGTGTGTGGTCAACCGAACCGAACCGTTTCTCCTGTGCTGATAACCTGGTAATTCTCAAGCATGGCCGGTCGTATCGGAATAGATATCGTGGCAAGTCTGGACTCTGCGCCTCTAGCACCACTCCTAATCGCTTATTCGTGCTAAATTGAACTCATGCTCTCTCTGAATCCTCTTCAAAATTGGCCTGGCCTGGCCTGGCCTGGATTGACTGATTGGCTGACTGATTGACAGTGATTGACTGATTGACTGACATGACTGGGGCCATAGTACAGGTACGTTCAGCCTGACTTGAACTACGGGAAGTTGAGACTTCTATGTATATGCCTCATGCGGGTAGTGTCTAGGTACCGACTGCAGCAGAGACAACTTACCCCGTGGGGAAGTATTTCAAAAAAAAAGTGAGATTCATGCTTAGCTGACGATCCTTTTCTACTCTGCCCACTACAACCCCACGCTAAGCCACTTTTCGAGTGAGATATCGTGAACAGGCCTAGCAATGTAGTAGCGGAACGTAACAACGTCTGGATTTCAATTAGACGCCAAGGTACTCTTATTTGAGAAAGAGAAGGGGGAAAAAAATTGCCGGCGCGCGGGTCCCATTGTAAATACCGCAATCCATGCAAGTTGTGTTCCTGATTTTATGGTTGTTGCTTTTTCAGGTTACAATTTAAGTTAATTCCACGGGATAGATTCCAGTTTTTAGACAAAACCCTCGCCGCCACTTGTGGAGGAGGTGGTGGTGGTGGTGACATATGACCAAATGGTATGAGATTACTCTATCATGGAGAGACTTGATTTGGTATGTGCTGGATAACTCTCTACATGTAATCCCTTGCATGAACGCGCTGGGTCCGATACTAAGTGATTACCTAGATCGATGGATGTGTTCTTTTGGACATGACAGCATGTTGTACAACCGCGATGCTCTGTAAAATAAGTACATTCTTGATTGACCCTTGGACTAAATTAAAACACCATGAGTACTTTTACTCCGGGGTCGAGTATACTCGTCTGAAGTGTAGATATGTAAGTATCTATTATCTGCAAGCGGTACTAGATCAAGGGAAAAAGTACACTCTACTCTACACGGCGACACACCATTGCACTACTGCTGCTGCTGCTGCTGCTGCAGGATATCCCTTGTACTGATCGAATATTAACCACCACCTTGCTTGCTGGCTGATCATTGATAAAGCTTGTCCATGTTTGGAGACGAGATTTCTGCCCAAACACCTTTCACTTCCCCAGCGACGTTTCTACAGGCTGGGCGGTGCTGGGAAGCTGCGGGAGATGAAGCATCGCGCGCCTGGGATCAACCATCGGAGTTTTTATCTTAGCGGAGGGGGCCGGGGGGGCGGACGGTGGGGGGGTGGTGGTGAGGGAACTTACTGTACGGACGGACGGACGGACAGACGGTGAAATAGCCAGGGATCTTCGATTCCCACTAATCGGCAATTCGAAACTTTGATCGTAGCACGGTGATTGATGTGTATCATCAAAGAAATAATGTAGATATCTTTCTGGCAGTTGACTATATGCCTATCTACATGGTGTTCATGACCATCAAGCATTAAATTCTTTTGATGAGTTCCGGCTCAGCTGCAGTGCAGCTAGCTAGATCTCTGGGGGGGAAGGCTATGTATGTTGTGCGAATGGAGTCTCACGGATAGATTGTCCTACATGATGATCATGATACTCTCTACATATACCTTACCTCCACATACATCTACATATTCACTCTAATTGATCACAACCACACGAGTACATTACTACAGGTCGAGTCTCAATACCAAGTATGATAGTACAGTCCTATATTAGCACTAGCTGCCATGTAGCCAGGATAGAATAGTAACGTTCTCAACATCTTGATCGACGCCCGGTCATGCCATGCCATGGATACCGCGGCACGCGAGCCCTGTATCTCTCTCTCTGTCTGTCTGTCCGTCTGTCTGTCTGTGCACCAACCACCCACCACCAGTCCGCTGTATCTTCGCATCCAGCCAAACGCATAATCTGCGCTGGATCAGCCCAGGCCTTATTCCAACGTCAATCAATCCCTCAACCCTTTTTTATTTTTTTCCCTTTTTCCAAATAGGATTCCTCCGCATATGGAGTCGCCCGTGAGGGAGTGAGGGAGTGAGTGAGTGAGTGAGTGAGGGCCGGGGGGGGACCCTCGCTCGCTCGCTCGCCAAAGGGGGTACCCTGCGACCGTGATCTAAATATTGGAGAGGGTTTGCTGCTGCGCATAATATGCAAAAACAAAAAAAAAAGTTTCGGGTATCACATTGATCCCGCCCTGCCTGCCTGCCTGCCTGCCTACCTGCCTGCCTGGGTTGCCTGTTCAGCTATCTATCTATCTATGTAGGAGGGCCCTTAACTTGTGATTCTGATTCACGGCACGGATCGGGCCAGTTTTTTTTTTTTTTTTTTTTTTTCAAAATTTTGTTTGCCGGTGAGGGTCCGATTTCTCTGTTTTTCTACAGCTTCCAATTTTAGCAGCCTGCCGGCCGGTGCGGTGGGTGCGGCGCGGTGCGGTGCGGTACGGAGCTTATTCTCTAGGGCACGGGTTCGTGTTTTTTTCTCTTGAATTAGATTGTAGACATATCTTCCCTCTTTGCCCTCCAGCCTTTCTAGCCCTCTTTTCAAAACAGGAAACCGATACTCCAAACCCATTCACAGACCGTTTACGGCGGCAATCGCGCGCTGGAACCGAACCAGAGCCCCCCCCCATACCTGGTACATACATACATCTATATAATTATATATTTATGTATTTATATATATAGCAGCGGTGGTGGTGGTGGTGGTGTTGGCTGGCCCCAATTGATATTGCTCTCCAGCTAGCTAAAAAATTTTGTCAGCGAGGGAAAACCATATGACCGACGATCATGGTTGGGAAAGGGTAGAGGAGAGAGAGGGATACATGGGAGGTTAGTTATGCAAGACGGTGAATCTGGCTGCTGGTGCGCGCGCCGTGCAGTGGTGGTGGGATGGGGTGGGGGGGTACTGGGTGGGTGGGTGGGTGGGTGGGTGTAGGTACTATGCACTGGTGGCATATCTACTCTACTCTTGCATCAGGATCTTTCTATCCGGTGTTATGCTTCAGCCTCAAGAATTAAAACCTTACCCTGATCGAGGGATGTATTTCTTTCTCTCCTCTGGTTTGCGCGGGTAGTGAAGTATTGTTAATTAGGCTGTACTGTACTGGTGTATACATACATACAGATATGCCTATATTCTATTCTATGCTGTTCTATGCTATGCCATGCCATTACACAGCTGAGTTGCAATGAATGAAGCAAGTCCATACGTACAAGTACATACACACTCACACGTACATGTACTATGCCAGCTACTTGTATGTAGCTGCTAAAATCATATTTTGTGCCCTCAGGGTACCGACCATTCACTCACTCACTCACTCACTCCTACGCACAATGTCGGACACTTTCTTATATCCCACTGCCACGTATAGCGCGCGCTGTGGTTTCCATACATACTCAAAACATGTGGTTATGTACCATGTGTGTGTGATTATACACTTTATATATATAAAATCATATATACACATACACATACACATACATATACCCCAGAGAGTCAGCTTGCTCGTCACAAACAGCAGCTAGCTAGCTAATGTCACATACATGTACCCTACCTACTTGCAGAGAGAGTCAGTCAGTCAGCTTGCTCTATCGTCACAAAGTAATGTAATGTATCAGAAAGATGTGGTGTACGCGGGTATATGTATGTATATTGGCGCTCACTCAGCTCGTACGCACGGATATGGCTGAGTGAGTGAGTGAGTGAGTGAGTGAGTGAGTAAGATTAATTCTCTTCTCGTCAGCACTGCCAGCTCTGGATCCGCGTTAGGCCGTGACAGACAGACAGACAGACAGACAGGAAGACAGAAAGACAGAAAGAGACCAGCACAAAACCCATACCACGAGAGAGGGTCAAAAAAAACCCCGACGAATCACTCCCCTCCCGGGGGGCCTGTTAGCTAGAAGTGTCCATTTCCCAGCTAGATACCATCCGATCACCACGTATCACTCACCTCACCTCACCCACCCACCCGTGGCGGGGGGGGGGGGGGGCGGGGGCCAAGTGCCTCCGCCACAGCCAGCCAGCGTTCACGATCCCGACAGCGCGGAACCTCATCTAGGTAGGCAGGCGATATGTACATGTACATGTACCCACTGCCCTGCCCGGCCGCCGGGACATGACTGGAGGAGCGAGGCTAGCTAGCATACACCGTGGCCCGAGCGCCCAAGACACGCGTGTTTTCTTTTTGGGGGCCGGGCCATGCCTACTCTAGCAGGGAGGGCATCGCATGAGATGCCTTCCGGGTTGGCTGGGTGGCGTCGAGTGATGGGGCGTGATCCGGGTGAGGATGTGGGTAATCGACCTGGTGTGATATTCGTTTTTTTGGGTTGCCGTTGCTTTGTGCACTGCTGGCATGATGCTGTGGGCTGGGATGGGGTGTAGTTGTAGTTGTGGGTTTAGTGGCAGAGACCGCCGTTGGGGAGGAATACGTATATGATGACTAGCTGTGCCAATGCCGTATTTATATTGCTAGATGGGAGCACCGTAGCGATTCATCCATCTTTTTGGTGCTGTATATTGGGCACGAGGGACGTCGACGTTATGGTAGAAGCTTTTATTTCACGGACACACACGTCTAGAAATAAACCGGAGAGCTCCCCGAGTACACCAACATATCCAGCACAACCCCGTTATCAGGAGGTTAAGATATACATACAGCCCCCAAAAGTACGACCCCAACTAACCTGTGCATTGCTTTAAATTCCTAAGCCGCTAGTACATGTACTTAATGTGTGTTCATGGTGTCTCTATTCTGTTATCGGGTTTCTGTAGATGGGGGGTCTTTGCTTCAGCTCTGTAGGCCTGGGCACTGGCTACCTTATATCAACCACGGGCGTTTTTGAAGAGTGGCTGTAGATGGCCTCTAGGATACTTTATGTATGTACATATGTACATGTAGTTTGGGTGACCTGCAGCTGGCTGGCCGGCACTTCTTATATCACTACAAAGCTACGGGTTTTGAGACTGGGCGTACGTTGAAAGAAAAAGAGTCAAGTTTTGCACACGTGACTACACATTTAAGGCCATGTCAGTCCCTTTGTGCCCGATAATCCGAGTCCGTTCTAGATCTCCCTTATATAAGGATACCCGCAGAGTACAGCTCTTCACTAAGTAGGTGCTCAAGGACATCCTCATATAACTCGGGACCGGCAGATGTCATATGAGAACGCCACTTTGATATGCAGTACCGCCGTAACGAGAGGCCCTGATGGATGCAGAGCTGTCACATAATGTGTCCTTATAATTATATATATAGCGAGACTGCACTATAGTACTGTAACGAGGGGATCTAGCGGGTCGACGTGCTATAGCTACAGTACGGTTATACCCCCGTCATTGCACTTTAACACATAACTACAGCATGTATAGCTGACTGACAAGAGTGATAATTACTTCCCTACGTACAACATCAATATATATCATATCTGCACTCCCCACCAAATGGCACAATACACAATACACACCCTGATACAGAAGAGAGAATAAGAGGTACAGGTGCAGTACTTGCATGTCCCTAACATCCGAGTGCACGCCTGTGACGCAAACTACAAGTAACTACGTATTCCACATCCGGCTAGCTAGCTACGTACACCGATTCTCGTGATCGATCATCAAATTTCAAAACGCCGCTCCTTTGATATATACACAGTCGATTGACACAACCACATACATACACCACAGGTCTGCCGTCCCATCTTAATCCACTGCATTGTACCAGCTAACAAGATACAGCCCCAGTACGTCCTCCATTGGTTTGCGCACACCCGACTGATCTGCAGACGTACAGACAGAGATGAGCTCTGCAGTCCTCAGAGCCCTCTCCCGGCCCAGCACGAGGGCCCTCCTCCCCCTCCTCCGACCACGGCCCACGCTCACCACGGTGCCCCTCCGCGCCTTCACAAGCACGCCCATCCCCCACAAGAAACAAAAAAAGGGCAAACCAGCCCACAAGAAGGGCCAACCCCCCCCCAAGCGCGGCCCCAGCAGCGGCAAACCGCCGCCCAAAACCGGCGGCGGCGGCAGCAGCAGCAGCGACTGGAACTCCGGCGCCCGGCCCAACGCCGACAAGTGGTGCCAGGCCATGGACGGCATAACGGCGCGCATCAGCGCAGCAACGCAATACGAGCAGATCGAGAGGCTCGTGTTCGAGTGGTCGGACCTCCTGGACGCGGGCGTGGCCGCCGGCGTGGCCGCCTCGCGCGTGGCCGCCACGGTGCAGCGCAACCGCCACGGCTGCGCGCGGCTGCGCGAGTGGGTGTCGGGCGGGGAGGAGGTGGACGAGGTGGCGGGAATGTGGATGGGTGTTTCGGAGGCGACGGACGAGTCGCTGGCGCGGCGGCGGCAGCGCGAGTGGGAGGCTGCCAGGGCGGAGCAGGAGCGGCGGCGCGAGGAGGAGGAGAGGCGCGAGGAGGAGGAGTTCCGCAGGGAGGTTGTCGGCCCGCGCTACGACGAGATGGGTGAGCCGGAGCGGGACCGGGCTGTGGCCGAGTGGCGGGAGGGCGCGCTGGGGAGGCAGCTGGTTGGGGAGGCGTGGGAGGGGATGGGGGCGTGCGAGAGGGAGGAGGTCCTGAGCGAGTGGAGGGAGCAGGAGGAGAAGTTTGGGAGGGATACGTTCGGCGCTGAGTGGGACGAGATGAGTAAGGAGGAGAAGGAGATGGCGGTCAACGACTTAATGGACGAGATGGACGAGAGGGAGCTCGCCGAGGACGACGACGACGACGACGACGGCAGCGACGACCTGAAGGTGAGGGAGGAGGAGGAGGAGGAGGAGTACATGCTGCTCGAGGACGACGAGGACGACGAGATCCAGGATTTCGACCCCGAGAAGGAGGGCGACCTTTCTGTGGACGAGGACGACGAGGCGGAGGAGGTGGAGAGGGGGAAGCCGGGGAAGAGGAAGCCGGGGGGGAAGAGGAAGTGAGGCGGTGTATGATGTATGTACATAACAAGTAGGAATACGAAACACGGTTTAGCCGTAGTTCCATCATTGATCATTGAAGAGCAAGACATCCATCTACAATGTAACCCCCGAGATCGAGACAAACCAGAAAAAGCGGTAATTATCATTGACACACGCCCACATACATACATAATGGTACGGCGCCACGAGTGACCGCCCGTGTTTCCGCTGCTTGGTGGGACAGGTCGGTCGGAGGGCTGGTTGGGGCTATGTCAGTAAGTACATGTACATGTATGTACATTGTTCTCACATATATACATATACAGCCCCACTGCTAAGTGACTATTGCCCCCCCCCCCCCCAACCCTCTTCTTCACACCCGCACCGCACCGCACCGCACCGCACCGCACGCTACAAACCACTCGACGTAATCCAGGCCAGAAACCGAAACCCAGAAACCCGAGTGATGGTCCATGATTGCACCTACACACCCACCAAACCAATCCATCCATCCACCACCCCAGCTCGCTACACATCCAGCAACCCACCATCTACACCTCCCGCACAGTACCAACAAACAGCACCACCAGCGGCCCTCTACACTGCTCCCGGGGCAACAGCAACAGCAACAGCGGCGCGGCGCGGGTGTCCGGGTCCTAGCGCCGCGGGCCTCCCGCGGGCGTTGTCTATAGACACGTAGGCTGTGCACAGTATGCTAGGAAGTACAGTAGATTGGTTGAGTCGCCGGCCAGGTCAGCGTAGCGTAGTGTAGCGTAGTGCACGACCCTATCCTGTCCGAACAAGTGAATGTAGCTAGACGGCCCCCACAGACACGGACACAGACCAACGCGAGTGACGCCGCATGACGCCCAACCCTAACCCCCACCCCTGTCGGAGCGCCCCCACGGCCAGGTACTATATTGTATGTACCTACAGCTTGATATATTACATGCACACCCGGTCTCCGGCCGCGCCCCGTCTCCCGTCTCCGGCCGCGCGAGGCAGAGCGTGGATAGGTTATGGGGTGGGTTATGGGTGGGCGCGGTTGGTAGTGTATGTAGTGTACATGTATGTAGTGTAGGTAGTGTATGTGGGAGTAGGTAGAGTAAGGAATAGGTAGAGTACATGTAGACTACGCATACCGGGCAGGTGAGCCTGGATCGAGCACTCACGGGCAGGACTAGCTACATGTAAGTACCTGGTCAAGGCCTTGGAATAGGTAGGTATGTACAGTAACCATTTCGACAAAGTATTGGTGTATGCTCGTTGGTACTGCTATACTACTATATTCTAGCCCTTTCACAGTGGTCTTTTAATACGGTCTTGGTCTATAATTACAGAGTATTGCGCTGTATTGTGGGTTCTGTGGTGTACATACACGTCATGTTTCGTCTCGTCTTGCCCCGTCCAGGACAAGAATCCACATTCCAATTCCAGAGCTGCCAGGAATGAGAAACAAGACAAAATATATACAAACAACAAACAAACAAATAAACAACAAGATGGAAGCTAGACATTATATGTAGCCCGCTGATTCGATAACCAGCTATTGATTTCACCACTGTTGCTGTTGCTGTTACAGTTACAATTACAATTACAATCACCACTACTATTATCACTACTGAAATACCGCGCTGTTATATTACACACCCCAATGTTCAAACACCTCAAAAGCTGCCTCCCCTCCCGCTCCCGCTCCCGCTCCCGCAAGCCCTCCGCCACCAAGGAGCTCAAGACTCCACCCCCCTCTGCTCCCGCCGCCGCCGAGGGAGCACCACCGTACCTCCCTGCGCCGCGGCAAAAGACCAGCACCCTCCTTGACCTCGAGGCGCTCCTCTCCTCCATCATCGACTCGCACCACAGCGGGCAGGACGACAGTGTGCGGGGCGGCGCCGGCATACTCCCCAGCTACGAAGAGCTCTACACGACGGAGAAAGGGTGTGGGGATGGCATAGTCAGGGTCCCGCCAACAATGATGATGCAGGAGGCGCCAGGGTTTGTTAATGTGCAGCATGAAGAAGCTCTTGTCCGTATGCCCCCCCACCTGACTGCCCCACCGTCCATCCACACTACATGATTATGCATTTGCATGTGCCGTTAAAGGCTCGAGAAATCCACTATCTCCGCCTCTTCAAGTCTTAATTCCGGATGGGAAAAAGTATCTGAGTTTGGTTCGGACTTACCACGTATAAAATACGGGGATAGTGGATTATTTCGAGAATTAACGGTAGTTATATTCCACGCTCGCCCTGGGCAGTAGTAGTTAGTGCTTGTTTATTGTTTCTTTTTGTAAAAAAAAAAAAAAAAAAACTAATAACCAACTATGTATGTATGTAGCTTCCCAGACTCTCCCGCCAGCAGTTCACACCCCAACCGCCACGCCCCCCGAGAGTCCTGCGGCGGAAGCCCAAGGGTCTAGATGACAACAAGCGGCACCGGTCGACGCGCGAAAAGGCGCTAGAGGCCCTCATGAGGCTTTTGGATCGTCAGGACTGCGTGGAGGAGGATGAGGAGAACAGGTCTGTGCGGAACTTTCCGAGCGTCGAGACCATGGGGGCCGTACGTAGGAGGGCCCTGGAGGGGCTACGTAGGAGGGGGTGGGATGTAACTGTTATCAGTAGGAGGAGGGATGGGCAGGGTGTATATGATATTGTGCCTTCATGATGTGGGCGAGCTTGTGTGTAAGCAGGTAACATGTATGTGCGTGTGTGTGTGTGAGTACCTAGATGTGGTGGCGGCGAGTGGAGGGGGATTTGTACTACCCACTGTATATATATATATGTTTAAGTATATATATATATAATTCTGCAGGCAACTCCTTTCTGTTTTGATTGATAATGTTCTTTGTAGGTTTCGCAGAACCGACCCATATATTATAATGATGGATTATCTTCAAAAGTAAATGCATGGGGATATTCGAAACTAAAGTTGTTGAAGAAAAAAAAGGCAAGATCTACTACCTGCTTTTGATGATAAATCGTAATTAAACTCATCCATAGCTAATTTTGCGCGACCCGGGGGGGGGGGCATTCCCTTCCTGCCTCTCTCCCTTCACTTCACCCGGGCCGTAGGTCCAGTGAGTAGATATTCCAAACTCAAATAATATCCTGCATTATTCACTCTCCGATTCCGCTACCAATCCCTCGATTCCAACCTATAGGTATACTAGCATAGGGTACCGAGTGTAAATAGAGTGTATGTCAAGTAAAGTTATTTCTGATTATTATTCACCCAGCAGCAGTAACGGCAATGCATGTATATGCTAGCTGGCTAGCTGGGTAGATTCAGTGAAAAACTTCTTTCCCCACAAACGCAAAAACCTCAGCCGATTACCTCAGTCGATTCCAGTGGAATAATTTTGAGGGTTAGCGGGATAGATAACGTACTACTAGGTAGGTACATGCACCACCCAACCCTACATAGGACCGTCGGGGGTAAGCGGGCCAAAACAAAAAAGGTTTCAAAGTGCTGCGGTTGGTAATTGTGGGGATGATTATGATTTCAAAGAATTCAGTATCAACGCTTCTCCAGGTCGGAGCAAAGACCGTAGCTTCCCCGCAGATTAGGGGTGCGCGTTTTGACGTTGACGCGTATATAAAAAAATTTAAAAAATAGTCCCAGTACCACCGGCCTGGCTTGCTGAGCTAGTAGCTTGCTGAGCTAGCAAGATTGACTACGTAGAACCAGCGTTTCCTTCCATTCCACATGGTTGACAGCAGATGTATCTTCCTGGTGGGTCGCCCATCGACTATGAGAGAAAAAAAAGGTCAAGACGATGGTGGAAATTGGTAATGATCGGATCGGATGCCTGTCGCCAATACGTAGTACAGCATCCCACTACCGATTCCCTCCCTTTTCTCCTTCCCTGTGTAGCCACACGCACGGATCATTAAGATGCCGAAATGGGAGGAAATTTTCTTTGTAATATGAGAGTAACTACCCTACTCTGGTGCCTAAATGGAGGTTTGTAGTACCTATCGTAGGCATGTAGGTACATACAGTAGGTCGAGAGGGCTTTTCGGAATTCGGAAGGATGAATGCAGGTGGATAAATTCACCCCCGGTAAATAGAATGTTTCGGAAGCCATTGCATGGCAAGAGGTTATTCCGGGCATTGGCAAAAGGAAATAAGGCGAGCCAAGATGGCTGTGGCTGTTGCTTGACGACAACGTTGCGCTAAGAAAACCCAAGAAAAATCAAGGAGTATGATCGTGACCTTGAACCACTCTCTAGCTTTCTTTGAATTCTAGCTAAGAGATTAATATAATCCTTGAAACATAATGTCTAGCCACGAGCTCGAGTGAGAAGCATCCCCGTAGTGGGTGGTAAGAGCTGGAGACTAGAGGGGGGAACAGGCAGGCATGAAAGCCGAGTTTGTGCACATGCAGCCTGGAGAGGTCTCAATTTCCCCGAGGTTTCTGCGAACTGATTCCCCATAACTCGTTCGACAGATAGATAAACAATCTGTCATATCTACTGGGACGTGCCTGAATATCGCTCACTACATGTAGTTGTAGCCTTAGACCTTAGCTGATACAATATATACCTGCCAAGGTATCATCTTTTCTTCCCGATTTTTTTTTTGACCGCTTCCTTTTTAAAGTAAAATCATGCAGCTGACAATCTATAATCCGGGTTTAATCTGCAGAAAAAATAGGACTTTTTTAGTTGAGGTATGCAGCGAGTAAGCTACTCGAGAGCATGGGATAGTTTATAGTACCCATGCGTGACCTTTCCAGCTTTCTTGCCACCCCATATAGCGATTTTAAATCTGAATCTCCCACGAATATCCATCCAGGTCACCGGAACCAGTATCGTGACTATTTATTTCTCAATTAACCGCACCCTGAACAAGAGAGGTTTTTTTTTGGGGGGTGGGGGTGTATTTTGGCATCTGTTTGCGAGTTCAGGTGTTGTTGACTTTAGCGGTTATCAGCTATTAACCTTGCAGAATTGTCTCCACTTTTTTCCTCCCATTTCCCCAGCCTCCCCACAGATTCGATTAACAGAGTTATCGTTTTCGGTTTTTCCAGGAATCTCTTCCCCGGAATCAGAGAGTAATCCAAAATAGCGCCACTCGAAACTCCACTTTTAAGCGTGGGGAAGAGGAGGACCAGTTTACTGGCCAGATGCTAACAAGGAGGGCAAAGTTGTTAAGATCCCGAAAAAGGGATTGACGTCTGTTTTTGCCATTTCCGGACTAAGATGAGCCGCATCGGGGTCGGAATGTGACGTCAGCAGCAGACTTCGGAAAAACCGGCAAGATGCCAAGTCTACAAAAACAATCCCAGAACCTTAGTTCGCTTTTGAAACGACGGGCATTATTGGGTCGGACCTGGCCCTGTCAAGCAACAACTACCTGTACTCACATGTATATATCTAATTAACGTTAGATTCCAGATTTCGAGGCAGGGGAACCGCCTGTTCCTCCGCAATAATTATCTAATGCTGAGAGCAGCCGATGTGGGTAAAGTTGCTACAACTCAATTTATCCCAGTGAAAACCGGGGTGTGGGGGAAAGGTCTCACGTGGGGATTATATGGCGTGAAATTTGCGGTCTATAGCAGTGCGCAATGTAAAAGTGCGAGGTGCAATTGCCTTGAAAGCAGTGAGCCAGCTCAGGGCTGTTTGCAGTTCCAATCATAGGGTCAATTAGTTAGGTTTTTACTGGTTTTGTGCCTCGTTAATAATTAAATAACAGCCCTGCACGATACAGTACGTACTCATGAGCGTGCGATTCCGTGTACCTAGGACCCAATTGGTTGTTACGACGTCGTGAGTATTACCTACCTGCCTGCCTAAATTGTCTGATTTTCTTTTTTCCCTGCCCGTGGGTTGGTAGTACACACATAGATCGGGTCAGTTAGTACCAGCCAGGCGTGATACACTTCCCGTTGACCTGCACCTGCTTCAACGCATGAAGCATAACTTACACACTGAACATGACCAGCTGCCGTGATGCTTGGATTCTATAAAGTTGGCTTGGGCCCCGCACTCTTTCACTTTCCTCACCCTCTCCATCCTCAACAGCTAGGACAGCTTTCTTGTCTTACAATCGACTTGGAAGACTACCTCCACCAAGATGTATGTCATCAGTAATATCTATTTCATTACGGCCATCTCCTGTATAGGAGGTGCGCTTTTTGGTTTTGACATCTCGTCGATGTCCGCTATGTGAGTAATATTCCTCGGGATATCACTAGAAAAATTATTCCATTAGGTTATGAGGTACTGATATACGTTCATCTTCGTTTAGTATCGGTACTGATGCGTACAATGAATACTTTGGTCCAAACATCCCTTCAGACACTCAGGGTGGTATCACCGCTGCTATGCCCGGTGGTTCGTTCGTTGGTGCACTTTGCTCTGGTTGGCTCTCAGATAAGCTAGGACGTAAATATGCCATTCAGATCGGGGCCATCATCTGGTCAGTATTCTCCCGTAATTTTCGCGAGTATATATATACTAATAAATATACCGGTATGTAGGTGTATCGGATCAATTATCATTTGCGCTTCCCAGAACATTGGAATGCTTGTCGCCGGTCGTTTTATCAACGGTTTCTCCGTTGGTATCTGCTCGGCTCAGGTTCCCGTCTACATCACCGAGATTGCCCGTGCTGATATCCGTGGTCGTCTTGTCGGATGTCAACAATGGGCCATCACTTGGGGTATCATGATCATGTTTTACATCTCCTTTGGGTGCTCTTACCTTGATGGAACTGCATCCTTCAGGATTCCATGGGGTCTTCAGATGATTCCTGCTATCATCTTGTTCTTTGGTCTATTCTTTTTGCCAGAATCACCCAGATGGTTGGCCAGGCAAGATAGGTGGGAAGAGAGTGAGAATGTGATCGCCATGATGCACGGAGGCGGCGATCACACCAGCCCATATGTGATCCAGGAGATTCAGGACATCAGGGCTTTGGTCGAGTTCGAAAGGAGAAACGCGGATGCAACCTTCCTGGAGCTATTTAAGCCAAAGATGATTATGAGGACTCACATTGGTCTTTTCACCCAAATCTGGTCCCAGCTTACTGGAATGAACGTTATGATGTATTACATTGTAAGTTTTTTCACATATAAAACCTCTATATTACCCAGTTTACTCACAATTAATCCATCTAGACCTATGTCTTCGCTATGGCTGGTCTTACAGGAAACACTCTCCTCGTGTCTTCATCCATCCAGTACGTTATTAACGTCGTCATGACATTCCCGGCTTTGGTCTATATGGATCGCTTTGGACGTCGTCCCACCCTGCTCATTGGCTCCACTCTTATGATGACTTGGTTGTTTGCCAACGCTGGTCTCCTCGCCTCATATGGTCATGCCGCACCCCCCGGTGGAATCGACGGTGTTGCTGCTGCCTCTTGGGAAGTCGGCGGTCATGCATCAAAGGCTGTCATTGCCTGCTCCTATCTGTTTGTGGCCTCATACGCCGTTACTTGGGGTCCTGTCTCGTGGACATACCCTCCTGAGTTGTTCCCTCTCCGTCTTCGTGGCCGTGCCGTTGCTATCTGTACCTCCGCCAACTGGATCTTCAACTTTGCGCTTGGTTACTTCGTGCCTCCAGCATTTGAGAACATCAAGTGGAAGGTTTACATTGTCTTTGGTGTTTTCTGCGCAGCAATGACCATTCACGTCTTCTTCTTGTTCCCGGAGACAGCTGGAAAGAGTTTAGAAGAGATCGAGGAGGTGTTTGAGGAAAAGACCCCAGCATGGAGGACTCACGTTTCAAAGGAACCTCGCCCGGTACACCTTGGAAAGGCTGGTGGTGAATTCACCGAGAAGCCAATCACCGAGCACTCTGATTCTGCGGTTTAGAAAAGAGTTGTGCCATGTTTTTTTGTTTTGATTGATCCACGGCGAATTCTTTTTGGTTTATTCTGTAAATGAGCACGTTGGAGTTGTAAATATCCTGTAGTCGGTTAGGCAAGGAGCTTTATTGTAATGATAAAAATCTTTGAAGTAGCAAATTACGCCCGACCACCAGTTGCTGTGAATTGTGATAAATGTGATATGCTTTTTAGAGTGTTGCTTCTCCTGCCTGAGGCTGTCATAGGTATTAGAGAAGTTTTTAGGGTCTGTTCGGTTGACACAAAAATCCATAGATTGGTTGCAATCTATGGATTGGGCCTAATAAAATAATCACCTCCAGAGGTGTTTTTTTTTTACTCAATCTATGGATTGCAACCAACTCAACGTCAACCGAACGGAGCCTTAGGGGGGGGGGGGGTTGTGACGGGAAGTATAGTGGACTCAATCAATGATCCTAGGTATTCCTTGGGTTCTTGTATGTACCTGGGTATACATACTCTCGAGCCGATAATCTCCCTAAAGAAATAAATGCTTGACCTTCAATCGTTGGGGACACGCAGGACCATTGTCACACTACAATGCCAAAGGTACTAGTATGTATCAAAACAACTACATGTGTCTTTGCATCGAGATATGTATGTACTTCGAGAATAAAAACACATGTACTTCATCATGCGTATCTATATTATGTACATACATGCGTGTACTCTAACTTGATTCATTATGCACACTGGGTCTGCGCGCGTGGGCCACACTATTTAAAACAATGGTTTGTTTTGGTCACATGGCATCTAAACCGTTGAAAGTCTTAAGGTGAACCCCAGTGGGCATTTCATAATCAATAGGATCATGGGATATGACTCGATGATCGACGCCCGATAGATTAGAGCTCCAACTTCCTCAAAAACCGGTAATAAACCTTCCTGATCCTAGAGTTTAGACGGATCTTAACTACATGTAAGAGCCCCTCACTGGGCCCACATAAATACGTGCTAAAACGCCCAGTTGCCAAATTTTGAGCTGGAAAAAACCAGGCCCGACACTGTACCCGACCCGAGTCTTTAGGTTGTACCAGTGTGTTCTAGCTAAGATATGTTTGTGTGATACATGTATCTAAGCAACTATCTCGGGTGTAAGTTTGCTAATCTGCACCTCGCCTAAATACTCAAACGGCTTTGTCTAGCACAAACTATGACACCCATTCTTCAACAAAAAAGTAAAAAAAAAAAAAAAAAAAAAAAAAAGGGCTGCAGCTCATTCAAATATGTGCGCGAATGCACTCATGAAGTTCCGTTGCGTGCCTCGAATTGTTGGCTCGCAGTAAAGCAGTACTCGCAAACTCCTGACGTTTGTAAAATGGACCGCTATTGCATGCCATACAAATTCGCGCCAAGTCCAAAATTTACTATGGTATGCAATAGTGGGCCATTTCACAAACGCCAGGAATTTGCGAGTAGCTGTCCACGGGGATAAGCGTGCTTACTGCTAAGGCACAGCTGCAAATGCATATCTAGCCCGCTTTACTTGTTGCTTAGTTGATTCTTTGTACGCGTGTTGGGAGATTACCGGAAACTGACCAGGCGCATGCAATAGAGGGGTTAATTGAGTTAATATGAACCTCAAGAGCGCCTAGCATAGTCAGCACTTAAATGACACATGTCCCAACTTCATATCACATAAAGTAATGTAGAAATGGGCCCTCTGGGTGGCGTCTGGTGCAGGGGTAGCAAAAGGAGCTGCATATCTTTGTGGAATTAAAAATCATTACCATAGTCGAGTGATATGCTATGATTCATCCTATCATTTCCAGCCCTCGATTTTTTAGGTCCCGCAGAGCCGCGTTTATGCAGGGTCCGGCAGTTTTTTCTTCCAGTCTGGTTCTAAACACACCCGATGCATTCGAAATCTGACTGAGTTCTTTAAACCTCAGGGAATAGAAATGACACCGAAAAAAACCAAAGGGAGGTTTCTTTATAAAACCCGAGTATAAACTTTTGCCTGGTTGAAGAGAAATTCTGCCAAGACACGGGATTGTACTTGCCCGATTTTTAAGTGTAGGACAAAAGTACAAGGAAGGGTGAGTGGCAACTGTTGATTAGACTCGCAACCTCGATTGATCTCAACTATCGACGCTGAACAAGTATCAGAACCATATATCCCGCTAGATGAGGGTGCCCGTATATTAGTAGCAATAACCATCAAGCATATAATTTGAATTCATTGCGTTAGGCTTCGTTGAGTTGGACTTTGTCGCGTTGGACTTTGTTGCGTTCGCACGTTGTGTCGCGCTAAGGTCGTCCTGCACGCAAATATGTAGAGTAGAAACTGGTGTCTTGGCACATTTCTTAATGGTAGATAGGGTTTTCAACCTCTGTATGCGTGATATCTATCTAAGCGTGGGTATATGCAGCTCAATAATGGTGGTTTCAAGATCCAACATCTGCTGACTGTTGTGTTATTTACTTATCACATAAGTATTATGATCTTTCATGATAGCGTATCAATCTCCTGCGTGCACATGGATTCAGAGAAAGAAGCACCAATAAACAGTACCACCGCTTGGCAATGAAATTAGTGGTTTGAATCAAATACATTCCGATGTTCCACAACGCCAAAACTACGGCAGTTTAAGATCGAAGAACATGTCTTAATTTCGTATTTAATTAGTAATATATGTCTGGTAATCTTTCCAATAGTCAGACTATGTTTAGGGAGGCCTTATTCCCGGATATATGGCTAGAGACGAGTGATGACCCGCACTGTTGGTAATAGTGCGATTATCTCCGGTGTTGGGAGATTCTTTCATCATGTACATAAGAATAGCGCATACACGTGTTATCTGAGTCGCGCTAGGAAATTTTTTTCCACATCATAATGTACGTATATTTCGCCCCTTAAAAAAACATTTATGGCGCTATTCGTCTATCATCAGCCGGGTGATAGTATCTAGGATCGGTTACCTTTTCTCTCTGTATTTCCAGCAGATCTGGCTGCATGTATGCATGCGAATCTTGAATGCATTGGTAGGCCGCGTTCTAGGATCAAGTACAGGGGACAACGACTGGATACTAATAATGCTCGAGCAGCTGCAGCACCTACATATATGTATGTGGATATCCACTCCAGAGTAAATCGCTATTAGTTAGAAGCGCAACACAAATACTTAACTACATGTACTGGAACTACTGATTGCACGGACCCACCTGTGGCCATTTAACTCATTACTTAATAAGTAGAGCAGAGGGTTGTTGCAAGTGCCTGTGGCTCGGGTATCAGAATTTGTATATAGGGAAAGATACATAACTGTATGCAAAAGCCACTTTCTTGGCAACTACTTTCGGTCAGCATTTTGGTGACAGGCACTGACAGCTTAATCAAGGGAAAGCAGAGGATTACATGTATGTACATGTATTTATTCGCGCGAGTACCATCTATGTAAATTTGTACACACGTGCAGTAAGCCACCAGAAGTTTGTGTTCTCTCGAAATATTCCCAGCAGATATGGCTTCCCCGCCTGGTCGGTTCTCGTTGGCCATTGGCCCGGTTTGTAGTGAACAGCCGTATGCCCCAAAACCTTAATTGCGCATGAAACCGGCGAAAAATCCGGTGACGTCCACGGTTCCACTTTGTTAGAACCCAGGATGCTGAGCTGCGGGAGAAAAGCCTTACTGAACCATTCTTTAAATAGTTAGTTCTGGGCAAGTTCCTGGCGGGAGCCACCGCAATGTAACATATTCGATTCCCTGCCAGGGCGTTATCTCTAGATCTATAGCTATAGACATCATATACAATGACATGGCCATATGGCACCCTGCTCTGACTTGTTTAATCAAACAAGAGTCTATAAAGTGGAGAAGATTGAGGTGCAACTACCACGGCTATACTGGCCTTTTCTGTAGTGCCGGCGCAAACCTCTCTTCAGCCTGCTGGGTTTCTTTTTCGAAGGTCATCCTCCCGGCCCTCTAAAGAGTAGTTTAGGCGACTATCCTCCTAGTAGCCTGTCGAGGTATTCACTTGTCTCGTCTTATGCTGGCACTAACTAGAAATCTCAGGTTGCGAGATGGTGACTGGCCATGGAAAGTGGGGGCTGGGATGTTTTATCTATTTATTCACTTGGCGACTCAATTCAAAGCCTTGCCTTGCTGTTTTGAGCAAAAGGTAACGGGAGCCGGTGGGGGTTTACAAGCTAGAGAGTTTCCTAAATTCCACTCTAACCACAGATTTCAGCCAAGTCCTCTCTGTCAGTCTATTCGAGTTGAGGAAGGGACTGAAGTCAGCAATAGCTTTGGTATAACAATGTTGAATAACAACAAGCATTTTATGCAAGTACGATACATGAGATGGATAGGTAACAACACTCACATAGTCCCAACCCTTTCAGATCTCACACGAATATAGAATACTAGAGCGTGATGAGTGGTTGAAGTAGAGCGGTTATTGTCGATGCTGATCCGATTCCTAGACAACAGCACAACTTGTGATGGGCAGGAAATAGTCTTGGCTGGTCGAGTTTCTGATGCATGACGTATAATAAACCCTGTTAATTTACAATAGGTGAAATTTTAGAGAGACCAGATCATACCGAAAGAATTCGCTTAGGCGCTATGCGGCAGACGGTTGAACTATACTTTGTAAAGAGCCGGGGTGGCTTAAGAATTTAATTTTACAGCTTGCTCATATCTATCTGATTTGTCCTTCACTTCTACCTTCTCTTTCCTATTCTCCTCCACCTGTACCTCTCTTCCCTTTCCTCCTCCCCACTCTCGCACTCACAACTGTACTTCTCTTCGTACAAAGTTTTATTTGTGGCGAGGATTCCATCACGTTGGAACGTGCACAATTGGATAATCAACGGAGCTGGTCTGAATCTTCCAGTCTGTGGCTACTTCGGCTCTTGTGCCCAACCACTGCCACTATCGGACGCGGTGACCAAAGGAGCTTTTCTTCTCCGCACTGACACAGTCTTTTTCGACCGCGATAGCCTCTGCAAACTTCAATAGGTTTGTCTTTCTTTTCTTCCGGATCTGGGGAGGTGAATATTTGGTTCTGATTCTGATAATTCATTGTTCCGAAGCTCAAAGGTCGACTTTTGACTGACAGCTTGGATGTTTCATTCTCGTTTCTAGAAATTAGTTCACTATTCGCTACATAAGTTTTGCAATACCGCGGATAAGAGACGAATTAACGGTAGGAGTTAGTGCGGAGATAGATCACGCTAGTTCTTAACCGTTTTTGGTTCTTGAATTCTGGATTATCGCCTCACATCACGACACCTGCTGAGGGGAAGTTGAACTCTACAACACAACTTTAACATCGAAAGGGAGGGATAATTCACGATGGCTTGGGATCATCTAAACGTAAGTGCCTTATCATTCTTCTCTATCTTTTCCCCCCAGCCCTTTATTTTTTCCCCCTTCCTTTTTGCCCCCCTCTACCCTCCTTTTATCCTTTCGCCGCAGTTGTTGGGATGTCGGAGGAATACGGTTGGGCGAACATAAGCTTGCGCGGGGGTATGCACTGCATCACAGCTTGAGTCTTGGATTTCTTAGACCCAAGCCGCTGTATGAGATGATAGGACGGGTAGATTTGGTAGGTATTGCCGCTGCTGGAGCCGAATTCGGGAAAAATTGTCGGGGTCCGGCAGTTTAATTTGTTTTGGGAGGAGCTCCGAGAAAGATCCGAGCCGAGTTCTTGAAGATATTCTCTTGTGGGCTGAGCTTTGCTTGTTTACTCTTCATGAGTTCCTGGCTTTTTTCTCTTGCCTTCACTCGGGATTATGCATTGTACATTGGCACATCTTGGCATAGATCTTGGCGTGGGGTTCGTAAATCTCATGCTGATGATTGGCGCTGACTTGAGATCGAGGACTAGATCTATATCTTTTTGCTTTTATGTTTTTGCTTATTTGAGACCTCAAGCTAATATTCTCGAATTATAGATAAATAAGCCACATTTGGCTTATACGATTCTCGGTGGATTTACTAGTATTTTTATGCTTGTATCCTTGTACATCAAGGAGAAATTGTATATCGGAGAAGCGAGTATGTTACCTACTCTCGACTTCTGACCTAAATTGAGTAGTTGCTGACCACTTCCTATTAGCCGTGGCGACTATATGTGGAATTATATTTGGACCGCACGGCGCAGGGTTGTTGGATCCCAGTACATGGGGAAACGTTGATCAAATTACGCTCGAGGCCTCTCGAATTGTCCTTGTTGTGCAATGTTTTGCAGTAGGCGTCGAGTTGCCCAAGGTATTAAAGCCCCTCCCCCGACTTACTTGCATAAGCTTACGCCGTTGGATACTATATAGAAATACATGGAGCGCCATTGGAAATCTGTCCTGGTACTTTTGATCCCAGTTATGACCTGGGGATGGCTCGTCACGTCACTCTTCATTTGGTGGATGATTGAACCCTTGACCTGGCTCGAGTCCCTTGCATGTGCTGCTTGCGTCACGGCTACCGATCCCGTTCTTGCCTCTTCCGTTGTCGGTAAGGGAAAGTTCGCAAGGCGTATCCCGAAGCATCTGAGAGATGTGTTATCTGCCGAGTCTGGGTGTAACGATGGGATGGCATTTCCATTTATTTATCTTGCGCTGTACTTGATCCACTATCGCCCGGATGCAACTTCTGTTTTCCAGCATTGGTTCTGTCTGACAGTACTATACGAATGCTTGTTCGGATCAATTTACGGCGTTTGTATTGGATATGCGGGTCGTCAAGCTATCAAATGGGCTGAAAGAAAAAATTTGATTGATCGTGAGTCTTTTCTCGTGTTCTACTTTGTGCTCGCGCTCTGGTGTGCTGGTACAGGTAGTATGCTTGGTCTTGACGACCTTTTGGTTGGATTCTGTGCTGGTGTCGCGTTTTCAAACGACGGTTGGTTCGCGCAGAAGACCGAGGAATCGCACGTTTCAAACGTCATCGATCTACTTCTCAATCTGGCGTACTTCGTCTACTTCGGATCGATTATCCCGTGGTCTTCTTACAACGTACCTGACTTGGGTATTACACCTTGGCGGTTGGTGGTTATAGCGATATTGGTTATTCTGTTCCGCCGGATCCCGATTAT
Source organism: Morchella sp. 2015-shanyang (assembly GCA_024713795.1). NCBI lineage: Eukaryota > Fungi > Ascomycota > Pezizomycetes > Pezizales > Morchellaceae > Morchella > Morchella sp. 2015-shanyang. The sequence continues at coordinate 148,098 of JAMGZB010000019.1, read as the reverse complement.
GGTTGCGTTGAAGCCTGTCATACCCGATATCAAAACCTGGCGAGAAGCACTATTCGCTGGCCACTTTGGACCTATTGGTGTGGGTGCTATTTTTGTAGCTATTCTGGCTAGAGCAGAATTAGAGACTGGAGATACAACGCCGCTCTCGGAGGAAGAGCTAAGCCACCTCGAGAGCCACAGCCGCAACATTATCCTGTTGATATGGCCTATAACAACCTTTTTGGTCATATCTTCAATCGTGGTTCACGGATCCTCCATTGCAGTCTTCACCTTAGGAAAACGTATCAATACGATGAAGATTACTATGTCGTACACAACAGCGAACGAGGAGCCTAGTTGGCTTGCGAGGCTACCGAGGATAACTCCGAAAACTTCTATGAGCATCAAAAGACCTGACGCAGACGAGATGAATGAGAAGTCAGCAAACGGTGGATTCCCTCCTGGAGTTCTCCCACCTCCCGGCGGTGTTTCTGGCGGATTTTTATTATCTAAAGAATATCTTGATAGTCCTGTTGCCAGTCGACCTGCTTCGAGACCAGCAAGTATCAAAGCTAAGCGTAGAAAGAACTGGGAGTCTGGAATGGGACCTGGTGGACCGATCTCTGAATCTGCAATTCGGCCTAGAGGAAGAAGACAAGATGACATCAATGTTACAATTCCAGAACATACGGTAGAGAGAGGAAGGCAATATGGATATGAACTTGCATCACCAACATCGCCGCTATCACAGTCATCACTGCCAACATCACCAGCAGATGGTCAGGGTAATCTGAACGCATTCCAAGAAGGGCATGATATTATCGTTGAGAATAAGGAGGGTGAAGTTGTGGGACAAGGAAGGTCACCGGAACGTGAACATGACGGTGTTGGTCCCTTGGACATGGGTCACCTTCAAGCTGCGGGGAAAAAACTGATGCATCCTCACGACTCCACAAAGGAGAAACAGCATGAGTACACCGGGAAAACACAATCATCACTACCACTGACAATGGCAGTTACTGATGAAAGATCCGCACTGCATGCAGCTCGTGCCGAAAGCAGCAGCAACGGACGAACTAGGAAACCTGCTTGGGCATATAGATTTGATGATAATATCATTGTGGAGGACGAAGACGGTGAAGTTATCAGGAGATATAAAATCCCCAAGGAAAAGTCCAAACCAACTACTCAGAAAAGAACATGGGCAGACTGGGCAACAATGTTTGCGACGAAAAAACCCAAAGCCGGCCCTTCATCTGGCGCTCAAGAAGAAGAGGACGATGATTCGGATGCCAAGACAGTATACTCGCAGTCTCGTGGGAGTCACGGTATAAACTTTCGGATGCATGACGAGAGAGGAAGGAAGATGAGCAAACAAGATTTCCTTCATCAATTGCAGAGGATGGATCCTCATGCCCGTGCTGCCATGAGCAGGAGCGACTTGACAGGTCATCAGGAGGAGCAACTAAAGAACGCCTTGAGGAGCAACGCCACAGGAGGCGAGCATGAACTTCAAGAAGTTCCATCACCACAAGGGTTGGTACCGCGAGAGGACCCCTCGGGTTCTTCCACCGCGACTGCCACATCCAACTCGGGGTTTAAGCCTGCTGCCCTCGATGCTAATGTCGAGAAGCTGGGAGATGAAAGAGATGAAGAAACAGCTGCTGAGAGGAAACGGCGAGAAGCAGCCCTCGGTATCACCGCTGAAGATGACTCTGACAGCGATGACGATGGTAAATTCCGTGGAGACTCAACACGAACAAAGAGCCCAGGAATCAGGTTCGCAGATCAACCTGCCGCCACTGCGACCCCCGACGCATCCCAAGGAAATGTTGGGTTAACACCGCGCGGATCTACTCTTAGTTGGGGTAAGGACGTCGTGATGGGAAAGGGAAAGGGGAGAGAGTGAAATGATACTCTAATAATAAAAACGTCTATTCTTTTGATGCTTTATGCGTGGTATTTATCTTGTTACTGTTTTATGTCTATTCTTTATTTTCTTTCTCAAAAATTATTTCCTTTTAGCTTATGTCTGGATTCATGACTGAGAGCATATGGGTGTGGGGCTGGGGATTGGAAGGAGGTGGGGGAAGGGCAGAATTAAGGATATGCATAGCTTTACATGGGGTTCTCGCGATAAAATCATTTCATGAGGCGTTTTTTTTTCCCCTTCTTATTTTCTCTTTCCCCCCTTCTTTATTCGGCTTTTCTTTTCAGTTTAGCATTTTCATATGGTCCCTGGGTCCCCTTTAGTTTGATTTTTAGTATGTAATGACCAGCATTTCCTTTCTCATGTATTTTTCCCCTCGTGCATTTTTTCCCCACCCATACTAGATTCTAAAAACTCTAGTCACGATAACATGATAAACCCGGAGGAGTATGTACGAGATAAGATGGATTGGATGTATATGATAAGGGCCTGGTAGGGAGGCGCGCATAGTTATGTAATTATGCTCTATAAGATACGATTGTAGCTCTACTCTAGGGCTCCTAAAAAAAAAGATTGTTTGCTGCTTGGAGAAAAAATGATTTATATACTGCATGTAAGGCCATTATAGGTCGCGCGTGTAACATATGTACTACACTACATGTAGGCTTATCCGTCCCGCTTAGTGCCGCACCAATTGCGCGTGTACGGGGCGGTATGACAGGCTGCAAGGGAGCGCCTATTGAAGTGATCACGCAGCTCAGTGATCGGAAGGGTGCTTTACAAAGATCGATGGCCATGAGAAATGCCGGGTTATGCGAATCTCAGAGGGAACGGTAGGAGGGACTAGCGAGCCAAGCCGGACCCCAACTAGAGTACATAATCGTAGACCCTGACTATGTAAGTAGATGATTCGATATATATTAAAGTGCGTTTCCATCAGGGCCCTATCTGATATGACCGAAAGTGGGGTGTGGTTCAGGATATCAGGGTGTAAGTAGTTGATTGGGCCAGAATCGGTGGGAACCCTTGTAGATACTCTTATACATCCACTGACAGCACAAGATGGTGTTTCGGACTTTAACGCGTGAGTGGTGCTTACATGTAGGTACATACAGTGATCGAGCTTATATATGTGCTTAGAGAGCTGAGGAGGACAAGGCTCAACTGCGAGATGGCACATTATTGGTACGCCCGAATAATTATAAACTCCGTTCAAGCACCGAGCGTTATTGATGTGAAAAGGACCCAGGGTCCAAATGGCCACTAGAAGGCTCTGTGGTACGGCCTCTTGACGTCCCTGATCTAACGAGTCTGTTTATTGGCGGCTGTTAGAGTGTTATTTCCGGGCTTCGGGTGACGGTATTAACTCGGGCCTTATTGGCCGTCCGAAGTACTCTTGGCGCTAGTGCTAGAGGTACATGTATTGGCTAGTGGAGGATTGGAGCGAGTGATAATATATGATTATAGCTATTTGACTGGTTGATCTATGGTCGTGGAAAAGCCCCCTACCACCGCACTAAGCGAATAAAGAAAGTGCATCGAGCCCTAGAGTAGTGGACGCTTGCGGGGAAAGAATTACATGCCTTACCCACCCCTAACCCTAACTAGTATACACCCACTTGCATGTACTCGTAGTTTTCTAACGTTTCCGAACTGGACTGGGTCTGCATAGCACCAAAATCTAGTTGCCAAGCACGATTTACGCCCATATGCAGACCCAGTCCAGTTCAGAAACGTTAGAAAACTGCGGGTAAGTATTGCGAGTTGTCAAAAAATAATGAGACGCACCGAGACAAGGCTCAACGAACACTGCGACACTCACACCAACCCCGTAAGTTCCAATGAGCCCAATGCCAAATCTGGTGTAATTCGGGTCTCTAATCTTTTATTATTACTATTTACTTTATTTATGGCTTCTTCCTGGTTGGTCCTGGCTGCGTTCAATCCGGTTGCGTCTCATTATTTTCGACAATTCGCAATACGTGTACTACGGTGTGAAGGGTAAGTGAGTAGAACTCGGCGGTGCGGTTTGCGTTGCTACGTTCTACTCACTTACCCTTGACACCGTAGTACATGTAGTTATGAGATAGGATGGCAAGAGCGAGCCTTCCCCTCTTCCCATCATGAACAATACAATACCACTCTAAATTTTTACATCTTCTCTTTATTGCATCACTGGCTGATATCATGATATTGATTAATTACCAATGACTTTGCTATCCTTTTTTTTACTATGTAATTCCTTTCCACTAGTCCACGTACGTACATACGTACGTCTGAGACGTGTAAGTAGGCAAAGAAATCTAACTTCAGGGACGAGAAGAGTATGAAAATCTTGGCCATTGTAGCGAAACAATAACTCAATGTCCCAGAATTTAAACCACACAAACCCACCCTGTCTATTTGCCAAACATGGAGTCCACGTACTTGGCTTCTCGCTCTATTATTCAACGTCTCCTATGCAGAAGATTCGTTACGGGGGATGCCAATGGCTTCCTCGGGGCAAGGCTGAGGGTGCCGAGTCCAACGGTTGATTGGTATGTAATCCCACATGTGATAGCCAGAGTGGCAGAATATTGAACATTTGAAATAGTGGAACCGTGTCGACAAGTTGGACGATCGTGCCACAATCCTGACAATAGGATAGCATTAGAGGCCGTTGTTTTCTTAATGCTATATATAGCAAAGATCGGGGTGTCTATACCACTAGCTGGTGGAAATCGTCATTTTATTGATTATATAAGAGCGACGGGATTGTCTATATCACTGGTAGATGGACGGGCTCATCTACACCGGGTATTTCTTTCGATGGGAAAGTCTCAGAGAATTCTCCAGCTCCACCTGATCTACTGAGTAAGTTCTCCCTAAACCGTTTGCAAATTTGTTCTGTTCCGGTTTCTTGTAGATGTAAACCGCTCACGATTCCTAGCAGGGCCTGGGAAAGGTTAGGGGTGACCTCAATAAAGCTATTGGCAATTAGAGTACTGAAAACCTTGCTCCGAGGATGGAAGCAGGCCTTGGGAGAACAGGTGCGAGCGCCCCAAAGGTAGAGACGAATATCGCGGAGGGTTTTGGGGGCCGGGATAGAGCCGCTTGTTTGACAGGTCAGATTTCGTGTCCTACTTGCTGTTACATGGTACGTATAAATAATGCTTATGAAGTTCAGTTATTTTAATACTAAGTTTTAGAGGTTATTGAGTTTCTCGCCAAAACATACCTCGATGAGCACAGGGTTTTCTCCAAAGGCGATGGATTAGGTGGTCTCAGCCCTGCACTCAAGCTCAAAACTGCGTTTACGGTCGAATTGGGTATCCGAGACATGACTTCACAATCAAGGATATGGACGCATATGCGCGCCGAGGCCGGCAATCGCTCCTACGTAGGTGGATGCAATGCCTCTAGTTACTCCTAGGCCAGTCGACGTCCAAAAGGTCGACCAAAAAATTGGTTTGAATTACTGTACATATATAGGCGTAATTCCCAAAGTGCGTATTCCATAGAGCGGTAAATGTGTCAAAAGTAATTTTACCTAGTAAATTATTCACCACAGGTGGTATAAGAACTGAATTTCAGTCCTTGTGCCAATATAAAACTGGATTTCAGTCTTTATGCTGTACTATATATAGTACATTAGCAAATCTTCAATCATTAATGCCAAACTTATGAACGTTTCCTACTGGTACTGCCACTGGTGGTGAAATACCTGCTATTAGTGATGGAGTTTCCCATCTGTGGATATATCATGTTTGTATATATTGGAATTATATAGCCCCTTTTGGCTAAAGCCGGTCTGTGCTTTTATCATAAATAAAAATTGATATTATAAGGTACAAATGATGGTATTATTTTCACCGATGGTAAACCTATTTACTACCGTTTGTAGAATTACTTTTGACACATTTACCGCTCCATAGTACTATTCTAGCTGGCTAGGTTTATCAGACATATCGTCTAAGTTTTTTAGGATGTCTACCACCCTTCAGTTTTTTTTTTCTTTTCTTTTCATTGACTTGGAGTGACGACGTCTATCTAGAGGTTTGATATTAATTCATTGAATATATATATGAAACCCGGATCAGGTTATGGCAATATTCTGGCTTGGTGTTATTCGACCGGTTCCATTCAGAGCCACTACCAACACGCAAGCACTTCCTTTAGTCTACTTTGGTGGTACTATTTATGTACTAAGCTGCTTAGAATGGAGAGAATAAACAGAAGGGTGAGGACGGGGTCTAGCGCACAATGCCAACAATGACGGGCCTAGAATTCCTAGAGGAACGAAGATAGAAATATGGAAGAGCTTCTAGAGTACTCTAGGAGACGACCATATAGCCGCCCTCATGATTACATATTGAGGATCAGTCAGTACTACTCTCTCACCTTGTATAATATGAATTAACATTCTGCAGTCAAAGTCCTTCCTCCGGCACTTGGTTTATATAACTCTTCAAGGGACGAGTTCATATTTTTGCCCTGAAGGCCTTGATCTACATATAGCGGTACCACGTCCTCACAACCGAGTATAACTGCGAATCTTCCCAGATTAACCACCTCACCCCTTATCTCCTGAACCAACATTAATATCTGGTGCAACAATGCTTAGCTAGGCGCTCCATCTGGCACTACCTCCTGATAGCGCCTAGTTGTGCTCAGCCGGTAACATAACGTCAATTATCTTGGGGTCAACAATATCTGGGGGTAAAATTCTCATCGAAACATTTCAAGCTCATGTTTGGTGCATGCACAGATATATACAAGCGCTTGGGCTAACTAATGTCCACTTACTCGTTCGCTGGTTAATCAACATGCGGTTTCTTTTACAGTGAATGGATTAGGGTGCCCCGGCTTGGTCAGCTTGAATATTTAGCATTCATTTAGCTACGTTAGTACAGAATACAATCGATATTTCACACCTTTTTGCTATATACATCAGGGGTGTCGGGAAGGTGAAACACCCCAACATAGAACGAGCGAGCTTGCGAGCGTACGTTGATTAATGGGTTATTCGGATCGAATACAGGTGAGCCACAATTAAGAGTGAGATTGGGCATGGATAATTCGAGTGTTCCAAACAGTGGGTATACGTAGGGGCCAGGGCCTTCTATATGATTCACCCTACCCCCGTTGGTACATAGGGTTTCTTGGGTATGCCGGTCTATAACTGGACTATGCACCTAGGTCATCAGCTGCAGAGTTTTCTCCGGCGGGCTAGAACATATAACTATACACCGAGACTATAGAATTAAGCGAACTGCGCTCAGCTAGCTATAGAGCACCCCTCAAACACACACCTAAAGGAGCGACGAAAATAGGAGATACTATTAAGATAATGATTGCGTGCACTTGTATATACGTATTTGGCCCCTTACTTTGCTTATAATCAACTCAATGACTGTAGTATGGACTACGCAGTACATAATGGCTTGATAGTTGCCCTTAAGTAGTGGAATAGTTAGTTCCAAAAGCAGCCCGTAGAACTATAGATTAGTTAGTTGTTCCACTGCAATAGTGGAGCAAGTCTATAAGAAACAATCCCCCACACGACCACGTGTTGTCTAGCCTTTTTAATATCCCAGTACCATCGAGTGACATCCTATGATTCACCAAAGAATCAAATAGAATGCCATGAAGATTCATGTATCTAAAAATCTACATACATACAAAAAAGCCAATGCCAGGCCTCCCTATATACCCCTCCGCACCCCCCGCACTTCGCACATCGCACCACGCACCAGGTACCCGCGGTGTGCTTCTAAAACGACCGCCTGAGTCACCAAGCACTGTGCAGACTGCATCCGCATGGCACAGTACCGCGTCAAGATCGATATCTTTATTCCACTGCGCTCCACCATTCCCTACACTCTTTCCTTTAGCTATCCCATCATCCTCATTACCGTCACCCACTCCACCCCTATAAGAAAAAAAAAAATCAATAGAAAGAAAAAGATAGCAACAACCATGCGTGCAAGAAACCCGCCTATATACCCGCCACGCAACGACTACAGGGGTATAAGTAAGGTAGGAGGTGAATATAGCAAGTAGTAGGTGGAGTAGATGATGTAAGGGATATATAAGAGACATGCAGAGAAAGGAAAATGAAATGAAGAAAAACAGAAAACTATGGATATCCTAACGAATTAACAATTCAACGAACGAGAATATCACCCTCTTTACTCAGCTACTAACCACACTACCTGAACCGCAGACAGCGCACACGCAAGTACGCCCGGAAGTATGTCAATACTTCCACAAAAAAAAACAGGGAACAGAAATAGGGAATTGAAAAGAAAAAAACGGAGAAAACTAATACCCAGAAAGAAGAGAGGAAAAAAAAACAAAAACAAGAAACAAGAAACCCTTCATACGCCCATTCCCGGAGCCACCAGGTAGCACACCCCATTCCCCTAAACCAATGAACTTATTGTAGTGAGATAGAGATATGCGTGCTACTATATTCCTGACCTGTCATCTTCATTTTCGTGTCTGCTCCAATTCATTCAAACCTCATTCTTTCATTTCCCGTAGCCCAGTTCCTGTTACAGTGGTGATATTTGCAGATGTGTGAGTTTACTACACATCCTGATACAGTAGCAATGGCTCCCCGACGTGTTCAATCTCCGGTATGGTGCATTTCAGGTCAAATGCCTTCGACAGAACGATTTTAAAAATCTATCCGGTCGTGTATGTTAGCGACACAGGAAAATAACACAAATAGGGAAGCGGGTAAAAACCTTCTGCACGTTGATACTGTGACTCGTGCTCGAAAAGATCAAGGACGCCTTCATCGCCCTGGCGAATTTCCTTGCCTGCTTCGAGATCTCTTCCTGGTCTTCTCTCGGAAAGTTTACAAAGTGGTCGTACTTTGTTCCTACCAGGAACGGGATCGCAGTCTAATTGATGCAATTAGCTAACCGGCCTACGTCCGAATCCACCAAGGAAAGCCTACCTTATTGAATCCCCGAGCCTGTCGGTACCACTCCTTGATGCTATTGAGAGTGCTTTTCCGCGTCAGGTCGAACATAAACAGGATCGCGACGGCGTCGTTGCATACGAGTGGTAGCATGTTGACGAATTCCCGTTGGCCGCCGAGATCCCAAATTGAGAATGTGATCTCCGTGTTACGAATGGATATCGTCTTTTCCATGAAATTTACACCTACCGTTTTATATGATCGTCAGCCTAGCACCAAATAGGGGGGGAAAGGAGTACAGAGTGAGTATAGCAGATTAGTAGGGCTAAGGATAGGGGAAGTTTTGGATTCCCCAGGAAACAACAATTCTCGTGCCAGCTGTCAAGAGTGGAAGGGTGTAGGAGAGGGGACAAACCAAGAGTCTGGATATAGTCTTCATCGAAACTACCCTCTACGTACTTTACCATCAGACTCGTCTTTCCAATCTGCGCATCCCCCACCATCCCCACCTTGATGACCACGCTGTTCCGCTTGGCCTCCGCCCCTTGACCACCAGCCGCTGCAGCGGCCGAAGAAAAGTTGTTCATTCCACCGCCGTTACCGTAGAGCTGTGACTGGGAGAGGGGAGGGGTGCTCGAGTTCCGTTCGTCGCCTATTGCGCGCGAGGGCGAGTTTGGTGCCTGGGGTGAGATGATTAATGAAGGGTCGGAAGAAGTATAGTGCTCCTGTCGGGGTGTAGCAGCTACGTCTATGTCGATGTGGGAAGGAAGAGAGCCGTTGTTCTCGGGGGGTGGAGGAGTGGTTGTCATTTTTATAGGAGGAGAAGTAGGTGGACGGCGGAGGAGATGCAGGAGAGGGTCGTGAAGCGAGTTAGTGGGAGAGGAGGTGATTCGGCCGGTGAATGGGAGGGGGACGATTTGTGAGTGGTTGTCAAGTGGCCCTTCTTCTTCTTCTACTTCTTCTTCTTTTTCTTTCTTTCTCTTTTCTTTTTCTACCCTTCTCGTGATTGATTTTTTCGGCGAGAGATGGATGGGAGTTCTTTTTTGTGGTTGCGAGCGGTTGCAGGATCACAGTCTTCGATTACTTTCTTACCCTCCCCGTTTCTGGGCAGTGACGAGTGGTTGTGTTTCGAAGGACACTCAATCAGTGGAGGAACGGAATGAAACAAAACAGAGCCTCTTTGCAAGGCCTAGCTACAAAATGGAACCACCAAATGACACAACAGGGCGGTTAGTGGTATTTGTTGGAGATGAGAGATTTATGAGTGAGCGAGATACGGATAGAATAGATGAGATTAGATAGGGACAGATTAGATAGGTAGGGGGTAGGAGGAGTAGGGGTGTGAGGAACTGAGGATTAAAGAGAGGTAACAACTAATTTAACACCATGGAGAAGGCTTCAATGAAGATGAATAAACACAGCTCAATTCCTTGGACGAAATTGAGGCATCCAGCAATACATGTAGGTGAGGATGAGGGTGAGGATGAGGGTAAGGATGAGGGTGAGGATGAGGGTAAGGATGAGGATGAGGATAGGCTCAATGGTTAACAAAGATCAACGTCGGTCGGCCTAAGCTGATGATGATGTCAGTTGTCGACAACGGCAACGACAACGGCGTCCACCGTCAATTAAGATTATCGTTGTCGACGACGACGTCGCCTTCCGTCGACTCACTCAGGGTTTCGATGATAATATGGGTGTTATATCATATGTCATTGTGGTGCACAGAAAGTAATGAACAATATTCTACTCTGAATAAGTAGTTCCAAGTGTCATTGACAAAGGGATGACCAAACCATCTGAATCCATTACATTTTATTTGTAGTGGGTGCAATGGAAAGAGGGGAAGGAGATGAGTGCTGCTTGATGTTGTGGCTGATAATTCTACATTCTACATGCTTGGCATGAGATGTAAATTTATAGAGGTGACGGGGCCACATGGAGAGAAGACAAGAACGCAGAGCGGTCAAAGTATTTCACAGGTTTCGCGGCGCAGAATTCAGTACGTTCCGGGTGCAGGGGTCTGGCCCGGAATGGCACGTGCCAAAATGTTCCGGGACATTGCCAAGCAGGCCACCCCTGCACGTAAATTATAAGAGGATTCTCGAGCAGTAAGCAACACCACGACTCTACTGGAGAGTGCTCGACGGTTTCATCGAGCAAGCAAGAAAGCAACAATCGTAGCGCTAATCATGTTCAGCCAAGATCCCCAACCAGCAAGCAGTCAAGGCTGTTCGCAGACCCAATCTTCTCTCTAGAAGCCCCGCACACCGGGCCCCCGAGTTACGATATGATCGCTCGACGATTCTCTCCCTCGCAGGTCGGTCCGCAGGCCTATTTCACTCGCAAGCGCCAGCAAGAGACTAAAGGATGTGGCGAATACATTGATATGCGAAAGATTTTGATGTCTTGATCACAGACGTCAATCATGAAGAATTGCATACTGGGGTTTCGCAGGTAATAGGCATACAGTACCTTGTGGAGGAGGCTGAGGCTAATGCTAATGAAGCCCTTAAAGTCATATACTGTCGGAAGCTCCGGACAATGTTTCCAGCAATTGTTGGTCATAAGGGCAGGGCTCATTGAGTCTTTTTCGTCCTGGATAGTGGTTCCCCATTGACCTACCTTTCGGCACAGGTGAATAAGTGCTTGTACCCGCGTAGAAGATGTGACTACTAAAGTACCCTAGATGAGTGGCCTTTTTGGTATCGTGAAAGATAGGCTGACGACCGCTATGATCGCTGGGTATCATCACGCAGTTCATAGTCCTGGTGCCGACTTTACTAGCGGGTATAATGTTTCCCCGTGGTACAACTGTCCAAGTGACAAAGCGAAGCTCTACTTTGGTACAGACTGGGAAGTGATCGAGAGGTCTAAGCTGTAGTACCGGTTTTGTGGTAGGTATGAGCAGACAAAGGGTGGAGGAAAGATTTTTTTTTTCTTCGGCACTTCGGAAAGGTAATTAACTATTAACTGGCTTACAGCGGAGTTGCAATTCTATTTTATTATGGTGAAGGGGACCCCCCAAACGAAGTGAGGGAGGTTAGTTAGGTTAGTTCCACCGATCGTAACGGGGTGTTGCTACCAATTGCTGTGTGACTTCACATAGGATAGATACAAAGCGTCAGACTTCTTTTCATTCATAGAGCCGTAAGGGCTTATATATAAGTACGGCGGGCATACATGGCCGCCGTGCCGCAGGCCTGCCAGTTGGCCTCGCCGAACATCAAGTACATGAACTACAACGCAGAAATTCGCTGTATCCGGAACTTTCTCAGAATTACTGTATTATACTATGGCCATTCCAGCCGGTAAAGACAGACATATATCTGGATGGCAGCTTGCATGAAGATAACCTTCTCTGTTATGTAACGTTCCTCCTTGTTCAACATTATTCAATACCTCATAGGTGATGATCTACCCGTAGAGTCTGTATATGCGCGCTCATCACACATGTACCTAAATGTAAGCACAGTACTTTAACTTTATAGTAGGTACATACATGTACATACATGTACGTATTATGTAGGTACTACTACTCTATTAAGGTATTCAGACCCCAGAATTACGAAATTGTAGGACCCCAAGGATCGTTGAGTAAATCAGAGCCCGGCTCAATTGGTCAACTCTTTTTGTTACCATCATAACATACTTAAGTAGATGTCACAGCTATTGTAAGTCATTGACTGAGTACTCATATTGCCTCATCCGGCTCGGCTGCTTCCGAGGTTCGTTACCCCTGCTCGGACACAGCCAATGGAGAGTTATCCTCACCCTCCATCATAGAATCAAGCCTTTTCACCAAGACCTTGGGCCCATCGACCCCCCTTCCTGCTTGTAGGTAGCTACTGACAGTCGAAAAAACCACCGATCCCCCACACACATATACGCCATAGAAGAAGAAACCTCTCCGCCCCCCAGTGTCAGAGTGAATGTCCGAGAGACAGAGGCCTGCAAGATAGCCGTTGATCACCCAAACCACGCGGCCCCCTTGTCAGATAAACAGCAGGAGTGTTCCTGTTACAATCCTCCCCCCCCCCCCCTCCCCTCCGTTGGACGGCCAGGAGGTGGGCGTCTTGAAGGAAGAAGAATAAAGGGAATAAAGGACGGAACCACGCGGGAGTGGTATTTATTTCCCACAAAGAGTTACAAGGCGCCAGGATTCCTATATCGTGGATCAGAAAAAAGAAGAGAGGGGAAAGAAAAAAAAAAAAAAAAAAAAAGGAGTCCGATCACCCCCTTCAAAACTCGGATCGTCCATTCCGGAATCGCGTGTAGCTTTATATTACCCCCCCTCGATCCTGTCGCCGTCGACGAACGTGGACATAAATTTCTCAGCTCCCCTGTCACGCCAGTTGAGGATTTTTTTTTTCGAATTTTTGACATCCCAAGTTCACCTCGTCCGAGACTCGCCGTCTGCCGGAGAAGCTCTGTGGTGGACTCGGTAATCTACCCCACAACCGTCTCCCCTCCCCGATGCGTCCCGTTGCAACACGGTACGCTCCCGTTCCTGCACCCTCCCTTGTCGACGACATCACAAACCCTCACTCGTGCCAATAGCTATAATGCCACGTCAAAATTGGAGGGCTCCAACTTCAACGATTCGTCCTACAACTACATCATTCACTGTCCCCGAATCATGTTCGCCATTCACTCTATACCCAGGCTACACAATTAGTCTCTCTCCCGAGTCTACTCTCACACTATCAGATAGCGCCATTGCCACCCCTGAATGCTGGACTAATGCGCCAACTTCCACCGGCACAGCGTCTGCAATGCCCGATCTTGATGGCGGTGCCAGTTCAGAAGATCTCGCTGCGAGTGACCTGAGAGACCCTTTCTATGCCAGCACAATTCCAATGGCATATTCAATATCCGCCACTACAACACTAGCATATGTCCTCTTATTCCTCTTGTTCCTGCCTAACCCACCTAACTCACGACCATGGCTCCAAAAAGTAGCCACCCTTACCGTAGTAGTATGTCTTACCATTGCCTTTGCAGAAACAACAACAGTCCTTGAAGAGGAATACAAACTCGTCGGCTCATCCCTCTACTCCCTCACCAATGAAGCGCGTGAGGTTCGTCGCCGCGTCGTTGGCGGGACCGTTATCAGAGTTGGCCGAATCATCTCAGACCTCTTCTTATGGCTCGCTCAAGTCCAAACACTAATCCGCCTTTTCCCCCGGGAACGTGAAAAGGTGATAATCAAATGGGCGGGCTTCTGTCTCATTCTCCTCGATACGATTTTCAGTATTTTGCAGACCTTTGTTTCTCCCCTTGCAACAAATCCCGACAGCTTCCTGGACGCAATACCGGCATTGTCGTACCTATTTCAGATTGCGCTATCCCTTTTGTACGCCTCATGCGTAATGTATTATTCCTTTGCGAAACGTAAATACTCATACCTCTACCCACACTCATTCTTCAAACCCTCGCCACCCGGCTCGAAGCAGTACGGCGGCCGTAGCATTGTCCTCGTGGCAATACTAAGTATTGCAAGTGTTCTCACCCCGATTGTGTTTTTCGTGCTCGACATTGCACAAAAAGATCTCGCTGGTTGGGGCGACTACATCCGTTGGGTTGGGGCGGCGTCTGCGTCCGCTGTGGTCTGGGAATGGGTTGATCGTATTGAAGGCCTTGAGCGCGAGGAGTGTAAAGGCGGGGTTCTGGGACGTGAAGTCTTCGATGAAGATGAAGATGAAGATGACGGATTTACCAGTTCAACGAGGAGACGAATAAATAGACGCAGAAGCGGGGATGATGAGCCTGGCGGTAGCGGAGGTGGCGGCGCCAATGGTATTCCATTGAGTAGGGCTACTACTGTCACCAGCGCTAGTACGTCTTATGCGGTTAATGTGAGGCGGGTAGACACAGCAGATACATTCATTGGACGCTTCGGAACGCCCAGCAGCAGCGGTGGAGGTGGCACTGGAGGAAGTGTTAGCGGGGTAGGAGGTGGTATCGGCCGCGGTCGTGGAACTCCGGGCACCGTCAGAAGTGCTAGCACTGTCAGCGGGCGGCGCGGCACCCCCGCAATCTCAGAAGAAGTTACTACAATTTCTGCGGCCGACGCCCCTTCACCGCCACCACTACCACTACCACAAAGAAGACCGGAGACTACTACGCTAGCAGAAGAGATTCCCACTTTGGTGGTTGAAGACAGAGAAGAAAATTGGGACGAGAACCGCAGTCCTAGCCCCCCTACCACATCTGGCACAACAACCGCTCAGAGTAACCTTCACCCCCCGCCCCCTCCAGCGCCGGCGCCGTCTCAGTCTTCAGAAACGCTCTGGCCATGGTGGAAACGGCGACGGGAGACATCAACACCAGTGTCAATGTCTGCAACCTCCGCAGCGCCACTCCCTGTAACAATCATTCCTGCACCTCCTCGTGGGGCCCAAGGCTCTTGGGGAGCGGTTGAGAGGGCACGAGCAATGGCAGAGGCCGAGATCGTGGAGCGGGCTAGCAGAGTTGAGTTACCACCTAGTAGTAGGGGTAATGAAACGGTAGTTCGAGATTGGGGCGATAGATAGGCTGGCCGCCTTATTTCCTTTTCCTTTTTTCTTTTTCCGTCTTTTTCGTTGCGTATAGAGGGTAATTTAAAATAAACCGGGACTGGACTAACTATGTATGTGGACCTTGATTTTATGTTTGTTTTATGTTATTTTCATTGTTTCTTTTGTATAGTGGATGGGGGGCTATTCAGGATCAGGATTGGGGTTCTTTTGATTTTTTTATTCTCTTTCTTTTTTTCTTTCTTATTTGTTACGGCTGGGATAAATTGTTTTTTCTTGTTGCCCTTCTATCATCTGAATACAGAGGTGTATTTTTTTCCTTTCCCTACACTTGACTTGAGCATTGAGTTTCAACTTGGGGTCGGACTATGTACGTGTACCCCGGACACATGTATTTATTCTATATTTTTAACATTGCAACTGGCTCCTGGCCGGGAATATATCCCATCGCCCCCCCCCCAAAAAAAAAAAAAAAAAAAAAAAAACCAATGCTTTGCATCTTGATCATTCAATATATCTTGTTTCGTTGGCATCGGGAATTTCTAGAGGTTCTGTGCCCGCGCGCCTCATCGAGCGGGTGGTGGTGACTCACGTATTAAATATAATACCCACCGTCCGATAAACAAGGAGGGTTCTTACATATTAGTACATGTGATCATGATAGGGTACATGCTACACTAGAGAGCTCGCAGAATATAGTACTTGCGGTGAAACTAAGTACTTGAAATACTGACTCTCGCGATAGCATGGTTACCAGCATAATTGGGGAAATAATTAATTTCACCCTAAGTATATATATACACTTTATACATATGTAGGCTTTCATCCGATGGCGTTTAGGTTGGTAGGGGTCTACTGCTTTGAGCACTTGAATACCATGAGTCCCGGACCGTTTCCAGTCGTAATTAAACTTCAAAATAGTACATTGACCCATAACTAACCCCATCCCATCCCATCCCATCATATATCATCATACTAAGTAGGTATAAGATAAAACAAACATAGAAAACCCCCATTGCGAGAAGAAAACCCCCAGGATTACAAAAGAAATTAAGATGGAAAGAAGATCCATCTAGCTGAGCTCATCAAATTCGATCTTCATGGAAGTGGGGAAGGGCCAGAAACCACTCCAGTCTTCCTTCATGTAGACCTTGAAGCCACCAGGCTTGGGAATGGCCTTCAAGATACCCGGCTTACCCGCTGCACGCCTCAGTCCCTTCAACTTACCGAACTCCATCAACATAGTAGTCAATCCAATGATGTTAGCCGCCTTTCCAAGGCACTCGTGCGGACCAACACCATACTGCATGTAGAGTGATTCTGAACGGTCAATTTTAACAACCTCAGGGTCTGGGAAGACCTCCTTATCGCGAGAAGCCGTGATAAAGTTCACAAATACAAGGTCACCGTCGTTCAAATGGAGGATCCTGTCATAATCGTTGATGGTGACATTACTGGCACACCTCCTGTAGAGTCCGAAGGTACCAGCGAGACGTCCTCCTTCCAGGGCGTATTTTTTGACGGTCTCCCAGGCCTCATCGGTATCGAGAGCGGCTAATCTTTGAATTTCAGCAAGATGGTGGGCGTTCTTTTCTTCAAGGTAAAAGTCGAGAACTTGTGCAAAGATTTGGCCTTGGTTGGGTGCTGAGGCACCAGCAGTGGGGACAATGTAAGACCAGGTAACATCGTATGCGGACTTTCCACCATCCAGGAGTCTATGCATTTATTATTAGCTATGTCTAACCATCAAAATTAGGAAAGAACGAACCTTTTAATCATGTGGTGCCCATACGAAGAAAGGGCGCTCTTGTTTCTGCCACGAATATTTGTAGGATCCCAGAGGCCCTGAAGCCATCCCCAGTTCTTGATGCTCTTAACCTGTAGTTCTACCAAGCTTCCGTACTGGCGAACTACTCCGTACCCTGCTTGACGGAGAGGGAATGACTTTGCAGGGTCAACATCAAAGAAGATGACAATGAACATGACGCAAAGAATCATATATAGCTCCTGCTCTGTGTAAATACCCTTAGGGTGATCCTCAGATTTCATCGGGAGGTTGAAAATGGTTGCTGCGAAACGCGTTACCACCATGTTGCCGATGTCACGGATAGCGTCGACCATGTATTTACCACCGATGTGATAAGATTTGTTTTTGAGTAGCGCTCTGGTGCTTTCGGTATAGAACTGCTTGATCTGCGCCTTCCAATCTACATCTTGCAAATAGAATCGCTCCCTCACAAATTGCTTCTGTTGGGCGTTGGAGGCTGTATCACCGCTGAGCATGAAATCTGCTTTCATGATAAAATCAAACCCTTCACCCCAAGTAACCTTGAAATTTGTCGAATCATTGAGAATCTGCTTAGTGGCAGCGTACGATGAGATTGGGATACGAACAGGGGTATAGACTGGTCTACTGAAGTCGAATTGATCGACAGTATTCAGTGAAGTAAGAATTCTTCTGTTCTCTTCTGGGATGGTGAGAGGGTACATTGCATAGACCGAGTTGCTCTTGAAGTGGTTCGGGAAGGCCCTCAGAATCAATTTGTACCCGACACAACCATGAAGGACATTCACATCGGAAGAAGCCTCTGCGATACCCCAGTTGGTCAATGCACCAGCCGTATAGTCAACAGTGTAGAAGCGGTCTGCTCGGACTAGTGTTACAGCATCTGACAAGATAGCTCTTGAGATTGTGTAGGTTGGACCAATACCGACACCAGGGACCATAGGCTTCTTATCAGCCTCAGCAACAAGACCAGGGTATAATTCGACATAATCAGGGTGGTCGTAGAGTTGGCGAAGCGTATCCGCGATCCTGGGGTCAGGGTTGATGTCCTCAAAAGTCTTGTGGGGCTTGAGGGCAAAGAATTCACGGAACTCGTTGAGAGATGCAATTCTCCAGTTTCGGCACTGCTCGATACCGAGAACCTCTACTAAACGCAGAATATGCGGAACATTGCGAGCACCGAAAGCACCTATTTAGATGGGTATTTATTAATACAAGACCATTGAAGACAATGATTAGGACCAACTTACCAGCAACATCCTCGATACTCTCTGTAAGAATTCTGACCAAGTCGTCATCCTTGAAACTCCCGTCCCCCTGTCTTGCCAAACCACCAAAGGTTCTCTTGACTGGGTCACTTGGAATCTTTGCTTCCCATTTACCTACACCCTCTAAGAACTCCCTCATATTGACATCATCGGGATCCTTCCCGTCGAACAAGTCCTTGTAGAATTCCTTGGTCCAGGCATCATCTCTCTTTGAGATGCATGAATGCCAGCGGTACACCAAGTTGAACTCGACAGAAACCATGTTTCCAACGCCAGCAGGTGTACCATCAGGGTTGTAGATCTTTTCAGGGTCAAAACGGGGGTCAAGCGTCCATGTGGTGTCAACACGGTTGAGGTTGACAATTGTCCGGAGGTAGTCGTTGAGAATAAAGTTGATGTAGAGACCACAGGTAACTAAACGAGCTGTCTGAAACAATTCGTAGTCTTGGTTTGCTAGAGCCTCTGCATGAATTTGTTCTCGGGTCTTATCTGGGACTGGCCGTCGGGGATACTTTAAGTCAAATTTCCCGCCTTCGTTGATGGCTTTCAATCTGTTCGGCAGCAAAGATTAATATCAATCCACGCCTTGGGTTCTTATCAAGGAACTTACTGCTCGGCAACATAGTTATGGAAACGCCCAAACATGACGAGCATAACTGATACCCCTGGCGGGAACGCCAACAATCTTTTCTCGGAGAACGAGTCCGGCTTGATCTTTCCGTCAGCGAAGGTGCGCATCTTATTTAGATCTTCCTCATTATTTCCGTAAAGTGGGGCGAGATCCAAGTACGATGATGCGTCGGAAAGATTGGGGTCAGCGCGGTTGGTTCGGAACAAATCTACTCAAAATTAATATTTCTCATTCAATTCTTTTGTAGAACGGGCACTTGCCGTGAATGATAATACTGGCGGTGTAAAATAGCATACTACTGACATTGTTGTCATGTTCGCGGTAGTGCTCATCATTCTTTCCTCTGCTGAAGATACTGTCGAATACCAAGTAAGGGTCTGGCGGAGCAGCAGGCATCTTCGTCATCGGCTTAACAGATCTCGCGTATGGCGACCCGGACGCCCCAAGTCGTGGGTACATAACATTGTTGTAGCTGCCATCAGCCTGACGATACTGAAACTGTGATCCAAGGTATGATAGAGGAGGATGCTGGAGCGAATCCCACAATTGATCAACTTGATGGGTTGTTAAGGAAACTCGGACTTTGCTGGAAGGCGGCAATCTTGAAGTGAGTTGGATAACTCGTTCCATCTAAAAATACAGAGAACCTGTTAGCTGACATTTTCCGAGAAGTTGCCTGGTATACAATATCACACTAATGTACTTCTACATTCGTACAATAGAACAGATGCATCTGGGAGTAAGGGTAACTTACGATCATAGTCTTATCGTCAACTGGCCCTCCATGTCTCTTTTGTTGTACAAGCTGCCATAATGTAGCAACAGACTCTAGAAGGAATCCACCTTTCCTTAATGTTTGGATGTCTGTCCAGATACCTGTCTGCTTTGCATCTTCAACCTTGTCTGTGCCGTTTCCGTAGCGGTTGGGCAAAGGGCGGTTCGAAGCATTGATCAATGCAGAAAACTTGTCGAAACTGCTATCGACGTCTTTTCTCGTCTGCTTCGCAAGTGGTGGAGGAGGTTTGATCCCCGCTGAGGATGTGCTGACGCCGTTCGAAGCCATTGCAGGTTAGGCTGCTATTGGTAGGTTGGATATTTGTGCTAAAGCTATCCAGAAGATTGGAACAGCGCACCGAGAGATTTTATAAAAGAATAAGTCCAGCCTCCTTGTTAACCGTGGAAGGCGTACAAGTGATATAACATATGATGTTGGAGACATAGGGCCTAATATATATACACTGTCACGAAACCCTATCCTGCACTCGGTCCCTCATATCAGAAACAAAGACAACCCAATTGAATGCTCTCCCTAGCCGGATATCGTAACAATTAGCACTCTGGCAAATGTAGGGCGAAGACGATACACTCCAGGGTGTCTGTATCCTGCCGGTATCATGTGAACGTTGTTGGGCAATGGTCGGCGAATGACGAGTAGAGTATAGAAATGCCCAATAGATGTTCACCAAGGGAGGTAAATTTAGGTCTAGTCAGCTGGAAGAGTTATCAGGCATTACGATATGGGTTGGCATAGTCACAGATTTGCGTTACTGCAGGCCATAACAACAATATCTACATGGACCCGGGATTCTTACCAAACCAAGGTAAATTGCTTTATTTTTCTCTCGCTTTGCCTACCCAGTTCATGTTTAAATCTGGTGCAGGAGGGGGTGGGGAGATTTTTTTTTTTTCGGGATACGATCTCAGCTGAAAAAATGGTGCCCCGCGGTAGGTGGGCGCAAAAATCTGGGATTGGTAAAGATCAACAATACCGTGCAATGAACCCTGTGGGTGATTAGCACCGAGCGGATATGATGATGAAAGAAGATAAGTTGGGTTGTACGAACTTTCGAAATATGAATAAGACTAGGCTAGGGGCAGAGTATGTACATGTAGTTATGAGGTAGTTTTGTATACTAGGAATGTAGTTATCTGTACATGTCCTTCGAATTTGAATTGCACTCAAATTCGATTGAAGACCATATTAATCTATTATCCCCAAACGGAGGGAGTGGAATAAGAACTCTGGTTCATGGGGTACGTATACTGCGAGTCAGTCAATTAGGAGTTCAATTTGCCGATGACTTTAATCCACGTATACCTACGTCTAAGTAAAGTACCTCTAAGAGGTCCACCCCACCTTTCCCCTCTGATTACATTCTTCAACCAATCATAACCTCGTCCAGAAAGGATTTGACCTACTCTAGGCACTGTTGCACGCATTGCTCACCTTCCCTCCCTCGCTGAGAGTCTCGCCAATCGGTGTGGCAAGGATTTCACTAGTGACTTTCCATGATCGCGAATCGTGGTCCATGGTAGGTATCCAGCCATCGAGTTCCTTTTATCCTAACTCATGGGGGGGACCCTGGGCTAGACAAGTTGTTGTTGGTTGTTCCGGTCCAAGATTCAAATCCATGTATTTTGATCTGCAGGGCTAGCCATATCGAGTCCGGCTCGGCTCTCAGTTGGCCATCATGTCGCTTAGCTGTCTTAGCTGTCTTAGCTGCAAGTTGATATCACGATGTCGACTTTCTCGGGCCACTCGGACGCGACCTTTTACATATGGCTTCTTTTCTTTTTCCACTCTATTTCCCCTCTTTCCCTACTAATTTGAAATTAACTAACTTGGCATAGATACAAGAGCTCTTTAAGGACAGCCTTCTCTACAAGGCCTTGCAGAGATCACATTTCGGTATATCTGTAACATGCTATTACAAAGATTACAACAAGCACCATAAGCTGAAGTCAAATCGGCAAGCTAAACCCCCCGTGGTAGAGTAGTACCAGACCACAATATATTACCGTAAAGAATTGAGGCTTAAAGAAAAATTTAGGCTCCATTTTGATTGTTGATCTCAGGCGGGACAATCATTAAATGTAGCTAGCACAGTGACCTTTCGCCCCCATATCAATGGCAATCCAAACCTCCTTATGCTAGTATAATGACCCGATACTACTTAGTCATGATACTACATTGACCTCAAGGCTTGCCAGTCGCACGTACCCCATGTAGTTGATGACCTCCAGGCTTATCTGATAATCCAAATTACGCAATTGGTCGTGGCCTAATATAATACGCGCGCAAACCCATGAAGGGTGTGCTTTGAACATCATTAGCAAGTATATAGATGCGCTACCCTCCTTACAGTGGCCTTAACCTAATATAAGCCTCTTGCCTCGTGAAGAAAAAAAAACAATCCAGCATGCATATGCGCTAGACTGGCTGTTCCAACTTTTAGTTGATCAATTGAGGTACATAGAGTAGGTACTCCAACTTTTTACCCATATTACTCTAGCATTTTACTGCTCCATATTATGCGAGCAGGCGTGATATGCATGATCTGTATGTGTGTATATGTGTGTGTGTGTATGTGTGTGTGTGTGTGTGTGTGTGTGTGTGTGTGTGTGTATGTGCTGGACTGGGTTGATAAAAATGCGGGGCAGGGAACAATTTTTCAGAGAACTCTACTCTTACCTACACCTACACATCACTAACCCCCTGACTTGCAAAACTCTATGAACTGAACTGAGAGTTGATTCAGGATAGATCTATACACTGTGGGTGTAAGTGTGGTGATGTCCTATGAAAACGAAGCCACAAAATTGATGCATCAAGACCACGTAATAGTACGAGGTTACCCACCGCTACATGCAATGCAATTCCTTTAACCAATTGGAGGGGCAAAGTTACGGATTACTTCGGTCCGGGGTAGAGTCCCAAAACTCCAATATGGGCTTGGCAGCTGCGATAAAAGAAGGTTCTTAGCCGTAAGCAGGGTAGATCACGGGGAGATCCGGGCCCGGGACCCCCGACCTTTCCTCAAGTGGGTCAAGGCAGGCTTGATCAAACCCACGGAAAATGCTCTACACTAAATAATATAATTGAATAGTTACATGCGAGAATCCTTTCTGAAAAATTCCAGCCCAAATATCTCAAGAATCGTTGGGAGTTATAATGCTGCTTAACTCCACTCCTCGTACAATTGCAAACATATTAAGTACATGTATGTGTACATGTGGGTTTCGAATTTCTCCTTCTCCCGCATTCTTACGCTGTTGAACTGCTAGCTGTCATGAAGTACCGATAGCGCCATCTCTTAAACACCAGGGGAGCTCCTTATATTCACGAGCAATGTCTGACAGTCTCTCCTCCGGAGGCAAGTGTGCCTTTTGCAAACTTGAACGTACTTAGTCACAGCGTGTAGGGGTAAGTCTATTGACAGTGAGAACTATTGCAACCACGGCCAGTGTCAACATATATGTACAGACTTACCCCTACGCACGTGTAGTACATGTACCCCGGGGGTCCTCAAAGTGATGCAACGGCAACAAAAAACACTAATTTCGCAGCTACTGGCCACCATGCCCAAAAGTTGGGAAGTAATTCATATTTGTCGAGTTGCATTAAGCGGAGCTATATAATAATAGTAAATGGAAATACAAATGGAAAAAACTGACTGGATCTAGCTTTGATGGTGGTCGCTACACCAGAATATTGAGCTCGTTGCATCGCTTTAAGGACCCCCGGGGTACATGTAGTTACTCCCACCGCGCCGGGTAACGTTCCTAAGTGAGACCGCGAGCGCGAGTCTTGATCTATTTATTTAATTTATATTGATTAGACGGGGCCAGGGGAGGATACGATTCGAAGACCCATGACGATTACTTTTTTTACGTAGCCATATATTACTAAACTCTGACTCAGCTAATTTAAACTCTTCTTCTACCTTATATTACTGCATGTAGCCTAACGCACTTATGTATATACAGTCCCGGAAATGGGAGCAAAAAATGTAACCGTGGGGCTATGGTATTGGGTCAAAGATACTGGTTTAAGCCAGCATCACCATATCGATACCGCGTCAATAACGTATTCTTACGTCAGAATCGCTAGCGTAATGAATACGGTGGTCAATTCCTGCCCATTTCCGGTACTGTACTTGTATAATATATATCGGAAAGCTTGTATCTTTTGTGGCAGCGTAGCGTAGAGCATTGAAGAAACAAGCGGGAAAAGAGAAATTGCACAATCGTGAGTGAAATTGCGATGGCATGTGTGGGTTGTGTTTACCCGCTTGATTTTTCTGCCCAGACTTGGTTTAGTTACAGTACCAAAAGGGGGGGGGGAGGGGGTGTAATAGATATCACAGTAATATGGTATTAATTGTTAAAAACTTCCGAATTAAATCGGAATTTAGGCCATTATACCGTAGCAGTGCTGTGATCATGGTATTCTGGTAGATAAGGTACTGGGTACACCAGCTTTTTTTTAGTATAGTATTACTTTGTTGTGTGATCATGAGTTGAGGTAGAAAGTGGGGGGAATCACCAGACACCATAGCCCAGCGGCCACACACAACCAACAATACTCCTGTTGAGCACATTCGAGTGATATTTTATGATCTCATCACACCCAGGGACTTTGTCGTCTCACTAATATCCCAGGTTACCTAGTTATAAGTAATTTATAGGTGCTTGTGTAGGGGTATTTAATAATGCCGTCCAGAAATATAGAAATATTCTTTAGGATCACGAATGGTCACTCTCACTCTTGCTTCTTCACGTGACGCGCCGTTGTCTACGTTAAGGGGTGGGTATCCCCGAAAATTTATAACAAGACAATAAGGTGGTAACCTAGCTCAAGATAAAACACATTGAACAGCGGTGGGAGGCACTGGAAGAAATGGTCGGCCGCCTTATCGAATGGTTGTGGCGGTGCCCGCCGGTTTTCGAATCCCACTTATAAATTTCCGTAAGTAAATGGGCTGTGTGTTGTGTACCTAACCAATGTTGCTCTCGTGCTCCAGCTACATGTACATGTAGTTCTACACCCCGACTCGATACAAGCATATTCGCGATGGTGGCACATATAGGAATCTCCATTATGGACCATATGCCGGCGCTGTAGCACTATCGGGGCTGCATTGTACACGTTTTCTGGCACCATATCTTTTGCTCCCCAATATTTTCTTTCCGTGACGCTCCCTTTGGCCGCCCGACTATATGTCAGGGTCTTCCGTCCTCGATGCACCCGACATCCACACAAGTGACCTAACAGTGCACAGTGCACCCGAATAAAACTGGAAAGGAAAATATTAATAGCGGGACTTCAATTAATAAAGAGCCTATCACTTCAAGTGCGAACTATTTCTCTTGAATTATTAGATTATATTAGCCAACAACGCGACCCACGTTCCACCAACATTGATAAAAACGAACAACTCAATTGAAGCATTCAACTCTCTACTATGTCCCATATATCGGTAAAGGGTGTCTTTCTCTGTTGATTGAGACTCTAGTCGGCATGCTTATGGGCAAACTGAAGTCGCTTCCTCCTGTGTTCTGCTGTCAGTAGAACCCTTTTCATGGCTACACTGGACACAGCCATCTCTAAGGAATGCCTCCTACATAGTCTCGGGAGTGTCTTGAATATCTTGGCTAGCGATTTTTAGCATTTAGGATAGCCCTCTGGATTGGGGCTCGGTGAGTAGGGCTGTCTACTTTCAGAGGTTTACCCTTCTTTCTCCTAGGAGTTGCGGGGTTGTAGACCTCCCACAAATAACCAAGAGTGCTGAGACTGAGGTTTTTGCCCTTTGTAGCTCTCTAAAAGGCCCATGGCTCTGAAGCGTATGGCTTAAAAACCACTACTTACAGGCATAGATGAACTTAGATTGTAGGACTTGGATCGCAAGGATTCGGTTTAGTATATTGAATAGGCAGATAGATACACAGAAAGAGTCGAAGCTATGAAGCAATTTTCCCATATCGAGGCTCCTCGTGGGAAGAAATAGCAGCTACCTACATGTATAATAGCAGGTGGGTGCATCATCTTCCACATGCGGTGATAACACCTCGTTCCTGGACAATATGTAATTATGTTCTTTCCTCTTGTAAGTCTGGCCACACGACGCCGGAGGGTTCAATTGGCTACAGGCGCTCACTCTAACGAAGATGCCCTGAAATATTTTTTTCGCCGAAGCAACTCTAGCAAGGGTCGGGAATGGGTTAAGGTTTGCTACATATATACATGTATATATATATATGTCGGGGTGGCAGGGGTGTCGGG
The DNA here is from genome assembly GCA_024713795.1 of Morchella sp. 2015-shanyang. NCBI lineage: Eukaryota > Fungi > Ascomycota > Pezizomycetes > Pezizales > Morchellaceae > Morchella > Morchella sp. 2015-shanyang. The sequence continues at coordinate 122,013 of JAMGZB010000019.1, read as the reverse complement.
GGTTGAAAACAGTATCTAACTACATGTAGGCTTTAATTAACAAGCAATACTGATTGATAGTCTCTCAGTGACCAGAGAAAGATTCAAAAATCTCTAATATATCATTTCCTTTCAATCTAGAAAGCGTTCAAACTACTATAAACATTAAATTTATTCCTCCTATATAATTCGCTCAACACACTTAGTGGTGATGGTGAGTCAAGTCCCTTCCCTTCATCCTCGCCGCATCACCGGGCTGCTTCTTAACGAGCTTCTCCACAAAGTCCCTGTCAGCCCTCAATTTCTTAGTGATAGGTTCCAAGTCCAATCCCAGCTGTTCAGCAACAAAGTGGGCAATCTCGGTGTTTTCCCTCTGTCCGGCAAGCTCCTCGTGGTTCAACCCGTAACCATAAAGAGTGACATCAACACCAGTGTGTCCACCGGTAGCCCAGTGAATGTTCAAACGCTTGGCGAACGCCAGTGCAATGTAGCGACTAAAGTTGGATGAGGAGGATTTGAGAGCAAGACCTTGGGTGATTTCCTCCTCAGAGGGGTCCATGATACCGTAGGGCGCGTAGACAAACTTCTTGAGGTACTGGGTGGCATCGGAGGTATCGTTTGACTTGTATTTATTCCAGAGTGTAGCATACTTGCCAGATGAACCATGGGAGGAGGCGAAGTGCTCTGGCGCAAACCAGTAGTCTGGGGCTCCGTCAAGCTCATACCCGAGAGTAAGACCACCGCACTCATGATCGGCGGTGGAGATGAGGACGGTCTCGGAATCATCGTGCTCATCGATCCACTCACGCATAGCTTCCATGGCACGGTTGTACTCAAGGATGTCGTGGAGATGACCAGTCGCATCGTTCGCGTGACCAGCGTGGTCAATTCTGGATGCCTCTACCATGATGAAGAAACCCTTCTTGGAGTCCTTGGTGGCCTTGTAAAGATCGTTGATACCCTTGAGAGCCATCTCGGTGAGGGAGGGCTCGACAGCGGGATCACGGTCGATTTCGTAGGACATGTGGTCTGCATAAAGAGTAAGAATTTATTAAAAAAAACATGGAGAGTTAGATATTATGTACCTTGGGTGAAGAGGCCGAGGTAGGGAAGCTTGAGATCTTGCTCGAAAGTGGCCCTGTCACCAAAGACAGTGTAGCCACGCTGTCTGGCAAGTTCGAGGGCGTCGACATCATCATCACGGCAGGAAGCGGTAGTGTTCTGGGGGGTGAAGAAGCATCTTCCACCGCCCATGATAACATCAACAACGCTGCCAAGGGGATGACCCACACCAATCTCCTGGAGAGCGATGTTGGATTCAATGTCACGATCATAGATGTGCGCAACGTAGGAAGCAGGTGTGGCCTGGTCATGTTAGATAAACTGCCAGAACATGACTAGCGAGGAGGGAAAACATACGTGAGTGATTCTGCTGGTAACTACAAGTCCAGTCTTGTATCCCTGGGCCTTTGCGGCCTCCAAAACAGTCCCGCAAGGCTCGACATCATCATCGATACCAATTGCTCCATTGTAGACTTTGATACCACAGGAGTATGCCGTAGCAGTGGATGCAGAATCAGGGACGTAGGAGTCACTGGAGCGGGTGCGAACCTGGCCAATCATCATCCTATCAATGGGAAGATCGACGGTAGCATTGTTGTTCCAGTGTATCCAGTCACGAGCCATAGTCTCTGATGCGGGGCCGAAACCGTCACTACCGGTTTAATTAGCATATGCCATAGCCTAGATTCGAGTAGATGGTGATGGGAGCTTACGGAATGACCTGTATTATACAATTAGCTTCGATAATGATTTTAGGAGAACTGAGTAGTAGGGACTCACCATGATGAAGTTTCTGGGCTTCTTCCCATACCTTCCACCCTTCTCACCCCGCCCGGCTTCAGTGAGAGCAGCAAAGCCACTCAACGCGATCAGGAACAGACTCTTGACGTTCAACATTGCTCCAGCTATTCGATTGGCCCGGTGGTTCCCTTAACAAATGAATGAGGAATGTATGAAGACTGGTTGGGAAAAAAAGTTTCACAGAAGGGCGAGGAAGAGAGCTTATAAAAGCACCACCAACACTTAGCCGAATGGTTACGTTCCTATAGGAGTAGATTACCTTGATTGTAAATATTAGCCAAGGCTGCCAGGTACCGGTACATGTATGTAACACGCCAGCCAGCGCGACAGTGTTTTTTTCGAGCAGATTTCCCTAGCTTAACGTTGACGGTAAAAAGAGGATTTCCTGACATCCCATAAAGTGAAGCACGTGGGTTTCTGCGGATTCAATTAATTATTCAATTTAATTTTTCCGTCTTCTAGTCAATACTTGCATCGTATAGGGTTATACCGGCCGCTCCCGTTTATTTTGGAGTCGTGATACAATATCGAAAAAGAAGCGTGCCTCCGTAGGCGACTCCGATTGGCCTATGTACTGTGAAATGCCAAGGCCCACCTTCCCTCTTCAACCAGTACAACTCCCCCCCCCTCCCCCCCACCGCATCGTTCGTCCATTCTCTACAGATGAGCATTCGATAGACGGTTACGCGTGCATTTGGAGTTCCGTCCCTTACATGCCCTGTCGATGACAAACATCTCTATTAATTCGGAAGGTGGGACTTGCTTCATCTCGAGTGAGCAAGGTGTGTGGATCTTTGTAAACCTGGAGCGATTTCAGTGATGAGTACCGAGTTTGGATATCTCGGGGGTTTCCCGAGGTTGATTGGTTGATTGGTTGATTGGTTGATGGGTTGACATAAAAGAGCTCAAGTCCATTGAGGGATGGAGAGGTGTCGTAAGAAAAAAGGTTTACGAGGGCTTATATATCGCTTGAACTGCATGGACACCTTTGTGGACACCCACGGGATATTTTCTCCACCCTAGTAAGAAACTGGTATGAATCCCGCATATAACATTTAGAGGTTGAAAAACTATATAGAGCTGGGTGATCCACAGAATGATATTCTAATCCTCTAGAAGTTTGCTCAACTCGCGATGAGCAATAAATTATTATAAATTTCAACGTCACTGTTTCAGGAACCGTGTTGCCGCACGGACCAACAGATGCTTACCAGGTTTACGGAATTTTTATCGATCGCATTATGATGCCTCTAGCCTGGATCGGTCATAAAAGTAACTGATATTGAGGCCCACGTGAACTAGCTCCGTAAATGGGTGTCGGATGAGCCTTAAATGTGCGCCTCGAGTGGCAAACACTAGTGGGCAAACAGTGGCCAACCAATGATAATACACTCTAGCCACAGACAAACTGGGCCGATAGGAACAAGCAAGCTCCAATATATATACAGTCTACCTCTGCTATATATACCGAATGCCAGTAAAGTCACAAATCTGCTATTACGGACAGGCCCCGGCAACCCGAATTTCAATTTCACATAGGAAGTGGTGGAGTTTTATCTGCTTTACCGAGTAATCTGCTGTATATATATGTACCAAACAGAGGTTTTAGAATATGCAGGTTCGTTATAGCGGAGGGAGACTGTAGCCTCTATTCTTTTCTGTTACGCAATAAGGTAAAGTAATCTAGCAATCGTACCCCGGCTTGCAATTGTACGTTAGGGGTAGAAGTACCTCATCAACCGCAATATGCAATTGAATATCGTTATGTGGATCGTTCGATCGTTACTCCGAAGTTGAAAGCTTGGGTCGTTCGCCTCTGCATTGTTCACTGTTCAGAAATTGAGAGCTCGGAATATTCACTTTAATCTTTCAATTGTTTGTTGCTAACCCCGTGTAACGCGTATTGCAGAATGTGGCCAATCAACAACCGTCTAAACAGTATAAGCTTGTCCATCGTCATCAGGAAGCATTTCTATTGGTCAAGATGGTTTGCATATTAGTGATATACTAGAAGCATACGTATATACATGTACTGACAAAGATCGCTCCCGTGATTGGAAGGGAAGCTACATACATTAAGAGGGGATTGTACACCATTGCTGTATCAAAGGGCATGAGCAAACACTGATAAGTGCGTCTATAATCCTTTGTATATCATCTCTAGACTCCTGAACCCCCCAAGCTTTCACAAACAGACTCAACTGAATGGACAAAACAGTGCTATTAAAGGATTATCTCGGCCGGTCATGGGCAGAGACGAATCATTACGGCCTGGAATACACACAACTACATGTATATATATATGCGGCCTCCGGCCGCATTCTACTTGTATATATATATAAATATATATATATACGAACTAACCCGCATTTCTTGACGCAACATTTGAAGCTGGAGTATCTGCTAGCTTGAGATATATATATATCGACATGCTTGGTATCCGAAATCTCTCATGACATGAGAGCCTCTAGACCGCATAACGGACTATATGTATGACCTGCTGCATTTTTATAATGCGAAAGTCTGGATGCTGGGGTATGCTGTAAAAACTAATTTACTGTAAGATTCCTCGCTATAATACGATTATACCCCCAAAACTAATTCCCATCTATTATTAATGGCTGATCGACAGCCACCAGCAATAAGTATGATCAATATATAGTGGGGCTGGAAGGCTAATTGGGCAATATATTGCGGGGATATTTTTACTAGAAATTCGATACTGGGAATTGATTGGAATCCTTTTCGTACGGCGTTCGTCCGTGCTACTAATTATATGATGGATCGAGATTATTTATCATACCCTATTTCTACCGGTAAGCACCCTCTCTGTGAGTAAAAGGCGACCTGAAAGACGTCTTTTTGACCTATTTTAGCACATTACAGTCCCAAGAACAAAATTGGAAGTAAGGCCGGGAGGTAATTTCACAGTAAGATGGTATGAACCTCTAGAATTATTGATCCGTGTCTCAGCCCGGACTTCAAACCTCCGGTACCGTAGCGGCACCTCTGCCGACATGTCGATGCCTGATATATTCGAGTACAGATCTTTAAAATACGATTACTATGGGAATTAACCGAAAGCTAGACTGCATGTGCCAAGAATAGGGAACTATGAATATCAAGAAGGAACAACTAACAACCTAGCCAGCTTGACAGATTGTCGAAAGTGTGGATATGTTGATGCCTACTGTCGTGTGGAGATTACTGCTCCACTGGCGCTTATCAGAGAGTTTGGATCAGATATATCTCAGAAATACTGACATCCTCCTTGGGGGAGATACACGTATTACACCCCCATTTTCCTGGTACTGGACCCTAATACCTTTCGCTGTTGGTGCTCGCCACAATTAATTGACCCGGAAAGTAGCTGGGATAGCCCAATATTTCCGGATTCTACACCATACAAGGCCCCTAAGGCTGTGGTAGGTGGCTCATAACACGGTGGGGAATACCCCCTTGCTGAAAAAGTGGGAGGTGGACTAATGAAGAATCTGTACCATGCATGGGTTCAGGATGTTCGATCCGTAAGGCTGTAAAACCTCATCAGGTAGGCTATAGGGGAAACGAAGAAAGGGAAGCATCCGAGAAAAATCTGGATTGGCTGTGTTATCTGTTCATAGATCTCTTTGCGCAATTTACTTTAATGACAAGGATCTTCCTCTATGGCTGTAGTCTTAGTTCCTTAAACTGAGGCGGTGATAACCCTGGGGAGGAAGTTTAAACGTGGAAGATCGGTCTACTAAGCCGTGCATGATGAAGATCCTAGCTATGGTAGAACGCTACAAGGCTTACTCTAAAGAGTCTTTTGGTTAGGCTTTGACCAGCACACATGTAGCTAATACTATAGGTAGGTACTTCCGTAAGGCAACAAGTAAACTCCACCAGCCTGTCTCAATTAACAAAGTCTCGAGTAAACATCCTCTAACTTAATCGTGCTAACGTGCTCGGCCCCAATTAGAGAATAAAACTAGGATATATCTGAGTAGGACCAAAAAGGCGTTCTAACACAGCCGCCGTGACCCCATAGTCTTACACAAGAGGAATATTTACAGCTGCGCATATAACGCTAGTTCCAAGAAATTAAGCGGATCAATTCGACTCCTTTACCATTGATTTGGGCAGGGCACATTGACAAGAGATCGTAATATTTCCCAGGAACGACATATTCTTTATATAATTATATCGGGCTGTAATATATCAATTTTACATCTGGGTACTCATACAGGATTAGAACGTGGCAGGTTTCCGCTACTGGTGCAGAGGTTTGTTTTCAAGATATATATCCCCTTACCCTAATATAATATAATCTTCCGTGTTTCAGCGTTGCAATGTTAACGTTTGGTGTGTCGCGCGGTAGGGTGTTGCCAAGGCGCACTACATCGCTTATACATATTAGTAGTTAGTCATCAGGCGACACCTATCAATGGCTTATGTAACCAACACTAATATGGTGCGGCGCGTCTTAAAGGTGACATGCCGGTATCTGAGTTGGAACACTCCGGTTGCTTATGAACCAATAAGATCCTTAAATTCCAGCCATGTTATGGCTGAAAACTAGATCTTGGCTGTAATTCTGTAATGTAGGGTATAAATGGGTATAATACTGTTCCACTTCACCAAGTCTTGGCGCTTTTTACATACAAAAGTAGGTAAATGGCATTGCTTATAACTTTTTAACCAGACAAGATATCAAAAATCTAACAGATCAAAGTCTTCATATTAGGTATATCTACAATTTAGCCTGTTAGATTTTTGATATCTTGTCTGGTTAAAAAGTTATAAGCGATGCAATTTATGTCACCTTTAACGTGCGCGGCACCATAATAATTATAGTAAATTTTGTTTGGGAAATTCACTCCGCGCTTGTGGTTTTGGCCTTAAGAGAGTGATTTACAAAAAATCCCGCTTGTCAATAACGTTTTTGACCTATGTAGTATTGGGCGATTCCCAATAGCTACAAAATTTTGTAAATTGATCAATGATCTAGGTACTTATAAACGGAGCTCGATGAGGTACAGTACCTACCGAGGTTATGGACCTTCAATTCCACACCAAATATCCATTATATGGTGCATTTGTCTTCACCATACCTGTCCCTTGATCTATCTACATTTTAGATTTTGACTTCGGTGGTGGGGGTAAGTAAGAAGACACGTGCCTACACCACACTGCCAAGGTTGCGTGATGGTGTCTTCTCACTTACCCCCAGCTGCAGTACTAACGAGGTATATACATGTACATGTATGTATAGATTTTAGGGGATTAGTGAGGCCAGAGCACACGGCTACATGTATCACTAGGTCACGAAATATGTAGAACATGTAGGTCCATAGCTTAATCGTAGCCGGAAAAGAATTATAAATGTATTTATATGTTAAAAGTTGGGTCATGCGTTTATTTTCAGATTGACCTATTCAGACGAACACATATCTTGGGAGGTTAGGGTTAGATATGATATGGGTTAGGGTTTCTTAGATACGAATTATTGCTTAACAAGTTTAGTTATCATTGACTCATGTTTTGCAGTAAGCAGTTAGAGTCCTCTCCTCTAAACTATCATATCGGATTCGCAAATGGTTATGTATGGTCCGATTTCATTAGCTAATATGATGCTTGCTAAGCGGCGCTTACTCCATGCCACCTTCGCCGTCTATGATTCTTATCTTGCAGAACCCATAGCTCTATGCCGTACGCGTCAAACGTGATTCTGTAGTAGTACTATATAGTATAACTGAGTCATGGACACGAGCATTATGCAGTGTTAATAGTAGCTTACACGGATTTCTCGGTTTGCTTATTGTTTGCACATTATTGCTTATATCCTTTTCTGCGTGTCTAATTGGCATCGATTCTTATGTCCACAGTCATACGCATGCCAAGCAATTGAATTGATCAAAGACAATCAGTACAAAACCCGCCTATACTTAATTGCCATTAATTGAATTGCACGGTATATATGAGATATCATCGAGATCGTCGTAACCCAGTTCGGAATGCTATCCGACCCAGATCCACCAAAGAACGGAAGCTCCAGCTATATAGCTGGAAAGAACATTATTTCAATCGAACTCAACTCATATGACTGATGCGCTGACTGCTATGACATATGAGATCAAAGTAAGAATATAGGGCGGGGCATTATACTTAATACTGGCGCCGTCGGTTGCCTCCTGCGATACAACGTCCCAACTGTGCCACTATAGCTAAGCATGCTTTTGATATCACTCGTTGCCGACAAGGCGTTTATTACTCGTCTAGAGGCACACGAGGTTGTTTCGGGCGCGGTTTATGTAAACCACATGTAAGCAGACGTTCGCTAAAATAAGCGGATGAACGAGAACAAAGATCAGCACGAGGCCAAGAGGTGAGAAGAGCACTATATAGTAGGTAGATACGGTATGTACGTATATGGTGCAGCAAGACCGATCGATTGGGGGGAGGGGGAGAAGTGGTGGGCCAGTATAGTAGTCTAGAAACCCTCTAAAAATGTCCTCATGTTATTATGCCTTTGCAACATTAAAATCCTCCTTGCGCACTGTGCGTGAATCTGATCTGATCTGATCGTTGATGCAACTGACGTTGTTGATAATATGGTATTGCGTGCAGTTAATTTCTCTGGTCGTACTTACATGTACTCTACTTACCGGTGCGGTAGAAGCGCAAGAAGCGCACATATTTTTTGTTTCTCGTACGCGTGGAGATGATTATGAATATATTCCCCACGTCCATGGATCCAGCAAGGACAAGAAAGGGGAAAGAAGAGCCTCACCAGCAACATACATATTCATACGCATCATATCAAGCGTACCCGCCGGCTAACTCACCCCAGCTTCCTTTAACTCTTACCCCCTTCCATTTCCTCGGATCCCCCCCCCCCCTAAATTCTGACCTCTACCATGCCCAATAAACAGTCCACACTCCCAATAAGCGATACAGCCCTAATTTCGCGTATCTAAATCAAGCGCAGCTTTCCTTTCCTATTGGCCCTATACAACGTCGGCCCCCTTCCTCGGCGCCACAAGGTTGCCTACCACATGTGGAACCTGGCCCTTCTACATAATGGATCGTCTAGGTTGGTAACCTGCCTGCACTCGGCAACCTATCTAGGTAAACGTTCCCCTCTACCCACACCCCCCGGCATATAAGTTACATGTAGTTTTCTTGAAACCTCTATTCATTCGTTTCCCTTTTATTTCCCTTTGTTCTAGAGTCCTGCTCAAACGTATGTATGTATGTACCTACTGGCCTGCCTGTCATCATATCATGATCAGCACTTGCACCGCCCCAAATACGGTGGTGGCAGATGTAGAGGTACATATACATCCGTACTAGCTGGGTAGGGAGTGCCAATGATCGAAACAAGTCAGTATGCAGCACAGGTAAGGACCGGCGACCGGGGTAGTGACTGTTTCGGGAGTTCAACGTCTGATCTAACTCATGATGCCGATTGTTGACCTCTCACTCGGCCTTTTGATCCCTTTTCCGCCCTCAGCCCCAGGCTATTTTCTCAGATTGTACAATCATGCAATTCGCAAAGTGAGTCAATAGGTCGGGTTTAAAAGTATAAGATTCAATTAGAACTTCAAAGGAAAAAGCAAACTAATCTACTAGTACAGCCTAAAAAGGGAAATAAGAGATCTAGAGAGGGAGAGAAAAAAAAAAGAAAACATTGTGCCAAGACATAACGGTCAACCCCACTGCATACATGTAGTTAGAAATACATTAATCAATCAATCAATCCACCCAAGGTCTAAATAGAGAGAGAAAAAAGGGAAAAAAAACAAGGAAAAGTGCCGTGACTCCGTCTAGCGAGCCTCTAAAGAATCCGTCTAAGTCTATGTCTAAGGAGATAAAAAGGAAAAATTAGGTTGTACACCAGTTTTAGGGCCAGGTACAAACATAGTAATACATCACGAACGGTAACGAATCTAGGAGTAATGAAACGAGGGATATATCGAGAACAAACAGGAACATAATCTAGAACTAGAACTCAACAGTTGTTAGCAGAACTGAAAAGTTCCAGCAGCGGAGAGCCTATTCCAGCTCCAGGTCGTAGGTTGAGTTAACGTCGACGGAGGCGTATGGGCCCTGAGAATAGTCGCAGCACTCTTTCATATCGTATAGGTACGGCTTAGGAGTGCTGGGCATTGGGATGTCCGGAGTGGGTTTCGGCGCAGCGGGAGAAGGATTAGGGCCTTTGGAATAAACACCAAGGTTTTCGAAATCAATATGGGTATCTGGAGCGAAACCTGAGCGCATAGAAGCCCATCTTCCGCTGGTGCGTTGAGACTCGTAGTAACTGCAATTCGGGCGTTCACAGACACCAGCCACAAGCACCCTCTCGTATCTGGATGCTCCGCTGCAGTTTCCAGCACCATCTCCCTGAGGGCAGCAAGCTACAACAAGCTTGAGCTCACAACCGCAGCCGCTGTACTTTACAACTTTAAAGTGACACATTATTCGAAAAAAATGGATCTAATTGAGCTTGAGAGAATATTGGTGAGGTGCGGGAACTGATTGATCGGATTGATAGCTAAGTATGATAGTAGGATAAGTGGTAGAAATGATAATAGAAATAACTTGAGGTTCGAGGATGATAGCTAGAGCTGGAACTAGGAATGTGAATGGCGGTAGGCGCGTTTAAGTGTTGAATGCTGTGAGTATGAGATGGAATAGAGAATCGAAAGACGGAGGGAAGGTACCCTCTTTAAACGCGATTTGCGACGTTGAGAAAATTATCATGTCGAGTTGGACATACTCAATCAAATGCGCAAGGCGCACAAAGATTCCCACCGCCGCATAGTTGGAAATTCTACCTCCGTAGAGGGCCACAAAATTGTTTCGACTGATCTCGAACAGACATCTAGCGTACCGTGATCTCGGAAGATTACATGTAATCATGGTGTCCAAGCTTCGCCCTATGACGCCCAATCTTGCAGGAAGCTAGGTAAATCCCGATATATGGTGTATTCGAGGCTTCCTAACGGTTTCTTAGGGCCTCGCCGCGCCCCTTTGGGCCTATGGTTCATGTGTGCGTTATTGAAATGCTCCGAGAGTTCACAAGGCAATAATCCCTAAATTTTGATCTTCCGTGCGACGCTACCTCAGGTGACCTACGTCTGGGGTTGATGGGTGAAAGAAAGGTGGGGATTGGATGTGTCCCAACTGCATTGAAAACCGTTTTAATGTGTAAGAAAGCCGGGGATTGACTTGCAGGATACAAAGGTACCAAGAAGTTACTGACCATGCTGCATCATCCGTAGGTCCCCCAATGGTCCAAGCACTGAACTAGAAACCTGACCCCCGCCACAGTAGGCAGTGACAATTGGTAGCCTCCACCTGGATCTTGATATCACCGATTCTAGATCGCTTTAAACCATGGAACTGGAATGGTACTACTAAAGTGGACGTTTTAAGCATCCAGGCACGCGATATACCTCTCTTCTTTTTCGTTTAGTAATAACAGCTCAAGTAAACAAATTAAGTAGCTGGTACAGGTAGTTGAATGCTGTGAATGTGGTTTTCAAGGCGATAGATAATACCGGGCACCCCAACTAACAAAGGGAATTCATGCGTTGCGTCCCTCAACATAAGCTCAGATCTAGAATTAGATAATTGTTTTGTGGCGGGGTTGAGTAGTTCGTGGTTATTGTCTCGAGTCCAACCCGCGAAAAATGAATGCTTTAGTTAGCTACGGATTCAAGAAATAATAAATCAGTAAGAGTACTCCAAGCCAATTTTTTTATCAAAGCCACTTATAACTCTAGTTTTTCTCTCTCCCCCGAGGCTTAATAACCTCGGATTCTTCTTCCGTAACGGGGGATGTGGCGCGCAGGCGTCAATCATTGCAATGGTACAGGATATACGCGCCCAGCATATGGGTCGCCCAAAATAGCCGCTCAGATCAGGGGAAGACCTCGCTAACTTGTCCCGTTTTCCCATCGTTAAAAGGATCGAGTTGGAACTCTGGTGAACGGTCAGAGAGGATATGGAGAAGGTAGACTCCCAAAGAGATGATGTTGTTGCCTTAGAAAGATTTTGAGTTAAGACCCCCCGAATACATAGAACGAAACACAATCAAGTCGGGCACTTACCTAAAGCCGTGTACCTGCGTCGCAGATTGCCATGCAAGGGCCTCTTGCCACCGATGGCTGATTAGATAGAGAATAGCCAATTGTTTAGCCGAAGGCCTAGCTATAGTGTAGTGCTGATTTCATCTATCAAGCAGCTGGAATGCCGTGAAGTGGGGAAGTGGTTAGTCATGGGTTGACTGAGCCTCCAAGACGCAGGAAGGGATATATACGGTTCCCTATTGAGAAATATGGCTAAATACTAGTAACAATAAGTCCTTTGTACTTGTGATTCGAAGAGACATAGACCTAGTTTCACGTGGTTTTTCAGCGCTAATTGCTACCGCTGGCTGAAATTTATGGCACAGCAAGCCAATCAGGCAATCAGGACTTTAGCGAACAGAGCCTCGCACTAGTAGTTGGAAAATATTTTCTCGAATTCGATTGTATCTCGGTGGCAAATCTCTATAACGTTAGTGAGTTTTATGTACTTGATCCAATTGAACGGAAGCTGAACATAATCCAATGATTCACTATTATTGTTGCCTGGAAATTAAATCATGCAAACATGTTAGTTCCTTGGGGAAAAAAACTTTACGAACATATGTAAATAAATGTACAACTAAGTACTCTATAAGAATCTTAGAATGTTCTTTTCGTATTTCCTTTTGTTGTAAAAATGGCCTTGTTCGTTCATGTAAGGGCCGGTTTATAATTTAGATAGGCAGCCGCGATCCTCGGGCGGCACAGGAACGTTATATTAGCGAGTTTGATGTAAGTACCATGGTCGTGAATTAAAGGCCTTTATCTTTGAATATATACAGCACGCATGCAGGTAGATACGTTGAAACTTTCATGGTAGCAGTATTGGGTCGGTTTGCTGAGAAAAAAACACCTCGGTGATTATTTTATTAGGCCCAATCCATGGATTGTAACGTCTACTCTATGGATTTTTGTGTCAATTGATCAACCGAACGGACCCTAGAGCGATAGATGTGTCAACAATAATCATATCCAGAACAGGAGTATATACATGTACTTATACCAAGCATCCTTTATAAGATTCTTGGATGCGTCGACATAAAATAGCGCTACCATTTGATTCACTATTAACTAGTGAATGTATATATTGCATATAAAACTTTTCGTATATTTCTCTCCCTCAACGTTCGCTTTTCTTGTTTTCTTTTTATGCTCACTGTTATTTTTGCGTGCTAGACCTTTCGAAGCCTCAGAGCTAGAGTCCCTCTCATTTTTCGCCCAAGCCTGCGAAAATATCAGGATCTCGACGTGGCTGTACGCGCATAGTCATGATGTCGCGAATCCTTCGGAGAGGCATTGATTTTTGATATACGTGCGGTGGCCGGTTTTGGTAATTCATCGTGCTGATACTACGGATAAAGCTGCCCATAAATTATGGAGTGGGTCGGTGGTGAGATAAGCGAAAGTCAGTTCATCTCAAACATGTCCAGATATTATTCCAGATCCCCACAACCAGGTGAGAGGAATTTCCACAAGGCGATGTCACACAAGATCAGGCCTCGCGACCAACTGGCTGGCGAGGTCGTCCCTTGCTTTTGACAGTTCGGAACTCCCATGTATGAGTGTCTCACTCCACGGAAAATCTCGCTGGGAGGGACAGAATGTAGCGATTAAATATATATCGAACCATTCCCGCCCCAATTCATCGCAGCTAGGAAAAACACCGCTGTATATGCTCTGGAACTAGCCCTAAGCTAAAGTTTCATGCATATATATATATAATGACTGCATATATATATATACTCACGTATTATTAAGTCATGAGAATTCTTGGTAGCAGCGGGCTCACAAAATTTCTCAGGACTTAATTAACGCGCGAGTGTATATAGCTGCTAGTCGACTTATACGATTGATGAGGTTTTCGATCGTTTCAGAGCTGTTTGGATGCGTCCGGATTATTTTCTTGTATTGGAGTTTTGAATGAACCAAATCAGTAGGGAGATGCAACAGACCAACCTATTTGGTTGCCAACACATAATAGGCCAGACTCGACCCACGCCATCTTAGTACCAGAACAACGTTTCCGGGTTTGTGCGGAAGGAAATCTGTGATGAAGATGCTGATAGCTGTGAGAAATTTTAAATATTCAAATAAAAAATATGGGAATGAGTGTGCAGTGTTGTTACCTGTGAGTCCATTATTTATGGTCTGTTTCCAATAATAACCCCTGAAGTTGATGGTTATTTTCCCTGGGTCTCTTATAGCCCATAGGAATTCAGACGTACTATGTTTATCACTACATGTATCTTCCTACCAATAGACTCGGTAAGCCCGCTAGACCCGGTCATCCAAATGGAGCCTACACTGAAAACGCCGAAAAATGAAACCGAGAGACGTAAGAAAGATGGGATATCTGGTGTAATATATGCTCGACCTTAGTTTGTGATATCGACTCGACAAAGCGTGCCATAAAAATCCGGAGGAGTTGATGTTCCTAACGCCAGGGGCGGGCACTAAGGTTAATAAAGAAGTTTCTCCCCATTAGCATTATTACATTGCCTTATATCTAATTCGCGCTTGCCTGTTTACCGCCACTCGCGCGCGCCCTTAACCCCGAAGGAGTACGGCGTTGATAATGTAGTAAGCTATACACACCAACACCATCAAGCAATTTCTGCTACGATGGATTTGATCAGGGCACAGCCTCTATAAGAAAGCGCGGGTGTCAATAAAATTTGTTAAAGTTCACAAGTTATGGCTAGCTACAAGAGTGGTACTCGCCGGATCTCAATTGCAACATTCGCCACCTCTGACAAACATGTCCAACTAGATCATAACCTCAACTAGGGCCATCATTGATGGAATTTTGATGCTTGAAGCTTGGTGCCTTGGATACACTGTTTGCTCGACCCCGCCCCCTTCTTCACCCCGTTTAGTGTGGTTTTCGAATTTCTAAGTTAAATATGTGTTTCTAGCAAGCTTTGTACAAGCATGCAACACAAAGAAAAGAAAAGAAGGGAAAAGAAAAGAAAGTAAAGGAAAGAAAAGAAAAGAAAAGAAAAGAAAAGAAAAGAGAGAGAGAGAGAGACAATAGCTATAGCCCAAGGCCAATCCTCGGTCTGGAGCTGTTATTTACCTACATGTAGTATGTAGGTCCTCTTCTGGTTCTCCATTCGGTGGTTTGTACGGTCTAGCTAGATACGTACGTATCTATAGATGTTTACTTTCTATCGTGCCCCCTATTTCAATTCAATATTACAGGAATTAATTTAGGCATTAACCCCAGATTTCATCGAATATATACAATTATGGCTACGCATGATTCTTAAGTGCCTTGCATATTTGTACTCCGGCCTAGCTAGCGCCCTCCAATGGTTGGATATTTCACAGTAATAACTATGTGCTAACCAAAAGTTTTACTGCCCAGTAATTAAGCTCGCTAGATGTAACTTCATTGCGCGGCGCCTTATCTCTACGGCAATGCAGTCGCGATCGTGTTCGATTGGTAATGGTAATGCATACTCGAATACCTACATCTACATATGTGATATTCGGTTGGGAGAAATCTAGGGCCTCTATTAGCTGCATACTATACTATCCTATTGGCGGATTGAAAGCAAAAAGGAAAGCTCGCTTATAATTAGGTAGTGCTGTGCTAGTTAATCAGTCGTCTTTAATTCTTTAGAGATACGAAGTACTTATAGAATAAATTAACTTTAATTACAAGGCGTGATTCTGTCAAAGCTCCGGTTATGGAGGTGTATATCATGGCCTTTGTCCCATTTACTCACAACTATTGACTGTTAACGAACATATGCATGTTATAAACTGAGCAGCCAAAACGCTAAATGAATTAGACCCTCTCTATCTAACAATCTCGATTAGTTCAAATTAAACCCCTTTCCATATCTGCTTCACCTGCCGCACCCCGACTCCCGACCCCGAGACTGCAGGATTGATGAAGTTCACTACATTTACAGCAATGTCCCAGCTGCATTACAACGTTTAAGTACTTAGGGAAACCATAACACTAGGAAATCACATTAACCATATAGGTACATAGAAATGGTCCTTTATATACAATGGCGCTGTTGTTTGTTTTTGAGACTGGCCACTAAAGTTGCAATTGGCGAATATTGATAGACGGAGCTCTGTTCCTAACTAAGTCCTATAATCCGTTGATTATCGTTCTCCTCTTAACCCCTCTAAGCATTCCCCATTACACTTGTAATGATTATTGGGTGGTACGTGGGGTCGGGTGTTGGCGGTTCAGGGTACTTTGGCGGTTGTTGTCGGCTAATCACAGCCAATGATATTTGGGAATGTTCTGCTGGGCTTAGTGTAACCGCAGTCACTGTGCCGCCTGTCAAACCGGAATGCGTTCCAGGCTTATCAAGTATATGTTGGACCCTTTTCTCTTGTAATCGTGTCTCTCGTGGTACATACATGTAATTGATGATACGGTCGTAATGGGATAATGATCAGTACATAGTGTACTAGACGATGGCACGAAATCTGGATCAACACAAAAGACTTTATAAGACATCTACATGTAGTATGTGTTTTTCTGCACTAGTTGGGTATTGGTAGACTTGTTATTTATGAAGTCGTGGATTAAATTTATAAACGTTGCATGATAAGGTACCCGAACGGCGAAGCCTGGGACTAGAGGCAAAATACGTAAAAGGACATAGGATGTGATACCTGAACGATG
Source organism: Morchella sp. 2015-shanyang (assembly GCA_024713795.1). Classification (NCBI taxonomy): domain Eukaryota; kingdom Fungi; phylum Ascomycota; class Pezizomycetes; order Pezizales; family Morchellaceae; genus Morchella; species Morchella sp. 2015-shanyang. The sequence continues at coordinate 105,402 of JAMGZB010000019.1, read as the reverse complement.
GCCAATAACCACGGGTTCTCGACTATTCTTCTTCTGGGCCTCCACTAAGTGAGTAAGTACCTAATGTGGGTATTCTTTTCTCGAGGTTTTAGCGACTTTTTGCCCCGCTTCGCCATAACGACCCACTACGGTAGGCCCCATAGTCAAGACAACCCTAACTTACCTTATCTTCTTACCTAAAATCAACATTTTTACCTTACAAAAAGGATGGCTCATCCGGTTTGCATCAAAGGCTTTGTACCATAGGGTTAACAGGCACCAGGTAATTGGTGTCACCTCGCCCAGCCCGCATAGCCTAGTGCTGAAAGACCTTTGGCTGATCAAAATTAATAGAGAAGTTAGTTGTGCTACAGTTTTAATTTTATTGTCGAAATTTAAAACTAGCTTGAATAGAGACGCTGATTGAGATTAAGGATCAAGCCAGATTGAAGATTTCCTTTTTACCTTGTCGCCTTCTAGTTTGGTGGCCGGTCCGCCTTGCGTAATTGTGGGTTTGACCCACCAACCATGTTATAGCCACGGGTGTGATCATGATCGATCGGTCACAAAGCCATCTTATCCACGCCGCCTATATTCAAACTCGATAAGCTCGGTTGCATGTTGCTGGGTTGAATACATGTAATTGATACCTAGCTTTATGCATTGCATTAAGTCATAATTACGGAACGAGCATCACCAAATATCACTCATATTTCTTATTAACTTTTAGGCTAGACGTCCTAATATACTAAGCCCTTTGGCGGATTCCCATGCCAGTTGAGAGACGGTGTGATTTAACCAGCCGATGTACGTTTTGCACCGCCTAGAATAAACCATGTTGGTCTCTAGACACATATGTGACGAGATAGGCATTTACGCGCGGGGGTCCCCCGATGCTCTTATGCTTACCCGACGGCTTCCGTTGTATTCACAATACCAAGTTTTATTACACTTACTACATGCATATAGTTGAACATTATATCCGAAAGAGATCATTCTTTGCATTGGTTGACAGAAACTTGAGTTATTGATTACTGTCAGCCGATAAGTCTCACTTGGGGGTGAACAACAAGCCATGACATGCCTAGATAGTCTACTTGAACCAGGCTAGATCAACTCATATACTATGTTCTAAAGAACTCCGCCTTTCCCTTGCCTTTGCCCTTGCCTCGTCTTACTTTTTCAATCCCCGCGTTGCCTCCCTTGATCCGGAATCCTACTTCATAATCACGTACGGCCTCTACTTTCTATATACGTATACCACGTCATGGTACCACACAGATAATAGGGCCTTTACTATAACGTAAGGTTAGACTTGTCGAGGGGGTAGTCCCATGTAGCTCCTCGCTTTCAACCAGGGGGGGCTTGGAAACCCTTTCTCACACCATATTCTGTTCACTCTACTGTGTTGAATCGCCCCCCTTCTGTTGACTCCGCCCTCGATACGAAACCTCCTTGTCTACTTTCTCTCTAAACACTCATTGCTGCCTGTGACTCTGTTTTCTGATAACGAACCTATAGAGACACGATTCTCATACATCTGCCTAGACAGAGTCCCTGGCAAAACATCAACCAGATGATCCAGAAACGATAAAGGATATGACTGGAACTTGGAGGACTTAGACGGTGCTTCTCGCTCACTCATGACTGACTCTTTTAAAATTAAAATGCAGTCTCTACCTTAGGAAATCACGTCCCGACCACTAGAGCTACATGTAATTACGGACCATCCCTGGCCTCCCTTCGCCTACTTCACCTTTCACTTTCTCTACCTACTATGTTCTCTTGGTCCTGTGCGCACCCACAGCACCTCGATCCCAGCTTCTGGATTCCGGGCTTACCTGAGTGTTTGTATTTGGAGATAGTGGTCTAATCCAGAGCATTCAGCTCATCGATCGCGCCCGGTCTATGACCTTGTAAACACAAAACAGAAACTTGAATGCCCTCCTTCTTCATGTGACCACATGTGGTTACCAGCATATTCAATCCTATCGATATTTTTTTCCAACTTGGCTTGTATGAATGCCCTTAATCAAGGTAGTTTCTGATTTCCCTTTGTTCGAGTTATTAACAACCTGCTTTTGGACCACGCAGAGGTCAAATGAGTCCGTTCAAGTTTCCGCCGACCGCAATATTTACGGCCTTTCGGTACTCTTGTACTCCCCTCAAATTCGACACTTGTCACTTGAGCATTCGCATCCGACCCTAGGCGCGGTGGACCAAGTCACTCGTCGGCTGCTTTCTGTGACGGTGACGGTGACTAAGCCACAACATTGCCTACACAGGCGTGATCAGCGCTTATACTCAGAAAGTTAAGATTACTTCGGGTGTCGCGGTATGCTCGATAAATTATCATCATCCTTGGCACGAGCTGAACCGCGACCCGAAACAGCAGCGGGATAGAACTACGCCAGGAGGGCGTGATCAACATCGATGTCCAATATGTGATCGTGCGATGGCAGCCAAGAGTCATGAAGCCCGATCTACACGTCAACGAGAATCGACATCACTAGTTACGCCCTTGAATACATCAAAAGGTGGAGTGCTTAGAAATAAAATCTCCTTGTCAAATGTCACATCTCGGCCCCAGCTATTGATGAACTACAGAATTAAACAGCCGCGGATATATTTTCCATGTCCTTCACATCGGTATCGCGCCATCTTATTCACCATCAGCCGCTACCCCTTGGATGGGTGAAATCGTTAGATTCGCAGCCTGGACTGTGCATGGACTGAGTTTGGTATATTCGTTGCTCTTAATGGTTGATGATAACACATAGAGCCGATCAAGGATAGCTGAGTGCCGCCTAGCCTCTGGCGCGATATACGGTTCATGCGAGGTACTCACTGATGTCGTCATTCAAATTTCCATTACACAATTAACTTAGTCAATTCGCGACATACGGGTAAATCAATTGATCAAGTGTGTAATCGCATAAAGCTAATAGCACCACTGTAGTAACTTACAATTAGTAGTTTTAGTATTTATCTTAGTTGCAAATTGAATGAGTGCTATATATATATCCAATCAGGAATCTGAAAACCACATTTAGTTTTATATCTCCTTAGCAGGAGGGTCGCATGTCGAACAATGAGTTTTGTTTGATCTACCCAGCTTTATCGACGGAATTATTAGCCGCAAGGCGAGTGATCTTGCATGACGCGGCACGCAACAGTCCAGAGGTATTTTAACGCTGATGCTCGCTTAATGCTAACTAATCTGATAATAATAAAGCGCAAAAAATTAGTGCAAGTCAACGGTTCTATAGTGTAATGGTTAGCACCCAGGATTCTGATTCCTGTAATCCCGGTTCGACTCCGGGTAGGACCTACAACATGATATATTTTTTCTAATCGATACCTTTATTTGGATTTTATATTTTTTTTCCCCCTCATACGTTTCTGCTGTAGTAAAACCTCAATATTCAAAAGAATCAATTTACGGCTTTACTGAACCTACTACTAAATTGCTCTGCGGACCAAGCTCACCACTTGAAAAGCTCGCCTGAAAAAGGGTTCATCATGAAAACATCAAAGAACCAGCCCGCCATGCAGGCCGTATATATAAAAACGCCTCTTTCCTACCAAATAACACCCATCACTCACAGAAACTCTTATTAGCTATACTACAGGTCTACAAATCTACAAATCTACAAATCTAATCTACATTCTACTACCGCCGCCGCCGCACAACATGCCCGCCAAAGCACCCAGCATCCCCGCGCGCCAGGACCAACAAAGAGACTTCCGCGCCGCAAGCGCCTACATCGTCCACGCCTTCACCTCCACCGCACGCCCGCGCCCGCGCCCGAGCCCACACCCCCGGAGAGGGGGGGACAAAGCCACGCTGCACACAAAGCTTTGCGGGCTCGTGCGGGCCTCGGGTGGGCTGACAGCGCGGGAGCGCATCGCCGCGGTGGGCGCGCTGCTGGAGGATGCGGCGGGGCTGCACGCGGCGGAGGTGGCGGCGCGGGGGGCCGTGCTGGCCGTGCAAAGTGTTGAGATGCGGGTTGTGAATGCTGTTCTTGGCGCGGGGGCGGGGATGGGGGTCCGGCGCTCGCAGGAGGATGTGGCTGTTGGGGTGTTTTTGGAGGCGAGGGGGAAGAGGGTTGCGGCTGCGAGGGGGGTGGTGGAGGGGGTCAAGGCGGCGAGGTTGAGGTGGGTTTTGGGGCTTGGCGGGGGGGAGGTGCGGGTTCCGGAGGGGCGGGGGTTGAGGCGTTGTTTGTGGTGTTGGGTGGGGGTGGGGGGTTGGAGGGGTTTAGGGAGGTGATGGTGCGGGATCCGTGTTTTTTTGAGGTGGTGAGGGTTGCGGCTGATTGCGTTGAGGCATGGGTGAGGCCAGGGGGGTTGTAGAGTGTTTGGGGCCGGCGGGGAGGGCGGGTAGGTAGTAGGTTTTATAGAGATGTTTTTGATATGGAATAAACTGTTATTCCTATCTACAAAATTAGCAGTACTCCCGATTATAGAGCACATCCGACTTCTCCAAGCAAAGCCTCTCAAGCTACATCGGTCCACTCCACAAAGAAAGTAATCCCTCAAGCTACCTAGGCCCCCCCTTCTCCCTCTATTAAAGGCTCCCTCCAGCATGCACCCCCCCCTATGAGTATATCCCTTAAGCTGTCGCTGACCATTTTTGTGGGGGGGCCAAAAGTGTAGCTTTGCTAACGAATTCCTTCGATTGTTGGATCTGAACCAATCTCTAATCAATTGCTTCTCCGCAATTGCTGTGGTTCTTTGGCCCCCACAGCATATGACAGCTTATGGGATACGCAGACCCGAACCAAAACGCCCACATTCTGATATATATAAGAAGTATCTGTTGCCCATTACTAGACTCGGCTCCACATTACCCGCAACGCACGCAATAATATAATCGAGGGTGTGGTGGTATATTGCTGCTTGTTTGTTGTGGTCGTGTTCATGGATTCTCACTCGACACAGACATACCGGGTGCCGATACCTGTCTGTCTGGCCCGTGGCTGCATGTATCCAAGTACGTAGCCTCTATCCCACAGAGGCCCCGGCATGCACCCCTTGACGCAGCGAGCGCCGCACACAGTCGATCTCGAGCCCGCCATACAGTAGAGAACATACGTCGCTGATCCGGGCGTCCGGGATATAAGTATATACATGTATATACCCCCCCCGCCCCACCCACAACCATGTTTCCCCCCACGGCAGTACGGGAATCCATCCAGCGATCGGCGTGCTCTGCCGGAACGATGTCAAAATGTTCCGATGAAATGCTTATTTCCCCCCCCCTCCCTCCTAGCCGGTTGTGGGCTCTGTGTCGTCGATCGGTACCCGGTGCGGCCGGTCTATAGTACCTACCTGGCCTGGTCCATTATGTTTTTGCAGTCTAATATGGTCTATGGAGTGTTTGATCTTCTTATTTTATTTTATATCACTCACTCCTAATTACAAGAACTAAAGGAGAGAAAAACTAGTATATAAAACCCCTCTCCCCCCCCACTCCCAACCCACATCTCTCATCACTGCCGCAATGAAGCTCCCCACTACCATTACCGCCGCCCTCCTGTGCCTCCTCGGACAGACCCTCGCCCACGGCGGCGTCACCCAGTACGTCATCGACGGAACCACCTACGTCGGCTGGTCGCCGTACAACCCCGCCGCGGGCCAGTCCACGATCCAGCGCCAGTACAGCTCCTACGACCCGCTGTACTCGCCCACCGACGCTTACCTCAAGTGTACGTCCCCCCCGCCAGCTTGTAACGACTGACTGACGTACGGGTAGGCAACACCCCCGGGACCGGCCCAGCGGCCCAAGTCGCGACCGTGGCGGCCGGGGGCACCGTCGTCGCCAAATGGGCGCAGTGGACACACGCCGAGGGCCCTGTCCTGGTCGTAAGTGTCTCCGTCCCCCCCCCCCTCCGAACCCTGGCTGCTAACGAGAGGGATAGTACATGGCGCGGGTGGGCGACACCTTTGCCGACAGCGACGGCGACGGCGTAAAGTGGTTCAAGATTGACGAGGCCGGACTGCTGTCAGGCACTGTCAACGCCGGGTCGTGGGGGCTCGGGCAGGTGATGGCGAACCTGCAGTGGACCACCACCATCCCGGCGAACCTAGCGCCGGGGAACTACCTGATCAGGGTGCTTATATATTCCTTCCTGTTCTTTTTTTTGTTTCCCCCGAACGCTAACGGACGGACCGGAGAGTAGCACGAGCTCATTGCCCTGCACCAGGCAAACGCGCCGCAGTTCTATCCCGAGTGTGCGCAGCTCACGGTCACGGGCAGTGGGACGGGCGTGCCGTCGGGGGCGTATCTGACGTCGTTCCCGGGGGCTTATGCGGCGAGTGATCCGGGGTGAGTACTGCCTGTGTGTGTGTGCTGGGGGTGATTGTATGGCTGCTGATGGGGTGCGTGGACAGTATCACGATCGATATATATTCTTCGACGGCGACCACCTATACCATCCCTGGGCCAGCCAAGTGGACTGGCTAGATTGGGGGTATGTATGTGATATGTAGTAGCTATGTAGGGTTGAGATGTAGATGTAGATGCTGCTGGCGGTGGTTATGATTAGTATCGTGAATTGAATTGAGGATATATTGAATTGAACTGAATTGCACCAGACCAGACGTAGAGTAGGGTACATAAATACCTACATATATACAGATATTAAAGATCGACGGGTCTGTTTCAGGTAGAATCTCTGTATATTGCCCCGCATGGAGGAGAGCTGAGTGAGTGAGTGGGGTCGATGATGATGAGGAGAAGTAAATGTAAATGTACGGATATCCCCAGAACTTGGCGCTTACGACGCTGTAGAAGATGTTGGATAAATTGAATTGTTTAATTTGCACACATTGGCCCGTGAAGATGTGTGTTATTGTAGCGTGTATATTCAATACCTGTGCCTGTAGCTACATGTAAGTATGTCTGTCAGTTCAGTTCGTTCAGTTCAGTTCAGTTCAGTTCAGCTCTTGTGTCTGTCAGTGGGAGAACCTCCACAAAGGTCCAACCCATAGGTAAATACCCCTCCCCACATATCAGGATAGATCATCATGTTCATATCAGGATAGCTTATAACTGTCCTCTGATGCAGATTATAATGATTGCAGTATACTCGCGACTGCTGATCCATTCACCTTGATTGCTCCATCCCGATCCGGTAACCACAGAGAGCATCGACTAGAGGAGCCAAGGAGTCCATGTACTTATGTACCTTATGCTGAACAATTCACTCCTGAGATCAAGGGATGAAGAAGAGGAACTGGTTTCTATCTAAATACGTACTGGGCATCCCTTCTTTCCATCCTTCCCTCCCTCCCTCCCTCCTTCCTTCCTTCTTTCCCTCCTTCTAGAACCCCCACACAATGCAGACTCCACTGCTGACATCTCTGCCCCCACGGCTCCTCTACCTCATCGCCGCCTCCCTCTTCTGCATCTGCTTCTTCAGTCTCTTACACTTTACAGGGTCCCAATACCCCCCACCACCACCACCAACAACAGTGGCACTCCCGCCCAACCCCAAGATCAGCCCCTTCAACCCAGCCACAGACAGGGACAACCTCTTCTTCAACGCCGCCGAGTGCGCCGGAAAGTTCCCAGGCCTCTCCACCGAGATTGACGTTGCCAGGGCACGCGGCGATATCGGGGAGGCGCCGTTCCGCGATGGGGATAAGGGATTCGTGAGGGCGAGGATCTACGATGGGAAGCTCTACATTGTTGCAAAGGGCGATGATGTCTGGCATGTAAGTACCCTTTCCCCCCCCCCCCCCCCTTCTACTCCTCCTAACACTACCAGCGCCAATCCGCAATCCTCCATCAGATACACCGCGCCCTCCTCACCGCCCCCGCCCCCAAAGAAATCCCAAACATCGAGTTCCAATTCCTCGTCAATGACCACCCGGCACCCAACACCTGGTCGCTGGCCTGGAGCGGCAACGACGGCGAGGTCCACGACACGTGGATCATGCCCGACTTTGGCTTCTGGTCGTGGCCCGAGCCGCACATCGGCTCGTACGCCGAGGCGCGCGAGAAGATCGACGAGGTGGACCGCGCGCTGACCTGGGAGGACAAGAGCAGCCTCGCCATCTGGCGCGGCACCGTCCACTGGAACGGCGAGCTGCGGGGGAAGCTGCTCGAGGTGGCGAGGGGAAAGAGCTGGAGCGATGTGGCCGAGCTCGACTGGAAGACGAATGCGCTAAAGATTGAGGAATTTTGCAAATACAAGTTTTTAATCTACACCGAGGTTTGTCCTGTCCCCTCCATTCCAGAAAGCGAGCGCGGTGATGCTAATAGAACGGCAAAATAAAATAGGGCGTAACCTACTCTGGCCGCCTCCGCTACTTTCAGCACTGCCGAAGCATCATCATCACCCCCCGCCTCGCCTGGCGCCAATACCAATCGTTCCTCATGCAGTCCTCGGGCCCCGACCAGAACTATGTCGAGGTCCTCCCGGACTGGTCCGACCTCGAGGAGAAGGTGCAGTACTACCTCGCGCACCCGGCCGAGGCCGAGCGCATCGCGAACAACACGGTCCGCCTCTTCCGCGACTGGTACCTGGCGCCCGCGGCGGAGGTGTGTTATTGGCGCGAGCTGTTCCGGGGGTGGGCCGGCGCCGGGGGGGAGGTGGCCGAGCTGAAGTTGGGCGAGAGGGGACGCAGTTGGGAGAGTTATGTTTTGATGGGGCAGCTGGAGTGGGAGGCGACGGCGTAGTGGGGGTTCTGGTTTTTTTTTTGTTTGTTTTAGAGGGTGCGTTCATTTCTTTTTTTTTATTGTAATATATAGCGGCTACTCTTTAAAACAATAGATAGGGCCACCATACCCGGCTCCAAAGGAAACCAAATTACATACATACTGCACGATGACCCAGCTAGTACGTAAATGTAGCTATAACATCCCCCTACAGCCTCGACCGATCATATCCCACCTGTCCCCGCAGCAGACCGCAGCACACGGGCGTAGAAAGGTCCTACGGTCCCCGTAGGCCGAGTGATACCCCATGCAACCACCCCCCCCCCCGCGGTGATAAACCCCCAGCCCCCGGTTTGGAGCATACATAGATACATGTACACACACCCCGGCCACACGAACGCTGGTTCTGGTCCGTGGGCGGTCATGGGGCGTCACTCGGTGTGACCAGTGCGTGCTATCCCGGACCAAATATGCCCTAAAAACCCTGTCCCTATTGTCCCTAAGCACATCTCAGCAGCGATTAGTAGCCTAATATATATGTGTCACCGCCTACACCATTTCCAGTGCCCCACGAATAGTCCCCCCTAAGGAAGTGATTTCTGGCAATCGCAGGTGACGGTACGTCTAGGGGATAGCTATGCCGAACCCCGGGGGGGGGGGGGGTTGCGGGGGTATACTACGCTGCAGTTGGTGGTGTACTGCCGGTCTGGGGATTTTGGTATGGGGCTTGGTGAGGGTGTCGCTACATACGTAAGTACTTGGTGTTTACAGAAGACTCTCGATATAAGGATATCCGCGGGTGCCAATTTGTATCCCCTCACTTTGTATAGGATACCTGTACACCCACAGGAAAAAAGCGAAGAACCCGTCCGAACCCCATGCAAAACTGAAGGAATATGCATCGATAATTTAATGCAGCGTGTGTATGCAACCACGTTTATAGTACCTTGCCTACTCGTTGACCCTGCTGTCGACATTTTGCAAAGTTTGTAGAAGGAAATATTAAACGGATTCGTTGTCGAAAACAAAAACGAAAAGAAGCAACAACAAAATACAGAATAGATACCATGGCCTCTAAACTACATTCACCACTTTTTACGACTCCCTAGTCCTATACTACTGCTGCAATTGGCATGCTGTCAATTGTTTTGTATACATTCCCCCCGATCCGGCCTTCCTGGCTTGGGCTGCAATAGCCTTTATGTTTTCATTTGGGGTAGCCCCTGTCCACTTTCCAGACTTGTCAAAAGGCTGGCTATGGAGTGCTCATGAGGTTATATTGCAGGCCTGGGGATGTCAGTTGGAGGCACCCGTTCCACGCTTCTCGCTGTTTCCTGCGGATGTACAGAGGAATAGCTATTTCTCCGTCTGGGGACCTGACCCTGGTTATATACCGACCCGCGCGTCCCCACCACTACCGGGGCTGTAGAGGGTGGAGGATCGAGGTTGTATCCGCTGTTCCGACGTGACCTACGTTGCCCGCGCCTCTGCCGGCGTCACTGTCGTCCTGCCGTTCCGCCGGCCCCAGCCTGTGCCGGACTATATACATGGAGAGCAGCGTTCCTCAGCTTGCCCGTGGCGGGCGCACGGGCGTGGTGGGTGCTGTGGATGGGTTGTGGGATTGTGGTGGTTATTGTCCAATGTCGATATCTGCCAATGTATGACCTCGTACAGATCCAGGACCTGTATGGCAATGGCTCACGACTGACTTGCTATACATGTTTCTGCCCCCCTGTTTGGGTCCATGTACCTCTGGTCTCAAAACCTGGCGTTGGACTCGGCCTCTGTGGTAGTAGTAATATGTAGTAGATTATGCCCGGGACTCCTGCGCCATTGTGTATGTAGCTTTGGGGACGGGTCCGTGGTAGGTATTCCCGCTCGTGGTGTGGGGCAGTGGCAGGTCTTGGTTCTCATATGTGTGTCTTGGTTTGTTCCTGTTGTGGGGTGGCGGTGGAGAGAGGTGTTCTGTGGTATTGCCATAGCCATGCCAAATCAAAAATTACCAAAAACACGAACAAACAACATAAATAACTAATAAAAAAACTACCCACGGCCACCTACACGAGTAACGAACCAAAAAAACAACCAAACCAAAAAAAAATTGATCACACAGCATCACTCGCCCCCGCCACAGGCCCGGTTACCCAGCGTGGTCACGGCCTATCACTCGATTTACTTGCGATTACTCACCCACAGAGCTGTGCCGTGCGCTCTCGAGCCCTGGCGGTCAAACTCTTTTGCAGGTACGGACGGACGGGCCCGAGTACGGGTACGAGTACGTACATGTTCAATGTTGTATGCAGCCCACATTTATGGTCGTGTCGTAGTGGTACACTTGGCGCATCGCTGCTCACAGTGTGATGTGATGGAGGGAGGGAGGGGGCTACTGCAGGTACGCGGGCGAGCTTAATTGTGGATTGTATGTATGGGTAGCTGATCAACTGATTATCATCTCAGCTTGCACCTCCAATTCCCAATTCCCAAACCCCAAACCCCCACTCATCCACCACCACCACCACCACCACCTCTTTATCGCGATAACCAGCGGCCGGGTATAATATATGTAGGGCGTGCAGCGCCACCAGATGAGAGATCTCTGCCACTGCCACCATGTACCGCCCCTTTCTTGTGCCGCAAAAACAAAAGAAGAAAAAAAAGATCGGATCCCCCTTCAATTTTGAATTATCCCGCGAGTTTGCAGTCGCCCCGAGTACATGAGTACATGTATGTAGGTACAAAATGTGTATCTACACACTGTAACTCGGATAAACGGTTGTGGACGAGGAGTTGTTGACCAGGCCCATGGATCATACCTGGTATACTGTCATAGATAGATTGGATTGGATTGTGTATGCAGGTGCTCTCTTCTTCTTCTTCTTCTACATATGTAACCAGCTGGGTTAGGGAAACTACATACGGAGTTACAGACATGTATGTAGGAGGTTGTTTAAAATAAATCTTCAAACAAATACCCGTCGGGCGCGCGTGGATGTGTCTGCATCCCGTCGTCGGGAAACGACATGACACACTCTCTCTTGCTCCGACTTTTCTCACCGCTCGCTTGCTCATCTCACGGCAAGTACCATTGGAGAACCCCCCCCCCCCTCGAACCCCATTGGGCGCGTGGTAAGACACTCGCAGCCCACCAATCACAACCGCCACTGCTTTCTGTTTAAAAATGCATGTCGACCACGACGTCCAAGATTATGACGGTCCTCCTATGGCACGGAGAGACAGCAGTTGAGAACTGGTGATCTGCAATTTGTTTTTTTGTGGATTGAGGGCTGGATGTCGGGGCGTCATTTGTTTGGACCCGGGAATTAATTGATATGTAGATACAGCCCGTAGGGCTGTTTACGATTTGATTACAATGTACGGGTATTCGTATTTTGCGGAGAAGAACTCGCAGAGAACAAAGAACCTGCCAAGACGCTTGAAACTTGGAACGAGAAAGCCCCATCCGCCTTCTCTGAGATTCAAATATAATCAAAAGGCCCTCCAAAAGTGCCACTACAGCGGTAGCGACGAAAATCAATCCGGGCACAAACTTCTTAGTGCCGTATTAATCTCAATTTCCCGAGAGATCATGGCAGGCAGAGTACAGATTAGCCCTACGGCTACTCGCTCGGGTTGAGTTGCACACGTAGGTAACATGTATTTCCCCTGGGAAATTTGCCTTGCGTGGTTCTTGTGGCTAACCCAACCAATTGAACGGGGGAGGGGGGGGCAGAAACAAGCAAGAGTAACACCATCGATCTGAGGTCTTGGTCTTGATTCTTTTCCTAATTCTATTTTATGCAGGATATCCAAAAGCTTCTTTGCTGTTAGTCGGGGGGAGAGATGAGATGAGAAAAGAAACTGCCCTGTGAACCGAGAAGGAGAGCGGACGCGTGGCCATGTTGGGCCTCTGATATTTCTTCTGGCCCAGGTTCATGAACCACCAAACACCCTTGCCGGGGTCGGAGGGTGGGGGGGGGGGGGGCCCGGGGGTTAATAATCCAGGGTGACGGGTGTGGATTGCCGACCGAGTGAGGGAGGTGAAAGTCTGGGGTGAAGCTGATTCGGATTTTTTGGTCTGGCTATGGGGGATGAAATCCTCGGGTCTTTTTCTTGAAGCCTCTAGAACTCGACAAGCTCTTTGGGAGAAATTGTGCCAAGATTTGTTCTCTTTAATTTCTTTCCCGAGAGGAGAAGGTTGCGGTGGCCAAGGCTGCCGCCATTTGCACTTGAATCTTGTGTGTGTCTAGGCGTAGATCGAGGCCAGCCAGTCCGCACGGAGCAGTCCAAGTCAGGCACGAAATCTCACCTTATTCAAAGATCACCAACAATAATAAACGGGCAGCAGCCAATCGATACGGGGACAATCAAACATAACCACAAACACTGATCTATGATTCGGGGGGATCAATTCCTCATTCTTCTTGGAAAGCTGCGAATTGGTTTGTGCCGCCGAAGCAGTCAGTCAGTCAGTCAGGACGTAACTGCCAAATCCAATCCGAAATCAAACAAAACCTCAAATTGATGTGACAGCTGTATGGGGGGGGGTGTTGTATGTACTACTAATTCCATAACGTTTCCGAACACGACTGTTATTGCATGCACACAAAAAGGTGCCAAGTCCCCCTATTTGTATGGTATGCAATATTGGTTGTGTTCGGAAACGTCATGGAAGGACGAGTATGTGATGCTGTCACAATATTGCACACACACAGCAACCAGCATACATTGGCATATTCGCAAAAAGCCGAGCCGTGTGCTTTGTTTTGGCTTGCTCATGTACATATGTGTATGGATGGATGTGTAAATAAGTTGATTGAATATGGGAAGGCTTGTATTCAAGACGGGACAACAGGAACGAGCGAATAGAACTTCAACCGAAGGCAGTAACGGCTTAGCGTACCGAGTGGTTGCCACCCAAAAGTTAACCGTTGACAGAGAAGGGTAAGGTTCAGGGGCAGAGCAACAGGGGCTGGGAGCAACCGAGATGCAGGAACGGTGAGGCGTTTGGCTGAGGAAGGAAGAATATGTACACACATACATAAGAAGAGGAAGAAGAAGAAGAGAGAAATCAAATCCCCGACTGTGCCACTGTGCCGCTCAGGTACAGCCCACATGTGACGATTCACAACGAAAACTACAGGCCAACTGATTTCCTGAATTGGTAGATGATAGTGTCTAAATTATGGATGGCATCGATGCCCATTGAATGGTAGAGCACTCGACAGCTGAGGATGAGGCGACTGTATCTACAGGCCCCCCCCCCCCCACCCCTCCATACAGGATAGACAGAATTAAAGGCTACATCATTACTCTCGTAGTACTAGATAGCAACCGAGTGCCGGATCATCCGTAACGGCGGATACAAGAGTTGATATGAAACGAGATGAGAGAGACGTGATGCTTCTTGAATCTTACGTGGAGTAGTGGGGGAAGTGAAATTACATGTACTTGGTATGAAGTGTTGAGAAGGAAGGATCTCTAAAAGGGAAAACCCGTTAATAGGAAAACGCATACTATGAGTGGACAACAAACAGAGAGAAAAAGAATTGAATTTAGATAAATCTCCCCCTGAAGTGGAAATAACTCAGTTGAATGGCTGAAACGGTAGCACTCATATGTACTCAGGGATTAAATTTACTGGGGGAGGGAAATAGGGTGCTTAGTACTTTCTGCTCTCTACCTACCAAAGCACCAGGGCACAAAGCACAGAAAGAAAGAAAAAAAAGAAAGAAAAAGAAAACCAGGCCCTGTGCATTATGTACCTGCTTAGAGTGGGAAGGATGTTATAGTTGCATATCCAAGGAACCCGAGACTAGGATTGCCGCACCGTCCTCCTCTCTCTCTTCCCCACCCCTCCCCCCCCCCTCCCTTTTACATACACACAAACATACCCACACACACACACACACACACCCACACACCCACACCCCATACACACTCGCGCGCTTTCTCGGCATTTCTTTCATTACACCCTAATCCCTTTCCTCTCTTCTCCCTTTCTCCCCCCCTCAACCTTTCAGACTACAAGAACCAAGGGACTTCCTTCCCAGATCTGACTTTCTATCCCCCTCTCTACCAACACATTCACTCACTCACCTTGTGTTTGACATTCATTCTTTTTTTATTATTACTCACACTCTCTTGAGAATTGATTTTCTGCGCACTCCTTTGCAGCTTTAAAATCCTCAATTAGTCAAATTAATTCGAATCAGCACAATCATTAAAAACAATTCTCAAAATGAAGTTCCAAACTGCAACCTCTCTCTTCGCTTCCGCCCTTATGGCTGGATCCGCCGCCGCTCACTCGTGGCTCGCCTGTGTTGATACCAATGTCACCAACTACGCAGAGGCAAAGGCTGACCCTAACGTTGACCCGTAAGTTCTCATCTGTCCCTTGCATGATATGGACACCCCCCCCCCCTTTTTCTCCTTTTTTTCTTTTTGTTGTTGAACAATTTCATGGAATGGTGAATACCTTACTGACAATATTTAATCCTCTATAGTGTGAGAACTTGCAATGGTTACCCTCGTAATAAGATCTATGATTACGACTGGATCACGGAGTCCTCATACTACTCATGGAACTTGAACAATGTTAGCAACACCGAGGGACTCGCTTGCCGTCCTGGAAGCCAAGATAGTGCGATATACCCCTCCGAGTACCCTATGACTACCGCCGTGCCTGGTCAGACTCTCCGCATGCGTTTCTGGGGCAATGGTCACTCCCGCTGGGACATTGGTTCTCCCAACCACCGTGACCCCGGTCTTATCCGTATCTACTGGGCTGGTCAGAAGGAGACCGAACTCAAGTACAAGTCCGACCTCACTGAGGCAAATTGGCTCCAGGGCGCTCAGGCCAACTTTTCCGCTGATGCCGTTACTCTCGTCAACGGAAACACCATGAACGAGAAGGCCAACTACTTTGATTTGACTCTCCCCGAGAAAATTGAGCCCGGTAGGCACGCTATGGTCTGGGCTTGGGCTTGGGACGCTGGCTTCGGTTCTCTTAACGAAGAGACCGGTTACGACGGTAGATGGGCCAACTCTTGGTCTACCTGCTTCGATATCGAGATCGTCAACTCTGACTATGTTGGTATGTTACGCTCAAACATCCAATTCCCATATTTCGATATACTAACAAACTATTCCAGGACAAACCTATGACAAATCCGATACTTCCAGCTACGCCGACGCCGACGAAGATGCCGAAGCCGCTGCTTGCTCTACCGCCACTGGATACCTCGGAGGGATGTCAGACAAGCCTTGTGTCGGAACTGCCTGCCCACCATGCTGGTACAAGTCCCAGACCGACGGAAGCATCGCCTGCTACGACTACACTTCAGCCGGTACTTGCCCATGGGGCGGTGCTTTCGACTGCTCCAAGAAGCAGGCCACCAGGAGAGCTTTGAAGCACGAGCGTGCCCCATTCGCATAAGCCAAAAACTTCCTAGGATAGATCGGTTTCCTTGTCATCTTACTCAATTTTTAAGTGTCTTATGATACCTCTGTTCTCGATGAGCTTGGGTGGTGGTGTTAGTTTGCGGAATTTACTGTTTGAATCTGATGGTTGTCTTGGGTTTATGACCTAGCTTTGTAAGTATTACTGTTCGGACAGAACGACATAGGTTGAACTCTATTTGTAGTATTTATTCCTCTTCTATTTTTCTTCTCTCCCTCATTCAAATCGAGTTATAGACTTCATACCCTTCAAAACACGGTATCATGTTACCTACTGTATCCATTGGGGGCTTGTTTGAGGACGAAGAAAGAACATTGTATTATTTTACTTTATTTTTTGTTTGTTTCCTGTATTTGCATCGCCCTATTGGTGCTGGTCTGGGTTTTCTTTTGGGTCCCTGTTTTTTATTTTTCTTTATATATCAAAAATCAGTGTCAGTGCGTTATCACGCACAAAATAGAGACATTATCACTCATGACCAGTCATCTGCGTTACAACATATAAAAGACACTCTTAATTCTATGCTAAGATTTACCTGATTTGTGCTAGTAAAGAGCCGCGCGTTTCATCATCCTTATTTTTTTTTTTAAGATTAACCTAACTTCCTGATACATCCACTGGCATGACATCTTGACGCGTGCTCGGGGGGATGTCTTTGGCATGGGTATGGCCATGGGCATGGGTATGGACGGGTACGGGGTACGGGTATGGGTATCGGTATTCTGTCTGTTTGCAAAGGCAATGGCAATGGCCATGCGTTGGGTATTTATTATGTTCACAGCACTTCAGAGTATACAGGAATTCGGATAGGACAACTTGTTGGTTTCGGGATATGCAAGTTCTTCATCCCCTTTCATTCCGCATTAATTGTGAGGGTCGTCCCTGGCATTGTTTATTGTTGGCGTCGGTGCATAAAGCACGTGGTGACGATATGGATATCGTGAAACATACGGGGGACAATGGGTGGTAGGGCTATGTGTACTTTGAAGTGGTCATAAGAGATCAGTGTATCTTTATGCGCTCAAATCAAGGATCCGTGCAGGCATCTCTGTATATACCAATTGTACCTCCCTTTTCCAGTGCTCTGATGCGATTTCAGAAGGAAAGTGTAGGGGAACAGGTATGTTACACTTGGTTGTACAACCGTGGAGGAAGGAGGGAAAAGGGGATCAAGGGATACAGTGCAGCCCTGAGATGGCTGGAGGGTCAACTATCCTTGAGGGAAGATAAATGTCTCTATCAGTATCGTCTCGTCTCCTTTCAAAAGCTTTTACGGAACGGCCCGATGGAGGAGTCTGAATTGTGGGGTGTATCAGTATCACATCCCATGAAAAGTAAATTGACCAATTTCAGGTCCCTTGTTAATGGCAGGCTTCTAGATTACACGTGCATATAAGCCGTCTAGTCTAGTCTGGCCATTCACATGGATTGGTTAATTAATTCTGGGGCGGGGATAGCCAGCCAGTTATTTGGGTAGCCGGGACTTGATGAATGGTGTGAATACAGTATGTGGCCGCGATAGAAGAAGATCTCAAAGGGGATAGAGAAACGGTATGTAGTAAGAATGGGCTATTTAGAAGTACTCTATGATGTAGTTTCTGCTCATGACGCATGCGGTGTTGGTTTGATTTTCTTTGACTGGGCCGGCCGGGATTGCGTAACCAGGTATCATTGACCTAGCAACCATTCAATGCTTATTTCACAACTGGATGTTTACCTAACTCAGCCGAGAATTGTTTTTCTTTTCCCAATCAGGGAACTGTTTACTTAACCCGCCCTAGCTCGCCGCCACTCTTGTAGTCATGCCAAGGCCGAGGTATCCACCACAAAGATGTCACTAACCGCTTGCATCTAGACACGGAGAAACTATTCAAAAATTTTATAGCAAGCCAAGCTGAGGATAAGGTTCTGTAGTGTAATGGTTAGCACCCAGGATTCTGATTCCTGTAATCCCGGTTCGACTCCGGGCAGGACCTCTCAAAGTGTTCTGGTTAACCTCTTGGGTTGGTCAAGAAAATCTTTTTTTTCCGTCGGAGCCATCGTCGGTCGAGTTTCACCAGCCCGGTTTGTTGACCGACATGATAGAGGTATACATTCTCTTTCAAGCTGGATCCATGGAAGGAAGTACGTTTCATTGTGGATATGTACAATAGCATGCACCTACGCTTACAAGGAAAGAGTTTGCAATTGCTTAAGTATTTTTAAAGCGCTAGCTAGTCATATAATTCGATCTATACAAAGACTTTCTACACTAGAGTGGTAATGATATCTGTGTGTGTGTTTGTGGTGCTGGGGGCCTGGGAAACTCAGGTCTTGCACGCATGTAGGCACGTTCTGTAAAAATTGTATTTTAATATTGTTAAAACTACATGTAGTATCCTACAAGGTTGTATCCAGTTGAATGTTATAAGTTTGTAATTTTTCAGTTTCTTAATATTGTGGTGTGTTGGGCTAATCCGGGTGATATATCATGAGCCACATGATTTGTTTGTCAAAAATGCCAAGCCTCACCAGCTCTGAAAATTAGAGACCCTAACACGAATATTGTTACCCTACCCTCCCCTGGAATTTCACCCCACCAAGTGAACTCTACAGGCCGTGGAAAATTGTTAACAAGCTCAAAAAAATGTTGCCAACAAAACTTCTCACGACTATAGCGCGACAATCCCACATACGCCCACCACCAACACTCAAGTTATACACGTACCATCATCGCCGTAGTTTCTACTCAATTCCGCCCATTAATAAATTCATTTCCATCTCCCATGAAATTCAACATGCGCTGGAGCACAAAGCGCCCATAGTGGCGTTTGAATCGGCAAACATCACATGCCCGAAGGAAGTGGGGGGTGAGTTGGCCTCCCCCCTTCTGTTTGTATAAGGGATTGTGTTCTGAAAAAGTGGTTTGTAGCCTTACCGTGGCCAAAAAACGCGGAATATGCGAGCATGGTGGAACGGGAGATTAGAGCGATGGGCGCGGTGCCGGCAACAATAATGGTATTGGCTGGAAAGGTTCATGTAGGAGTCGAGGATCCAAAGCTTTATAATGAGATGCCATCAAGAAATGCGATGAAGGTCTCACAGAGGGATTTACCGTATGTTCTTGGAATGGTATTTGTGCCTGATTCCTGTTAGGTGGCGATATTTGGTGTGATTGTCTAATGGTACATTATATATAGCCAGGTCGACGTAGTGGCGGTCTTACAGTAGCAGCGGCGTTGACTATCGCATCAATGGTTGGTATCAGGATCCTCGCAACCAGCGCTATCGGCGGTGTCCATAGATCTGTAACAACACTTATGGACATCTCCTCTGACGTTAGCGAGCTCGGTCGGAGAAATGTAGCGGTGGTTTGTTCTGGACCCAAGGTTTATCTGGATGCAGAAGGGACGATAGAGTACTTGGAAATGAAGGGTGTACCTGTGGTTACGTTTGGGGAGGGGCTGATGGGGGTCAGGCTCCCAGCGCATTATAGTTATGAAGGAGAGGTTCAGAGTCCGTTGGTGCTCAAAAGTGCGAAAGATGCGGCGAAGTTAATCCGTGCGTATGCCCACTTTGACGAATCCGACATGAACTAACGTGTGAGTGGTAGACACAAGCCACGAATGCGGACTTAAAACAGGGCAGCTCCTGTGTAATCCAATTCCACGTCAGTTCTCGTTACACTATGAAGGAGTTGAAAAAAGTGTACAGAGATACTTCAAGGAGCGCAAGAAGGCTAGTAAGAAGGACAAAGAAGTTGTTAGTGACATGATATTTACAGTCCGCAAGTTTGATCGAGATAGGGTGATGGAGGCAGAACAGGCCATGCTGTTGTACAATGCTCGAAAAGCGGCAAGTGTGGCCGTGGAGTTGGCGCTGTTGGAGACGGGAGTGGATTAGTTCGGCACCCTCTTTGCTTCGGGTGAAATCTTGGGCTAATTTATGAGATAGTTACGCACTGAAAGGCCAGATGAAGGTGGCACAGAACCAAATGAACACCCGGTATGATTCGAATGTTTGTCAAGTCTCGCTGCACTAAACTAACCTCCTTCTAGAGGCTTGGGAGACCCCTCAGGAACTCCAAACACAGGATTTCGGCAGGATGACCAGGCCGGCAATGATTACCTGCACTTGAGGAATTCCACGGGGGAATCCTACCAGCAGGCACAACCATTGGTGCATCGTTATCGATCTGGTGCTCCCCGGGTTAACCATAAAAGTTCGGGACATGCACAGGGTGAATTTGATGCTTATCGGCGGCCGAGCATAACGGTGGTTTCCCGGGCATTCCCAGAATTAGCTGATCGGGATGCACCTGGGGAGTACCGAGAGGGGCCTCAAAAGCCGTTTGAGCGGTCATATCAGCCCTCCAGGAGCCCCAACCAGGTTCCAGGAGGGGGGCCTCAACAGCCGTTTGGGGGATCATATCAGCCCTCCAAAAACCCCAACCAGGTTCCAGGAGAGGCCCCCCCCCCTCGCGAGCAAACAAGGACAGTGACGGAGAGAGGGTTCACCATACGACGGGGGGCAATTCTGGGGATATCATCAAGGCGAGCGCAACAATAGGGTTTGATTCCTAGGTTTTTATTGGTGTTAAAAGGGGGGATATTTGCTTGCTTGCTTGTACTTTTACACTCTAGATCTCTGCTCTCCACATAGGTATATGTAGCCTGGAGGATAGACTGATTTTTCTTGTACACTCTGTTATTGTGTATATATAGACAACAGAAGGTTCTTTTTTTCCTTTCCCTTTTTTTTTATTTAAAAAAAAAATCGGATATATCTTTGTATTACATGTAGTTACTTACTTACATAGGTGTTCGAATATTGATAACCAAGTGGGTATACTGGTTAGGAATTTTCTAAAGTGCATAGACTCTGGGCCCTAACTCGATTTCGTTTCACAGGATGGAAATATATGTACTGATATTCGGGGACACGATCAATGCTGTTGTTGGCCTCTAGCGATGTCCCAATTACATGTAAATCTATGCTAAAAAGGGGGCGCGCAAAAGTGGTGGGGGAATGTTATTCTCGTGGCAAGTACATGTATCCCTTATCCCACCGCCCGTCAGTAAGTTTAGTGTGGCTTTACTTACAGATCTCGTTATCTCTCTTATCAAATAATAGATCTCCCATACAAATTTCGTTCCTCTACGGGGGACGGACCATGGGATAGGGGAACCAGTCGGGAACCCTCTCCATCAATGACATCACCTCCGCCAAAAATAAACCCATCACTCACCGTCAAACCCTACCGCGCTCCAAATCATTTCTAGATCTCCTCTCATCTCCGCCGCTAAAACGCACGCATGATATTGTAGATACGAGATATATAGAGACGACCTCCCCAACAAAGGCTTGCAAAGCATCCTCATCAAAACATTCGTCCTCGCCCTCCTATGGCGAAAGAATACTAGGCATACCCAGATATTATCAAGCCACCTATAACGCTGCTGTCAAAAATCGCTTACGAGCACGATGTCATTCTGCATAACCTGAGCCACCGGGAGTGGGATCTTGGTATATTACCGAGAGATGCTACTCCACATGGGCTGCGTGCCTTACATACATACTTGGGCAGTGGGGGGCGTTCGGTACATATGTAGGAGCTATCCAAACAGACCATTTCCCCTCTGCATATGCAATCGTGGTATCGATAGGCCCGGCTATGGAGGGGCTTCTAGAGTAGGGGGAGTGGAGATATAGCTTGGCCGGTAGCGCTGGAAGGTTTTTATACATGATATAGGTACATGTACGTAGGTACTGATATTTGGATAATAGGTGGATATAATATACTCTACATGGTCGATCTACAGGCTAAAACGCTTGGACCAACGAGTGAGAGATTGTGGAGGGTGGGACGTCGATTACTCAGCTACAGAATAATACTACCGACACGGGTGGGAGGTGTAACCCGACTACACACTGTTCAAATGGACAGTTACATACACGCGTCGATAATTCCTACGTCAAAACCGGACTCGACCTTTGTGAGATCACCCTTCAATTTTTGACTATCACCTATCAATACCTACTACATCTATGGGAGCCTTACGCGGGCGGCACATGAAATTATAAACAACCCCACATACCTACATAGGTCATAGGTACTCTGAGCTAGAGTTTACGATTTGGTCTCCCCATTGGAGAGGGAAAAAAAACTCTCCTTGATTAGGTACATGTGGTCCAGCAATCGGAAACATCGATGGCTGCTATTAGGTGATCGAGCGGTTTAAAGGAAGTTAGCCTTGGCTTTGCTTTTCCTCTGTTGGATCCACTCGTAGGCTACGTCTTGTGTCTTTCAGCTCATTCTACCCCAAGGCACCCCCGCAACCCTGATCCCCGCAGATGGAAGGAAGCCTTCTAGACGTCATATCATCCCTTATTGAATGGATTAGAGTAAAGTAATCTACTCTACTCTAGAGTATCTACACCTGCAGCAGGCATTCTAGAGTAGAGCATAGCTGCAGTCATTACATACTCGATCTCTATCACAGGCAATTTACCCGGATTTGGAGCGAGATGTGCTCGAAATCCTTCTTCTTCACTTTTCCGCGCAGCATGCTATACTCGTTCTAGTAGTCTATACCAAGAACCCAACACCACCCGGATGGAGCATATGCAAAGAGCCATCGCTAATCCTAGCCCTAATGTTATGTGCACGGTGCAATAGGAGGGTCCCTGCAGCTGAGACAAACCTCAACTGACAGCGAAGCAACAACCAACCGGTCTCCGCCCGCCGGGGGGGAGCGCCGCCCAGGAGGGAAATCCCATAGAGGGTTAGGATCACTGGGTTTATCACCCAGGAAAATTGTGTGGCCGTCTCTGGTTGGGTTGATGGGTGGCTGGTGGGCCGAGTGGAGCTACTTTTTTTTCCCTGGTTCTTTACTCTTCCCAAGACACCTGGATCCAGTGGGTGATCCCGTTACCTTACTCTATCTGGTGCTTTCAGCCTTGTATGGCTGGTTTGGTCTGTGGCCGCCTGTCCTTCACCAGCGGATGGTACAAGACTGGTGAGAGGGAGAGGAAAGTGAAGACTGAGGAGAGGGAGACTCGACCTGCATTCCCCAGTTCCTTTATACCAAAAGGCAGTCCACCCAGCCTGGAAAGATAAGACATAGAGGAAAAGAAAAAAAAAAGGGACCACGCCTCCTCCCAGGACCTTATCATTCTTCTTCCAACGAACCATCAACTGAAGATATAACGCGACGGGTATGTGTATCTCTCTGACTCGTGTTAGTTTTTCACAAATAGTCAAAAAGGTAGATGCAGTATCGTCCCCAGGGGAAGATATCTGCACCTTTTGGATGTCAGGAAGTTAACGGACAATGGTCCTGGCTAGCAAGAACTTAAGGTTAGGACTGATAGGTTGAAGTTGAGTAATCGGCATCTCTACGGGCCACCATCCACATACCTAGATACTTTCTAGAGTAGTACCTAGCGGTTGAGGAAGACTACCGGCCACCCCCGACAGTCGGAGCGACTTCGAATCCAGCTGTCTATTCCGTAAAAGAGAAGCGTGCGTACCCTCGAGCCAGAGAGTACGTACACCCCCCCCCTAAATTTCCAACCCCCCGTAAGAAATGTCGTCGTACCCACAACCATCAGGAGGTGTATCGGCAATGTCGTTTCCAGCACCCATCGTGAGGGCGAACGCCCTGTCCCTCCATCCTCCCCCAGAAACTCCCAAGCGACACAGCCTCACAGTTTCAGTCTCAGATATTTCCGAGGTTGTGGATGGTAGTGGAAGATTCCTAGCGGATGCGGCTCGTGAGACTCTGATCAATGCAGCTCGAGACGGTGATGAGAGTTTGGTCAAGAAACTCATCGAGACGGGAACAAATGTCAATGCTGCGGAGATATCTGGGAAAACCGCTTTGCAGGCGGCAGCGGAGAGCGGTCATGAAGGTATGGTGAGGATACTTTTGAATGCTGGGGCGTCCCTGGTTACGCCCGCTGCGGAGTATTCTGGGAGAACGGCATTACAGGCTGCAGCGGAGAGAGGATATGGTGAGATCGTGAAAATGCTTCTAGGCTCTGGTGCGAAAATCGATGCCCCCCCAACTGGGGACTTTGGTAGGACTGCTTTACAGGCGGCAGCAGGGAGTGGTCATGTGGATGTAGTCAAAATTCTTCTAGAAGCCGGCGCAAACGTTAATGCTCCGCCATCTAAATCTTCCGGTAGGACGGCTCTGCAAGCTGCAGCGGAGGGCGGGCATGAAGATGTAGTGCTGATGCTTCTCAAGGCTGAGGCGTACATCGATGCATATCCTTCAAATTTCCACGGCAGAACGGCGTTGCAGGCTGCAGCTGGAGCGGGGCACAAAGGTGTTGTGGAGATCTTATTGGAATCTGGCGTGAACATCGATGCTCCGCCTTCAGAGTTCTCCGGGAGAACTGCACTGCAGGCTGCAGCGGGGGAGGGAAGGGAAGAAATCGTTTCTCTGCTTTTAAGATATCAGGCAGATATCAATGCACCGCCGGCAAACTCTTCCGGGAGGACTGCGCTACAGGCTGCGGCGGAGGCCGGCCACGAGAGGATCGTGAAAATGTTGATCGACGCTGGGGCCAGCACGGATGCTCCAACATCAGAGTTTTCCGGGAAAACGGCACTACAGGCCGCAGCGGGAGGTGGTCACGAAGAAATTGTAAGGCTCATCCTGGAAGCAGAGATTTCTTCCGGGGCAGCTAAAATGGAGTCTTATGGCGCGGAAGCACTCGAGGCTGCTGTAAGTGCCGGGCAACTGAGGATTGTAAAGATGCTACTCGATGCTGGTGTCAATATAAACACCAGAAACTCTTTGGGAAGAACGTGTTTGTTCTCACCAAGTATGAGTAGCGAGATGTTGCAGGAGCTGGTGGAGCTGGGTGCTTATATCGATCATGCAGATTATGACGGAATGACGCCGCTACATTACGCTGCTGAGAATGGATGCAGGGAACTTCTTATTTCTCTGCTAGAGGCGGGAGCCACTATGGATATCGAAGATAATAGAACGCGGAGGCCATTGCATTTGGCACTGGAGAAAAAGTATGAGGACTTGGTGAAGGTGATGCTGGGCAGAGGAGATAATATCCGGGAATCTCGTGTGAAGAGTTGGCGAGCAGTACTGAATGCAGGTGAAACCGATATTGTTATGATAAGCGAGGGCCCATCCGGCGCGAATGATATCAAGAAGGTTGACATTGATAATGTACAAATCGGGATTGAGACGGAGGATCTATTACCCTTGAAGCAGTTCTAGTAAGTAAACTACAAACAAATCACCAAGGGGAAAAAAAAAGGGTCATGCTGACAATCTTATAGTAACGCCCATGGTCGTAGATGGGACGATGAAAAATGCCAAAGGCTCGTCGACCCCTGTAAGTTCATGTCGAAATATTTGGCCTTGCATACTCAACCTCGCTACGAGGCGGCTGTTGGGGCTGATGTGAAATGGTTATGGGCGCTTGTGAACCCAAGAAAAGATCTACACAGCCCTACACGGAACTTTGGGTACGGAATCCCCAATATCGGAAATATCGCAACAACTGCCCATACTAAAGGTGTGTTTCTATCTCGCCCACCCAAGGGCTTTTACCTTAATGCTGATCAAAACTTAAGCACTGTTATTTTGCCATGTCTCGTTTGACTTTCCTGTCTATGTACCCCCAGAGGAGGCGAAACTTAATGCGGGCGAAACCCCACAAGAATGTTGCTTCCACACTGAGATCCATAAAACGGAAATATCGTGGGCCATGCGCAAAACTGGGTTTGAGGACCAGCAAATGTACCGGTCCATGAACTATAGGAGTACTTTGGATTCCGGCTGTGTCCCGAAAAATGGGCTTGATTTCTTCATACTATTCATGAAGGATCTGCATGATAAGTGGATGGATGTCTTTCTTAAAGCGGAGGAACACCTCAGGGAAAGCGTATGTTTCAAAATCGTCTCTGTAAAGATTTGTGTTATAAGCTTATTCTGACCTGGAACAATTAGCGAAAAAATCTCTTGCTTAAAGAGGGAAAAACTACGAACCTCATTCGTACATTTCTAAGAGATGCACAACTATGGTCGGATTTTAGGGCATTATACAAGCAGCAGGTGAACCAGGCCAAAGTACTGGTGAAAGAATTCCGCGAAAAGAGATTGCTTTATGATGAGGTCAACAACTCAGAAGGCAAATCATCAGCGCAAGATGTATGGCCTGGTGACGATTCATTGAGCGAAGGATCATCAGTCTATTCCTCCGACTCCGACTCCGATTTCGAGAAGAAGATGAAAAAGGAGAAGGAGAAGAAGAAGGAGAAAAAGAAGGAAAAGAAGAAGGAGAAAAAAATGGCTAAACCGAAAAAAGATAGGATAGAGGTGGAGATAGAGATTTTAGAGGGATTGATAAAAACAATGAAGAATAAGTGCAAAGACAATATAAAGAAACTGGAGAAAAGGACGAGGGAGATGATTGAGCTTGTAAGAATTTATCCTGATTTTGTTGGGCGGGGCTAACTCATAACAGGAATTCAACCTGGTTTCCATTTTCGAAGCACGAATGTCAACCACAACAGCCCAGAGCATGAAGCGGCTCACTTGGATCACGTTTATTTTTCTACCACTACTTTTTGTTGCTGTAAGCATGTCACTATTCCACAGGACCAAAGAAATTAAATACTGACAGTTCATTAAGAGTTTGTTTGGTATGAACTTAGACATACTGGAGACTGGTCCAGTTAAGTGGTGGTGGTATGTGATATTGAGTTTTTCACTATTCGTTATGGTTCTCACCAGTTGGGCTATCTTCAAATATTCTAGCGTATGTTCCCCATTCCTAGGGGCGCAACCCCCCTTGATATATTCTAGGATTGCTCACAGGTCAGGTTTTTCAGGACGTGAGTAAATGGTGTGAATCTCTCTTAGTGTCGCTCTGGAATAAATTGCCATCTGTACCTCGACCTAGGCGCCGGATGAAAACCAACCCTATGGACGATCTCGAAAGCGGAATTAAGTTTAAGTTTACGTAACGATCTCGACGGACACGAATATGCGATAATGAATAACGAATCATGGGAATATACG
The DNA here is from genome assembly GCA_024713795.1 of Morchella sp. 2015-shanyang. Classification (NCBI taxonomy): domain Eukaryota; kingdom Fungi; phylum Ascomycota; class Pezizomycetes; order Pezizales; family Morchellaceae; genus Morchella; species Morchella sp. 2015-shanyang. The sequence goes on along the minus strand of JAMGZB010000019.1, from coordinate 78,260 downwards.
GTATTTTAGTGTATAATATTTATGGGCCAAAAGTAATTATTGATATCATGGTTGGGGTGTGAAACGGATGGGGCAGCAACTGTACATACACGAGTCTTTCCTTTACCACCGGCATGTTAAGGGCATTGCCATTTCGTTCTTTATTATATATTATGTGGATAGTTTTGGACTGTCGTTAATGAGCTGTGTCTCTTTATAAGTAATAGCTTAAAGTATACCCTTAGTTTTATGCTTGCGTTGAAGCTCGGATATGTGGAGATTGATGACTGCAATGTGAAAAAACGAGGTGAAAACTACTTTAGCGACGAATACCGAATGTACATGAACTTACTTAGATACATACATGTAGGTACATACGTGTATATAAGTACATACATTAGCTGCGGACCATCCATCATCTTGAAGGGTCCAAACAAAATACTGGATAAGCTTACTCAACCCTAACCCTGATGAAGTCAACCCTAACCCCGCAAAGCCCCTTGGTCCGTCAAACACCTTGCGCTCACCTGCGAGAATATATTCATTCTTACGAAAGTGGTGGCTGTTATTATCACCGTATACAGCATCGTTTTCAGAGGCCGCCAGACCAGATAGAAACCTTTACAAGGAGCCGGATCTTATCGGACATCCGTTCTGGATTGTTGGCTGGATGCGATAGCTTTTCCATACAGCGCTTGAAGATGTCTCAATACTCTCGAATCGATACCGAAGATGACCCGCGGTCGCTCAGTACCCAGCCTTTGATAGCAAACCCAGATGTTCTCTCTGATCCCACGGAAAATACGGAGAATCCCGAAGACGGAGTTATCACAGGGTGGATATGGCTCCTCACCTTGACAGCCGGTATAAGTGGTCTGCTATTTGGCTGTGAGTACCTACGGTGTCCCCATATCTGACTGCAACACCTCAACTGACAAAACTAACGCACTGTAGACGATACAGCCTCCATCTCGGCTGCACTACTACACCTTGGCCCATCACTCTCCACGCCTGAGAAGCCGGTAACAACGTGGGATAAGTCCTTGATAACTTCCTCTACATCTCTTGGTGCGTTAATAGGCGGTTTATTTGCTGGGTTACTGGCGGACCGTATCGGACGAAGAGGAGTTATCTGGGTTGCAGATGTTCTCTTCATTCTTGGTGCCCTATGGCAGGCTCTCGCTGGGAACGTTGGCGCTATGGTGATAGGCCGTGCTGTGGTGGGCCTCGGTGTCGGTGTTGGAAGTCTAATTGTGCCGCTGTGAGTAAAATTGGATGAGAATCCTCCCACCTAGATCTCCATCGGCTCTCCTATGCGGTATATGGATGGCCTCTTTCGATGTTTGCTGACGAAAATAGATACATCTCTGAATTATCACCTCCGTCACACCGAGGTCGTCTGGTCGTAATCAATGTTCTGTTTATCACATTCGGCCAACTTATTGCCTATACTGTTGGTCTCATACTTTCTCCGCCTACACTCTCCCAAGATCTTAGCTGGAGATTTATGCTTGGACTCGGCGGTGTCCCTGCATGTTTCCAGTTTGTTTTTATGTTTTTTATGCCAGAGACGCCGCGGTGGTTGGTACAGCACTCTCGCCGCGACGAAGCTGCAAAGGTTGTGCGGAAGGTCTATGGTGACCTCTCCGAAACATCGGTCGAGCGAGTCCTCACTGGTATTGAGCAAGGTGTTGAAACGGTGTCAAAAGATCCTCTGATGGCCAAACTGAAAGCAATTTTTGCAGTTGGGGGCAATCGGCGTGCTCTAGCAATAAGCTGTTTGCTTCAAGGCCTCCAACAGGCTTGTGGGTTCAATTCGCTGATGTACTACTCTGCCACTATATTTTCTCTAGTGGGGTTTAAGAATCCCACCGCTACTGCAATGGTTGTTGCCGGAACAAATTTAGTATTTACTGTACTAGCATTCACATTGATTGACCGTATCGGGAGGAGGAGGATCTTACTTTGGTCAATCCCCGGTATGATAGTGGGGCTATTATTATGTGCGATGGCTTTTTATCATCTACCAATTCTCACCACGAATTCTCTACCGTCTTCACAATCCATATGGAGCCCGCTACTTATTATATTTATGATGGCATATGTGGCAGCCTATGCAATTGGCGTTGGTGCAATCCCGTGGATAGTACAATCCGAGTTCTTCCCAATGCGTGTCAGGGGGCTTGGAACTGGCATGGCTACAGCCACGAACTGGGTGCTTAACTTTGTCATTGGAGCAACTTTCCTTCCTGCTGTGGAATGGATGTGGGGTGGTGCTGAGGGGCTATTTGTTGTTTATGCGCTGGTATGTGGGGTTGGGCTTTTAGCAGTTTATAAAATATATCCCGAGACAAAAGGCCTTAGGATGGAGGAAATTGAGAGTGTGCTGAGGAATGGATGGGGGGTTAAATAGAGGTACGAAAAGAACAGGGGATGATGATCTTTGAGGTGGGCAGGTTCTTTTCACGGTGACGGCGCGTTTGTGTGGGACTCTTGGTTTTTTCCTCCCTCACCTTTTTTTTCCCCCCTCCCAAGGCGCTAGAGCTAGCTATTAGTTCTTTAGGTTTTGAAAGACCGAACCTCTACAATGTTAAGGCGTTACTAGTTTCCTCTCCGTTTTATATCCACCAAGCAGATGTCTTTTTCAATCAAAATGTATTAGATTTTCGTCAAGAGTAGTACATGTTCGTTAATCACTATTAAGGTTTCATGAAAAATCATAGAACCATACATTAGCCCTTCATAGAAGACTTAAGTCGCCGATGGGCTTGTCAAGATGTTTCCTAAAACACCAATCATGATTAGTATGGAGAAACATGTATTCTGGGGCTACACCATCAGATTCCGTACCTCCGTCAGGATACAACACCTGTCCATTGACAAAGACTCCTCCAGGGCCAGCAAGATATAATACGGCGGCAGCCATATCCGCATCACTTCCAGTGCGTTCTATTAAAGATCAACAATCATTCCAAACGCCGGTGCTTATTTATAGAGATTACATACTAGCGGGAATGCTCTGCCCCATGCCTTTGAGTTCTGATTTTTGGTTTTCATCCGAGGTGTTGGCAGTCATCTCACTTGGGAAGATACCAGGTGCGATGGAGTTAACACGAACTTTGCACTCGGCGAATGTAGTTCCCAACATCCGCGTCAAGTGGATGAACCCTACACCAATATCAATATCTAGCACTGCGACGACGGGAAAGATTAAATACCAGCTTTAGAGGTAGCATATGCGAATTGTCCGGAGCTGCTTCCTTTCAGCACGCCCGAGATTGAGGTGATGTTTATGATTGATGCCGAGTAGCCCAGTGTGTTTGCAGTTCCTTTCGACAATAGTGGGAGGAAAGCAACCGAGCAGAAGAATTGGGCCGTTAGGTTTGTCTCAAAAGTTTCTATGCAGTTGTTAGGTGGTTACCTGGAAGAAAGATGAAGCGTAGTACTGACCTGCCCATGACTCCGGAGTCGCTTTCCACAGATGCTCAGTTATAGAATCAGCATTAGAAAAGTCAGGCTCTCCGGTCTTATATGAAGTAGTTTCCTTCTCCTTTGCAACACCGGCATTGTTAACCAAAAGGTGAATGCCCTTTGGCTCCTTCTCCTTGATCTCAAGGGCAAGACGTTTAACATCTTCCTTGTCCGTGATATCCGCTGGTGTCCTGAATATTCACCATCAGTTTGCCACCCTTACACTCAGTTGCAAAAAGGTCATACACAATAATCTTTCCAGCGTTTGGCCCGCCCCTGCCTGAATACTTCTCTACAACAGTATCCAATGCTTCCTTACGGCGCCCAGTAATATAAACCGTCGCTCCGTTTGCTACTAGCGCCTGGGTGATCATCAATCCGATACCTGTTCCACCACCTGTAACGACAGCTTTGAAGCCGTCGACACTAAAAAGCTTTGATGCGAGGAGCTCGGCATTGGGGTGATCTGAGGATGAAGAAGAAGACATAGTGTTTTTTAAGATATGTATACGAACTAAGGAAGCGTTTTTTGGTAGTACAATTGTTGGGCGAATTGATGTGAGTTTGAAGATTTGGGAACGCATTTCTGCTCTCTATATGGCTATAAATATAGAATGTTCCTCTGCCTGTATAAAGCCGGTTCTATAAATCATCTTTTACGGATTTCATATCTTGCTGGCTGGGAATTAACCACCTCCGATCAGATTGGGCATCTCGGTGTACCTGTGACCTCATACTTGCCTAATAACTCTGTAATAAATCAATGCTCGCCACAAGCTTAAGGACATATCTACATTGATAATTGCTGTCATGTTAGTAGAGATGAGCAACATCATACATGTATCCTTATACCTTAGACGATGTATGACGTTAAAGTTTGCCGTGTCTTGCTTGGTTGCAGCGGGAACTGATCGGATCTAAACTGTTGATCCGGAAACAACACCGGTTAACTATCATGGTAACCCTAACCTTACAAACATATATTTTGCTTTAGGATCGGAAGGTGCCGTCTATTTTGTGGCGCTTCTTGAAACACTGCAATACCAAAAACGGATAAACCTTTGACCGGGCCGGGTCCGTTATACGATATTGAAAGCGCGTGGCAGAGAAGAATTGAATCATCTACCCCTGATCAGTGCTACACTCGCTCATGGGGTGATGATGGCCCCACTGTAAGTATGTACTTAAGTAGATATAGAGCCCACTCTGGGCGACGCCAAGTTCAATTATAATGTAGGAGAATGATCAGCGGCCGTGGACGACTGTAGGTACTACCTGCGGGCCTATGCCTTCTCCCTTTGGAGGGTAGATTGTGTAGGCACCTATCCAATAAGCCCGCGCGCGTGGGAAATCAAGCTTTTCAAAAGTTTCGGATTTAGGCTCCGAATGAAACTGTTTCAGCGATTTGGCCAACAACCCTGAACCTAAATATTTAGTTCTTGGCGATAGTTTTTGGTGAGAGTCCCGCCAAGAGCTCAAAATTTGCTCAAAATTTGAAGAACAGGGATTGACCAAATCACAAATCTAATAATAACACTCTTTTATGGGATAATCTTTAGACAAGATCTTGAGGCTTCAATACCGTCAACGGATCCAACTACTTTGAAATGCCAGGGGTTAGGGTTTGGAGTATGGGGGGCTGGGGAAGAGGTAAATATAGAACCACGATATGGATAACCTAAGCTTGTTGCAGGTGCATACATATGTATGTGGGAAGCTTAAGTCAAGATGTGCAGAAAGGCTGACGGGGTGAATGCATCCTACCTACCTACATACTCTAGTGAGGAAAGAATATATTAATTACTCAATTGTGAGGTCTCACAATTTAAACTACATGTACATACTCTACGTACGTGGCTGTATATGTATGCATGTGGCTTACATTCAGTGTCTAACAATCGACCCAATACGAGCTCTAGCTATATCATTATCTATGGGACTGTTTGGAATTTTAATATAGTGTCGATGGGAGAAAACTAGCCATCTAGTTGCTTTTTCCTCTTCGCTACGTTTGGGGAAAATTTTTACCAATGTAACTCCGGAGGAACCGCGCTAAACGCGATATCAGATCAGATTTTAGGATCGGTGATATATTACTGTAGAAGGTGCGTTGGAGGGTTGGTCTCCTCTGGTGAGGGTTGTAGAATAGAGCCTTTTATCCACACTGATGTCTCGAAGGTTGGAAGGCCGGGAGTCGTATGCATATGCTAGGTGGGGGAAAGAACACACATGAAAGAGCCAATAATATGACGGGACTCATTCTTCTCTCAGCGTAATTCTGAGAAATTTGACAGACCATATGTCTAAAATTCAGGGTTAGGTCTTTTCATTTAAAGATCCTGGTAGCCTTCCCTCGACTACAACTTTCGAGTGTGGGATAAAAGACCACAATGAGGTGAGTGTCTCTTCTAATGTATTTTTGCCGAAAGCTATGATTGATAGCTGGCTCGGCGGCGCTAGGAAGTGGGTGAACTATCTGAGAAGCGCGCGTTACAGCGCTCACGACAATACTGAGTGTCACACACATAGAACTACAAGTCTAGCCTTTCTTTCGCGATCGATATTGGACAGGCTGATAAATTAAAAAAATAAAAACAAAAATAAAATGCTTAGATGAACTGAGTGTGATTTGAACTTAATTAATAGCAACGCCCCGTTCCGGTGGGGTTGTGAGCCCAGCACGCTTCTAGTTGCTGCGTCATGACTCATTACCATATCGATCTCAGAAGTGTAATTTCTTCTAAGCGCACCTCAAGAAGCGACCCCTATCATAGTAGATTTGTATGGACTTTCCAAGTCCATCAAGATTCAACATGAGGCTAGGTCAGATGTGTCGTTAGCACGCATTCCATTTTTCAAATCTGGTTAGTCAGAAAGGCTCAAACACAGTAAGATATTGCACAGAAGGAGACTTCTTCGCCCAAAGAGCTTAGCTTAGTGTCAACAGATATGAAAATATATTGTTCACTCTTAGGGATTGGTTGTAAATACGCTGGTACATGGTCGCATAACCCTCAACTCCTGTGAGTACAGTGATGACTAATAGTATCTTCAATGTTAACCATATTTTACAGACTTATTATGACCTTCTTGGCAATCGAGTTGGCTAGCCCAATAGGAAGGACCGAGTGATAATTTATGATCCGTGGTCCTGTTAATTTGGTAGAAGGAGTTGGGCGTTTCAGGCACGCAGATTATTGCCCCTAAGGTTAGGGTTGAGGATAAACGGCTCCACCGACCAATGATGTGACAGAAAACTTGTTTCTTTGAACCGCTGCCTGCAACAGTACTCCCATATGTGAAACCTGCATTGTATCTTGTTCCTGAATTTTTTTTTTTTGCCCCAAATTGAGGGTGGCACACCGCCCCAGTTAGCTGCATCGCCTGCCAGTGTATCTGTATCTCTCAAAGGCACAAAAGCAGGGTCCTTACAAACCCACGCGCCTTACCGAGAACCAATTAAAGGTCGGGTAACTTTATTTATATACCCTGAGCGCTTTTTTCTTCAGCCCTGAGAGGGGTAAGATAGCGGGGGCTTGGCAGGGAGAAAAAAAAGACTGAAGCCTGCAGGTAATCTATAATATACCGCGCCACGATCATAACTCAGCACTAGCCACCGAATTTACAGCAGCTATTTGAAGTTCCTCACAAAGGTCAAAAGGAGTAAGAAAGAAAGGAAAAAAAGGGCAAAACGGCTGTGTATGAAGCGAGGGATGAAAAGCAAATCACGAGTATTGACTGACAACGAGGCATCATCATCATGCGTTTAATCATTTTCTCTCAGGGGTACATACGTTTTGTGCCAGCTGGTCGCGAGAATCATTTTGGTCCAATCGATTCTCCCGCAGTTACTTAGAACAGTATTCTAGCTGACAGAGCCACCACCAACCACCATAACCCACAGTTCCGAGTGGGGTACATACCCATTCAATTTAGTTAGGTATCCATGTTTAGAGCCAAAAAAAAAAAAAAAAAAGAAGTGAATGAGTGTGTGTGCCTGTCACATTGAATAGTGCCATTATGGATGCGGTTTCGGAGTCAACTAGGCAGGGGGCTGGCAACCACATTCAAGGTGTTGGAAGTTTGTGGCTATATAATTACACAGTAGATCCTTTGCAAGGGTTCCTTTCTCACACAGCTACATCTTAGAGAAAAAAACCTACATAAACTAGAACTTCCCTCCAACATCAACACCGATACCCTCATCCATCAGCCAGTCAAAATCAATACTCGAAAACTTATCAATATATATATTTACGCACGTACATAAAAGCAACAATGTTTTTCAATAACCCAAGCGTCGTGTTCGTTTCCCTCCTGTCTCTCCTTGCTGTCAACAGCGTCACGGCGGCGACCTTCTCGACCAACACCAAGATCGGTGCCCTTACTGAACAAAACATTCTCGCAATCGCGCCTAATTCTGGGGATTGTACCGCAGCTTCATTCCCCGATGAATGCGCAAATGCCACTGTTGCAACGGAACAGATCAACAAGGCCTTCAAGGCCTATAAAGTTTGGTCGCTGGGTCCAAAGGCGGCGTTGGCATCTCTTATGGCGTTTGAGTCTGGAGATTTCGTTTACAACATCAACCATTTCCCTGGAAGGCCTGGACAAGGAAGTTCGTATACCCCTTTCCCCATTGAATATTTAGTTTGCTAACAGTACAAACAGCCAAGGCGATGTTGATGTTCAAATGGATCTACAAATTCGCTCTCTGGTCAGGGTTTGAAGATGAGATGACGGATATCGTGGGAAAGCCTGCTGGAGATCTTACCGATGCCGAGACTGCCACTTTCAGTAACGATACGATGAATGCCATTCGTGCCCTTGTCCTCCCTGTCAAGTATGTCTTTAGCCTCTCACTAATTTCCGGATACCTATACTAACGCATATGTTTCTAGCTTGACATTCAAAGCTGCGCCGTGGTACTTGGTCAAGCAGTGCAAGCGCGAGCACTACGAAGGCCTCGTTACTGATGGCTACGAGGGTTTCAAGAACTACATCGAGCTGTGCATTGAGGCAGGCGATATTACCGAGGACAGGACCGCAAGTTGGTGCAAAGCGGTCAGTGCCCTGAAGCCAGCGGACATGGACATGCCAACACAGTGCACCGCGACCAGCACCACATCCTCTGCTGCCGCAGTTACTCCTACGGCTACACCATCTTCTGCTTCTGCTTCAGGTTATAATTAAATAGGGGGGGGTGCAATGTGGGGGTAATACGATGGATGAAGGTGGATTTGCACTGTATTTCTATAACTGGTTGCTTATTTCCTTATCTGATAACTTTTATTATGCATTTCCTCTTGGGGTTGGAGGCTTTATTTCTTATGTTTTTTTGTACTTTTAGAATTTACACTTTCGGGGCGTCTGGCTAGCTGTACAGAATTCCTTCACCCCGAAAATTCTCTTGTAAATCAATCAAATACATACTCTGTAACTTTTGGGCCAACATATGAACCAATCAGCCGTCATTATGATGATATAATCCAATCTGTGTAGTTAATTACTAGACTTAGAATCGGTGATTCAAAAACGTATTTCACCACCCAAAGCTTGAGACAACTGCGGAAAAACTAGGCCTATCCCTAGACTCTTAGGAACGGCACTGGTATGGTAGCACCGATAAAATCCGCCAAGATTCCGGTCAAGGTCGACTGAGTTGCGGATATATTTACCGAGCCAGGGAACTAGCATGTCATAGTCTTCTTCGCGCAGAGGTTTGGACATGAAGCTACAGATCATGCCTGATCCTGCACTTTTAAAATTAAGCTTCGTATTATTACCTGATTACTCTTCATACTTTGGAAAATGGGGGTGCGGCGTAGAACTTCACGTTGCGGCGGGCTTTCCAGCCGAGACTGGGGTGGGGAAGACAGTACTGCCTTAGGGCTTACTCAAGCACTAGGCTTGTAGAGTAGAAGGCTCAATGATGATGGGGGTTCGTGTGCCGTAGGAAGTATTTGAGGTCGCTCATGTAGAGTAAAAGCAGAGTGTGATTGATAAGGGGATCTCGGGGGAGGGGGGGGGGTATCTATGGTAGGGGTTCTTCCCGAGCGGTGATGGCCGAATAGTATATATGGTGAAGATCCTGCCATGGTTTCCATTGGGTATCCCTCTGAAATGATGCTGGTACTGCACTGTGGGTACTATATCTATTACGAGATTAATTGGTCTGCTGGCTCGATCGGTATCGCTTTGGGGTTTCACCTAATAGGCTCCGTATCCAGTAAAGTAACTGGAAAGTATTGTGTAGATTGATTGAGGGTGACCTATCGCATCCTCATGTTTATCAAAGGCCTCGCCCCTGGCAAAATTGCAGGACAATACTTCTTCACAGAGAGAAACCGTGGCCATGGAAACTTGCGATTTGATTTGAGGCAGGGATGATGACTAGCGCGGTTATTGGATTCCGGGAACATCATTTTAAGCCGCACTAGTAGATCTCTTTCGCCCAAAACGGTGCCAAATAGCAAAAAATAATATCAGTTCAACAGCAACATGGCGCAGCGGAAGCGCGCCGGGCTCATAACCCGGAGGTCCCCCGATCGAAACGGGGTGTTGCTATCAAGTTCGACTCGCAGTGAAAGCATCTTTCACTTCGTTTTTTTTCCCCTCTCGCCTTCTTTCACTCATACCCAGCTTCTCTTTCTGCTCAACACGATCCGGGCCCGGGTTGAAAGAAATCTAATTACGTACGAGAGTTGCTAGGTGGGTAGACCGGCCATAATCTCAGAAATAGACACCCAAAGGTGATGGGTATATAGATTAATGATTTATTGCCTATTGCATCAGGCATAAGGGACGATATTGCATACGGTGTAAATGCTAATGGATGAACGCACGGCTATTTACATGTATTCCTCTAGCTAAGAGTTACTTATTACTGGGAGCTGACTAATTTAAGAGCCATCATTATCGAAGATCTCGTATTTTACTTATATAGTCCGGGATACCTGTTTACGGGTTGGTTTGAGTAGCTACGAGTAGCCACCTCCGCAAGAGGAGCTATTCCGAGTAGTTTCTTCTACTCGACTTGAAGAAGCTCGAAGCTTACCAAGATGCTTTTTATAGCCCAAAGAGAATACCTTGGATCAGTTTTTGCTCCCAACTATAGCTATGATAAATACTAATCCGATCTGCTGTATTCTCTAGTTAGTAGGTATCATCTGGTTCTATGAAGATGAAGTTCAGATAAGCCTAAGAAACTCGGGCTTTCACCGGTCGATTTGTGTCGAGCGAATGCGATCACAAGCTAAGTCAAGCTTTTCCTCCTGCATGTCACGGGCTCATGGATCACACTGCGTATCACAACGTACACACAACTACTCCCTTTATAAGTTCATTACTGGGGTTTGGTAAGCAACATCCAATTTCTGTAGGTTTACTTTGTTATATAAACTTAATTTGTACAGTGGGGTTAACCTTCTGGGGGGTTAAGAGGACGGGAGTGATATGGAAACATGGTTGAGGGAATTGTTGGGTTTATGGGTTGCCATGATATTATGACAAAAACAGACAGGATTCGGGGGCTCGATGACGGCACTTTGACACAAATGGGGTATGGTTGGTATAGTTAAATGCGGATTTTGTGTCATGATCCTTTTTATGATTTTTGAGGTTACTTGTCCTAAAGGTTCGGAAGAAGCACACCAAATTGCTCGCGGTGCTTTATCTATAACGGCCACTCATTGCCATCCGCGAAAGACAGCTTTGATGTTCTTAACCTACTTAGTCGACCATGTTTACCGCAAATAGCTAAAATGACATAGTTTTTAGTAGATCTGAGGTATGCATACAACTTCTAACACATATTTCAAATAATAGTTCTCCTCTGGGACACTTCGACCCAAGCGTCTTGGGATTCGCGGCAAAGTAGGTACAGCCTCTTGTAGAGTTATTGTAGAAATGTGGTAAGAGTCCTATTGGCTGGGCCAGCCATCTAAACCCTGTTTTTAGACCCCTGTTTCTGCAATAATTCTACCATAGGCTGTAACGACCGATATCCCCATAGGCGAACAAGAGTAAATTACTACTAAATTCCCGAGCTCATCGTTCAAACATGGCGTTGCCTAGTACTAATATAAAGCTGGGCGCCTGAGATGATAGTATAAGATATGCTAAATGGTAGCGGCGGCAATAGTGGCGGCGTCACTCAAAATTGAGCGGACTGGCTGGGTCACAAAATCTTCTAGGATCGACTCGGCCTATGGGGAAATGACTCGAGACCCGAACTGGCGTGAGGTGGCTAATAGCATGTCCGCGCATCAGAACAAGTCTCGGTTTTAGCTTTGGATCTCCCGCATATTTCCGTGCGAACCAAAAACTAAAAGGCATATATTCATTAAACGAGTCTTTATTTCTGAAGCTCTTTATGACAGACATGTAAGCATCTAAATACGGGAATGATTCAATGTAGTATCAGCTGCGAGTGATGAGGTGTGATTAAGAACCTAGATGTTCTACTGTGCCTATACTATTGTTAAAGTATGACTAGATCTAGGTCCCACCGCATTGCTAGTAATATAACGGGATAGCTTAGAATCACCTTGTCTTAGGAAGAATTAATAGCATGTGCCTATACTTGATAGTTGATTGATTTCTATACAATGGAGAGAATATCAAGTCGTTTAATTATGTTGCCCCTACCGGAAAAACAATATTCAATTACGGGAGGGCGGATAATTCGTTGATGCACTGATCCGGGCCGGGAGTACATGCAATCTTTAAACTAGTTGGCCTTCCCACAAGCGCCACCAACGGATACCAAGATAAAACCCTGAATCTATCGCGACTACCACTGCTCAGTCACACAGATGTAGTTCTTAAAATCCTTTTTTGCAACGAGAGTTGAGAAATATGTAGTTTTTTTTTTGCTTACTTCATTACATTAGTTACATCCAGCCTTTAGGCTATGGTAATGACCCCCTCCCCTCTGGAAATATGTAGTTAGTTTTCCATGAAACAGAAATTGGGTCACATTTTATCACTCGAGCGCCTATGGCTAGAACTCTTTATATCCCCTTTTCTCTTCGCCGACCACTGTTTTAGCTAGAGGTGGCTTTTTTTCTTTGGCTAGCGAATTTAGCACCATAGAAAGTAGAACGCGAGATAAGATAATAGTGGTTAAGAATGCCACTTATGAAAGATAATACAAGAAGCCATGAGGTTCATATACGCCTAACGCCATTACGAACAGAGTCCTCAACGCCTCGCACCTGACACACGACTAGAAAACTAAAAAAATAAAAAAAATTCACAGGCCTCAATCCGGGATTGAACCGGAGACCTCCTGCATTAAACATACTAAAACTATACGCTACGGCCACAGAATAAAGACTAAACCTCTTTTGTACGAAATTTCCTAATAGGGGTTGTCACACATCATGAAATTATTTTATTTTATATTATTATACATTTATACATTTTAAATATAATAATATCCAATATATAATGCATATAGATAGTTATTTTATATATAATATATATCTATTATATACGATAAGAATCATCGCATTTATATCAATGAATTTGATTATTGTTTCTCTTATTACATACTTATTCTCTAGCATCTACTATACCTGAGATTTAATTTGATTTGCAATCATCTAAATATTCCAAATCGTAGATGTTTTCTCCCTATGATAAAATTCCGAGTATTTTGATTTAACCGTGAAGTATATTGAACTATACATCACAGACATAGAGATTTATGTCAAGAGATATGAAAATATGATTTATCATATTTCGTAATATTTTTAACCGGAATATACCGTTGATATTATTATCTATATATGTATATCATCAAAATATCAAGGAATATATCCTTGTAATCGGCGACTATAATATCATAATTTTATTATCGCCGACTATAATATCATTATGTATTAAGCTAGGTATGTATGAAGAAAGCGGGGAAATCTTGCGTTCACATTATATATATTTCTCACAAATAATCCAAGCTCTTAATTCTAAAATTCAGTTCAGTATATCGACACCCACCAAACTATTTTCAGCTAAATTGAAAGATTGTACGATACCTTGGTTTGTATAAACATCTCCTTTATTTTTTTCATTCTAATTTGAGACTTGAACAATATGCCTATATTTTTTACATCATGGGATACGTTGTTTTAAGTTCTACATGGCGTTATAAACCGCTACGATCACGCATTTACGATTTATCTGCCAGATTCGAAGTTGATATTCGATTTTTATGTATTAGAGACTACTCTATACTCGATAGAAAGATATTTTAATTAAGATTTTTTGATTCATAAAGGCTTAATCGAAAACCAAAGGTAATTATTCAAATCTCCGTTCTATTTTATCTCTATTGATATTATAAATAGTTTTTATATTGACATATACATTCAACAGCTGTCTTTATTGCGTAGTATCGAGCTTCAGAAAGGATTACTAGATAATAAACATATCGCAAACGATTTATACATTAACTCTACCGTTACAATTACATCAGATCTCAAAGTCGTTGGGACAGCTGAAGAGTTGAAATGCTTCGAGGGGCAGATGTTTCAATATGATGGAGAAACTCGATCAGATGTTCCGGTACTATATATAAATCTCAATGATTTCAACAATTATACTAATTCAGAAGTTAGTGTCAGTTAACCTTCCTTCTAAATACGCAATCTCCATTATTTGCAAAGCTCTCTCAGTATCTTGTATCCGGCAAAACAGTTGATGCATCATTCAAGTACCAATATGAATGTCCAGAAGATCGGGGTAAGTTTGATCATTTTAATCAAATTGTAAGTTAGTTCATTAGCTAATAGATATAATAAGCCTATGGCGAGGTAGTATCTATAAGCTTTGCTCGAGATCTTACACCAAAGGATGATAAAGCGAGCATTTTTCAAACACCAAAGAAAAAGCGTAATGTCCTCCTTGGACCTATCGGATCTGAAAGCCCTCCTTCTAAGTTGCCCAAAGCTACACAAGATCGGACACCCAACCGCTACAAACAACCTTTTGTATCCTCTTCTTCAGAAACAGTTTCATGGAGTCATACGTCAACGCCGGTTGGAAAAATATCTTCAGTTATTACCGATAAATTTGAGGGAGGAGGTGCTATTGATAATCTATCGTCACCAATATCTGTATCGGGACCATCCAACACCAATCGTCAAAGTGTTTCAATCCCTAACGATAATCATTATATTGATTCTATCGGGAAAAATGCAATTCAAATGCTAGAATCAACTCAACATACGGTTGCACCTGAACCAATATGCACAAACAATCCAAATGATTCACCGTTGAGCTCCCCCTCCCCTTCAATTTTAATTGAAGAAAATGCAGAGAGCCAATTGATAGATCATGAATCTACTCAAGTTCGTTCACGTGGGATATCTAAAACTACTCGTTCAAAGGGTAAAGGACGTGGTGTAATTTAAACTGTTTTCTGTTCCGTTTTTTTTTTTGAATATATATATTTTAAATATGTTTTTGTCATTTTATTGGTTGATTATTTGAATGTTTCTTTGTTATTTCATTAACTGATTTTTTATTTATTATTAGTATCTATATTCAATTTAAACCATGTCGTCTCGGTTCAGATCATATATTCCTGCGATAGATAATATCGAAGAACTTAGTTCTCATAATATGAGGCCCGCTGTATTTGTCAACTCTGACGACTTGATTGATCATGATGGAAGTTTATTTTCTACATACCGATTTATTCAACAACATAATCAGAGCTTTCGTATTCAATCTGCGCAACATCAATCAGAACGGCAATCTATTCAGTCATCGTATGTTTCAGTTCCTCTAGAAATACGAGAGCCGATTATCTTTACTCCTGATCGTCTCTTCCAAAACCTCATTCAACGATTCAAAACCAACTACAACAAATCTTTTCCTGATACACCATGTGCATTTTGTGGTACATTGATGCTAGAAAGACATATCAAATGGGTACCAAAACAACAAGATGCAGTATATACATTATCTACTATACTTGATTTCCTTCCTACTACCAAACTCAAAAACGATATTGAATTTATAGCAATATGTTATTCATGCAATATCAATCCACGGTTGCCACCAACTGCAGGACCATGGCCGGCCGAGCTACTTTCTCTTCCTCAACGCTCTCGGATATTTCTATCACCAATATCATTACAAACCAATTTAGGTCGTACCCAAAGTTATAGTAATAATCACAATCCATATTCAACATATCGTACAGTAACTGGTAGAATGAATATTACCAGAAATCCTAGAGCTATTGCGTTGTATACCGGAACTCTTGGAGCTTATCTTGAGAGTTCAACAAATCAATTCGATCAATCTCATGATACCGAGAAGCTTGAACATTGTCGCAGTTGGTTATTAACAAATAATATACTTTTTCAGAGATATGATATACGGAGAGAGCTGCAATTTAGTCCTTTACCTACAGTTTCTTTAAATTCAAGTACTGATACAAATACGGATGAAACACGACCTTGGAACCGCCCCGATATAGTTTTAAACCCTTTCAATTATCCTTCACAGGTTGCAAATGAAGATCATCGATATTTTCGATTGCCAGTCGCATCTCTTCCCTCTACCAATTCAGGTGAACGTATTGGAATACAACGATCAGATCCTGCTTTGGAAGCATTGCTTTTTCCAGTCTTATATCCATGGGGTAGAGGACAGTATATACGTTCAATTCGGCAACCAAATACGATCCGCTCTAAAAATACCATGGCTACCGATGCTAAAATCAAACTCAGCTCAATTATATCTGTTTTCCGTGATGATCATTACTGGGGACCATGGATATACATGGAAATTGAGGCGATTCGAATACTGCAAAATAACTGCCGTATTGTTAAAGGATATCAAGAGAGAGGTGCACATTCACGACATACCGCTGCTGAACTATTACAACAGAGTCAATACGGTCCATGGTCTATCGTTAATGAACATCTAACCACAACCATTCCACGATTCATACGGACAGGTGATACATTTTTTCTAAACGCAGAAAGTAATGTTCGATGTATGTTACAGACACATGGAATACCTACTTTATTCGTTACTACTACATTTTCTGAACGATGGAGTAATTATCAGAACATTCTACAACGAACGGGGAATCACGATATATTGCCTTCAAATCGACCATGGGATGCTGTGCAGTACTATTACGAACGTTGGCATTGGATTAAAAAATCTTTTCTCCGAATCCCTTCAGTATCAGGTTTTGGACGTTTAAATGAGTTAGTTGAACGGCATGAATTTCAACTGAGGGGGGCAATACATACACACTCACTTCTGTGGTCCGAGTTAACACAGAATCAACTCATTGAGCAAAATTTTATTCGAGCCGACCTACCAAACTCTGATACGTAACTGTAACTATACGCTGCAGAATACAACATCAAGCTTCATTCGCAACTCCGCGCAAGTGAAAGAGGATGAGGTTTAACATGTAGGAAAGGATTTCCTTCGGAACTTTCAAATCTCACATACCAAAAGGAAGGAGAAGTTAGGTATACATATAGGAGAATTAAAGAGAGTGACCCAGATATCGCTCCATACAGCCCTGCGCTTATCATATTATGAAAGACATCAGAACGCATAATATCAGACCTCCTGCTTTAGCCAAATATATAACAAAATATGTCACCAAAGCAGAGCCAAAATCTATCGTCACACAATACCAAGCTCATACTAACGACCACCGCTTGTTCAAGAACGATCTATTAATCTATTCTACTCTTGCCTTTCCAATCTTTCAAACGCCGTTTACGCTATTATCTACCTACATCAACGCCACGATCGTTTCTAACAGAATAAACCCGCTATTGCATAGAAGTTGATCCCACATCTGAAGATATTTTCTACCCCGATGCAATTGAAAAGTATTTCAATCGACCAGAAAATATCATCTTTGAACATCTTACGTACTTCAAATACCATTCACTTTACAAAATCGAACGCACCCGTCGGCGGTCACAGACTGAAGTATGGATGGATAAGTTGGGTAATTTTATTTATCAACGGAAAAAAGTATATTACCAATTACATTTTTATCTCTATCGTCAGAAAGTTTAATTTGCCAGAAATGCCACTTACGATCCTAACACGTTATGTATTTACGGATTTTATATGATTCTTCTTTAATAAACTATTGGAGATTCAGCATTGGCGATCTGATGATGAGATACATGGGGGTTATCTCAATTACCGAGAGCATTTGCTACAGCGATTTCCTGATATGTACGAACAAGTTCAACGTATATACCAACAAGGAACACAACGGACTACACTACATATCTCAAGCGTTTATCAAGAATTGATAGAAGCTGTATTATCAATGTCTGAAGAATCTGTCCAAGAGATTGTCCGAAAACAACTTCTCGAATTGCAACAACTACCCACTCCGATTCAAAACAACGAGGCGGTATTCAACCTACAAGGCGATCAATATTATGCATATACGAAAATCACTCAATCACTTTTCAACTTTCCTACCGGCGGTATTAGCCTTAAATTCTTCATTACCGGATCTGCAGGTACAGGGAAATCATATCTCTTAAAGGCATTAGAACGTTGGTTTGACGTCAATCACTTCAAATACGTTTCGCACCAACCCAGATTATGCTAATAATATATCGCGTCAAACTATTCATTCAAAGATTTAACATAAAAAGTCGGAATGTTAAAGTCAAATCTCTTACAACTTCCCGACAGGCTTGAAGAAATACGGCGTATAAAAATATTGGTAATAGATGAGATATCGATGGTAAACGCAGAGTTATTAGATTTTATATCTGGATTGTTTGCAAGGATACATAATAACTTGAAATCTTTCGGAAATCTACATATCATTCAGATGAGATTTAACGCAACTTCCGCCAGATCGTACGCCTCTTCCATTCAACATCGCGCAATTCTTTAAACCAATCTTTTTAAAACAATCTACGCACAATCTAGATGATCCAGCTTCTTCCAACTACTAACGACCTACTTGCCGATTTAATCACCTCGTAGCTGTTTATATTACAAGATAAAGCTTCAACAATTTCATACGCTGTAATACCGCTTATCTTACAACATTTCAGATCCCATCTATGACAAATAATACACAAATAAATAACCTTCTCCTTGAAACATTACCGATTGAGGCTTCATATACACATATCTCTATCGATCGAGAAGAAGGAGAAATCATTTCTAGTATGGAGTATTCTCGTACCTTTAAAACCCAAGACAAACTTTCCTACGGTTTGCTTTATGCTCCAAGAGCCTAAAGTTTCACGTTTCTAACAAACGCTTTGATATCGCCAGATATCTAACGACGCACAGATATTATTGTATCTTTACTTTATATTCTACCAAACGCTGCATTTCCAACATACGGCAGATAGAGCAGTTTTATTCAATTCACGATTATATATAATACTAACAAATACAGATTGTTGAAGTTTCAAAGGATACGATACATTTTAGAAGTCACGGAATCCGTTATTCTCGTACACAACTTCCTATTCAAAACGCATTTGCCTTAACAGTTCATAAAACACAGGGCTTATCATTGAATAAAATATGTATAAGCTTTGATGATTCCATGTTTTCTCGCAAGAAGATATACTACCTAAGTCAAAAAAGCGCGATGTAGAGATAAGTGCTTTTCATATTGCTGCAGTTAGAGTTGATCAGGAGGCAGTACGGGAGTATCAACGATTGGAGATGATTGCTATTTGAACAAACATGTATTGTTAGTATATTATTTGTTCAAGTTATATATATTTGTATAATGATTGTATGAAGCGCTCGGTAACTTTGATTTAAGCTTTTTTAAAACTATACAATTAATACCAGTAGGCATATATAATCTACCTTGCCTGTTCTAATAACTTCAGTGAATATTGATAGGTAATGGTATTGCTAGAATAATTAAGAATGGCGGGTGTACATATAATACTGTATGTGTTCTCATAACTTCAATAGATACAGGTAAATTCCAGTAATAGTACAAAAATTACAACTGATAGGCATACATATGATACTCCGCTTATTCTCCTGGCTTCAGTGTGTACGGGTAAGCATTAGTCTTACTATACCGGTAGACGAGAATACAATAATGCCGCATAATCGTATATCGTAGAATATAACATTGATGTAGTTAGTAAATGCTTCAATAAATATAAAAATTTAGAATTAAGGATAAAAGAACCTTGACTAGTAAGAATAAATATAGATAGTTAAAACAAACCTGCATAAAATCGCGTAGGTTGTAGAAATATAGATAATATCATTGAAATAAGATTCGCTTTTCGTGCTAGAAATTAAGATATTAGTTACTTTTTATCATATATAATATTTTATTTAAATAAAAAATCTCCCAATATATAAAAAATAATAAGAGATTTAAAGAGAAATAAATGATACGACTATCAAGAGAATAAGTACGAATAAGTGCTACTAAGTAAGAATAAGTACGGATAAGTGCTAGCAAGTAAGAATAAATACGGATAAATACCAGAAAGTAGGATTAAGTATATATAAGTACTGGTAGATGGGAATAGTGATCAACAAACTGAAACAGATAGGAAAAATATAGACAAGTATATTACCCTCACAGATAAGACATACATATCGATCAATTCACATAACGAAAGAATATATTATATTAAGAGAAATGCTGTTAATACAAAAGAATATACTTATAAGTTTAATAAAGTAAGTAAATAAAAGCAAAAAGAATAAAAAGGAGTAAATAGAAATGGATACAAAGAAGTGAAATAAATAAGAATAATTATATAATAATAACTATAAATAGAAACACAGGTTAGTCTTCAGTGGCAACATATTATAACACATGTCAGGTAAGAAAGTGCCGGAATATATAAAAAAAATAATGAGTAAGTAGGAAGAAGTAGTAATAAATACTGGTAAGTAGGAATAAATGAGGATAACCAGGAACAAATACAGACAAATAACGAAAAGCAAGAATAACTATATACCAATAACTATAAATAGAAACACGGGATAGGATTTTGCAAGAGCTTTTATATTGCATTTACGATAATAACGAATCAGACGCTTAATCTTATAAAAAACGCCATATATAAAAAAGTCGGGAAAAAGTGAAAAAAAAGAAGTCACAAGTAAAATAGCATATTAATAAGCGATACTACGAATAACGTCTTTATAAAGACATACACGATAATATATCCAAAACCCCGCTAAGAAAAAAAAAACGCCTCAATATACTAAATAACGATGGATAAAGAAAATATATAGATGAAGATCAACAAAGAAGAATAAGTGGGAATAACCTCCAACGAACAGAAATAAGCGAGAGAGAATTACAAATAATAGTACGGGACAATGTCTTGTACTTGCCCGTTCGGGTAGAATATACGTATAAGCCACTTAGATAATATATAACATATCATTTTAAAGGTAAAGAAGAAAAAAAAAAAAACCTCAACATGTGAAAATAAGTACAAATAAGCAAGGATAAGCGGCAGCAAGTGCCAAAGATGAATACGCCAAGAACAACTGTAAATACGATAGACAAATAAAATCGAAGAAGAAGAAATTTATACGTAAGAGTATGAAAAAGAGGAATAAGATGATAAAGAGGCCAATTACAAAACAATTGCTACTTATAAATAATCGAATTACAAGACTACCCGCTTTGAGAAGATGTCAATCACAAGTATGCATAATATTTCACTAAAAATTTTCAATAGATAAGGATAAGCAGAAATAAATGCGAATACGTAATCAAAAGTCACGATAAATACAAATAAAGATGATAAGTCTTAATAAGTCATATAAGTTCGATATTCTCGTGACGCTAAATTTCAACAACACGTAGAATAGATCGTCCCATACAAGAAAGCGAAAGAATAAATAAGCGATAATTGAATAAGTGACGATAAATTAGAAGAAGTAAAAATAAGTATAGATTAGTGGTAATAAGTTGCAGCAACTCTCGGCATTTGACAATTATTATACATTTCACATATATGCACCAAATATCAACGGATTTAGTTAATAATTTCATTGATATTATTACTTGAGATTTTATAATATTGTTGATGATATGTATATATCTATATATAATTCTTTGCAATCGCTATTCTGTTGTCCTTCATACCTCAACTCATTTTCAAATAAAGTCAAAGTTTATTATATAAACCCCAAAGACATTGGCTTTGTACCCAATCATTCCTTATCAATAACTTAAGCGACTTATCTTTCCACAGAATGATTCAATGTCCGAGCAAATCGTTTCTGATAAAAACAATCAACAACGGACCCAAGAAAATAATATCAATCTCAATCGTAATAAATAGGAGACCTTGAGATTTTTCCCCAAAACCTATGCTAACGTATCTAGATCCCTTTATCGTACCATATAGTTCAACAATGTCAATGCAATCAAGAGTTGCTGAAACTCTACTACCGGATAATCAAAGCCAAGAAGATACGCAAATCATTCCACCTACTATTCTTGATGACGATGCAACAATTCCAGATACTCAAATCCCCCGTGAACCTCAACCTCCTCAACTACCAATTCTTTCATTCTCAGATGCTGGCCAATGGAGTGTTGGATCACGTATTAATACACGAAAGAGATTGCTAGGATCTATTCCCGAACATACCAGAGTGGAGAATACGATTGTTGGAAGAGCATTTACAATACCATTACATAGCGTTGAAGTATTACCAAATACTTACATATTTGAATCCTTTCTCACATGCAATTAGGAAGAAACTCATCACGTAATGATCCTTGGAGACAGGGATGATGCCAGCAGGCAACATCCACGTCGTACTTCCGATGATATTAATGCATGGCTCCTACAAGCACAAGCAGATGCTTTAACTCTTCTTCATCTATTTCTGCACCAGATTCCTGAATCATATGCAAGAATAAATAACTACCATGGTACCCAACTTGAAAGACCTTCGTACCGCTTAAAAGATCAAGCACCAGAAATCCAAACAATCTTGAAGATCGCAAATGATGGAGTTGATGCATATACATTCCTTGTGGAACCATTTAGTCTTCCAGATCCGTTGAATCTTGCATTACAAAAAATATGGCTGGAATCTGCAACCAAAGCCAAAATGGATCCCCCGATTCTAAGTAATACCTACCTCAAGATTGTAGGTTATAAATTCCATTACTTGAATAAATGGTTATTAATTTTAATAGATGAAAGACTTTCATGTTTATGCGAAATCTAGATTACTCAACCGAATGAAGTCAAAACTGGAAAGATCACTATACGGATTCAGTGAACTATCAACCACAGAGAAAAAAGCTGAGCGTGCAATATATCTTTTGTATAAAGATAGGTTTCTATGTCAACCAAAGCATTACGAGGTAATCAGATCTCTTTATAAAAATTAGCAAAAAAACTAATAATTATCTCGTATAGGATATTAAATTCTATTTTTTAGCTCCCGAATTGATTGAATTAATATACCATATATATTACCATGACACCACCGGACGAGTTCGAAAAGATGATATATTTCTTGAACAAATAAATCATAAATTTAGTTTTAACTGACCGCCATCTCCAGATAATTTACGTCGAATATCATTAGGAAATCCAACGAAAGCAAAACAATTGGGACATTTTGGGTACAAAAACAAAGATGTTTTAGGTAAGATTGGTATCGAATTTAGCTTTTTCAAATACTAAAATAGAAATATTTACCACGATACACGACTTAAAAAATACTTAGCGATCGGGCCATCGGGAAAGATCTATTGAGACTTATCAAAAGATTTAATTACTAAAATGGTAAAATCTCATAATTATTTTTTTATACTATGAATCTTAATATAGATGAGACTCGCAGATCGAAGAAAATTCAACAAATAATATCTCAACAAAAATTGAAGGACATCAAGATGATGACGATGATTTAGAAAGAGAGCTAAATCTCCGAAGGAAAAGAGTAAGGCCAGATGATCGGGATGACATACAGCCTAATGAACCCAGTATTACCCCACCCCCATATCCATCGGGTCAAGGTACACCTTAAAATGTACGTATTGAAATATCTGTATTGATGATATCAATATTACGATCATGAATATCAGAAGCTAATATCTCTATTACTTTTAGAGCGATCAGGAGAATTGTGATGGTAAATTTTCATTCCTATATTTGTTTTTGAAAGAGAAATATTTTTGCTATAGGTTGTATTTAAATTATGTTATTTTTTTTCTTGGATTAATCAATATATATATATGTCTACTCAACAGATTTGCGATTATGAATCTTCGAATCTAGCCTAGATCGAAAATCCGATCGATGCCATAATTTAATTTAAATCCTATCTTATACAATCTTTCCATTTAAAATACATGCTGAACTACAAAGCAGATCGATATTTCCGTTACGAAGTTTCGGTAATCCTTTCTAACAACTCCTTCAATCTAACTACATTATCTTTAACATTTGCTACCCCTATTTGAATAGCATTTTGTACTCTTGTATTTAGCTGTTTATTCACTTGACATGTAGTTGCATATCTTGTAAATCCCGATCCGAAACCGCCCGTTGCGGTACCGTGATCATCCTCCGGACCACACTAAACGATCTCCGTAATTCCATCGATCGTTGCGAAATCAATTAGCGTTTTATAGATAAGATGAAAGAAGGTGTCATGGATTTAGAAATATCGAGAGGTCGAACGATCGACCGTCCGACATCCGAATAATAGCGCCTATATTCGGATGATATTTAGAGACATCGCTGTTTTGCCATGATGATTCAAATCCACCATAGATAAAGAACTCATACAGAAAAGAAATTTCATTCTTTAAGAATATACCGACTCGTTCCGTAATCGACGCCGGTAGTTTCAGATTTTTAGTTCTGACTTGTCGTTGTTCACGAAAGAACGCCGTCTATATCGGTAAAAGTTTTCACCGAGATTGCGATGAAATCAGAATATTATGGTAAAATGCTCGATAAACAGATCTGACATATGTTTTTATTCATCACAGATGCATCAAATCCCAACCCGATTCTGCTCCTACGATATCCTATAGATTTCACGACACCACCGTGATGACGATTGCATTTAATTTCGGTAAATTTTGATCTTTTTGAACATAATTGAAGTTAAATTGTAGTTCCGATAAGCGTTCCGGTGCGAGATCTTTAAAGAGGGTTATTTTGTAGATTATTCGAACTTCACGTTCTAATCGATAACGATACCGCCTTCGACGGCTCGATAATTCGCTTAAATTTCATGATCATTCCAGGATAAGATCATTATATCCATTCCTTCCCAAACATCTCCGTAGAATGATCTCTTCATTCCGCTATTTACGCATTTAAATACCGATTCGATTCAATATCTAAGAAGATGATATTAAGAAATGTTGATAATATCAATATAGAATCTATTTTGACGCCGCCGCGATTCAAGATTGTTTGTTTTGATTTCGACGTGACGCTGCCGACGATTCGACGCGAGCATGATCTTTCTCCGTGATTCGCCACACGCCATTAGCATCAACGGCGCGATCGAGAAATGACGCGATCCTCTCCGCTGCTCAAATGACACGCTTTACTTAGCATCAACGGCGCGATCGGCGATGCGATCCTCTCCGCTGCTCAAATGACACGCCATTAGCATCATCGGCGCGATCGGCGCGATGCGATCCTTCCGCTGCTCAAATGACACGCCATTACTAGCATCAACGGCGCGATCGGCGGCGATGCGATCCTCTCCGCGCTCAAATGACACGCTTACTTAAGATCATCGGCGCGATCGGCGCGATGCGATCCTCTCGCTCAAATGACACGCTTACTAAAGATCATCGGCGCATCGGTAAAGATATGCAGATTTGCGATAATCCATGAAAATAACAAAGATATGGTATGAGCTGGAATGCTAGAGAATGTTATTGCTATATAGAAAACGACGTAGAACGCCAACATTGTGGCCTCATATTTCACCAATTTACGCCACTATAGTGCCGGGTTTTTCATAACTCTACGCAGCGCCACATTAATCGATGAGAGATACGCAAAAAAAGACTTTTTACTTTTTTTGGCCCTTATTCGCCAATTTAGCACTAAAACTGATCGAGATATAAAATGGATCACTATGGTGCCGGGTTTGTCCATTAGCTCCATGCACAGGCGTCACAGCCAATCGTTGAGACATGCAAATGAAAGTACTTCTTTTTGGCTTCTTTTTGGCCTCTTATTTGCCAATTTAGCACTAAAACTGATTGAGATATAAAACGGATCACTATGGTGCCGGGTTTTTTCATAACTCCATGCACAGGCGTCACAGCTAATTGATGAAATATGCAAAAAGAAGTACTACTTTTTGGCTTCTTTTTGGCCCCTCAATTGCCAATTTAGCACTAAAACTGACTGAGATATAAAATAGATCACTATGATGCCGGGTTTTTCCATAGCTCCATGCACAGGCATCACAGCCAATCGTTGAGACACGCAAAAAAAAGTACTCCTTTTTGGCTTTTTTTTGGCCCCTCATTCGCTAATTTAGCACTAAAACTGACTGAGATATAAAATGGATCACTATGGTGCCGGGTTTTTCCATTAGCTCCATGCACAGGCATCACAGCCAATCGTTGAGACATGCAAATGAAAGTACTTCTTTTTGGCTTTTTTTTGGCCCCTTATTCGCCAATTTAGCACTAAAACTGATTGAGATATAAAATGGATCACTACAGTGCCGGGTTTTTCCATAGCTCCATGCGCAGGCCTCACAGCCAATCGATGAGACATGCAAATGAAAGTACTCCTTTTTGGCTTTTTTTTGGCCCCTTATTCGCCAATTTAGCACTAAAACTGATTGAGATATAAAATGGATCACTATCCATAGCTCCATGCACAGGCCTCACAGCCAATCGATGAGACATGCAAATGAAAGTACTCCTTTTTGGCTTTTTTTTGGCCCCTTATTCGCTAATTTAGCACCAAAACTGACTGAGATATAAAGCCTTGACTTAATGGATCTTTATGGTGCCGGGTTTTTCCATATCTCAGTCAGTTTTAGTGCTAAATTAGCGAATGAGGGGCCAAAAAAAAGCCAAAAAGGAGTACTTTCATTTGCATGTCTCAGCGATAGGCTGTGATGCCTGTGTATGGCGCTATCTAGGAAATAGAAAAAACCCGGCACTATATATATATAGTATAGCTCATGCCTTCCTATTTTCCCCTATTGACAGCAACAATGTCTACTTCCTCTACCTCCTGGCCTGTCCGTAACGGAGTCCCAGTTTGGGACAAATTTATCAACAAACATCGAGCTGATTGGCTTGATCGTGCCTTTCGTTTACCCAGCCTCCATAACTCTATACAAATCAATACTCCTATGTGTACAACATGTCTTTCTGCTCTACAAGATCGTGGTCGCGAGTTCTGTGTTCAGAAACTTGATCCTACCAACCGAGTCATCTCCTCTTGTAACAACTGTTTACGTAATGGTCGCAAATGCTCTTTAAACCCTCGAACTCTTAAGCGACCAGTCATTAGTCTCCTCTCCGATGAAGAAGACACTAGCACCGATAGTCCTTCCCCACCTCAACAGAACATCAAACGATTCCTACAAGATAAAGAAACTAAGAAAGAGGAAGTAAAGAAAGAAGAGGAGACTAAGGGAAAGAGAAAACAACTTCTGAAGGAAATGAAATGCCATCTGAAAGGAAAATGAGTTTCATCGATCAGATTGAGATAGCCAAATATGAACAAGAAACTATGCGGGAGGAATACAAAAAACAGATTACCAGTTGTAAAAATCAGATTTCTAGAATAGATATGCTTGTATTGGAGCTTAGTGAAGAGCTACTTAAGTTGGATCTATAATAGCTTAGTTATGTAATTAACTTAATAGTTCGCTCCTGGATGTGACAGCCGCACCGGCTCCCAGCACCTGCGCGTCAACCCTAGTTTAAGAGTACCCAAAGCAGGAATCATACCACTAGACCATCAAGGCTTGCTGTCTGAAGTCAAAAAAACACAGTAATATCATAGCCATCTGCCTAAGTCAGAATCTGTGCGCCGGGGACCCTGAAGTCTGACTTCATCTCTTGATTGGACGTAGCGCTTTGTGACTCCCCTAACGATAGCTGTTGCAATGACTGAGGTGTATGACTCAAATCCAGAGAACGTGAATGTGTTGGAGCTAGAAATATGGTTTGGATACCAAGTTGTAGATACCTGTAATGTTATGAGCCAGAAGGCCCTCCAGATCACTGGTTCAAATAATTTTGAAGCCGGTATATCGATAAAACAATAACGTACCAACGTAATGGGCCCAGGAATTTCTCGAGCGTAAAAATCAAAACCTATAATGTATCTGGTAGCCCATCCTACAACAGCCCTCGTACCGGCCGTCATCTGGCGAGTTAAAAGTCCACCTACATATGTATGTGTTGCCGACAATAGATACATAAGTAAGTATGTACTTATATATATCTCGGCTTCGTACTTATCATAAATCTTCCAATGCCAGTATGTAGCATTTTGAAATTTTCGATGACTCACCTCAGGCCAATTGCAAGTGCATGCCCTTACACAAAAACCGCAAAACGTATCACTAAGAACAGATTAATGGATAGTTTATCACATCTATTCTCCATCCCATTGTAGTTATCTGTAGTTTCTCTACTATATCTCCTCATTATCGTAGCTAAGAACGGGCCGGGACCATAGAGTTAGGGTTCTTTATATAAAATTATTGATAGCATCCTTTGTAGGTCTTAAGAACCGCCTTAAGGTCTAAGTGGTTACGGATAGATATACGGCGAAAGCTCTCTGGTGACAATATAGAAAAACCGACCAAAACCGACTCACTCATTCTGGGACGAGTGATACCGGGTGTCTCGCCTAACCTTCGCGAGCTCATTTCTCATTGCCCGCATTGAAACCGGCGCATTTTCCGGGTGAGAGCGGGTGGAGGGGTTCCGGGCCTTTCGCTGACCTGTTTTTATCGTTCATACGTAACGCACTCTACAATGCAGGCAAGGGAGGAGATTTTATTTTATTTACAGCGGTATATACTTTATAGATCAGATGAGAGGTGGGGGGTAATATCGGCGCGGGAGCTAGTGGCTAAGCGAGTAAGTATGTCCGATGTGGGGGTACTTGTAGCAGATAGATATCAGGGAGAGGAAGGCCTCGGGAAAAGTCAAGTCCAATACCGAGATATATGGAGTTATACTGCGGGCTGAGAGTTGCACGACGGAGGCATTCCCGGCCAGTTTTCCCGGGGTAGCTGGGGGTTTCCGGGTATCGGGCATTATAGCTATAGTACTGAGCGCGGGGGGGGGGAAATTCCCTTAATATAGAAAATACTGGTATAGGGGTTTTGTTTTGTTTTGGTGAAGTGTATTGATTTTCCGGTGAGAGCGCAGCTCGATTGGATTATTTTTGCCATAATATTGTTCTTGAATTTACGAATATCTAAATTGGTATATATGCAACGAATCATAATATATGGGACCTATAGTGCTAAATATATCTAATCTAATATCTAGTAGAATCTATAGCTTATGATGTCTATTGAACTCTATGTCGTATACGTAAACCCTTGCTTTCCTCTTATAACTGGGATATTAATATTCCGGAGTCAGATTAACATGACATTCCGGTTTTGTATGAAGACCGAGAGCTATAACGTACACGTTACCCAGAAATTCGTAGAGGAGATCATGTCCGAGTGAGCGACTGTGAGCCAAGTGGTGGCTAATACGATTAGATCCATTGTTGCTGGCCAAGAGGTTATATAATTATACGAACAATACGTCAAAACATTATATATCTTGGGGCTATAAAGGGAAAAATTGACGGGATGCGTATGCCAACCTAATACCATTCTTCTGGACTAGCAGAGGTTTCTGTCTGCCTTAATGACAGTACGGGTTAGTTATCCCATGGCTATGGTTTGTTTTTGACCACGGCCACTTAAACAAGCTACAATCATTACCAAGACCATACAGTGGCTCAAAGAGGGTCAAGTTGTACTAGCCTCTGGTTAATTCTTTGAGGTAGATGTATGGATTTGCCGTTTGTTTAAACCCCAAGGATTAATCCCTCTGGAAACTCTTCAAACATCCGTGTATCAATCATGTATTATATTATATATCCATAGCCAGAGGAAACGTGGTCAGGAATTAAGCACACCGGATACACCCCCGTATATATAAAGCCTGAGGATGGTGCCTGATACATGCCGTGAGAATTTCTGAGATCCCGTCGTATCGTCATGTACGTCAGGGGGGTTTTTTTTAAAAAAAAGATAGGAGGTCGGACCCGAGTGATAATGATGATAGATCTCACAGTATCATAACGACCATCATATATCGCCCTCGGCCTCCTTACTAAGAGTGGCCCGCAATTGCTGCAAACCTTTACTTCGCGTACCCGCGTACCCTTAGCACCATTACGCACTCGCGCGGCACCCGTGTAAACGTGCTAAATAGTCTGTCAGCGTTATATTATGATATCGCTATTATCTAAGTATCTCGATATTCCCATCCCTTAATCTCCTCTTCCTCACCCTCCCGTCGGGTTGGGCTAGCTCCTTCCTTCCCGTGTCCTTTACTTTAAATTTGGGGCCCTTTTTTTTCTTTTCTTTTCATTTTAGGCCACATGAACCTACTGTGGGCATGAAATTAATCACGATAAAACAAAGTATATACCAGTACTTAGTTGCAGTGTAATGAATGTTCAACCTCGGACTCTAGAATCATGGTATTAATCAACACTTTATAATGCGCGCTTAATCCCTCGCCTGGATGTAATTAATGAAGTAAACAAAAAAAAAGCTTAATCCCTCGCTGACCGGCGCTCTATATCTAGCCGCAACTAGTCAGGTACTTACATGTAAACCAACTAATCAGACGGGTAAAACTGGGCAAGCGTCTGATATTTGGGTATATCTGGCCTCGACCCAAATCGTGCCATGACCCTAGCCAACCAGCCTCATATATTGATCCTCGACAGTAAATAGAATGGATATATACGTACGCAAGAGTAGAGTAAATTTCTGCCTCAATTCCCAAAGTTTAGCTAAGGTGGCAGCTGGGCCGTATCCAGTTCGGTTCTACTCACCTGTTGTGGGCTGGGCGGATAGAAGAGATTGAGCAGAGGACTGATTTCAAGCGCGTAGGAGGCGCGGCAAATTAATTCCTTCTAGAAGCACTGTTGTGGAATATATCCCATTACGGTGTCATGTCATTTGCCGAGATAGGAAGCATTATCTTTGCGCGCTCACATCGAACGAGTAGTCAAGGAAGCCTTGGTCTCACAGTTGACATTGCCGTGTCCCTGCAGCTTTGGAAGCAGAGGAAATTAAGATATATCACTACACTGAGCTGGCAAGTTGCACGGCTATCGAGGTAGCTTCCCTAACCCGGGGACCTCCATACCCGCCAGCATAGGGAATTAAACTCGAGCCCAGCTGCCCTATCGATCGATCCCCAAGTCTTGCGGCCCTAGGCCTATGTTGATTACCCACAGATATCTGGCGGCATGTTAATTGAAGGGCTCTGACTCTCCTTGTGGGGGGTTATACACCACAATCCAACAAACCCAAAGGCCCCGATATCGACCCTTCGGGAGTACTTGCCTATAGCCTGCGGTTTATGATATCACGAACCCACTCTATCTATACTCCAGGAGCAATATTAACCCCACCCCCATTACATCTCACATCATGCCACCACCAGCTCCTCCCTTCACCGGACCTAGCTGCCACCCACCGCAAAATAAGGTTATTCCGCAACCTGCACGTGTGCCCCCTCCCTGGTATTTCGGCTAAATGCATCCCGGACGGGCCTCTCATCCGGGAGAGTGACTGAAGTGACTGGCAGGCCTGATGGGGGGGTTTTTTTTTTAGTGCTTATGGGGCAGTGTAGAGAAGGGGTTAGGGTTGCTGTGTTTGGATGTTGGATGAATGTGCGGGAGGAGAGTTGGGGTGACTGGTACTAGAGAGAGAGATACCTCAGCCAACTGGTACGTGGATATAGAGACAACTGGAATGGATTGGACTGGAATGGATTGTTGGCTAGACCTAGTTAGTGTAAGTATGTAGCTATAATTTGGGGGGGGGGGGGTGTGACTGTGACTTCACTTGTTGGTGCGGAATTCTGCTAGTGCAATCTTGAACTCTAGAGAGATCTAGAGAAAGAGGGAGAGAGTGTCTGTGATGGTTGAATTCATGAGGGAAGATCTCTAGAAGCTCTGTCTGGGGTGTGCATGCATGGCTTCTAGGTGCAGATGGCGGGAGTGCCGGATCAGAAAGAGGAAAGAGTGAGAGAGAGAAGGTGAAACGGTGCAACGGTACCACAGGGCTGTACATACTGTCAAGATCCGGGGGTGGGATGCCGTGCTAAGCTACAGCTTCAGTGGTATATTTAGTAACGTAACTTTAAGCTGTCGGTGTCACTGTCACGGCGTTAATTGCTTTTCGCACTGTCAGATACAAAAGTGCACTTACATACTTGTATCTGAATAAAATTATTTGCGAGCGGGTGTGGCTTGATCTGAATCCTGCACGGAGCGCGTGGTGGCATCGCTTAGCTACCGATTTGCCAGTGAATGAAACAGACGACTCGACGTCAATAGGTGTTTCATTTTCAGTGTGGGTGCAGAATTTTTTTTTTTTGTGGGGTAGATTTTATGATTAATGTGCTATGAATATATACGTATAGTAGATATAGGTTTTGCAAATTTGGTATATGTGATGCAAAGTTTCCCAGGGTATTGTCGTTTCGTTTAAGATGCATCCTGGATACATTTGATGGCAATGCAAATAGATTGCCATAAATAACCGGATGGCCAAAATCTCTGCAACAAGATGCTCCCCACTAAACAATACGATGCCCGACCATGGGAAATGTTGATACAATAGCTACAATAAAATACATGGGCTGGTTATGATCAGCACTATCCCAGCCCCAAACTCTCACCCCCTCTCTCACTCTCTGGTCCCTAGCTAGTCTCTAGTTAGCAGCGCGGTAAGCAGGCGAAGAATAATAACCAGCCCTGTCTTCTCTATCTATCATTGAAACCCATGCCCGCCAACCCTCATTACCGCCTGCAGTGGATAAGGCTCAAGCTTTCTCGCATAAAGCCCGCTGACGAGCGGGAGTGGCGTAGGCGTTGGGGGGGTAGCTTCAAGGCTTATATCTAGATGTAGATATTAAAAGTCTTGGTGGTTATGAATAACAGAGACGGGCGGTATTTTTAGCAGTGCTAATATACTTAGGAGAGGGGGGGGGGGAAAAAAAAGAAAGGGAAAGGGTTATCATGAGAACTAAAGCCCCTGTTGATCTCTCGTACGTACGTAGGTGCAGTGCCCTTCCGCGCCGCCGGACATGTACCTACCTACAGTAGAGAGGGTAGTGGCAGTACTGTACTGGAGGCGATAGATCATCAGAATTATCGGCACACCCCAAAGCAGAATACCCACAGAAGAGAAAACCGAAAACCTGCTCTAGAAGCACAAACTAGTCGCTCCTATATATGGCCTAAAGCGTCAGAGTGGAGTGGTCTTCTAGAAGCTACATTGCACAAGACTTCGGAATGCAATCCGTGGAAAAACAGTTCAAGATAATTTTTTGGCTTTGGAAACCAAGATGTAGAGCCATCACTGCGTGTAGCTTGGCTTGGCCAAGGGTTTAGACCTGATAGGCTGGGAGGGGCTAGAGGTCGGCATTTTCGGGGTAATTAAGTCTGTCAAGCCACCACCAGTTCATATGTAATCTTTAAATCAGTAGATACACACAAGAAAACCACGCTTCAGATAATGCGCCGCAATGTCTGATCCCTTGGTCTCAGCCGCATAGTACCTCCTCAGATGCCCTCCACGGCTCAGGTTCCCAGGGTCCGTTGCAATTAACATCCAGGAGAGGTTAGAGCTTATACGAGCCCACTAAATTAATAGCCGTACACTAGCTGGCTGTAGGGGAAAATATGTAACAGAGCGGATGTTCTCTTGATGGTAATTATGTATGTACCGACTCAGTGATCGAATGAGAGTTTTGCCGCGGGCAGCGAGGAATGGAATGGAGTGTGATGTAGTACTTGTAGGGCCGGTGCATAGGCAGGCATAGGCAAAGATGTAGTACATAGTAGTACATGTAATAGTAGTAGTAGTCGTGGTCCGATCCTACATTCCAGATCTAACGTACTAATACCCTAGTGATAACTATTAGTGCTCATATCATATGGGTGTGGCTGAAGCGCAACACTAGAATATACAATATCCCGCCCATACCTTCTAGAGTATCAAGGCATAGCATAGCATAGCATAGCAGTTAGGAATAGCCGAGGGGTCGACTTGATAATGTCATTGCAAATGTTTGTCCCGATGACATGACAGCTAAATGTGGGTGTCCATGGATATATGGGTATGTATGTAGAGTAATACTTTCTATTCTCCGTACGTTGATATGTGGGTTGTAATGTATGCATCTCCGCCTCCCTCACATCGACCAGGGAGGGACCCAGCCAGAGACGTCAGGAAGAAGCAAGGATAGGCAGGGCAGACAGAAAGAGACAAAGAGAGAGAGAGAGAGAGAGGCACAATGTATGCAATATATGTACTGTATCCATTAATACCTTTAATTTTGGTTGGGATCGGGAGGGGAGGTGAGGGGAGCAAGGATTGTCAAATAATTCATGTACTCACATATACTTAGATACAGTGAAATTAAATAGTACATGTAGTACTATGGCAACATATATGCACTAGTGGAGAAAGGTGGTGAGGGAAGTTACGTGCGATACATGTATTTATATAAAGCATATCAACATTCCAGTCTGTCCACACCTCACTCTTCCATCCATCCATCCATCAATCCATCCATCCATCCACCATAATCATAATCATTAGTCCGTCACGCTATCCAAGCACGGGTTGGTTGACAGAGACCTGAGTATATATAATTGTCTGAATTAACCTGATAGATTGGTTTGGTAGTAATATTACTACTAGCTAGCTAGCTGCAACAACAACAACAAAAAAAAAAGATGTCAACCCACAATTACAGTCGACCACCTGCCATCAATGGTTCAGAAAATTCTCTCTTGAGCAGTAACGAAACCCTGCATGAGGTTCCCGCTGCACTCCCAACGCTCTCGGAGGTCGATCTACAAGTCAAGAGGGGGATCGAGGAGCTTTCGTGCTCGCCGAGGAATTGGTCTCCAGGAAAGAGTATGTTTGATTGACCCCGCTGCTCTGTTTTTCTTTTCTTTTCTTTTCCTTTTTTTAATGATGATGGATAACTGATGGAGAGAGTTGTACAGAGGCCGCTATCGCGGGAATAATGTGCTTCATGACATTTATTGTCACCATGGGGGCGTCCATCATCTCTCCGGCAATCCCAAATATGGAGGCATACTTCCACACCACTCGTGTAGTTACCATCCTCTCTCTCAGTTTGTATGCTTTCTCCCCTCACCCTCCTCATCCTTCTTCTTCCATATATACTGACATTGAGTGATAGGTACCTCCTCGGAATCGCCTGTGGCACCATCATTTTCGCCCCTCTCAGCGAGGTATACGGTAGAAACCGTATCTATCACCCAACATGGTTCCTCTTTGTGGTCCTGCAGATCCCCGCCGCGATGACTGATAGCTTCGCGGGCCACATTATCTGCCGTTTCATTTCTGGCTTTGTGGCCTCGCCCGCAATGACGGTGTCGGCCGGGAGCTTCACGGATATATATTCCAGTGAGTTTCCTCTCCCCCCCCCCCCTCATCCTCTCTGTCTAGAAATAAGTTTATGTAAAGGTATATTAACAAAAATTGTAGCGGAGGAAGTAGGAATCCCCCTCGGAATCTACATTCTCGCTGCCTTTATTGGTCCCGTCGCTGGCCCCATCGCCGGCGGTTACCTCGCACAGTTTGCTCCCGGTGGCGTCCTCGAGAGCTGGCGCTGGATCCTGTGGTTTATGATGATCTGCTCTGGGCTCCTCGGGCTCGCATTGTGCTGGCTTCCGGAGACGTACCAGCCTGTGCTCTTGGAGCGTTCTGCGCGTAAGGTCAATTTTAAGGACATTAGCATGGAGCCGGGGATGAACGCTGGGGTCGAGTTTGAGCAGAGGGCGTGGGCAACAAAGAAGAAGGGGTGGAACGAGGTTAAAGGGAGTATGGGACGGCCATTGTTGCTCCTGGTCCAGGATCCCATTGTCGTGTTGATGAGTTTGTATCTGAGTTTGATATATGGCATCTTGTGAGTGGTTTCCCTTTAATTGGCGGCACCGGTGGGCGGGCGAGACTGATTCTGTATAATTTATAGGTTCCTCTACTTTGGCGCCTATCCATACGTCTTCACCGGCCGTTACCACTTCAAGCAGGGCCCTGCAGGACTCGCCTTCCTCGGCATCGGGCTCGGCGTCCTTCTCAGTCTTCCCACTGCCGCAATAGGAAACAAGCACTTCTACCTCAAGAAGCGACATGAGCGCGAGGCCATGGGCATTCTGGGGGCATATCCGGAGGGAAGGCTCCCGCTGGCCATCGTGGCGAGCGCGGTGGCGCCCATCAGCGCCTTCTGGTTTGCATGGACGGGGTTCGAGAATATTCACTGGATGTGGCCAGTTGCGTCCGGAATACCGTTTGGGTGGAGTATGGTGACGATGTTTGTGTGTGTGTTGGGGTATTTGGGAGAGGCGTATTTGTGAGTTTTTTTCCTGTCTGTCTTTTGGGGGACTAGTGAGAGACAAGAGGGCTAATAATTGATATTGGGAATTGATAGTGAGATATCGGCGAGTTGTATGGCAAGTGCGACACTGCTTAGGTGTCTGTTTGCATTCGGCTTCCCGCTATTTATGCCAAAGATGTATGCGAACCTCGGCGCCGAATGGGCGGGCACTGTTCTCGGTGAGTTGAATAGTTCTTTCTTTCCTTTCGCATTCGATGATCCTGCTAACACACCCCGCAGCCTGCCTCCTCGTCGTATTCGCACCCATTCCCCTCCTCTTCTACAAGTACGGCCCCCGCATCCGCGCACGCAGCAAGTTCGCAACCTCGTCGGGAACTGAGAAAGAAGAGGGCAAGCTGCCCGCCTCTCAGGTGCAGACCGCCTATAGCTCGCAAACGTACATCTCCGCGCCGGAGACCTCGATGGCTTGAATGTTATGCTCTGCTATGATATAGTTTTCTTTATGTTCTTAAATTTCGTGGGGTGTGTATATATATACTTAGCTACTATTACTAGAGGTTTTCATTTGTTAATCACGGCCGGGTTTCTTTTGTTAACGGGAGTTGGGATATTTTCTTAGTGGTATGTATAAACGGAGTGAATAAAATAGAATATAGCAATGGTTACGGTTATAGCTGGATTCGGGAAAGAGCGGTGATGTGACCTGAGACTGAACTGGAATGGGCCGGGTGCGGTTGCATCCGCCGACGCCTGACACCGCCTCCCAACATCCGGTCCGAGTGATACCCAATGAAGCTAACCCCCGCATAACCTCTCGATCTCCGAATACTCATAAATGAAATAGAAATAAGAGAAACGACTTTAATAACTGGGGAGAGGGGACAAACACTTGCTATATACCTCCTCTTCCCCTCCTACAAACCCAAGGCCACCACTGGTGCACCGCTGACACCCGCCAGATCCTACTATTTTTAGCCTACCCCGTTCGGTTAGACACAGGGATTTCAGCATTATTTACTCGGGACCTCCCCGCGGGTACTGTGCTGCCTATCGATCCGCTCGCGGGGGCTGGCATCACGAAACGTGGAGTGCCAAGCAGCTTGAGGAGTGCCAAGGAATGTTCATAGGGTGTCACTCGCGGATGGGAGAGATAGTTTTTCTTTTTGGCGGCTATGGGGGACTGGAGGTGCCTGGGAGGATTTTGGTTTTTCAGTCTAATGTGTTCTTCTGCCACTGTAGGTGGGTAGGTCGGTGCGTGCTTTGGTGACAATAACCCTAACCCTGGACCGAA
Source organism: Morchella sp. 2015-shanyang (assembly GCA_024713795.1). NCBI lineage: Eukaryota > Fungi > Ascomycota > Pezizomycetes > Pezizales > Morchellaceae > Morchella > Morchella sp. 2015-shanyang. The sequence goes on along the minus strand of JAMGZB010000019.1, from coordinate 40,854 downwards.
GGAGAGCTGTGTATTTTCATCGTGGTGCCTGATGGAGATGTTCCGGTGTTATGAGGTTGGCGGGATTATGGGGGGTTGTGGGGTGGTAGTGATTCGGGCCTGAAATTAAAGTGTCTGGGAAGGAGGGATCGTTGTAGGGAGAGGGCTTTCTATGGGGTTAAGTAGTGGTCTTTTTTTTGTTTACATCATTAATCGTATCCAGTCCTAGGGCTATGACGATAGGTTAAGTAGTGGTGGTCTTTTGCGTGGGGAGGCAGACCTTGTAGATCATGACGTTAATACAGCGCTGGCTGTGCATGCGGGTCTTATGGTGTGGGTCTAGGGTGACGTACGGGCTGGGGAAAACCCCTCTACACGCGGATATATTTAATATTAAATTTATGCAGTTATTCGAGGCCAGGAATTAAATAGGGTGGTGGTAAAGTGGTAGCTGCTTGGGGGTCGACTGGGACAAGAGATTTACTTTGATTTGGGGCTGAGAATATTGATGGCTTTCACACGGCTAATTTATATGCTCAAGATTAGTCTCGTCCCCAGACCCCATCGATATTTATTATTATTTATTGTTCAATACCGGAAGGGTCTGGTGTGCTTACCCAAAAAGTTTGTACCAGTCCTTTTTTCGGGAATACTAGCGCCGTTTTGGAGGCCGAGGGGCTGCCGGAGCTTTTTTACATACAAAAATAAAGTTTTTTTAGTCTCCGGCGGGAGAATTAAGGTTTATTCTGACCCCGATATCACAATTCAGACTTTTATATCACATTTCGGGCTCATTTCGCACTCCGGTATCATATTTCGACTCCGGTATCATATTTCGGACTCATTTTGGTATTTCAGAGGAAAAGGAGAATGTCCGGACTTTTTCCGAAGTATGCCGGAAAGATAATGCTCCAGACCCTACTGGTGTGGACTAATAAAAATACAAAAATACTAACCACACCAAAATAGGGGATGGGCACGAGACTATACATATACCATCCCTGTGTTGGATGGCCGGTGTACTGTAGTGGAGAGAGATCGAAGGAATAACATATAATATGGGATATTCTTGATGGGGCCGTCGATGTCGGTCCAGGAGATGGTTTGTCTTGCCCCCGGAAGTGGCCGTGGAGTCTATTAAAATCTACATAATTGTGATAGAAATATATTAATATTTACCTCGTGGGAAGTAGCGCTGCATGCGGCCATAGTCGATTGAGGGGAGGTTTAGCGTGTTATTTTCGTAGTTGTGGACATAGGGCATACCCGCGGCCTGGTTATAGATACAGGATCATTTTTTGTGTAGTAGTAGGTGGGTTTTCGTATATATATATATTTTTGCTTGTAGTCTTGTGAAACTTGATTTATAGTTAGAACAGGTACATAGTACATGTACTTACTTTTTGCCTCGTCAATTTCGTTAAATATTAACGTTTTGCAAGATGTATAAAGAAGTGGAATCGCCTTGAGCTAGTAATTCTCCGTGGCGCAATTGGCTAGCGCGTTCGACTGTTAGATAGGCTAGGGTGTTGTTCTCTGGTTTGTTGTGCGATCGAGAGGTTGACAGTTCAAGCCTGTCCGGGGAAGTAATTAATAGATAATCAACAACCAGATTATTTGTTTTAAATATAGATTGTATTTTTTTTTTCTTTCAATTTTTCTTTCCTGTTTATTTCGCGGACTAGAATGGTCTCTATGCCTTGCAGCTATAATTTCTTCCTTTTGAATATCTCTGGATCGACTCTTTAATTTAATATATAAATATGTTACTTGGCTTTTTGAATGAACATGAATGACTACAGTTCAGACGGAATATTTATATCACAACTAGTCCTCATACCATTGCAACTACATATATATATCTCAACACTCAAATCACCACCACGCCATCATCAACACCTCATACTAGAAACCCCCCTCCCCCCTCCCTCTTAGGTAAACTTCAATTCAATCTTTACACCTTCAATCCACTCTAAAGGCCTGCAGTAACTGTGACTGTCGCAGTGGTGGTATAGGTCAAGCTCGGGCAACTGCAGGTAACTGGAGACAGTTCAGTGATCGTGACCGTCTCAACCGGCACTGCACGAGCGCGAACTGAAGTAGCCGGTGGGGTGCCAGAGGTGGCTGAAGCAGACGAGACGCCAGAGCAGACCTATATATAAAAACACATGTTATTAGCGGCTGTACGAAATTAGCATTAGCGACGCAGCGAAGAAAGCTTACCCAGTAGCCGAGCCACATGTTCGTGCAGGCCGAGTTCAAGAAGGGGTTGTAGGTGATGACCCGGGAGGCCGGATAACCGTACTTGCTGGCGATGGTGGAGCAGGTCACGCCTGTGCCGACATAGTCCCAGCGGTTGCAGGTCGAGATGGCGGCGCCTTGGGTTGGGCCTGGTGGGTTGACGACGTAGCGCTTGTCGAGAGTTGCGGAGGACACGAGGGTCGCGGCAAGGAGGGTGGTGAGGGCAGAAAGCTTCATTGTGAAGTTGGTGAGAAGGTTATTAGAATTAGAAGGCGAGAATAGTAGATGGAATATGAGGATGAGGATGGGGATGAGGATGAGGATGAGGATGAGTGAGGTGGAGATTGATCAGCTCGGAGGAGATGGTCGGTATTTATGTCGAAATCTCCATTCATACTCTCCCCTCCTTATTTTATTCACCAAGAGCTTTCCGTAGTGTAGTGTAGTCTATCATCTGGTTAATCTAAGCTCAATTCCTTAACATAACCACATTGAGATACTTGACGTGCGTGCAAGTAATTTCGATCATTACCCATGCTGTTAGTAATACCGTTCACTTTCCTAATACAGATGCTGGCAATGAACAAAACAACAATGACTCAACCCAGATTGATATCAATCGGCTTGAATTGGTAAAAGTTGCCTGGTATGTAAGCAAATTTATATGCTGCAGTCTGCTTAGTGGTTGACGGGTACACAAATCGCGTAAAGGTTTTTATTCCCGAAATCAAATCCAAGGACGGCTTCTACGAGATCCGAATTCTAGGACTATACGAAGACATGCATGTAATTTAAGGCTGCAGGAGCTGATCTAAAACAAGATTCCGTTGAATACATGTAGTTTAGTACTTAGTCTACATAACATAGGTACAGATCATGAGAAGCCAAAGAAATTTAAAATGCACAGAATTCTATAACTACATATATAACTATATAGATCACCATATAGATCAGAGGTATATACTGCCCATTAAGCCTTACAATCAATTCCCCGATCCCCTCCCAAAGACACTCAATTCGGTAAATTAAAGTTGGACATCTATTAATCTAATAAGCTACCGAGACTCGGTACTTGTAATTATAAGCGGAAGACAGAAGTATGAACCGATTAAGGATTGAATCAAGGGGTATAGCAGTACTTTGATTTAGTTAGTCTATAGTACTATACCCTACAAACATCGGCTGTACGCGGTCTGTACCGTACCCGGCACCGGCACCGGCACCACCACCCCTAACGTATAACCCGCAGTATGCATGATCATGATACAGTACTCCTGCACCATTTGTAAGGAATACCTTATTGCAACGACCGCCTAAACTCAGTTGTGGTTCCTGAGATATTAGTTTATGCCCGTGGGTTACTAATGCATAGACCTCAATCTTGTGGATTGGTAAACACCATGTACTTCTCTCAAGCAGGGAGGGTACACCGTACTTTAGGGTTCGTGGGTTCCGGCTAACGGCCGGAACTCTCCGAAACCGCTGGGAATTTAGGGCTGCGGCAGGTCGGTCGGATCTGAAAATAATAAAATAGGCCGATATATACGGATAATCCTCGCTACGGCAATTACTTAATGGTCGCGCATATAGCCTTTTTGGGGCTGCAGCGCTGATCAATCGATATATAGCTGCATGCATGTAGTGAGTGATATATACTGAGTTACTCGATCCGAGCCTCACAATATGGAACGGTGTAAGTGGATATTTGTTATAATGCAATTGCTTGATAAATATTGTAGCGAGAGTAGAGTTATTATCTTATAAGTTCTCAGTATTTGAGGATGGAGAGAGTTAGAAGCTGGAGATGAGAAAATATCCATTCTGGGCGAAAATTGAATATGTTACACCTATTAAGTCGATCAAACTCACGAGGTATGATATAATAATCAATCTAGTAGGCCGTACGTCTGTGCTACGTAAATGCATCTTGAATTTTGTAATATATAATTCGATCCCCTATATATGACCTTTATAAGGGTCAATTAAATAGCGCCTAGAACCGGCCGTGTTCTAGGATTTTTCTCTTCACAGAAATCTAATCCCTTACATTATTACAAAGAATACATCCTGTATCAGTTGATCCAGTTCTGGGGTGTTTAAGCAATTTAGTGCCTTGTTTAACTCGTTCATGTGGCGTGGGAATAGGACGGTAGGTTTCGAAATGAGTCTCAGACTCTCAGCCCAGGCTATTATCCCGCCTTGTATTTATTGCTCATCATCTGCTTAATGCTTAGTTTTCACTTTTTTGACTACCCCCCCCCGGTATTATCTTTGTTTTTTTCTCTCAATGGATGCACAGTTGCACTTGCGACCAACTCGGAGGCGGACGGCCGTTGGGGGACCACGAACTTGAACGCATTTCCATTTGTACCCTCCGATCGAAGATAATGTTGTTTCAGTCTTTCCCGGCCTTTCGCTTCTGTTTTGTAGTCCTATTTTTTGGTTTTTTGAAACTATATAAGTACTGCTCTCCCATTTCATTGTCTTCCTTCAGTTGGGAGGAGAGCTCGAACGGGTATATACCCTTATAGCGTGGGCTAGTATAGTATACCCCCCCCCCCATAGAGTAGGCGATTCGTCGAAGGAAGTACAGATAAGCCATTTCACTTGGCTTGATGATGGCGGGTTTGAGGTGAATGTGTCTGGCTAGATTTTGATCCTTCGCACCCAGAAACTGCCGAGGTGGGTGGGCTGATTATTTAGGCCCTCTCAAGATCTCTCTACATTGACAGACGGGTTGTGTTTTACTTTGCTTCTTCTTTTTAACACATGTCTGCAGTATTTTCTTGCCTATCACGTACTATAGCTATATTTGTCCACTTGAGTATATACATGTAAGTATGTGTAATAGGCCATTATATAATTATATCTGAACACTTTACCCCAGGGCTGTTTGTGAGAGATTATTGTCAGAACCCGCTGTTTGACCCAGGACTCGCCTGGTGCTGGAACCCCTCTATGCCTCCCCTAAGAAAATGACCATCATCAAAAGTTGTTGGAGCTAGGCGCAAAATTCAATAAGATAGGTAGAGAGAACAGTCTTGTATTATTTACGAGGAGAAGAGAGAAAGACGCCGCTCTTCTCGTCGTGTCTAACGGCTCGTCTTGCCACCTAAACTCCATGTAATGACAACATGACGTTCTGTTATATATATAGTAGCAAAAATTAGAAGAGGGTGGGATTATTACGGTATTCCCGTCAACACGCTACATAGCAATGCGGTAAGAATACGGTATTGGTACAATACTCTTCCTTCAATGTCGGCTTAATCCGGTATCCAATACTAAACCCTATAGTCCTCTATAGTGATTTCACCCCGTTTTTCCATACTGTTCGGGTTCGGGTGCACGTGGTGTAGTATATAGCTATGCCAAGATACTAGTTAGGGTTAGGGGTAGCTTCCGCACAGAGGCTTTTATACTTCATACATACATGCAGCTCCGCACAAGAGGCTTCGCACACTCTCTTTGTGAAGACGTTATATTAGACCGAAGATATATTCTATATTGGGTCTTTAACTATTTAGGGCCCGTTTGGCAACCAGACAAAACGGAGTTTCCAAGTCCTAATAAAAAGATGACTAAACAGAGTTCACCGTGTGAAAACTCTGTTTTGGCCTCTTGCCAAAGTATGTACCTAGTCCCAACCGTAAGTCTTACTATATATAGAACTGAACATAAACCACCCTATCTTACCTGGTCCCAGATCTCCACACCTCTGATTTAGACATTCTCATGGCTTGTAGGGAGAGAGGATCTTCTTCGGTTAAACAGCATACTTGTAGCTATAGTCCCCATAGAGGCTAGAAGACACATGCACAGTTAGTTCTAAATTACCAATGTAGAGTGTTTTCTTGGAATTGGCAAAGGTGTACTGACGTTTATAACGCGGGGCTGTGTCCACCGTTTGGGACTCAAACATAAGGGGCTTTGGTCGTCTCTTCCCTTCTCCAAAGACAAAGCTCAAGTATTTACCAAAGGTACACTCAAAGAACTCTGATATCTAGGATGTGTTAGCACTTCCAACCTCGTGACGTTGAAATATACTCCTTAGCGGCTGGCAACAAACTGGGAGATATTTGCATAAAACCCAGACAGCGATCACGACAGCCAAAAATGGTAGAGACACATAGAAATAGAGGCGCCAGCTTGGGTTTTTGGCGAGAATATCGACATTCATCCCAAAAAAGCTCTATATAGGTTCGCCATCAGTGAGGCTCAAGATAATGCCCAGATAATTACTTACAGTAATAAACATCAATGGTAGGAATATGAACTATATTTTTTAGTATGACCACTCAACTACACATAGAATGGAATATTGATTCATGGGATGTTTTACCGTGATCCAACTAAGGCGCTTCATGCTTTCGGACATTTCGATAGAACGTCGGGCCTCGTATATTGAAACCAAGTTAAATTCCTATAAAACAAACCCCATTAGCTCTATTAGGGCCCCATAAGCTGAGGCACGAGACTCTCACTAATTCAATCATTTCCTTTGATTCCCTATCTAGCTCAGATAATGCGGCTTGATATGTTTCCTCAAACTCTTTGATCTGTTCCGAAAGCCTGCGAATTTGCGGAAGTGACTCAATATCTTGACTTTGCGACTCAAATTTAGGGCTATGGCATCCTTTGGGTACTTCCGGATCGAGCCCAAGGCTGGGATGAGACAGATCAGAGGGAGGTAGTAACTCAGAATAAAGAGCATAGTTTCCCTTGAATGCGTCCAAGAGTTCTATCATTTTCAGGTAATTTTCTTTATGGTTCTTACGGAGTTTTGACCACTCCTGACTATCCTTTAATAATGATTGAATGACGAACGGATTCCTTCCCCCTTGACTTAGTTGAACTTGGCGCTGTAACAATATAGGGTGGTCAGCTGGCGAATCAGAAAACGCAAGTTTGTCCAGAGAGGAGCGAGGAGGAAAGAGTAACTGACTATCTCAGTAATGTGCAGCATGGCGCTTTCAATAAGAACTCTCCACCTCTCACAAATATCCTGAAAAAACCATGACACAAACTCAGCTGCATGGCGTGGTATAGATATGTTTCTCATATTTAATGTACCGCGGTACTGAACTGTTTGTAATGAGCAAACCTGTGCCTTTGGAGAAGTGTTGGCGTCAAGCATAATCCACGATATTTCTACTGCCTTCACGTCAGATGTGAATGACTGTGAGAGGTCTGATTTACGTCGAACCGGACAGCAGAAATATGCATAACCGATGAATATCACTAGTGTGAACGATTAAAATAATGAATAAACACTGAAACCCCACTGAACTTACCCCTATCTCCACTATACGCGAGAACATCCTTATTGGGAATTGCGGAAAATTGTGGCTGGCAATTGGATAGTGAGCCATGATCATCGATGGTTGACCATAGCCAGGACACGAAAGTTATTCTCGAATAGTCACATGTATAATGCCGGAGCGCAAGCTGTTGATTTATTAAACTTCGGGGGTCCACAAACGATACTTCACCCTTCACTTTAGAGTCTGGGATGGGTTCCCTTTTTGCCCTCAGACTAGTATAGTTTATTCGACGTGAGCCTTTGGATCTTTGCCACTTCAGATGTCTTCTGGAATGGGTGCTTACGCCACAAAGTGAATTGAGTAGGACCTTGTATCAAGAAACCTTCGGCGGAGGGATATGATAGAGTCTGGTTCGGATACTAACTCAACCGATGTTCCTTTCCCGGGAGTTCGGCACAACACTACATGCCCAGTGCGGGGGTTGCTACCGTCATATGCATGTATTAATATAGGCAAGTGTTTCACCGTTAGACGGTCAGTCGCAGCGCCTTTCGTTAGTAGAATCCGTGTGATATCGACAAGCCCTTTATCGACTGCGATTTGCAACGGAGTCTGGTCCCCAAGGTCACGAGTATCGATATCGACATCTTTAAAGATTAACAACTGTACCGCCGGTAGATTTCCGTGCCTAACTGCAAGGTGAAGTGGTGTTGAGCCAAATGTGTCCCGGGCACTGAGGTGTTTCGACGTGGATTTCTCTAGGATCATGCGGAATATATTTTCGCTATAATCTGAGCATGAGCATGCTGAATGTATAACATTCCTCTGTTGGTGGTCGGTTGCGCCGATGAGATCGAGGATTGGACAAGAGTTTAGGTAGGTTTTAAAGGTATGATTGGGAGAAGCGCTTGTTTTCGCCTGACTGTATGCCGAAGTGATGAGTATCTCTACGATACGCTCGAGCCGGGATTTAACTGCGATATGCAATAACGTTTCTCCATCCTCGTATTTTATATTCCTGTTGGCACCTCCGGCGTCCAGTAATAACTGCAAAGTATCCTCTTTTTGTCCTTCCACCGCTTCCCGTAAAGGTCCACTAAGGTCAGCACCTTTAAACAAAAGCAATTGCAATACGTTGCCATGCCCTTGCTCTATAGCGGCCTGTAATGCTGTTCTTCCATACGATGGGGCTGGTTCGTTAAGGTCGGCGCCTTCATTGAGAAGTAGCTGCACTATCTTTTCATGTCCTCCCTCAGCAGCAGCCTCAAGCGCGGATTTTCCGTACAAGGTTGCTGGCTCGTTGGTGTTGGCGCCTGCTTTCAAAAGTAACCGCACTGCTGTCTCATGCCCTCCTTCTGCAGCAGCCTGGAGTGCGGTCCTCCCTAATAGTTTTGCTGGAGGTGCATTCGCATCCGCACCGGACTCTAGTAATAGCTCTATTACACTTGTATGCCCTCGGTCCGCGGCAGCCTGAAGTGCTGTTCGGGAGAACTCATGAGTATCGATCACCTGAACTGGGTTACCCCAAGTGAGATATTTTCCGAGTTTATAGATCTTCAATAAGTATGTATCACATTTACAAGCACCCCTTTGAACTTTAACAACGACGGACCCATTGTTGAACTCTCCGAGTTGTGGCCAGTGGCGGGCCTCGATATCCGCTCCTTCTTGAAGATATAGTCCAACGGCTTCTCTGTCACCCCTTTCCGCCGCCGCTACTAGAGCTCGGTTAAGTTTTGCTTGCCCTGTTACTGATGCCAGACTCTTTGCCCGCCGTATGGCACGCCGCATGACTCTGAAAGTTACTGATTAATAGACGTGGGGCTTGATATATTCTCTGCAAGGCTTACTGGAGAAAGTTAGGTGGGTTTTTCATGGGCACGAATAAGATAAGATAGTACCGGGATTGGTTACGTTAAGAATACGTGTAGTACAGGGCTACGAGTCTCAGGAATTAGCTTTTAGTGAACGTTCATTTTTATTTTTTTAATTTTAAAGGAAGAATTACCTGCGGTGGTGACCCTATGAATCGACGTTCTGTACTAGTGCAAGGTCTCCGTTGACTCAAGGAGCCTGAAATCTCAGATCCTCGGATTTCACCAACTAGACTCCGAGGGACAATCTCTTAATTAATAAGGTTTTAAGGAACACCTGTCAAATTGCGCTCCAATCGTGCTGTTCATAAGTATAAATAGTTGAGAACAATTGTTATCTCAATATATATATCTGGATGAGCGGGGTAAATGACAAATAGATACTGGGTGGAAATATAATAAGCCGGCAATGGCCAATTGTACTCTACGTATACAGGAAGGCTGCAATGTGAATTAAGGGCTGATGTTTTCGGAATATTAATGCGTGCACTATGCATGACACAGCCCTCAGCTTGGCTCACTCTGCAGTTGCATTCCTGGTTGATGAGTATATATATAAGCATATTTCACAACGACGATCCCATGATCTGTAGTAAGTGTTGCTTGTGCCTGGGGCTATTCTCGGCCAGTACATCTACAGTGTACACCTTAAAGTACATGCATAGATAAGTACTTGTATATAGTTAACATTGTAAATACATGTATGTACTTTGTATGCTCGGCGCTGAGTCATAATATTGTTTAGAAGTCTAGATCTGATAAAATGGATCTCGGGATCTACGACCTATGCTCGGTTACAGAACTCAAGCTTCAGCACAGCCACTGCCTGGGGTCTAACGTATGGTGCCCAGCATCTAAGCCCTCAACCGGCCACCAGGCTTTAGACCCTATAGAATCACAATTAATCGCCAACTCAGTCCGAGTGTATTAAAGTCAAGCCACGGCCATTTCTCCACCCAAAAACAATTATATCCCACTTGAACTATATCTAGCTATCAGGTGAGGTCGGTTCCAGCTGAAATACCGACATGTAACCTTTAAGACGCGCCGCGCCAGAAGTCTGTAGACATTAGTGTAGTTGTGCTCGCTTGTCGACGATGTATTTGCCCAACCAGCAAGACACACCAAAAATCGAGGGTTTCAACAACTCATAAAAAGTCCCATACTCATACCAAAATACCAGCAACCAAGGTTAGTATAATTTTGAAAATGGAGACCTATGCTTCAAATTCTTAGCCTAATCGAGTTACTGGTAAAGGAATGACCCTTTTAGACATTTTACCTTCTGTGTAGATATGGCCTGTAGAGTGTATATGGTGCGGCGCAGCTTAAAGGTGACAGAAATTGCAGTGCGAATAACTTTTCAACCAGACAAGATATCAAAAATCTATGTGATCAGATTGTAGGTATAGGTATAATAAAGATTTTCATCTCATAGATTTTTGATATCTTGCCTGGTTGAAAAGTTATTCGTGATGCCTTTTACCTATTTTTGTATGTAAAAAGTGCCAAGACTTGGTGAAGTGGAACAGTATTATACCCATTTATACCCTCTTCATTGCGGAATTGCGGCTAAGATGTGATTTCCAGCCATAAGGTGGCTGGATTACCATGCTCTAATTGGTTCGGAGCAGCCAAGATTGTTCCAGCTGAAATACAGACATGTCACCTTTAAGACGCGCCGCACCATATATATATATAAATTGGGCGTATCAGGTGATTCTCGTGGGACGTTGGTTCCTGTTCGCACATGAAGGCTGAGCGCACAGTCATACAACCCTGTAATTCTGTCGGGCTAGAGAGCTCACTCCACACCCCCAGATATCGATCACTGCAGAGATTGGAGCATTTAATATTGCCATCTGACACTCGAGGTAAGCACTCTTTGCCAGTCACTGGCAAGAAACAAGGGCTAGGGCTTGCTCCGCGACGTATGTATTTCATGCGGGGTACTCAATTGATCACCATTACCACGTATGTACATACCGCTATTACAGTCTACCTAGATCTGCGAATGCCAATAAAGCCACAAATCTGCTATTACGAACAGGTTTTGGCGATCGGGATTTCAATTTCACATAGAAAATGCTGGAATTTAATCTGCTGTACCGGGTAATATAATCTGCTGTATCGAACAAGAAATCTTGGAATACGCAGGTTCGTTATAGCGGAGGGAGACTGTACTCGAAAAATTGGCTATGCATATGAGACTAAAGTTGTTGTAAGCGGACCTGATTTACGCCCTTCAACCAATCGTGAAGGAGGTAATACCTGGCCGGAGATAGCTAACTTTTTGAGTTTTTGCATATACATAAAATATACGTATGTAAGCTAGCCTAGCACGTACATCCGATATCTATATCTTATTACTTGACATATATTCTGAAATCAGAATGTTTCAGATCATAATGCTGCTTAGCCCAACCAATAATTTCAAACTTCCAGATCCCGATTCGCGAATTATCAATGGGAAAAATTGGAGTTTGTAAAGTCATCTTGGCCAAGAGAATAAGAAAGGTGACTACTTGTAAGTAGTTGTCGTATAAAATGACAAAGTCATATAAATACTAGATGATTGGGTCTTTTAAAATCGTCGTTTCTGTGGCCACCGTTGGTGGGCATCTGGTCATTTGGAGGTGAATGACCTTTTGTTTTATTCATTATATACTTCTACGTACTCTGAACTATATTCTATCTATCTTATCTGCTGGCACTAGTGCTCTATATTACCGCTGCTACTACTACTGCTGCCGCTACTCTATCCATTTCTGCTGTTAGTGGCGGCTCTCTAATATTCATGGTCCAATATACTACCTTGCAATTTGGTACTATTGATTGTGGTGGTGGGCCGGTGGTGTACATGATGAAAAATATGATCATGAATGACCAGAAGGAAGGAGGGCGCGAGGCGCGCTTAGTGTTTATAACGAGGGGATGAGAAATAATGTTTCACTAAACCTGAGTTAAAAGTTTTACGGTTAATTAGTAAAAAACGAAAAACTAGCCTTGCTAAATGACTTGGGCCCGTTTGGCAACTAGAAAAAATGGAGTTTCCAAGGATCCAGGCCTAACAAAAAGATCGTTGAAACGGAGTTTACAAGGGTGAAAACTGCGTTTTGGCCTGTTGCCAAACGTGTCCTTAAATCATTTATTCCTATCTCCTAGGGCCACCCGGGGGTACCGGTGGGTATGTTCAAACGTTGTCGTTGGTAACGTACCATAATAGGATGGACCAAATGCTCAGTTTGAGTGTAGCTGGTAGTTCTAAGCACAAGTTATGGGTTCTGGAAATCCTATAAGGTAGCGTGGGGGAATAAGTAATTAATTAATTGTAAAGAAGCCGTGAAACATATACCCTTGCCCGCTGGAACTCTACCTGCACGTGCATCACTTTTTTTTTAAAAAATCGTGCCATTCGATCATTAATTTGAAGTACAAAATGTTACATACAGTGGTAGTACCTGATCGTGTTCTTAAGAGTTGCTGCGTGTGGATAATACTAGCTTGCAATTGATGGTATCTGTTCACAATCACCCTAAGGATCCTCAAACCAGGGGGTAGAGAGCATCATGATCAATAATTTATTTTAATTATCATTATTGAGGACCAGGGTTCATTGGATATGGATGTATTTTCAAGGGACGCAGGCCAGGGGGTTATGCGAGCAGCCTTAGGATGGATAGTTACCTCATTATTTTTTAAAGAGAACCTGCAGCCATAAAGGCTCTCTCACATTTGCTTGAATAAAGAGGTGAATTTAGTTACGGATAAAAACGTGCTATTGAGATTTTGGGACAGACACCCACTCGAGGAGGGCTGTTGTGTTGTAACATCCAAGGTAGTTGAAGGTAGCTCAAGAAATGGCTACATCATCAAACATATATCATAGTTAATCATCAATCGAACTGTGGAATTAATACAAAGAAAGAGCAAAAAAATCCCGTAGACTGAAATAGGCCACATCCACCATTTACCCATAAATCTCCAAGTCCGTACTTCAAACGACCACACGCTTTTTAACCAGCGGGTACCGGGAGTTGATGGAGTCCATTCTGCAACTCGGAGGTTAAGGTTCATGGCGGCGAAAGCCCAGAATGCTGACATTTGGCCGTACGAAATCCAGTAAAACAGCCAATATTTGCTCATAAACGTCGTCAGTTTGAAACCCCTTTGGGCTGGGAAGAGGTTAGCCTGTTTCACAGGCTTTCCGTGCGTCATCAAAATGATGGTAACATATGGTAATGCTATCACGAGGAGTGTAAGAAGTGAACAAAGATAGATTAGCAATCCCTCCTTCTAAAAGGTGTGTTAGTGTAGGTTCCTTAGTGGATCAAACCATATGACTCACGACTTTGCCTCGAGATTTTTTAACATGTTTACGGGGTCCAGTGGTAGTGAATTCCCCATAAACAATTCCTACTACCCCGCCGAGACTTTGTTCCAACCTTTCTTGGTTATTCATGGTTCTTCCTGAAGGCCATGGGGCACGGAAGCCCAGATCTGCTACAGCCGTGGGTCTTTCAAGTCCTCCATAGGATACTAGAAACATTGCGGGGTATGAGGGCTCGAAGAGAGCTGCCAGGACATTAATCAAAGACATGATTTGATACGGTACGATTGCAAACGCATAGCTACTGAGTCCAAAATTTGAAATTTGGTCGGCGCTAAGATAGTACAGTTGGTAGGAACCGTAAATTATTTGGAAGATCGCCGCAAGGTACGCAACAATGTTATAGTTGCGTGGCAGTTTGGGAAATTTGGATGCTTTGACGTTTCGCTTGGTTGAAGGATTCTCTCCTTGGACAGGTGCGGGGGTATTTCCTTCGTCTGGCGTAGGGGTATTGTAACTCGAGTTATTGACGTTGATGTTAAGGAGAGGGTAGACTTGAAAGTTTGTCGGGACTGTGACCAAACGGCAAACGGTATGGTCCCCGTCGCGAGTTGTATCGGTAGGGGACCTGTACTGGGAAAGGCGGGGCGGGAGTGCGAGGTACTTGCGCAACAACTCCCAATACCCAAGGCTCTCCACTGGGTGTTCGCCAGTGATTTCTGTTAATATAGGATATACTTCCTGCCTACCATCGTCAGTCGCGATTTCACGGTTCGGCAACGGATATGGTGGTTCGTACAAGTCATGGTTAATTCGGACCCTAAATGTGGAGTATGGGAACCAGGAGAATCTTGACAGACATCCAGAAGGGGGCTCGGGGGTTGAATTGGAGGAGCTTTCGTCACTATTTGCATTGCCTCCGTCTTCATCTTCTTTCCAGTCCTGGATCATGCATAGAGCTCCGGCTCTAAGTGCAGTCTCAAGGGGGGTCTTCTCGCCAGAGGAAAATCGATATATCGATGGGATTGCTCTCGCTGCACCCAGGAATGGGTAACATATTGCCATCGCTATATTGATACAATTTTTAACTATACCGGCCCCTGGTGTTGATTTGACTGTCATTGCATGGAGAATGAAATTGATGATGATAAACCTGACGATATCTAACCAGTCAGCAGATTGGCAGACCAATACTGTACTCCCTTTTGGAGCATTTATATGAATAGTAGTCGTGTTCATGATGTCCTAGTTGATGGGTTGTGTCCGCTGTTTATATGGGGGACCGTCTCCACTTTGCTCCTGGGTCCTAGGGGAATGGGGTTGTTAGGAGGGAAGGTGGAGAGCGCCAGGCACAAGACCGAGCAGTCTGGGGAGTGCGGGGGGATTTCAAACCTCCGGCCCCTTGAGCTTATATAATTAGTATATCTTCAGTATTGGTAGCGCCTGGCACACAAATGACGTCACATCACCTTCAGGATACGGTTGACGCCCGGTGGGCGTATAGGATCATTATGAACATTGGCGCGAGAAGGCATAGGGTGGGTGTGTATAGCAAACCTCAGCTCGAGCTGGATCGAATCTTTTTTGTATGTATGGGAATTAGGCCGTTACGTTAGGCTAGGCGCTAGTACAATTATGGGAGTATAGCTAGTAGATCTCCCAATTTCTCAGGTAGGGTAGACAGTAGACTGATTACACATCCTTCTTAATGTGATTGGGCCAATGATTGGCGGTGTCTAAAGACTTTGTGAGGTACCAGCCTTGGCGCCAAGGATTATGTCTGGGCGCGGACTGCCCCGGCCAATTGCGATAGGACTCTTGCCAAATTCTGCCATCGCTGACTTACTGTCCAACCTAGCTACATGTAGTTAGCTAAATCTCTTAATCTGTCAATGCTGACCCCACTATCATAGATCTATTATTTGATAAGGGGATCTGCTAGTAAATTAGCCACATCTTCTGGGGGGGTCAGCATTTTACTGACAGACTAAGGGATAAGGTATGTAGGTTCCTACCAAGCAGAGCAGCAACGCGGCCAATTACTACTTACCCGGACAGCCAATCATGATTGGTTGAAAAGAGGTGCTGAAGCCACTTAACATGATGATCTTTTCTTTTCTACTGAAGGGGGGTGTCTGAATGGCCCGGGAGGGCGTCTATGTACTACTACTACTACAATCACAAATGGGGCATAATTATACCTGCATGGTTAGCTCTAGAGTGTATCGCGATCACTATAGAAGGAAAATCCTGATTCGACCAATAGAGGGATGATATTATATATATGATCGATGATGATGTAGAGTAAACAGGAGAGAACTACATGTACCGGTGTTGATGGGCTTTTAAAACGGGCGGATGCATCGAACGGTAAATGACGTATACTAGTCGGCTGGTTATTACTTGCATTGCTGAGAATTTAAATCTAGATCGCCCTACCTACGTTACTATTTTAAAGGGAGTGCAGCCTCAGCTGAGCGGAGCGAGGGCGATAGATACAGGGGTGCATGTACGTTGATGGAGCCTGTAGGCCTGGGCGACTCATCAACTTCTTAGGCCTAGCCAATCAAAACTAGTGACGGGCACGAGAGGAGACGGGGCAAGACTTGTTAATGTCTTGTCTTGTCTTGTACCTTTTCACCCTGGTCCCGAAAGTCTCGAGACAAGGGCCTAGTCTTGACAAAGTCTCGACTTCATGGTCCTGTGAATTTGATACGGGGCGGGTCGGAAGCCTGTCGCCAAACCCTAACCCTCGTTCGAGAGTTTGTAATATCAAATTGTATGGTGGAAAAGAGTCTCGAGACATCTTTGACCAGCCCTGTCTTGTCTCGTACAGTTGTCCCCTAGGTCTCGTTCCCTGGCCCAACGAGCTCCCTGGTTAGCGAGCCTTCACATGTAAATATTCCTTGGCTGTAGGTTTGGCAACCAATTTTTGCGTGGAAGAGACTCCAAGGCTGGGAGCTCGCTGGTCAGGGAAACGGAGTAAATCATTTGGGAGCCGTACTCCCATATGTAGGGCACTACCAGGCAGTAATGAACAGCACTGCCGCTGCTGCACCAGCCGCTACCTATGAAGCCGCATTTATTCAAGCCGTACCTCGGGAAACACCTATAATACAGCAGGGTATATGCGACAGAGGGATCGACTTAAGTGGGTTTCCAGAAAGTAACTTTGATTTTAGACCAGTGAGATCTGTGATCTGAGTGAATCAGAAATGCTGGCAGAGAAGAAACTACTCGGGTCAGGCAAATAGAACCTGAACATAAAAACGCGCTAGCAGGGGTCAAAGTGGTGGTTACCAGAAAAACGATGTTCAGGTTCTTCTTACCTGCCCCGAGTAAGGGAGAAAAGAGTTTGTGTGAAGGACACGGAGACTTAGACTTTAACCATACGTACTACTAGTACATGTATCAATCACTTTGGTGAGTACGTAAAGGGTCGATCTTAGTGCTCGGGAAGCATACTGGACTATCGAAGATATATGCTGGAGGGACCCCTCGCATATGCGTTCGTAGGTCGGTGCCGGGTGATGACTAAACCAAACACAATATTTGTTTGATGTAAGTAGTGATCGTAGCTCTCGAGTACTGCAGGGGTGCAGGGGTGCAGGGGAGTAAGACAGGAATATCCTACCATTGAATGTTTGTTCGAGTGATGGCTCATGAGAGCAAATAAGACGTGGGAATTGATCAACAAATTAAACCGTCTGTTCAATCCTGGATCGGCCCTGAGCACAAACCGATTGTCACGGGATCCAAGGTCGGAGTGACTAAATGGAGGATCGATCAAGGGAACACATAGTATATTTAGGCGAAAGCCAAGGACATATCTAGGTGTGGCATGATGGCCATAGGGAATGAAGGGACTAAGGGTAGCTAGACTTACAGGCTACACTGGGAACGAAGGGCCAGGGGGTGAAGAGCGAAGGCGAAGGCTTGCCTTGCATCGTGCTTGTCAGGCAAGAGGGGGGCATAGTTTGAGAGGTAGTGGTAGCCGGGGTGCGTGGCCGAACATAGTCGTTGTATGGTAGAAGTATTTACACAAACTGGTCTCGCACCTGTACGTCAATCCTAATTATCAGACACAGCTTGACTTTACGGGAGATTCTTCTTGCCGAGGACCGACGGGCTTTATCGTAGCCTCTGGGGTGTTCAGGAGAACTCGAGTATTCCGGGTTTTGAGCTGCTACTAACAAGATGGGAGTCATATCTATACGTGAGTATCCGAGGCGCTCTTTCAAGATCATATTTATCCACATCTGGTTCCATGCACAGGATTGCCACGATCCGAAGGAATGACCAGCGAGACCAGTTGCGAATGTAAGGCTAAAGGTAGAACCAGCGATTTCTAGAGTGGATTTCAAGACAGCTTAGGAAGCCTGCTCCAAGTTACAGTTTTCAGCACCATCATTGAGCCGGGTTAAACCGACAAGGTAGAAATCAATAGTAATTTCGAAGTGGGGAATACCAGTGATTCGGAAAACAAGCGATTCGGGGGGATTATGCTCTAAACAACCCGAAAGACTACTAGGGATAGCGGAAAGGCTGACCGTAGGCACCTCATATTGTCTCGAGCCCATCAGACAGGGCGCAAGTCAGTATCCTATGAGAACAGGTTTCCGGCCTCTGGCTGAGTAGTAGCTTGAATCACGCAAGAAGGGTTGAACGATGAATGGAAAGGGTTCATCCTTGGATATATACTTTAGCCGGTATTTCGGAAATGCCAAAGGTCCAGGCTTTTGTTGATACTTGCGATCTACCTGTCGACAGATACGTACCGGCTCCCGCTCTCCTCTTCCGGTCATGATCGCTCTAGTAGCAATTTGGGGTGGTGGGTGGCCGCGATAGTTGCAATAAGTAGCGCTTTTAGGTTTTATGAGTGATATTCTGTGCGCCGCCATTCGGACGGAGGTGACCGAAAGATATGTTTAATGGATCTAATGGGAAGAGGTCGTATCATTCGTCCGTAGTATTTAGGCAATGCTTAAACGTATTTCAGGTTTGAATTACTTACGTATATAATAACTTAATTTAGTTGGTCACAACTAAGGGCGTTTCTAGATAATAGTGTCTTGTGGTAAGAGTATTAGTACATATTTTGTAGGATGGGGAATTTTCTAACTGAGCTGGTCTGAAAAATTTATTTAGCAGGCTGATGTTTTGATTATTGCTAGCTCTTGGTGATGATCGTACAGTCTTAGCATTTTGTGATAAGAAGTGACGGAAGCCCTAACCCTAACTTCCGACCAGCTATTAATTGGTCTAAGTTATGACAAAAGCCCGCCTGCTATCGCTCCGTCATACCTAACAAGAGAGAGCTATTTTAAAGTCTACTCAGGAGAGCGGGCATCCAAGGGAGGTATTCATGAGTTGCGTATGTGCAGGTGTTCTTGTTCTTGACAGGTGTGATAAATAGAATGAGTGAGCATGAGATATATATATGCGCCAAGGGGCTCTCCAAGGTAAGCCCACCAGAGCGGAAACAGGTATTTAGTACAGGAAAAGGGACTAGATAATGGGGCGTACAACAATTTATTCAAACCTCAATGAGAGGTCAGCCCTATCCGACGCAGGGGTCTGGCGCTCTAAAGCTAGGCTGGAAAACAGATGTTCAAGAAGCGGCGCTACCACCTACATATATACATGTACCGGAACCGCCGCCAACACCACAGTACCACGCTCTATGCATATATGTCGGCCCCACCTCGCTCGTCGTTAGACCCCTACCCCCTGGGGGCTCATGTTTCCGTCACCAATAGTAGGATAATTATAAGTAGAAATAATGTAGTATTGTTCAACCCTTGTAACTTTGATATCTGTCTGGTGGGCCTTTCTCTACTCTGGCCTACAAAACGGATTTTCCCCCAGCAGGCCCCTTTCGCTTGACCGCAGCGTTTCCCCCACCAGCTTTTGGGCTTGTCGGCGCCACAAATTGGTCAAAAGGTGTCTTATTAGAATCTTTCCCCCCCTTTCCCCAATGTCCCTTCCCTGGTGTCCAAAACACCTTCGTCAAGTCCGTGTTTGCCGCATTAATCATAATAATCTCGGTCACCTTAGTTCCCGGCTTTGTGAGCTCCGGAAGCTCGAACTGATAAAACACGGAGCTTTTATACCACGCTACTGTCCCGGGATTTGCTCCGACAAGAACCCTAACTACGCCAGACGCCTGATTCGCATACACTACACTCATGGCGGACCCCCACTGGAGGCGTTCAGGTGCATTTGATTCGTCAATCTTCTTCCATAGCTTGTTGCGCTCGATCAGTGCGTCCAGCGATGTTCCAGGAGACTTTTTCACGTATGTCTGCATGATAAAGTCCTTCATTTCCAACGTACCCGTTTTGGGCTGAGGGGGGCGACCATAAAAGAAGATGCTGGCTCCGCGACCCGTAGCTAATTCCTTCTTGCAGCTATTGGCAAGTGTCATAAACTTGGGGGCAAGCACGACATCTGGCCGTACGACTGGTGCTGGGGCGGAGAGGGTGAAGGGGAAGATAAGAAAGAAGATTAAAGATATGATAAGGTGCATTGCAAAGGGCTACTACTGCCTTATAGATTACCCCGAATTCTTTAAGAGGATATAGCTGAGGGATGAGGGTGTAGAGTTTTGTTTGATAACTCTAGCGCAAGATACGAATAAGCCTGTTGTTATGTTGTATTATTCGCAACAGTTTCGACGTAAACGAAGGGACAGGAATACCAGATTCCAGGAGATATAGGGCGTGTGTTAACGGATGTGAGTATAGAGTTGTAGTAAGGACGGAAGGCTTTAAGGTTTTATACTGTTCTGTATTGTCTTGAGAGATAATATAAGATCCCGCGGCCTCGCCGGATTAACGAGTACATCTCCTTTCGTCTAGATTTTTTCAATACTGGTACCATCTGCCACTACACTACTTCTCTATTCCTAGAGCGCAGTCATCTACTCATGGTGGTGAGTAGACAGGTCTGTTGTATACCGGTGAGGTATTTATAACTTCAAGCCATCTGCCGATACCTCTGAGTGGCAGAAGTAATCTAGCAACCACCAAATCGACCAACTCCCAAAGTGAGTTCTCCAGGTTCATAAATAAGGGATAGGTTCTATCAATCTAACAACTCCTAATTACATAACCCTTCATTTTATATCTATTAGGTTGTGAAATTATACTTGTTTTAATGCATTCCCATACAAAAATCTGCAAAATCATGGTTACTTTTGTTACCCGACAATATCATAAACTGGTTGAAATAAGCGTTCAGAAGCGGTGGCTCTGCTAGACAGATCTAGACCTACCCATGTTTAGCCACATTTGTTTGGGAAGGCGGCAACATATGTTTATTTTGGTTTTGATATCGATCCCCGTTATAAAAGTTGGGTGGCCTACAGCAAAGGTCCGTTGGATAAGACCAGTCTCGCAGCGTACGCCACACCATTTTTCTGTGGCTAATGCCGTGAACCCGTAAGAACTGGAGCCAGCGCAGCTCTATATTTCGATTATCTGATTAGCAGGCTGTGGGATCGGCATCAATCAGGTTACCGGAAAATGGAGCTGGCTCTATTTGCGCAAAGTCTCTAATATATCACCTGCTCCTCTCTGCGCCACATGCGCAGCCACACAATATATAATACATCTCATCTCAGCGAATGCAGGCACTCCGTTGCCATGATACTGCAGTAGTAAGTATAATGGCTTCTTTCAGCTACCTACGTACTAAGGTTGGGCAAGGGGTAGGTATGTCAAGGGTGTCTGAATTGAGAGGGCGAAAGAATAGGTTGGGTATATACACTATGTAGCATGGTAGGAGAAAGGTTCACACCCTAGACATTTTGTGTATATAGATAGAGTTCATTTGATTTAGTGCACCGATAGTTCGATAACTGAATGATATTGGTGATGGAGGAAGAATAAACCCGCCTATCCGGATCCAGATAGTCTTCCTTACATAATAGCCGCCAAGAGCGCTAAGCTCGCTTACAAATAATTGGGTGCCGAGCACACATACGTTGCGATAGGCATCAATAACATATTTCACCGTGTACCTGTGTATCACCGTCTGCCCGCGCCGCATGTTTCAGCGTTGTAAGCATAACAGGTGTTAGGCTTATTGTGTTGGAAGACCTGATATTTGAAGGTTACTTGAGTTGTATCACTTCATTTTTATGTACTAAGTTTGGAAAATAAACTATGCCCTGACAATACCAAATATTACTAGATAGGATATTAATTTGTGAAATGGCATTTTGGGACCGTTTACAACAATACCATCCAATAGGAAGCATTTTATTGAATTCAATGAGGCGAGTATCGATCCGAGACGCCCCACGGGTGCATGGTGACAAACGGGTATCTACCCGGTGAAATACGTTTTATCTCAAACTAACCTCCGCCGCCCAATAATGGACCGTGTACCGGTGGTTGATTCCCTAATAAATATACCTACACTAGAGTACATGCGCTTGAAATGGTGACTTGGCGTACTTCACCCGACTGTCGCTTGGCTTGCGCAGGCTCGCGCGCGCTATCAAATATACCTCGGGGCAAAGTATCTTTTATATCCAACACTTTTAAAGATGGATATGTGCTTGGCATATGTAGCTAAATGTAGCCAAAAACAAAGGGGATGTTATTGAAGCGGTTTTGATACCGATTTTAAAAGAATAGTGGTATTGAAATATATTAACTTTATTGATGGACTAATACATAAAAGAAATACTACTTCAATTATGGTATCTAAGTGACATTCAAATACTGGCCTATATAGCCCACCGCTGCCATCCCTCCTAGTATTGGCCGCCCTGGCCGCCCTGGTATATATACTAGTGCTTGTCACCCTTCCTACTACAATACACTCTCGCTATAAGGATACGGTCAGGACTAAAAATATGTACCCTTATAAGGAATTATCCTTATACGAGGCGAGAGAATGCTAACAAAATGGCACCTGCAGACCGGTAAATTGTGTCCTTATAACGAGAATATCACTATATCAAATATCCTTAGGTCGAGGGTTTACTGTAGTATATATACGGCACAAAGTCATCGTGTCCTATGGCACTGGACATGGGGTGCTGCGTCTTTACAAGTAGCTCCGTGTAATATTACATGTCACAACTACGAGATCGTTGTTACTAGCACATCAATCATGTATATATAGATTCTAAGTAATCTAAATATTTTTTAAAAGTAGACCGCAATTATTTGAATCTCATCAGCGTATGGTGACGGCTGAGCCAGTCGATATATTTATATCTGGTGACCTCTATCCATATGGGGCTTTATTCATTAGAAACACCTTATGATTACCGTCAATACCATAATAATGCTGAATTGTGTTAACCTCGGCAGTAAAATACACTAGAATTTGGATTTAACGCTAGTATACTAGGAGCCTTGCAGCGTTGCTGTTAACTCCTTTTATACAAACTATATTTTGTCACAATGCTGGACTATGTCTTGGACGCATAAGACACTTCGAGAGTCTCTGTGCATGTAGCTGATGCACTAACACAAAAATTCTGGCTATAAAGACGTCCGGGTAAGTAGAACAGTCTCGAATGTGACATTAAGTTGTCAGGTTCATGTGTGAGAGAGGTTCTCTAAATGTCTTATGTGCCTAAAAGATATTAATAACAATGATATTATGGCGCTGTAGATTCTTATCCGTCAACACCCAGTACTAGTCATCACCTGACTATAGTCCTAGGCACCTTGACTGAACTGCTAGCTAGATATATACTCGCAAACACGACTTCACACCTCCCATACTCAAAAGTCTGAAATAAACAATATCTCAGAGCAACTTCGTCGGATCATCAATTCAGTATCTGCTTGATGGGCCGGCATATATGAGCGGCTTGCACCTTTATGAGAATGTTCCACTGGTCGGTGGGGTGCCTCATTATAGATTGCAAGTCTAGGAAGGGACCCAAAAAGAAGTGATATACTATGTATAGCGGGTAATAAGTGACGGGACGCCCTGAGGATACAAACACCAAGTGTTGGTGGCGTTTTACAAAGACAGGCGCCGCTCTGTTCCATCAGTTATTACTTATCGATGTACAGCGAAGGGTAATAAGTCATCAGACAGAACGCCACCAAAATACGTGTTTGCAGGCAAAATTGTGGCTAGGTCGTCCGATTACATATTACCCATCACATTACACCGCTAATAGAGCAGGAATTTATGAAATTTGAGTTGCGTGATATATAGATAAGCCAATTCCCCGTGAGTGAGCAGTGGGCACGGCCTTTAAATCGTCAAATGCTGACCCTTTTTTTGCGGGGCCATAAGCCACAACAAAACGTGGTTGGGAACTGATGAGGGATTGATTTAGATTTAATAATTAATATTAGTATTAGCTATACTTTTGCTTCTTTGGCCCCCACGAAAAGAGTCAGCATTCAAGTAACATCTTAGGGATAGGGGTCTGCATCGCCAGACTAAGGGACATGCGATATAATGTAATACCTATATCGTGAGCAAAGTGGGTATGAATTTATGTCTTAGCTATTTGCACTTCTGCAACGTACATTATGCACCGGGCCGCAGTATCCAGGCCGATTTCCTCCCCATATCCGATCCGCATTGTCAGCAGTATTTGATTAGTGAAAAGAGGCAAAAGGTGGGGTGGTAGAACACCGATCAGGCCCAAGAGGGGTATGATTCCAAGTCGCTGCATGCCTAACCTCTCCCCCATTTTTACGCTCGGCATAGGTTTCCAAACGTCGAACAACTCGAGAACTCCGAGCTCCAGTATATATACCTCAGCGATCTACTTAGGTATGGACATAAAATCCGCCGACTTTTCCCGCGGTCGCAGTGGTTTGTTTTCTGCCCTTCCTTCTATTATAGACCGATAATGAATAAAAGATCAGGAACTTCCGGAGTTACTGGGGATGATGGATCGAACGCATATCCACCCACGGCTAGTCCGAGAAAGGAAGGGCATACACTAAAGCGGGTGAAAGGGTTCTTCAGAGGTCACTGGAGTCACTCTCCAAGCCGGGGAAAAGCCACATCCGATACGGTCGACTCAAGTACCAACTTTGAGCCTTTCAAACCGGCTGCTACACCACCGCAGCAACCTGCTAGAAACGAGGGGCGGTTGGAGTTACGGGAGAGGTTTTTTGGGCAGTCTTGGGGCCGCTCTTTAACCAGACCTGGAAAACAAGCACCAAATTCCACCGAGCCAAATGTTACGAGTGTTGAACCTGAACCCCCTCTGCAATTGACACTCGAAGCACCGCTGCGGAATCGACATAACATCAACCATCCTACACATTCTAGCTCTTATTCGTTTGATACGCTCGTTCCAACCGTACCTGCACCAAATAGAGAGCATCGATATATACATGTAGACTCTACCTGGGGGAAAGCATTCAATAGCTTAACTGACGAGGATCGGAAATTATTAACTACTGGGGAAGACGGAAACAAACTCGATATCCTTAATCATGTTTTGGTCGCAGTAGAAGCGAAGCGAGATCTCTGCAAGCAAAAGCAATGGAAGTTCATGCACGGTGGGAAGAAAATCGTTTTGAGGGACGTGGCGGAGAAGCTGCTTTTGTGGGTCGAAAAGTTTAAGCAGGTAGGCGATATTGCCATGCAATTTGACCCAGTTCACGCATCATTACCTTGGGCAGGCTTTCGGTTCCTTCTCCAGGTTAGCCACTCCTATGTCTGGTCCTTCTGTCTTTAGAAGTCACTTTGCTCACTGATAGCAGCTCGCAGTAGATGACAGTCAGAAGATGGGCTCAATCCTCGTAGGTCTGGAAAGGATTGCAATTATAATAGACCGGTGCAGCATCTATGAAGAATTATATTTCGGAACCAATCTCAAATCAGCCAAGAACCTGGAGAATGCTTTGATCTTGCTCTACTCTGCCATTCTTGTGTACATGGTTCGGGTGGGGCAATACTATACACAGAATACCGCAGGTACTAATACTATCTTATTGAGACATATGAATGCTCTATATATGGGGCGATTATAGACTAATAATGTCGCACATTACTCCAGCTCGCATGGCATCGGGGATTTTCGATATTGAAGGGTTTCAACCACTCTTTGACGAAATTACAAGCAAGGACTCTATTGTTTGTACGGAAGCAGGTGTTGCCGAGGCGGAATGTATGTCATTTAGAGCTTTTTGTTTAAAGAGGTTCTTTCCGACGAGATGCGGAAGCTGTCTTTGTTTAAATCTGCTTTCATCAAATCTAGGTCACTGACCGAGATTTGACTTTGCCTTATAAATTCAACAATGACGTCCCAGCTCAAACTTAACCCTACTCTTTTAGGCCTTAATATATGCACAAAGCTTTGCTGACTCGAACCACCCAAATCGCAGGTCGGAAATATGGCCATTGTGATGGAAGCATTGGGGGTACCGGTCCGTATAATCGATATATCCCAATGAGGGGTTTTGCTACCCCTATCTGTTCATATTACGGAGTTGTCCTCATTACTGATTCGGGATGTGATAGCAGATGGACATCGGAGATTGAAGGAGATTTTGAGTGAATTAGGAGGTCTAGTTATGAGAGTTGACTCGAACGTTACTTCCATTCTTGATAATTTACAAGGTATATTAGCGCTAGCAGTCTTGGCGCAGTCACTTTGCCAAATTACTATGCCGAATACATGCCCCGCTTTCCCGGCCAAGAACACCAACAACATACCCCATTTCTATGATTCTTCACTAGTCATATCAATATTCTTATCCGTTAAAGACTATTGCTAACTACCGTCTCCACCATGCGGGTAGACTCCGAACGAACAAATATCCTGAAATGGCTCTCGATGGTCCAATATAAAGAAAACCACGACAGAATTAGGCAAGGTCGGGTCCCCAGAACTGGGGAATGGCTATTCGAAAAGCCAATATACAAGGAATGGCGGAACTCAAGCACATCAATGGTTTTCTGGTTGCATGGAATTCGTAAGCCCCCTGCTACCTAACCTGCAAAATGTTCCGTTTTGACTTGAATATGAATTCAGCTGGAGCCGGAAAAACGGTGTTGGTGTGAGTACTTAATCGTAGCTTTAGTCCTAAGAGTATATGCTGAATTAATAATAGCTCGTCAGTTATTGACGTCATAAAAAACGAGCTGGAAACACGGGATAATGATGAAGGTTTCGCCTATTTCTACTGTAATAGAAAGGAGGCGGCAAGACAAGATCCAGAGTCTGTTCTTAGGGCCGTTCTAAAACAGCTTTCATGTACAAAAACTGGAGCATTGCAATCGGCGGTCATCCTCAAATACCAAGCAACCAAGCAAGAAGGCTTTTCCTCGGACTACATTGGGATCGAAGATAGTACTCTCTTGATCCTCGATGTTTTGAAAGTTTATCCAAAGGCCACGATCATCGTTGATGCTCTGGACGAATGTGAAGCAAAGACACGGGTGGACCTGTTGGAAGCCTTTGGGAAGATTGTGGAATTGGCACCGGGCTTGGTCAAGATATTCGTCTCGAGTCGAAATGATATTAAAATCATGCAACACCTCAGAGACGTAACAACCCTTCAAGTTTTCATCGAAACCAGTGACAATATGGAAGACATCAGAAACTTCGTGGAGAGTAAGGTCAGTGAGTGTATACGGAAGAGAAGGATGTTGGAAGACCTAGAGGAGGAAGTAAAAGATGAGCTTAAGGAGCTTATCTGCACAACTTTAATTCGTGATGCCAACGGAATGTACTTGTACCCTACCCTCATTAGATCTCATTTCTTTAAATTAACAAATGGGCGGGGTGGTATAGGTTTCTTTGGGCAGATCTTCAAATAGAAGCACTCTGCGACTTAAGTACGGAGTGGGATGTTAGGGAACGGTTAGTCAAAGCAAGGCTCTTGCCCAGTGAATGTTGAATCTGATGTGAGGGGAAGGTTGGGAAAGCTACCTGATACCCTGGAAGCGACATATGAGGAAATATTCAAGAAGAAAATCAGCTCCTCGAAGGGACATGGTGCTGCATTAGCACATAAAGCAATGATGTGGATGGTGTGCTCTGTTGAACTCCTTTCCCCAAATCAGCTGGTTACTGGTGCAGTCGTTGGTCTCCAGCTCGCTTCAGGTTCCTGGAAAGGAAATGATATCAAAGTGGAAACAATCCTTAAACTTTGTCACAACCTTGTGATTTTGGATAGTCAGCTA
Source organism: Morchella sp. 2015-shanyang (assembly GCA_024713795.1). Lineage (NCBI taxonomy): Eukaryota > Fungi > Ascomycota > Pezizomycetes > Pezizales > Morchellaceae > Morchella > Morchella sp. 2015-shanyang. The sequence goes on along the minus strand of JAMGZB010000019.1, from coordinate 13,030 downwards.
AACGTCATGCGTTTTGCACATTTGTCGGTCCAAGAATATCTCGAGAAACAATGGGACATGATCGAGGTAAACACTATGGTAAGCGGAGTTTGCATCTCTCTGCTCAAGGATTTGAAAATCTTGGTCCCCCAAAAGCAGGAAACCCTTTACGAATACTCTATTCTCTACTGGCCATATCACCTCGAACTTTGCGATTACGGGAGGGGGTCCGATCACTTATCGACTCTATTGAAGGGTTTTCTAGGATCATTCTACGTGACCGGCCCAATGTATGTCAACTGGTTTATAAGCGTCTCAAAAGACCTCATGTCGATGGGCTATTTTGAACGCGGCAGGATTTCATTCCGCGCAGTTGCCGTCGCCCTTTATGTAGTCGGAGGTGGGGAGCATGACCACCCGCTACACACGCTCCTCGCAATTGGGGCAATGAACTATACATCACTCTACGACAAAACCATTATCCACGGCGGGAAACTTCTCAAACCACCTGAAACTGCAGAAGATAAGCAAATCCTAGAAAAAATCCAGACTAAAGGCAGTCGCATAGCGAGTGGCGCCGGATCGTCAGCAGTCTGCGCCGCGGTTATTTGTAACAGACTTGATTTAGTTTGTGGGTTAGTCGACGCAGGCGGAGATATAAACACCCTATCAACTATCTCTGGAAAAACAGCCCTTCATCACGCACTTGAACTTAGGTCAAGGCCTATCATAAGCTACATGTTATCAATAACTGCGAATATTCAACTTCTGAAATTGAGGGATATGTCTCCAGAGGATCTTGACTGGGCTCGAAAGGAACACTGGTTTGTTGATCTCCAATCTATCCTGAAGTTGAATATCCAAGACAGTCAACCTCTAACACCAAGGGACGTACTCCGTGCTCGATTGATTCTACACAAGGGACTTCGGCTTCCAATATCGATCGCAGATTCTATTTTGGATATGGGGGAGTATTGGGTCCGCACCACAGGCAGTCGGAAGGAAACTTTGAAGGTGGATAAAAATAGCCAAAGAGTTGCCTATATCCGAGTTCCTGTCAGTAGTCGCTTGAGGTCACCGGTGCGAAAGATTGTAATCCGGACTCGATCGCATGATCAAGGTTTGTTTCCAACCCTTGTTACTCAGTTCAACACTATTTTTCGGAATGAATTTAATGGCAATATATATCCAGGTTGGTCTAGTGATGAGCGGTTCAACGGCACATATGCAGGATCGTGGACTTGGTTTGAGGCAGGTAGCATAATGGATCCCAACAGTGATCTAATCTCTCCCTGGACCTTACCAATTATACGCAACGTTCGCGGATCATCGGAGACTCGTGCTCATACACTCACGTGGGATGCTCGCGACGAAACTGCTCCAAGAGCATGGATGAACAGCTTGGCGCCTGGACACATGGTAGGCGTTTTTCCTAGAGCAGAGTATCCTGGGTGGGTACATACGGTAGTGGGGGTGGAGGTGGAGGTATACTGTGCATGGGTATGAGTGGACCTAATTGCTTGGAGCAGATTATGTATGTAGTTTTTTGAGGGTTTTTATGCAAGGCTTGGGGGCGCGACACAGTCGCAAAACCCCTCCTATCAGAAGGAAAAAATATTAACCAGAGAAGGTAGCAGGACTGGGGAAACAGAATATACTGGGGAGTTGTTTTTAATTAATTTTCTTATTTTCTTATTTTCTTATTTTTTAATTTTTTATTGTTTATTATGTGAATGTTATACAACAAGGTAACAACATATATATGCAAGGTGAATTTCTTAAAATCCGATACCTTAATATATGTGGGCCGTCTAGGTGTTCAGGTTAGTCTGATGGATCCCAGTAAGTGCCGCATTTTAATTTGACCTCTTAGGATCTTGTATGACCGGCGGTTTATTAGAGACAGATTAACAGGCATTGATTCTATTTTAGTAAACGTATTCCCCGAGGTACGGCCTAGTATTAGAAATTGGTCTCGAGTTAGCTCAATATCCTTTTCTACCTCTCCATACCTTATATATATAGAGGGCCCCGTCACCTCTAACTGTAAGTTCGTATGACTATGGACTCTAGATTCTCACGGCCAGGCACATCGAGGGACAGGGTTATGTTTTTACCCATGGCCTACAGAGGCCTGCAGGTGGCGAACCGCAAAAAACTCGGAAATAAGAACTTGGTATTTTGAAATTGTAAAATTTCAAAAATTATATTTATATGAATCCAACAAATCCAATAACCCTAACTAAATAGATTTTACTATTCTCCGTCCTAATCGGGCGATTGTATTCAAACACGATTGTGAGCATTACCTAATTAGGTAGTTGTATTCAACCTTATATTCAAAAATATTTATTCTTCTTCTTAAATATCTGAATCAGTATCATCATTATCTTCTGCTAAGCGATCTTCTAATTGAATATATTCGGGATTTTCCTCTCCCAAAAATTCATCTATGTTCAGGTCAACTCCCTCTATTGCTAGTCCATCTGGTATCCATTGATATGTTTTTTCGGGTTTTTTGCATAATGCCAAAACACCTCCGCCACCTAGATATCTTTTTGCTGCTTCTCTTAAATATAGATAAGCAACTCGATGTAGAGGGATAGAGGTTTCGTTTTCATTTATAATCAATTTTCTATCAAAAGTAATAGTATTTTCAATATCGATATCTGCCATTTGTGCTTGACACCAATGAAGAGTTGGTTGAGGAAGATACTCATCTGGATCTGTATAATAATTAGTAATTTCCCAAAATCGTTACCAAAACTATCGTAGAAGTAAATATTCACCATAATCTGATACATCAGCCTTCAATCTTTCTAGACAAGCTAGGTCTGGTTGTAGTCCATAATCAAAAATTCCAGCTAGTAGATTATAATATAACATGACAGGTTTTCCAGTTGAGATATCAGGACGATTTCTTTGATACCGAATATTATGTGCATTCCATAAATCGACAAATTGATATACCTCTTCCCTTACTATCGGTAGATATACATATAGCATAGCAATCTGATCAGAATAACTACGATTGAATTCACCAGAGTCTCGGAGACCATCAAAATAGAACTATATAGAATTAGTAATTCAAATAATAAAGGCAATTCTAATATCCCATACCTTCCATACAGCTGTTTGACATTTACTCATCTGGCGCCACCATGATTCAATCTTTTGATTCAATGTTGATGTACCATACCAGTAGATACTATCGGGATTAACATTTGATAGTATCGGTCGATGTCGGATGCAGGATGATGGATGAGGAAGGAGGTCGGGTGATAGAATGTAAGCACTAGGCAGGTTGGGGAAGTATCGGGATAGAACTGGGGTTATTGGGAATAGTATGTGCGGCACGGGAGCGTGGGAGTTTCTATGGGATTCTATAGGATGAGTCATCGGTATGGGGAAATAGTTGTATATATATGGCTCGTTCTTTCCTATGTTTCTGCCTCTCCAGGCAACGTCTTCTTTCTGTTAACAATATATTACTTTGGCTTCGGCCCTCCTGTCTGCTTCCCATGAACCTGACCCCGAACCCAAACCTGAACCCGCACCTGAACCTGCCTCGCCTCTGGTATATCCCGAGCCGACCCTGTCCCCGCTTGCTCCCCGACCCGTTCTCCCTGACTACCTTGATTCCGACTCCGTTCCGTTAGACTACGTTGCCTCCGCCTTCGGCTCCCGATATACACTATGTCTGCCCAAGAAGCCTGGGTTTTTCCTGCTGCCCTTGCCGAGTTTCAGCGACAGTTTAATGTCGACCCTATTGCCCTGCATCGGAACCTGACCGCTATTGCCCAAATCCGGGACCGAGTCCTGGAAGAAAGAAATCAAGCCCGAGCCGACCTAGCCCACATGACAGCCGCTCGTCAAGCCGCCGAGAATCTAGCCGCTGCTATTCCCGACCTTGAACAATAGGTCGCCGACCTCGAACGACAACTGGTAGAGACCCGTCAGTTGAACACCTTGCTCAATGCAGCTACCGGTGGCTCCTCTTCGTGTCCACTTTGAAACTACTTCCTCCGTTCTCCTCTCTCCCCTCCCGTAGCTCCTCCCCCAGTCGCCCCGCCTGTTGCCCCCCCTGTGGGCCCGGCTCCCCGCTCCGAGAAAGTCCCAGATCCACCCAAGTTTGATGGCAAGAGGGAGGAACTTCGCCCCTTTGTCACCCAACTTCGTTTGAAGATGCTCGCCAACCATGATCGCTTTCCCGCCGCCCAGGCCCGTCTCGCCTATGCCATTAATCTTCTCTCCGGTCGCGCCCTCGCCCAGGTGATGCCCCTCGTTGTTGGGGGTCGCATCGATCTGGAAGATATTGAAAACTTAATTACTATCCTGGAGACCGCATTCGGGGATCCGGACCGCATTGCCACCGCTGAGCGAGAACTGGAGCGTCTTACTCAAGGCGGCCGGGATTTTTCCACTTATTTCGCCGAGTTCCAGCGCTTGGCTGCTGAGGTTAGATGGAATGACGAGGCCAAAAAGCATGCTCTTACCCAAGGTCTCTCCCGCGAACTCCGCTCTGCTATGATTCACCATGATGTCCCCGCCTCCACCTCCGAGTATGTCCTCTTACTCCAGAAGCTGGATAATAGGCTTCGAGATGCTCGTGCCAGGGATCACTCTGCCCCCTTTGTTGCTCGCCAACCTATGGTATCCTCCGCTCCTGCCCGTGTCCCGGTTCCTGCCCCAGCCGCCACTGTTTCTCACCCCTCGTACTCCCCAAGAGGTGCTGTCCCCATAGATCTCTCTGGTGCTCGCCGCCCTCAACGTCGTGGCCCGATTACCCCCGCCGAACGTGCCCGCCGTGCCGCTCAAGGACTCTGCATGTACTGCGGAGGTCCTGGGCATTTTGCTGCTGAATGTCCTGCCCGTCCTACTGTTCGTCCCGCTCGTGTTGCTGCTACTTCTGAGGTCGGCGTACCTCCGGTTATGTCTGGGGCCGGCGCGCCCCCTGCTATTAATAATGCTTCTCGTCCTTCCTCTTCTCCTGGGTATGCTTTTGGGTTTCCTTTTGGTGCTTCTTCTTCCTCTTCTGGTTCTGGTTCTTTGGGTCTGGGTTCTCCTGGTTCGATTTCTGCTGTTGCCCCGGATCAGTCGGGTTTTCACGAGGACCTGTTTTAGGTGGCTTAGGCCAGGTCCCTCCTCTCTTTTTGTCTGCTTCTGCTGCTTCTGGTGTCTCTGGTGAGAAGGTTTCGGATAACGATCATCTTGTTGTTTCATGTATCGTATCTGATGAGAATAAAACTGTTAAAACCTACTCACTTGTTGACAACGGGGCTTCCGGATTTGCATTCATTGATGAATCATTTGTACGCCACAAGGAAATTCCGACTACGCTTCTCCCCAATTCTCGTGTTCTTCATGTTATCGATGGAAGAGAAATCTCCTCCGGTAGCATTACTCACATTGCCCACTTTTCTCTCCGCATTCAAGGTCATACCGAGAAGATCTCCGCCTATGTTACTCGCCTGGGACATTATCCGTTGGTGCTAGGTATCCCCTGGCTGCGCCGACATAATGTTGCCATTAATTTTGCCGATAATTCGTTAACCTTTGGATCCCCTCGCTGCCTTCAACGCTGTAACGATGATCAGGTTCCCGCCTATGTCAAAGGAATATCATCTCCGCTCCCTGCCACTCATGATTTCGAAATCGTTAGCGCTGCCACCTTTGCCGAAACCACCCAGGGACTTACCGTTTATGCCTTGTTCCTTGGTGGCTCTACTGAGTCGATCCCTCCGGAAATTGCTACCCTGGTCCCCCCCGAGCATCACCACTTCTGGCAACGATTCGGGAAGGAAGGTCCCCAGAAGCTGCCCCCTCACCGTCCCTATGATATCCGTATCAACCTCCACGAAGGAAAGGAACCTCCCTTTGGTCCTCTTTATAGTATGTCCCGAGACGAGTTGGCCGCATTAATCGAATACATTGATGATATGTTGAAGAAAGGCTTTATCGAGTCCAGTTCCTCCCCCGCCGGATCCCCCGTTTTGTTTGTGAAAAAGCCTGGTGGTGGACTTCGATTCTGCGTGGATTATAGAGGCCTGAATGCTATTACCGTGAAGAACCGCTATCCGCTACCGCTGCCCAAGGAAACGTTCAACCAGCTCTGTAAGGCCAAGTGGTATACCAAGTTGGATCTGAAGAATGCTTATAATTTAGTCCGGGTCGCAGCAGGAGACGAGTGGAAGACTGCGTTTCGTACCCGCGTCGGCCATTTCCAGTATAAAGTTATGCCCTTCGGATTGACCAATGCCCCTGCCTTCTTCCAGCACTTTATTAACGATACCCTTCGCCCATTTTTGGATCGCTTTTGCACCGCTTACCTCGATGATATACTTATCTATAGCGAGGATCTAGAGGCACATCATGACGCGTTAATCGAGTTCTCTGCGCTACTACGGATCGATCTTTATTGTTAGAAACGTCGAGTTAGGGTTAAGGAAGTTAAGTACTTGGGTATGATTGTGACGACGGAGGGTCTCAAGCTCGACCCTAAAAAGATCGAGACCATTGTTAAGTGGGCTCGTCCTCTGAACGTTAGGGACATACAGGTATTTAATGGCTGGGCGAATTTCTATCGGCGTTTTATTAAGAATTATCCCGGAATCGTTCGCCCTCTTACGATATTGACAAAGGGAAATGTTCCCTTTATCTGGTCTGCCGCCTGCGAGGAAGCTTTCGAAGGTCTTAAAACCGCCTTCACCACTGCCCCGATTCTTCGACATTTTGACTTTGACCGCCGAGCCATTGTGGAAACAGATGCATCGGATTATGTTTCAGGAGGTACTCTCTCTCAGTATAGTGATGAGAATATCCTGCACCCCGTGGCCTATTTCTCCGGAACCCATTCCCCCGCCGAATGCAACTATGAAATCTACGATAAAGAGCTATTAGCAATTATCAAGTGTTTCGAGGAATGGAGAGCCGAGCTTATGGGGGTTGCCGAACCTATTGAGGTCTTGAGCGACCATCGGAACCTAGAGTATTTTATGACCAAGAGGGATCTGAATCGGCGACAGGCGCGGTGGTCAGAGTTTCTCTCTCGGTTTAATTATGTGATTAAGTATCGGCCAGGGAAGCAAGGAGGGAAACCAGATGCATTAACTAGGAGATCAGGAGATCTGCCTAAAGAGGGGGATGAAAGCCTGATGCAGCAAGGTTAGACAGTATTGAAGTTCCAGAATCTGGGTTTGTTGGCAGCCATTCTGGCTGTCCAAGGACAGTCACCCCTAGAAAAACGTTTTGAACAGGCTTATGTCACTGACCCATTTCCGAATAAGATCTTAGGACTCCTCCGAGATGGCGTCAGACACTCCCGAGAGATTACTTTGGCGGAATGCTCAACCAGGAAGGGCCTTCTGACCTACCGTGGAAAGCTCTTTGTGCCGGATGATACGACTCTGCACCTGCACCTGTTGCAACAACATCATGATGCCCCACCTGTAGGCCACCCAGGAAAAGCCAAAACCTTTCAACTTTTAGCCCGATCGTACTATTGGCCAGGGATGCGCCATACGGTGGATCGATATGTAAGGAATTGTCACACCTGCAGCCGAAGCAAGACCTCTCGTCATGCCCCCTACGGAGTTCTTCGTCCCTTACCGATCCCTCAGAGACCTTGGACCCATATTTCGATGGACTTTGTCACGGGATTACCCGAGAGCAAGGGCAAGGATGCAATCCTCGTGGTAGTTGATCGTCTGTCGAAGATGAGGCACTATATTGCCTGCAATGCTACTACCGGATCTGAAGACCTCGCGCGCCTGTTTATTGACCATGTCTGGAAACTCCATGGCCTACCTATTAGTATCGTTTCCGATCGTGGCACCCAATTTACATCTCGATTCTGGAAATCTCTCTGCAAGGTCCTTAAGATTAGTGCGGCAATGTCTTCTGCCTTTCACCCCGAAACCGACGGTCAGACGGAACGGATTAACGCCGTGATGGAACAGTACCTGAGGAGTTACGTTTCCTATCAACAGGACGACTGGGTGGATTGGTTGCCGTTGGCTGAATTTGCTTCAAATAATCACCCCTCAGATACGACGCAGGTCTCCCCCTTTATGGCCAACTATGGATTTGACCTTCGCTTTACGGAGAATTTGGCATTGCCCCCACTTACGGACCGTCCCCAGGATACCAATGCTCTTGTTCAAAAAATGGCCGAGATCCATGACCAGCTTCAAGCTGAAATACGCTATGCTCAAGATCGGCAGGAGACTAATGCTAATACTCGCCGAGTCCCCGCTCCTCTGTACAAGGTGGGCGATGAGGTGTGGCTTAATGCAAAAAATATTCAGACCACTAGACCCTCCCGGAAGCTCGACTGGAAACGACTTGGCCGCTTCAAGATTAAGTCTGTTATTAGCCCGTATGCCTACGAACTTGATCTTCCTTCCACGATGAAGATACACCCCGTCTTCCACGTCTCGAAGCTGGAACCTTGCGCTATTGATCCCCTACCAGGACATATTCCTCCTCCCGCACCTCCGGTAATTGTTGATGGTGATGAAGAATGGGAAGTTGATGAACTCCTATACTCCCGTCTCCGTTATTCGCGTCTACAGTATTTGGTTAAATGGAAAGGTTATGATGCACCAACGTGGGAATACGCCGAGAACCTTACTAATGTCCCCCGCCTGCTGGCCCGCTTTCACAAAGCATACCCTACTGCTCGAGAGACAGAGTTCATGCGGCTGAACCTAATGAGAGAACTATCACGCAGCTCCGCACCCCGCCGCCAAGACGCCTCTGAAGCAGGGTTGTTGGATAGTATCGGTCGATGTCGGATGCAGGATGACGGGTTAGGAAGGAGGTCGGGTAATGGAATGTAAGCACTAGGAAGGATGGAGAAGTATCGGGATAGAACTGGGGTTATTGGGAATAGTATGTGCGGCACGGGAGCGTGGGAGTTTCTATGGGATTCTATGGTATGAGTCATCGGCATGGGGTAATGGTTGTATATATATGGCTCGTTCTTTCCTATGTTTCTGCCTCTCTAGGCAACGTCTTCTTTCTGTTAGCAATATATTACTTTGGCTTCGGCCCTCCTGTCTGCTTCCCCTGAACCTGACCCCGAACCCAAACCTGAACCTGCACCTGAACCTGCCTCGCCTCTGGTATATCCCGAGCCGACCCTGTCCCCGCTTGCTCCCCGACCCGTTCTCCTTGACTACTTTGATCCCGACTCCGTCCCGTTAGACGCGGTCAGACCGTATTGTGAGAGGTAGGATATTGGTTTGATCTAATAGATCAATATATTGACGCAAAATGGCGACACCAGTGGCGGTAGAAATTCCAACATGAATCCAGGTGATATAACTGAAGTTGGTATCAGTTTAGATACATCATAATTTGGAAACAATTTTATGATATCATACCGGGAGTAAGCATCAATACCGGCATATATTTCAATTCCATATGCTGTTAATTTGTGATGACCATCAACTGAGAGAACCCGATTTGGACTAGCAACTTTAAATGTACTACGTGGTACGTTTTGTTGAGCAAATGGACGTTCCGTAATACCAACAGGATCAAGTTCACGAAGAATCTCGTACATTCTATTACGAGCTACAGGAATTCCAGTTTGTTTTAGTCTTGAATAGGTAAGCCAACGTCTATAGAGTGCTGTCTGTCCCGATTCTAGTTGCTTTTGTAATTCAGTTCTCATTAGATTATTATAAGCTGGAATACTATCGGCATTTATTCGTCTGTACATGCCCATTACAAGCCGTATTCGTTTGAGACTAGATTTCATATATGAGTAATGTGATACGTAATATTAAGTATCAGTAGCAATTTGGCATACCTTTGTAAAGTTATATCATAGCCAGCACGTGTGAATACCGACAATATTTCTTTATCATTTAGGCCGAAATGATAAAACAATGTCCATAATTGCTCTCGAAACTCTTGATTTGATAACAGGGTATTGGCCGTATAACAATTTTTTGAAAACTGCCATTGCCTCAAACAATATTCCAGAGATCGGTGTGAGGGAAAATTCCGTATTGCGCCATTCGATATCGTATTATGGATTGATAGTTCGGGATATGTGGACTGCAAAAGTTGGCATGTCTCATATAGAGTTTTTTTCTCAAAAATATACCAATACCAGATTATATATTTATAGTTTTCGAGTGCGGATATAGATTTTGGTCGTCCTTGAGAAATCGACATTGCTGTTGTGGATACTATAAGTACTATAGTAGTATACTCCAACTTGAGTTTTTATTAAGGGGGATACTCGTCTTTTATATTATACATCTCTCACGGTTTTCATAACCCAAGAAGTATAATGTCTCAGCTACCAACTGTTGATGCCTCTGAATTATTTTGCACAACTTGCAGTCAACTTAAACCTCTAATCCTTGCCTCCGGTCTGTTCAATCATCTTCAGCTAGAAAGTACACCATATCCACCGGGTTTCCCAGAACAATCATGTGTTGATTGCGGTCAAATTCATTCCTTCGATCCCGAATTTACAAGTATTGGAGATGGCTCGAGAATCTCCAACAAACAAGAAAAAACACCAATACAAGTGACATCATCTGTTTCTTTCAAATCTAGCAAGTCTCTTGGTACTAATGTTAACTACCCTACTGCGGATGAGTCTTCATCTCAACGTTTTACTACGCATCAAATGTATTTTCAAGCTGTGCAAGCGGCAAAGACAGGAGTTACTAGGCTATCAGTTGGGCGTGGGATTTTGAATAAAAGAGGAACATCACGTGTTAGCTTTCCAACCTCTAGTAATGCTTTGTCTGTAAGAGTAGGGAAAGCAAATTTTGACCCACCGATTCCAACAACCACCAATTCTTCAACTGCAATCTTCCCTGCGAAACCTATTGAGCTTTTGATTAAGCTTTTAGTAATGGACGTTACTTTACCAAACGGATCCATCAAGCGTCATTTTTCTGAGAGTTCTAGTTATGAGGCATGGCGGCCAACTGATTTGACTCTTGATAAAGAGATTCGTTCCTTCTATGGAGATTGGAGTTTGTTTATTGAGGACGAAATACTGGAGAAAATTGGTTTATGGAGACGTGAATTTAAATCTCCTATATTAGAAGATGGAAAAGGCTGTAAGTATTTAATTACCCTATAAACAAATTATGATTGTTCCTAATACTATATATGTTAGGGATTTATATGCGTGAAGTGTATTTTTTTACATCATGGGCTAAGAGAACCGGCGGTGTAAGATTACCAGAGGATTATACAAAGAAGCCACCAACTTTGAGATCCGTTTTCAATGATTTCTATTTTGCGAGTGATAATGGAGGACTCAGTAGTAGAGGAAAGCCGACAGCACCAGTACTTTATATTGCAATCGAGTTTGAATACAAACTCTATAGCAAGATAAGTAATTTAGGACTCCAGAAACAATTACCTACTTCCAGCGGTTCTAAACCTAAATTAAAATCAACCTCCTCCAAAAAGAATTCAAAACTCGGCCCTGATGAAGATGAAGAACCAGTTGATGAATTGGATTGCTTGGAAGAAGATACGGAGACCGAAGAACCATTGCTTTGGGGATCGCTTTCAGAGTTATCAGATGTCACTATCAGTACTAGTAATCAAATTCCAAATATCAAGATTATTTCGTCCTCTCCACAAACACCTCCGCCAACTTCGAAACCAATAACTACAGTTGCAAGAATAACTCCACCACCAAAACAAAAAAAAAACAGCAACTTAACTGTTAAAAGAAAACGGCAAGACGATTTGGATACCCAAGAGGCAAATTCGAAAAAAACTGCTATGATAACAAGGAGTGCTGCAAAACGTCTTTAGGGCTAGTTCAATGAGAAATAATAATTATTGTAAGCTTATGATATTTTTTTCTTTATTACTGATTGATTCAATATTTTCCATATTTTCGGGAATACAATTACTTACTTAGGCAATTTCGAATTATGTATTATGGTAGCTCTGCAAATTTTATTTTGTAAGATATTAATTATAACAGTATTATCAATAGTTTATTTATTGTATTTATTTTAAAATAGATTATGTTTGATTTTTTTTCCGGCTAAGTAATAGTTAGGGTTAGGGTTAGTGATCAAGTTTATTTACTATCTACTCAAGCTAAGGGGAATCCCAGGAGCCCCGATCAACCGCCCATACAGGAAGGATCGAACAACCCACAACTAGAAACCCATGCGAGAAATTTTTTCTAACCAACTGCAAATTTCAACCAAACAGAGACTAATCCCCAACAACAAAGATTTACAAACAAATTCAAATAGAGACCAACACACTTCCAGAACTCACAAATTTCAAATTTATAACGAAAGACAACCCCAAGATCAGCCTAACCAGAAGCACAGAAGCGACACCTCCAGAAAAACAACACATCAAGCGAAAAGAGGCATGACAAAACGCATACCTCAAGCCAAGACAAGAGACAGGATACCCCACCCCCCAATCCTGACTTAGCGGCCCCAGACCTACCACAAACCACCCCAAAGTAACCGCCAACCAACATGAGCATAGATCAAATGAAACAATCGATGGAAGAGAAAGAAAAAAAGAACAGAAAAACGACACATGATAGAGAGACAAAAGGGAGATAAGGAAGGAGAACATACAATCAAAAGAAACACAAAAGAGGAAAAGAAAAGAAAAGAAAAGAACCCAACAACCAGTACCCTTTACACACCCAACACATACTAGCATACTAGTCCCCCCGTTCCAACATCAACAATCTTTCCGCCTCCTCCTTCCTGAACGCATCGGCAAGACGTCCATTCCAGTCAGTCAATATCCCAGAGGCTTATCACGCTTTGACGCTGAAGAGGAATCACATCAGATACTTTGTAGATTTTAGGGCTGAACAGCCTATCAAACTCCATCATAGCCTTCTCCTCCTCATTCAATACATCGTCAAGAGCCATACACCTAGTGTGACCCCTATCCCACCTCTCACCGCAGAGACACTTCCGACCAAAACAGTAGAGTCCCCGTCTCCAATCCCACAAGGTGGTCTGCATAGCCGGATCAGATATACCTAACATGGATATCATATCAGCAACCAATA